>OY288108.1:48394665-49059665 GCA_958431115.1 Syrphus vitripennis
ACAATTAAAATTTTATATAAACATCAAATAAAAATAACTTTTATTTTATCGGTGTCATTTAAAACAAAAATGTTAAATTAAAAAGCTCTCACAGTACCTGCGTCATTTCAAATTTATAAATTTATGAAATTTAGTCCGGTGCAAAGCAAAGTGAAAAAGGAACGAAGGAAAGGAAAAACGAAGAATGCATGAAAAATTTCGAAACCAAACCAAGAAGATGTATAAAAATAGGAAAAAAGAAGAATAAAATAAGAAAATAAGAAGAATAAGATTTTGTCATAGAAGAAGAGGAAGAAGAGAAGAAGAAGAAGAAGAAGAAGAAGAAGAAGAAGAAGAAGAAGAAGAAGAAGAAGAAAGAAGAAGAAGAAGAAGAAGAAGAAGAAGAAGAAGAAGAAGAAGAAGAAGAAGAAGAAGAAGAAGAAGAAGAAGAAGAAGAAGAAGAAGAAGAAGAAGAAGAGAAGAAGAAGAGAAGAAGAAGAAGAAGAAGAAGAAGAAGAAGAAGAAGAGAAGAAGGAAGAAGAAGAAGAAGAAGAAGAAGAAGAAGAAGAAGAAGAAGAAGAAGAAGAAGAAGAAGAAGAGAAGAAGAAGAAGAAGAAGAAGAAGAAGAAGAAGAAGAAGAAGAAGAAGAAGAAGAAGAAGAAGAAGAAGAAGAAGAAGAAAGTAGAGGTAAGGTACAAACTTTTTTAGTTCTGAATGAGCCGGAGCAGTTTGAGCAAACTTCAGGCAGAATAAAAAAAAAACAGGCACGAGAAGCATAGAACAATTTTTGACAGTAGTTTCGTTATTAGCTCTTGGTTAAAAAACACTAATAGAGAATTATTTGTGGCAAAAAGAGCTTTCCTGATTATTTATAAAAGTTATCAATTTTTTGCTTTTTTTAATTCGCTGTTTCTCTAACTAAATCCAAGTTAGCAGAGCAACCCTGAAAAGCAGAAACAATTCTGGGGGATGGAAATAATATCTTGAGCAATAAGGTCGAGATCTAAATATGGAAAAGGCCGCGATTGATATGTTAGATTTGACCTCGGGTCTTACTTCATTTTCAAAAATAAATAAGTTTTTCCTGAACTAGTTGCGATAATGTGAGCTACATACTTATGTGTGTACATATGTACATATGTATAGTATATGTATTTTCAGTCCCTAGAAAAAGGGGTACGAATTTCTTTTATTGAACAGTTTAAGATTTAATAATTGCCTATTACTTACTTAGTCTTGAATCAGTTGTGACAATTCCAATTGGATTGTGCTGTTTTCTTTTTTTTTTTTTGCTGAACTAATATGAAATTATAAAATCTTCTCTAAATATGTTCTCTTACATATGTATGTACATAGGTCGAATTTCTAAACATGAATATTTATGTACATACATATGTATGTATGTAGATAATATTTAATAAATGTTTGTTTACTTGTGGTGACAGATTCAATTTTTAAGTCTATGTTTTTTTTAATATGTACATATGAAATATATTCTAAGTGCCATTTAAAAAGGTTAAAAACTGCTTATAATCAATAGTTGAGGATTGCACAATTTGTTGTAAGCCTGTCGTAAATAAAATTCATTTTTATCTTGAAGTGTTTTCTTCCTGGAAAACCTGAACGAACCTGAACTTCTGATATGGAATAGTTTATGACTATGTCGTTAATTAGTCGTGCCAATTTTAATATTTTCGTCCTCTTTGACATCATGAGATTTCATGTCTTTGAAAGTTTCGTAAACCTAATATTTCGTATATGCTAAAAAAAGTTAGACTGTAGGTAAAAACGATGCAGGTACCTTAATTTCTTTTAAAAGGCACTTGACTCCAAAACATTATATTTTCGTTTAAAATTCTATTGCATTTATAACAGATGATGAAGAGTTAAGGAACAACAGTATCAAAAGCCAATAATCAAAACGTTGGCATTGTCCAAAGAAAAGCATTGATTGATAGTCTGTATACCTTCATAAAAAAAAGAAAATCTATTCTATGTATATCTTCTATCAAAGAAGAATTTAAGAGCTTACAAAAGCAGCGTGATATCTTTATATTGTAGAAGGGGACAAATTGAGATGCTATCTTCACTAGGGCACCTAATTTGTTGTCCTCACTGAACATTGGTCCACACACAGCTAGACACCACTGTTGTAACAGTCAATCATGTGCAATGATAAAAAAAAATTGCCTTCGATAAGCTGAAAGGGTCTCTTTGTCATGGACTTCTCCGATGGTTGACTCAAGAGGACCACTTGAAATTTGTAGTTTTATATTTCTTTTTTTTTATTTTTCACGAACGAACCAAAATTGGATAAATTTGACCAATTTCATTTGAAGGGACAATACCCAACTGGGGAACAAATTGTATTCAATTTAAAACGAAAAAAAAAGTCCTGGCATTATTGTTTGTTTTTGTTCAATACCTACTATACCAAACAACGAAACCATGAAGTCTATCAGTTTCAATAGAATCGACCGACCGAAGATGGAAGGTTGGATAAAATGCTTTTGGTTAACTTTTTAAAAGTATACCATACCCACATACACACTTTACTGTAGTGTCTTCACTTTTTGTTGTTAAGATCTTGTGTGTGCCGTTAAGTCTTCAACAAAGAAGAAGTATCACCGATTAATGCAGAACAAAAAAAAATGTTTTCAAGAAAAACAAAGTGCATGATTTGGTCGCATGCACTCGCTTTAAATATTTGTGAAATTTGAATGGCATCTATTTAAAAAATGTTTTCAAATTCAGAAAAATCTTTAAAAGAGTATTTTCTCAAGTGTAAAACAGAAAAAGTCGACCCTTAAAGAATCGAATATATTCAAAATAAGAACAAAATAATAACTAACATATGAGTACTTATGCACATTAAATGAGTATCAGGATCAACTTATTTCTTTAAATTTGAAAAAAACAGATTTATTCTTAGAGGCTTTCCGAAGCCAACATAAGACAACATAAGAAACGATGAAGGAAAAATAATACATACTCATCAAAAAAAAATATTTGTATTAAAAAAAAAATAAACTTTTCAAAAAATTGGTTAAGAAACAAATTTACTAAAAAAAAATTTCTGAGGGAACCAAGTGCAAATTTTTTTGAACGCCGAGATTAAAAAAAAAATTTACCTAACACAAAAAGAAAATTAGGTATCATCCTCAAAAAAAAATGGTTCACAATAAATTTCTGTCGAAAAAACTTAAAAAATGTTTTCTCGGAATAACCAAGAGGAAATTAAATCTTGCTTTCCAGGCAATCAGTTAATCATTCCATTCAAGATCAGTGTAGTGCGTGAATATTTTTATTAATATTACCTATATTTACTTTAAAACTCCTAATCTTCTGGTGTCTATTTTACCGTTAGCTTTTTTTTGGAAGCTCTCGCAACACCTCTTAGTGTTTTGTGAGTTCCAAAGTATCTCATAACAAAAATGTATTTTAATATTTAAAAAAATGCAAATGGCGCTAAATTGCGACATAAAGTTTTGTCAAAATAATGTTCCTCCAATAAAAATCGTTTTTCAAAAATCAATTTTGTCGAAAAAAAAAATTGTTCAAAACAGAAAGTTTTCTCAAAATAAATTGCCAAAAATTAAAATGTGTGGAAACAAATTGGATGCAATAGAAGTTAGAAATAATGCCAATTGTGAAAATGTTTATTTTCAGAATAAAATTGATGACAAAAAATACAGAAAATATAGTGTATTTTTTTGAACCGCAGCCGCGCCATCTACCGACATAGTAAATCACCTCATTATACGATCAGTATTGAGTGTAAATATATTTATTATAAGATATCGTTTTCTTCCTGTTTATAATAAAAGTTATAAATGTGTAGCAAAGGAGTCTCTCCAGGAGTTACATAGGAAGGACACACAGTCGAACCACCACAATCAATTAGTCGCAGCTTTGCTGAATCCTAAACCACGCTCGTGCTGTGCAAGGACTACAGCGGGCGTTAAATCGTCAACAGAGCAAACGAAAGAGGAAAAAAAAAGAAACCGTCAACTGACAACGTAAAATTAAAAAGTGGTTTCAAGTTTAATTCTCAAAACTTTGTTTTATTGAAAGGTAGGTATTTCGTCAATAACAAAAGTTATAATTATGAATGACAGAAAATACGAAATTGGCATTCGTGCTCGGGACTTCAGTGCGTTACCTTACTTAAGATCGATGGAAAACCAACCGTCACATCGCCTTAATGTAAGGAAACAAACTGAAGCTTAAAAAACTCCAAAGATATTTCATAACGAAATCGCGTCACCATCTCCCCGAAAAAAAAAGTGGAAGTAAATTTGTAGAAAAAACCGAAGTAGGTTGAAAAAAAGGAAGTAAATTTCAAAATGAGAATTTTTAGTAAAATTTTCATTAATTAAAAAAAAAACAATTTTTTTTAGACTTCATCTTTACATAATAATGTATTTCAATACATTGTTTATTAACTCCCTAAATTAATCGAACAAATATTTCTTCACAGAGCATATTATTTTCAAAAGTTCCGCAGAGGAGCTTGTTGGCTTGTGGAGATACTTAATGTTAATTATGGGTGTTGACTGTTGGGAAACCAAACGTTGCATATACTAATACTAAATAACTAAATATTTGGCAGTTAAAAATGTCTATTTTCCCATTATGCTTTATATACACCAGCCACACTAAGAAAGTGTGAATTATAAAAGGATTAACGAAGAATTTTAATCACGCTGTTTGATTGCCAATTTCGTTAGTTACATAAGATAAGTTAAAAATTAAATTAAAAAAGAAAGAATTTTTTCTGATCAAATCAACAGAAGCCACGTCAAAATTTTAACTATAAAAAAATTTTCAATATAAAAACCGGGAGTTGTCGTTCTTTAAAGTTTAAAGAATACAAAATGAAATTTACGTAAATTCGGTTAAGAAATGGCAGAGTTTTAGACTAGTATATTAAAAATGAACCAAATAACCGTTTTTTTGGTGCTCAAATATGATTTTGGGGGTATATTGACAATTTTGATCATGCTATCAGATTCAGTTCGACAAGATCATATTCTACCAGGTCTCCGAATTTTTCCACTGTAACGACAGATTTTTTGAGATAGTCAATAGAGTAATTTTTGTTAACCAGCATAAACCATAATTTAATTATAAAATGAAAGACAATATATTATGCTCGGCAAAAAAAAAAAACAAAACAGCCCGCAACTTTGTGATGCATAATTCCTGTCTGATGATGCCATTTCACAATTTTTGCAGAACGATGAAGATATGGTAGGTAAGTAATTGACTGCCTTTGAAAAAATTTTATTTGAATTTTATTTCAACTATACTCCGCAGCATAACAATTTATAATGATGTCGGTGCTAAAGATACCTCTTCTGCGCTTTTATCTACATAAATATCGAAAAAAGGACCAGCAATTAAGAAAACGAAATAAAAATTTTTTAGCGTATTCCAAAAGGACTCTCAAAAAATTGTGAAATGGATGGTTGCCTGATGTCTGATGATTAAAACGAATGATGATGATACAGTGGTGTTTCATGGGTTTGTGATCTATCCTCCAGAATGTGTTATCTTTTTTTCAGTATAGCACATTCTGAAAAATATACGACAAAGAATAGGCTTGGTTTACCGTTTCTGCTGTTTTTCAACGGAATTTTACAGTGATGAACAATTTATGGCATAATAATTGGGAAGTCTATCAGCTTCAGGTATTGTGGAATAAAATTGATAAGAAACTTTTAAATTTATTTAAATTTTCACTGAATCTACTTTGAAATATTATCTCACGTCAGTTATGTGTTATTAGTTGTAAGTTGTTAGTTGTTAGTTGTAAGTTGTTAGTTGTTAGTTGTTAGTTGTTAGTTGTTAGTTGTTAGTTGTTAGTTGTTAGTTGTTAGTTGTTAGTTGTTAGTTGTTAGTTGTTAGTTGTTAGTTGTTAGTTGTTAGTTGTTAGTTGTTAGTTGTTAGTTGTTAGTTGTTAGTTGTTAGTTGTTAGTTGTTAGTTGTTAGTTGTTAGTTGTTAGTTGTTAGTTGTTAGTTGTTAGTTGTTAGTTGTTAGTTGTTAGTTGTTAGTTGTTAGTTGTTAGTTGTTAGTTGTTAGTTGTTAGTTGTTAGTTGTTAGTTGTTAGTTGTTAGTTGTTAGTTGTTAGTTGTTAGTTGTTAGTTGTTAGTTGTTAGTTGTTAGTTGTTAGTTGTTAGTTGTTAGTTGTTAGTTGTTAGTTGTTAGTTGTTAGTTGTTAGTTGTTAGTTGTTAGTTGTTAGTTGTTAGTTGTTAGTTGTTAGTTGTTAGTTGTTAGTTGTTAGTTGTTAGTTGTTAGTTGTTAGTTGTTAGTTGTTAGTTGTTAGTTGTTAGTTGTTAGTTGTTAGTTGTTAGTTGTTAGTTGTTAGTTGTTAGTTGTTAGTTGTTAGTTGTTAGTTGTTAGTTGTTAGTTGTTAGTTGTTAGTTGTTAGTTGTTAGTTGTTAGTTGTTAGTTGTTAGTTGTTAGTTGTTACTTGTTGGTTGTTATAAGTTATTGGCATTTAATGTTACCTATTTTTGGAAATTTCTTACATATTGTTTATTAATTTTATCTTTTGTTTCCCCAGAAATTTGCATTTGGCAGACTAAGATTCTCAATGTGCTTTTCCTAAACAACTGAATCCCTATCACAAATGATGTTCCCCAAATCATTTTTGTCTTCACTCCATAAATTTCATGGACTGACACAACGCCGACTCGGTGCCGTAGTTGACTTGACTCTGATCTCTTGCATTTTACGTTATGATAGATATACCTTCTCCCCTCCATGAATACATAGGATTTAAAAAAATATAAAAGATATATAGAAAACCAGCCTCGTTTATAAAAAAAAAATCTTCTCCAGAAACTCCGTTAGCTATCGTTATACCCAACAAACACATTCGATGATGCGGTGCCTGTCATATAGTCAAACCGATCCTTGCCATGCTACCTATAGTGACAGAGCGAAAAAAAATTCACTACACGTCAATAATAATTCATCATCATCATTGGTAAGGTATACTATGCAGATGTAATTGGGATAGGTAGCATTTTTGTTCAGTTTTCTTTTTTTCTTATGCCTTTGTCGTCATCATCCAGCTTTCATATGACGTGATGACTCCCCGAACTAATAACTGGGAAATTACTGAAAGGACATCACTTCAACGGCCATTATACAAAAGGCTCGCCCGAGAAGTTTTTGCATATCTTTTTTATCTAACCCGGAAAATCTAAATGCGTTTTTAGGGATAGATACTTTTTTGCACTTCTGGATTCATTTGTGAGAGGTGGGCCTGATGGACATGGTTACCTATTATACCTATAATAGTGTAACGGCGTGGTTTGTGGGGTGTACTTTTTAAAAGAAACTCAATAACGATGTGTGTATACGTATGTGTAGCCCATACATGAAAAAAACTGAAAAGACTGATAAGAGCGCAGGGGGTGAGGGTGGTGCAGCTCTTCTAAATCTGATTAATGGCATTTACTTATGTAAGCGAGATTAGTGAAATGAACTCGATATGATGCTTTGAGTGCGTTTATATAGTTTTTTTTTTAGTCACTCGCATAGGTATAAGGTAAAACACAGTAAGGAAGGATGTGGCTATATTTTTGAAAAGATTTACCTTCTTTTTTTTCTTCTTTTGATTTATGTAATTACAAGTTTCATACAAGGACTACAAGATTAATTTTCACCGCAACCATCACATGTGAATTGAAGAGACATGATGGTTTTATCTAAATGTTTCTTTTTGAATTTATTTGAAGTAAAATTGTAAAAAGATTTATGCACAGTCAAAGAGAAGTCCTAAAAGTATAGACATGTGTTTGTGTAAATACGAGTAGGTATAGATTAATTTTTTTAATCAAAGCATAAAATTCTTTACATCACATTTTAAATATGAATATTGCAATAAGAATGTTTTTTGATACATTTTTAAATTTTGATTAATTTTTCGAATAAGAACATCTGCATATTAGATTTGAAATATGTAAAAGATAAAATAAGAAAAAACAAAAGTTCTAATAATTTGGACCTAATATAATAATATTGATATGTTGTGTCTGATTTTTGTAAATAAAATAAATTAAAATAAAATGAAATAAAATTAAAAAAAAATAAACCACTTAATGTTGATCCCATAGCTAGTCCTTCTGTTTGGGTATAGAAGCGGTTATTGAAAGTAAAGTTATTTTGTTTCAATATGATGGTCAATATTTGTATCAGTTCGTTGGTTTGTTTTGTGTTGATTCTGGATGTTTGTTCGAGGTTGTCTTTAAGTATTTTAATTGTTTCGTTTATTGGAATGTTTGGGTACATATTGGTTATGTCGAATGAAATCATTTTGGAGTTTGTATTTATGTTTATGTTATTAATTTTATCTATTAATTGTGTGGTAACAACAATAGAAAAAAGAAAGAAAACACAATATTACAATAAAACCAACAACAACAATAGAAAAAGAAAAAAACACAATAGCCGTGTTTTATGAACAATTGATAGCAACTCAGTAAAATTTTTACACACAAACAATAACAAATAAATTTATTTTCACTTTTTGTTTTGCTTAGAAACAATAACAAAGTTTTTATAATCACTTTTTTGTTATTGTTTTTGTGTGTAAAATTTTTTGCTGAGTTGCTATCAATTGTTCATAAAACACGGCTAATATTACAATAAAAAAGCCAAACTATATAAAAGAAAATAACAAACAACAACATTAGATGACCAAAGCTTCAGCCAACTTGCTACGTCAACCACCAACAACAGTAGCGACATAAGTATTCCACCCGAAGATGGGGCAGTAGCCCCGAAACGCGTAGTGAAATTAAAATATAAATAATTAAACTTAAGTTGTTAAATTAAAAATTAAATAAAATTAAAATAAATTAAAATAAAACTATTTTTACTTTATTAGTTTATTCTTATAAATTTAAAACACAACTTGGAGACAAGAAACCCATATCATGTAAATTAAAGTTAGTCTATGGTTTAGACGATATTATTGCTTTTTAAGTCTTAAATATTTTTCAATGCAACACGAAATCGGTTTAATTTAATACGAAAAGCTTATTGTTTTTAAAAGTTTACTTATTAAAAACAAAATTCTTACAAATACAAAGTTCAAGGGCAGATCAGGAGTTGTTTCTTTTGTCTGTTGTTAAATGTGATTAACTCTTAACGGTGGAATTTGTTATTGTGATTTGGCACAAAAGAATAATGCTCGGATGAAAATTTGAAGGTCCCAGGTTTAATACTTAGATACAAAAGAAGAAATAATTGAAACTGGGAATAACTAATGACACTAAATTTCAAATGTAATCGAAATGAATGATTCTATGAGAGTTAACCGGTTGCCTCCACATTTTGAAATTATTCTCCATTAAAACTAAGCCAATATCTATATAAAGCAAAGCTTAAACTATTATTCTTTAGCATTTTTTTGAAGCGATGAATCACTTCTTTAGTTTGCTTTTCAAGTCACTCTTTTAAGAAAACAATAATTTTCAAACTTAAAATTTTGCCGAAAAAGAAAAATAATCTAATTCTCTTTGACCTAATTTTTTTCAATATAACGTTCAAGGTATTAATTTTGTTTCCAATTTTCTTATGTATTAAATTTCAAGCACTAAAAAAAACACATGATCTTGAGACACATTCTTAGCTTATTTTTTGCGTGTTGGCAATCTAAATGCAATAAAAACTGAATTTACGTGAACTCGGCAATCTTTTTCTCCCTATTTAAGGTGGGACGAAAATTTTCGAAAAAATGAGTTGCTACAGAAAAAAAAAATATTAGAAAACAACTGGAATACCTAAAATGCCATTCTTCATTTTTTAATCTAATTTTTTTTAATTTCTAAAAGTTTTTAAGAAATTATGACTTTTAGCACTGCCTTGCCGGAAAAACAACATTTTTTTCTTTGACCAGTTATGATTTCAGTATTAAATTAAAAGAAACCAACTTGACTATTGCAAACAAAAATTTGTAAAACAGTTTGAAAAAAGTACGTATCCGCCTGAGTCTACCACTTGCCATTACATATTTGGTAGAAGAAGAAATCTCTAATTTGCTCGTAGATACGAATAGAAAAGTCTTAACATTTTTCCTATTTTTTTTTTTCAAAAAAATAACACTCATAATGTATCTACTAGTCTTTCACTATTAGACAGTAATACATTTCTTTTTATATTTTTCACACAATAAAATAAGAAAGTCACAAAAATCCTTTTATTTTAAGGACCAAATATGACTACAACAGTGATTTTAACTTTGATGTATATAGTTTTCTCTTAGCAACGACCTGGAGGTGCGGCTAAGGACACACAAAGCATCATCATGTCGTTTGAAATTTTAGCCTTTCATATAAAATAAAAACCTGCAACATCGAAATGAGCAAAAGTAATATCTTTCATTTAATTGTTAAAAAGAAAGAAAGAAAAAAATGTGCAAAAGCACTTCAGTATACCTAGCGTTAAAACCGCACTTTTCTTTTATTCATGAATGCATTCCGCATTATTTTCCTTTTATATGTCCCGCCCGCTTGGAAAGATTCACATAATGAGAATATGGTCCCTAGCCCTCTTGCTGCTGTAACTACCTACCTACTGAAACTGATGCTACATCATATCTACCGTTGTTTTATCACGTTTTATATGTTTTGGTTGTTTGTTGTTGGGGGTTCTTTTTTTTTTTGTTTATTTACATCATCCACCTACATTATTTTAGTCCTTTTAAAGAGTTTGCCATTTAAAATAGGTACGAGTAGAGAGTACCCTGCAACAACCACCATTTTTATTCTTAGTCCTAATGGGTTGCGCACATCAGATGAATGCATCTTTATATCCACAATATAATGTGGAAGAAGAAAAGCGTAAAGAAATATCTCTTCATTCGCATTGGTCGCGGTGGTTTTTCACTTACTTTACCTCCAAGAATCAGAATTTCCAAGCCACGAAACAACAATCGTGTTACATTGCATTTGCCAAATGGATGAAGACGATGTCAACGTTGATGATTTTTTTATTATTATTTCAGGGTCGCATTTTATGTTATGATACTGTAAAAGGCCCCTTGCACTAACTAATTAATGAACTAACTTCAAAATGAACTAACTTCCAAATAAACTAAGTCCCAATTTACTAAATTCAAATAAAATTGGGATTTGGTTCATAATTAATTATTTTTCGAACTGACTCCCAATACGAAATGGAACTAAGTCCCAAAAAGTGAACTAGTAGTTTATATTGGGCGAATCCACATTCAATTATGAAAAAATGAACTAACTTACATGGTTACATTTTTTTTAATTTGGGATTCAGTTCAATGGAAATTGTTACATAATGAACTAGGTGAAGTGAATCAACTATTAAATTTATGAACTAAATCCCAACAGTATTTTAGTGGGAGTTAGTTCATTTTGGGAGTGGGAGTTAATTCGTTTGGGAGGTAGTTCGTAACTTCGCAAGGCTGTGGCAATAGAAAAATTTAACTGCTTCCTAAAATTATTAGAAACTTAAAACTGCTAAGCTTTTTATTACCTCAACTGCAATGACATCCATCAAATTCAAGATTTTTAAGGCCCCAAAAACGGTAAATCCGGTCATTTTTTACTCTTGACGATGATCATAATCACATGGCAAAGCTAAGCTATGTATACGTTGTGATGCTGTGAAGACAATTTGAGAACTTACAAGGATTTCCTTGCGAATGGATTCATTTCAATCACTTAAGACTCTCGGCCATTGTACTAAGTTTGTTTCTTGTTATGAGGACTTATACTATATGCAAATGAACATTATGAGTGTACCTGCCTAGCCTGCCTATTAGATCCAGTTGTTGTTGTTGTTGTTGTTAGCAAGGGGATCTACAGTAAAGTGTTACATGGCCATAAGCAATTTAGAGCTACGGCATGGGACCGTCGAACAGCAGCGGTTGCAGAGTGAATGATGATAGAAATATTGCTCGCAATTTGCAAATTCCACTCGAGTAAACATTCTTAAAGTATAAATATTTGTATATAATATTTAGGTGAGCTTTGACATTAACGTTGGATTATTGTACATTAGGGTTAGCTTAATAAAAAAGGTATAAAAATTAATTGCAAAAAAATAATTCTGCGAAACTTGAAAGTGATGATCCCTATGGGTAAGGTACTTAACTTAATTTATGTTGAAATTGTTGCATTTAAATTAAGGGTGAATTGTTTTTTTTTTGGGGGGTTTTAAAAAGAAGGAATTGGATCATAATTATGTATGTAAGTTCCAAAATTCAGTCTCAAAAAATTTGTATTTGGAATTTTGTTAGTCCTTGATTCTGTATTCGAAAACTATTTTGAAAACATGAAAATAAAAATTTTTAAGGTGCATCTGTCTTTTTCTACTGTTAACTTATATTTTGGGGGCGGTTTTAACCACGAAACTTAAAAAAAAATTTAAACCCTTTTAACTTTGGACCAACTATTGGTAGCTAAAAAAAAGTAAACGGAAAAATTTACGAGTACCTACTTAACTTATTATACTCGTATATGGACTGATAGTTACGACTCATTTTCTCAAAAGAAAGTTTATATTTTGTGGATTGATTAAAAAAATAGTAAGCCATGTATCGAACAGAGCGTTCACGACACTCAAATAATAATTAGAATAATAAAATTACTTATGAAGCGAATTACTTGTGTCACAAACAGACTGATTAACACTCTTCACGTTGTCTACCGTTCTTGACTTCCTTGGTCGCCCGGATTTTGATTTTTCAACCTCTCAACACTGAACGCACTATCTTCAACAGACCCGTCAACTACTCCGAACGGACTTTTATGAAATCATCTACGGCGATTATGTAAAGAACAGGCGAAACACGTTGATCTTGAAGTAAAATGCTAGGACTACACGTCACTTTTGACAGCAACAACTTCAAAGTAATTAGGGGCATCGACCTCGGAGTAAACCACCGCTAGGTTGGTTTGACGAAACATAGAAAATAGTTTCAAAACAACTTACGCGTAAGACGAACTGCATGCTCTACAAAACCCTTAAGCTGCCAATCATGCTGTACGACGCTGAGTGCTGGGCGATAAGGAAAAAAGGAAAGCTGATACTGGGCTCTTTTGAAAAAAGAATACGGATGTTTGGTCCTATGTGTGTGGAGGGCGAATGAAGAAGAAGATTTAACAGTGAATTCTGTGAGCTGTGCAAAGATGTGGATGTACTCCAGAAGGTCACTATATATTGGCTCAGAAACATTGAGCTTACGGGCAGCAATGCTCCAGCCAGGAGAGCCTTCTTTGAACCCCGGGTTCAAGATCACAAGGATTACCGAACTTCTGGGTGACTGGAAGTATAGTGCTCGGGATCTTAGAGAATGGAAGGCAGTGACTCTTGATGAGTCGGAAATCTGATAAGTAAGTATGTAACACACCTTAATCGTTATGATCGGGCTTCAAAACCTGATCGCTTTGAAATCTTATTGAAAAATTTCCATTTCATCCCGGAACACCTTAAAATTGTGAAAATTATTTGAAATCGTGATCTAAGAAAAAATCCAATTGTTCTAAAATATTCTTGAATCCGAATGGTATGCTATAACAAACGAAAGATAAATATTTTTTTTTGTATATTAAAAAACCTTATTACAAGATATATATTATTTATGACATGCCTGCAAAGTTAAAGTCGTTATAGAGATTAATTTTAAACGAAAAAATATTTAACAAAATGACAAGACTTAATTAAAGGACATCAATATATCAGATATCCGAACTAAATCTCCTTATATGTTAACCGGCAATATTGGCAACATATCGCATTTCTTCACAGCCTACGGCTTTCAGTTGATAATTAAGGAACTGAATGGCCAACCGGACGCCATTTATCTACATTATACACCTATGGCACACATCGTTGCTAATTAATAGTGGCCATTGTTTGCTTTTTTTTCGTTGTTAAACTATCATGTGAAATCTAAACACTTCAACTTGAGTACACACGCATTTGATGAAATGCTAGATTCAACAACAAAAAAAAAGCAAACTTCTTTAATCCTTGCTATGGGAAGAGCCGCATTCAGGCATTACATAAAAATATACTTGATGCGTTTGTGACAAAAGAAGAAAAGTCTTCTATAAAATTCTCGATGTATCAATTACACGTCAATTAACGGATAAGAAGAATGAAATTGTTCTAAACGAGGAAAACAACTTACACAGTTGCCATCGTCCATCAACCACCAATAAAATTGGTCGTACGCCTTCAAGTCACGTGCGGGGTATGGTCCATGTAATCACATTGTGCCCTTAATGTTTGCGTTAGTAATTATGGATATTTCACAGTGGTTGAACAATGAACATACTTGGATTGAAGAGTAGGCATTCAAACAAAAAAAAAAAACAAAAAAAACTTTCAGGGATTCCTGTTGCACTTTTGTTTGATTAAAAACAATTATTATCGACTGCTGAAATGGGTCGAGTGAAAGATGGAGTGAAAATTCTCATCATTTTTTCGGGTGTTGTTTTCCTCTTCCTGCACTAGTTGAATCAATATAAGATATTCAACAACAACGACAGTGAACGACAGTGAAATGTGAACAATTTTTTTTTTTTTTTTTTGAAGAGGCTCTTCACTATTAGTGGATGGTAAATAATATAGCAGCGTTGAAATGGCACGTGTCGATTGTAGGTCGGTTTCATGTCCGTTTTTGTGGAGTGCATCCTAATTGGAATATGTTAACAACAAAGGATTTTTGTTACAAAATATGGTTTTTTGTTGAGTGTGTTCTTGATGGAAAGATGCCATTGAGGGTGTTTTCTTGTTTTTTTTTTTTTTGTTTTGTAGTACAGGCAGTATTTTTTTTTTTACTTAGGGTAAGTGAATGAGAATGACTGTTATTAAGTAATGTGCTTCATTGTGGATCAATGATCTTAAGAGGTTTATTTAACGTCACTTAAGCCTTAAAAAGTGGTTTTACTTATTGGGAGCATGGGAATATAAAAAGGTCAGTAAACCTATACATTCATTAAACTTTCCCAGAGAAATTAATATTGGACTGTTCCTGAGACAAAACAAGATGTCTAGGCATTGTATTTACGAGTTTATATAATTTTTAAATCAGCAATATTATGGTTAGGTTAGGTTAGGTTAAGGTGGCTGTCGGACGATTTCCAACACACATAGGCCAAAATTAGGCCCGTTGTGATACCACATGGATCAGTAGATCTACCTCACTCATTGAACCATTTAGAGCTGCGAATGAAGCGTAGGAGACAAATAATGTCGGAGTTTATTAGATCACTAGGATCATTGAAAAAGAAATCTCCAAGATGGAGTTTTCGTCTTTGTGATAGGGCGGGGCAAGTGCAAAGAAGATGAGAGATCGTCTCTTCTTCCTCTTCGTCCATACAACTCCTGCAAAAATCATTTGCAGGGGCTCCAAGTCGAATTGCATGCCTCCCTATTAAGTAGTGACCAGTTAGGACACTTATTACGTAGCCAATGTGCAATCTACTAAGGGAGATCAACTGTTTGGAGCGTTTGGCACTAAGTCTAGGCCAAATTAGTTTTGTCGCTGCACAGGTGGTGATGTTGTTCCATCTGTAGTTTGCTCTCCCTATTGTGTCTTGCTTTAGCATAAGTTTACAAGTAGCTAAAGGCATACCTACGCCAGCTTTGTGAGCTAGCAGAGGTAACGTTGTTCCTTTTTTTGCAAGTTCGTCGACTTTGCAATTTCCTGGAATGTCTCTGTGGCCCGGCACCCAGCAAAGGTGAATGTTGAACTGTTTGGCCATCTCCGTAAGAGATGATCGACAGTTTAAGGCTGTTGATGAATTCGTAGAGACAGAGTCTAGGGATTTTAACGCAGCTTGGCTGTCAGAGAAGATGCGTATATCAGTTTTTGATATAACGTTTTCTCTAAGCCAGGAAAGGACTTCTTTGATAGCCAGGATTTCGGCTTGGAACACGCTACAGTGATCAGGTAGACGGAAGGAGAGACTTAAGTTTAGTCTTTCGGAGTATACGCCTCCACCAACCCCATCATCCGTTTTTGATCCATCTGTAAAGAAGTTAATGGGATCATCGTTCAGAAATGATGTGTCCTCCCAGGTAGACCTGGAGGGGATAGTCACCCTGAAGCTATTATTATTGAAGTGGGGAAAGGGGATGGTGTAGTCGATATTACTGTTAATTGTTCTGAAAGAATTCAGAACAGTGGAGTGGCCAATCTGATTATTGAACCACTGTGAAGAGGCTTGAAGTCGTACGGCAGTGCTTGCAGCCGTTTGCTTACTGAAAAGGTCAAGCGGTAATAGATGAAAGAGAACATCAAGTGAGGCGGAGGGGGTAGAGCGAAGTGCTCCGCCCATACACATGCAGGCTGTTCGTTGGACTTTGCTGAGCTTATCACGATTTGTCGCTATGTCCAGCGCAGTCCACCATACCGCTACTCCGTATGTAAGGATCGGCCTTATAACCGAGATGTATAGCCAGTATGTAATGCGGGGCTGAAAACCCCATTTATTTCCAATAGCTTTTTTACAAGAGAACAGGGCTACTGTGGCCTTGTTTATTCTTTCTTGAATGTTAGGTTTCCAACTTAATTTCTTATCCAAAATAAGACCCAAGTATTTTGCCTGTTCCGAAAATTTAAGTGGAACACCGTTTATGTGGGGAGGGTCGATGGGTGGGATTTTGTATTTCCTGGTGAAGAGGACAAGATCGGTTTTATGTGGGTTAACACCTAGTCCACACTGATTTGCCCAATTGGTGAGCTTATTTAAAGCGTTCTGCAAGAGTTCTTTAAGTGAATTGAGATGTTTTCCCGTCACTGCGATAGCAACATCGTCCGCATAGGCAAACACTTTGTATCCCTCTCCTTCTAGAGTGATTAGTAATTCATTTATTACTAAGTTCCAGAGGAGAGGTGATAGGACACCGCCTTGCGGCGTACCTCTGCTGACACTCCTTTGTGTAGTAAAATCGCCCAGTTTTGAGTTAATAATCCTGCTTATCAGCATCTGATTTATCAAAAAACTGATCGATTTATCTACCTTGAGAGATGTCAATACACGTGTAATTGCCGATGTGTCGACATTGTTAAATGCTCCCTCTATATCTAAGAAGGCATCTAGGGTGTACTCTTTTTCGTGGAGGGAACGTTCGATTGTACGTACTATACAGTGTAAAGCCGTTTCAACCGATTTCCCTTTATTGTAGGCATGTTGGGCCTTTGAGAGGAGGGACTTATCAATATTTGCCCTTAGGTGGATATCAATCAATCGTTCAAATGTCTTAAGGAGGAATGATGATAAGCTGATTGGTCTCAGATCTTTAGGGTTAACGTGACTGGATTTTCCAGCTTTAGGGATAAAAACAACTTTAACTTGTCTCCATGACAGTGGTATATATGTCAGTTTTAGACAGCCTATGAAGATATTTTCTAGCATTAGAAAATTAGCATTTTGTTGCAATTCAGCCGGAATTATACCATCCGGACCTGCAGATTTGTATGGTTTAAAGCTGTTAATAGCCCATTTGAGTTTTTCCCTGGTGACTAGATCTTGAGGAGGAGTTATTACTTTGTCGCACGGACTTGGAGTAATATTTCTGATATTATTGGAGCTACCAGGGAAGTGAACATCTAGTAGCAGGTTGAGCGATTCTTCGCATGAGTTGGTCCAGAGGCCAGAGGCATTTTTCAAGCAGCTTGGCATGACTGGGTTTTTGGAGAGGATTTTACGTAGTCTGGATGCTTCAGAACAATCTTCCACTGTGCTGCAGAAGTTTCTCCAGGACGACCGTTTGGTTTTCCTCAATTCTTTTTTGTATGTCTTCAGTGATTCTTTATAAGAATCCCAGTCAGACGTATCTCTAGAAGCTTTTGCTCTATTAAAGAGTTTTCTGCATTCTTTTCGAAGTGGATCTAACCCAGAGTTCCACCAGTAAGGTTTCTTTTTACCCCTTATTTGTACAAGGGGACATGCAGTGTCTAGAGATTTGTTTAGGGCTAGTGTTAGATTATTGACTTTGTCGTCAAGATCTTTGATATTAGTAGGAATATTAAATAGTTCAGGTCTGACTAAACTGTTCAATATTCTCTCATATTTTGGCCAATCTGTTCTTTTTAAATTACGAAAGGAGGGTTGGCTAGAAGGATCGCAATATTATGGTATTTCTCTTCAAATATGAAGATGGGGAAGAGCTTTTTTTTTTAAATTCGTTAAGATACCGTAGCAGAAACCAAAATCAATGCTAATAAAAGACCAATTCGACCGACGCACGCCAGGATGCGACAAGTAGGATTCCGCACTGGATCATGATCTTACTGGCTGACCGGCCTTGAAGCACTTGGTGAAGAACTGTCGAAGAGGGAACTGCACTACTGGGGAAAAGTTGGAGAGAGCTGAAATGCATCTCCAGGAATCATACACGATAGCGCCTGTAAGTGAAAGCCATTGAACATAATAACGGTAGCAACCATCATTGTTGTCAAAGGAGGCTATATTTCCATGTCTGCACTTATTTTATTGGAAACGTCCTGAAAACTGCTCCTAAATTGCCCACTGATCGCAAAGTGATCAATTTGTTTGGAAGTTGCATGTCTGTTCACCGATACCCAAATAACTTTGTGGAACGTCTTATGCTCAAACATGGTCTCCCCTAAAACAAGGTAGTTGGCATTGCAGAAATCAACAAAGCGTTCGCCATTACTCTTACGACTGCCAACACCATGTTTTCAGATAACATGTCTGAGCCCATCGTTGTCGTTACCAACCTTGGCATTTGAACCACACATTACAATTATGGCGTCTCCACGTGGTGTACTATCAGCCGGTTATAAAAGGCTGAAGAAGAGAGAGAGAGAGAAAAAGCTGCGTAACACTGTAGAATGGTAAAGGATCCTGTCACATTGGGCCTTCCAGGAAATCAAGTTTTGAGAACTGTTTTGGAAAGCAGAAATCCGGCGCCAGACTTCCGAAATCTTCCAGGTGTATTTCCGAAACAGTTCTGGTCAATCAAGAGTTTCCCGATCAGCCACCAAAAAAAATTAAGAAATCCCGTAACATTTGGCCTTGGACTATAATTTGAGTTTTCATTTCATAATTAATTTTTTATGGAAATGAAAAAACATAAGCTTTCAAAGTAACAGACGCCCTAGTGCACACAAATTCTTTCCAAGAGAAATCAATAAAGAAAAATAACTAATTTTGTCTCCTGATTATACCAATTCTTCTCATTTATTTCAATTAAAGCGTTTGTAGGTACAGTTGTTAACTAGCTACCTGCAAAGTTGTATATTCTTCCACAACATTCTCATTGCATTCTCATTTGAAACTCAAAACTTTAAGACAAAAGCGGCACTCCCTAAGGCCTTTTCTTTTGCCAATACGTATAAGGCAAGGCAATCTATTCGATTGCTTTCTCTTCAACTTCATGTTGCTGTCGTTTTTGTTCCTCTCATGCATCTTATCTATAGAATCAGTTTCAGTTCTACTTGCTCCACTCTCTCTCTTATCGGGAATTGCTTAAACGATTCTTTGCAATTCGAAGTCAATTGCACCTCGAAGGCTAAAAAAAAGTCGGTTGTGGTGTATAGAACAGGCGACTTCAATGCAGCAAAAGCTACATGTGGATGATTTGCAGCGCAATTGTATGTTAGGGAACGTTTACTTTGAACTGCTACTGCACCATTGTTCTTTTACTATGTACCTATAGATTGATACGTACGAGCAAACATAAAAATGGGATTGTAGCTACTTGAGAGTATATCATGCTGATGGCTGGGTAATGTGTCTTGTTTCACATGCGACTGCACCACATTCTGAAAGTGATCCCATGACAATTGCATTGCAATCACAATCAAATGGCAAGTTAATCAAAACAAAATATTCAAATGCAAAATAGAAGGATGTAAAGTTATAACAGATAGCGTGAATTTATCGCACTGCAATGTTGTTGATCTGAATTTATAAAAATATAGTAACTACTTGCGATCTTATTATACCTTATCAACTAAATTGAATTGACATGAATTGTTAAGAAATGAACCTAGAGAGCTGAAAATAGCATTTATGTGATCTAAAGAGTCAGACCCTTTCATTGTTGTATGATTCGACCAAAACTAATCTCCCACATTTCGTATCATCATCATTATCGGCTCGACAACCGGGCTCCGGTCCTGGCCTCCTTCAACAAGTCACTCCACCCATCCCGGTCTCGAGCCTACACCATCTAGTTGGGCACCCCAAGTCATCATCTCTCCAGCGCAAGCATGGTCTACCACGCTGCCGTCTACCATAGAATGTACCACATAGGACTTTCCGAGCCGGTTGCTCTTCGCTCATGCGATCTAGGTGCCCTGCCCACAGAAGCTTAATTTTTGTCACTATGTCTGCTTCAAGGTAGATTGCGTACAATTCATGATTGTACCTTCTCCGGAATTGTCCTTCCTCACAAATGGGGCCAACAGTTCTTCTTAAAACTTTTTCTCGAACGCGGCTAAGAGGTTGGAGTGTCTTTTGCTAAGCACCCAAGTCTCGGATCCATACGAGAGTACTGGCAGGACCATGTTCCTGTACAGCAGCAGTTTTGAAGTTATGGTGAGATTTCTGGATTTGAAGAGCTTTGACAGGCTATAGTAGGCTCTGTTGGAATTGAGCAGCCGCCCGCGTATTTCTTCTTCGAAATTATTATCGGCTGCTGCTATTGACCCAAGGTATTTAAAGGATTGCACCATTGTTTCACTTCACTTATTCGGTCCTTCCGATGATGTCAATGTCGTCTGCGTAAGCCAGTATCTGGCTGGACCTGTTGACGATGTTCCCTCTTGTTGCCGTGTCAGAGTCACGGATTGCTTTCTCCAACGCCAGGTGGAAGAGGAGGCAGGCCAAACCATCCCCTTGTCGGAGTCCATTAAAGATGTTGATTGGTCTGGATAGCAATCCGGCTATTTTTACTTGGCTTGTTACGTTGGTCATGGTCAACCTACAAAGTCGTGTCAACTTATTTGGGATGCCGAATTCTCTCATGGCTTTGTAAAGTTCTACCCTGGCTATGCTATCATAGGCGGCCTTAAAGTCTATAAACAGATGGTATGTTGGGATGTTAAATTCTAGACATTTTTCCATTCGCCTGCCTAAGGGTAAAGATCTGATCAGTTGTTGATTTGCCTGGAATGAAACCACACTGATATTGTCCGATTATGGTTTTAGCGTATGGGGCTATCCGTTCTTGTAGGATAGAGGAGAGTATCTTATAGGCGGTAATCAACAACGTGATACCTCTATAATTGCTTCACTTTGGTACATCTCCCTTCTTATGTATGGGGTAAATTATACCTTTTCGCCAGTCTTCTGGCATTTCTTCCTGCTCCCATATGTGCACTAGAATATCATGAATTGCTTGACGTCATTTCGTATGCTTATAAAAATTTTCATCGAAATTCGTCAATCCGTTTATGAGAAAATCGAAAGCCAAATATCCTAGTTCATAGCAGGCACCATTAATAACGGTTTTTTGAATACCTACTTTGAATAATGAAACTGAAATTCTTTTATTAAAATCGTTAAAGTCATTTTCGAGGTAAATATGTTTTGTCTTAACGGTTATATGTCAGGTACCGTTAGTTCTATTTTGCTTCAGAAACAAGTACATACTTCACATTTCCAGTAACGATTGGTTATTGGAGCATTTACTCCTATATTTATTATAATTTTAATTGATCAATGCACCTGAAACGTCGATATCATAGGCTTCAGAAAACCTTGGAGTAAATGTCATAATATTTTAGGGAATTTAACTAATTTGGCCCTGAATAATAATCGGTATCTTGAAAAGCCGGTCACAGGAGAACATTGTGCTTCTAAAAAATAGTAGATGATCTAACACTGAAACCAATGGTACACTTAAGTCAATTTTTAGAACCAAGAAGAACTTATGAAGCCGCATTATCTAAAAAAAAACAACTAGCACTACAAATGTTAAAACTTATAAGCTTTTCGGAGAGCTTTTTTAAACTTCTGCTAGCAAGCCATTTAAAATTTGCAAAATGCAAGCTTTATAGGGGTTCATCAAATTATGGGTATGTAAACATTATGTAGGCACCTCAAACACTCTTCATAAAAGTGCTTTTCCACCCTTTTGTTCCTAATTAGTAGACACACAATACACAAAACAACCCTCTTCAACATGTTTTAAAACAAATTGATATCCTTTCTTCTAGCTATAGCTTATTTTACAGAAAATAAAGCACTTACACAAATTTCTGAGCTCCCAGGCAGATTTTTACCCTTAAAGAGTGTGTGTATTCGTTAAAGTAAAAACGCAATTTTGCAATTACGATTCTAATCTGAAAACTGAAAACTGCAAAATGCAAAAACCATTAGCCAGGAGCCACTCTATCTATATAGATATCTTCCCGTATGACCATTATAATTGGATGTGTTTAAATACTCAATTAGGTTTTAGGTATTCACAGAGTTTGTGGTTCTGATCAAAACAACCCTGCTTCACAAAAAGTGAATTCAGAAATAATATGAATACAAACGAAACCCATCCCTTTGGTTGTGATTTATTTTTCATCCCCTTTCTCTGAGCATAGAATTCATCCCTTAACAAAAATAAACAACTCGTAGCTAATATATTTAGTGAAACCACTTTACTTCAATGTAATAGCAAAGTAATGTTTACCCTACTGAATTTTCTGTTGGCCGTGTATATAAAGGTTGAATGGAATTACGTCGTAACTGTAAATATCTTGGCGCCATATTCAGTGAATTTACAAAACCAAATGTACTCGTAAATAGACCTTCAGGCGAGGTAGCAATTCGAAAGGACCTTCTGAATTTTCTGATTGCCTGGTATTGCTTGGGCGTTACCTTGAGAAGGGTTAAACAACTGATGGACACGTGTCTAAGAATTTTCATTTGACATTCACTTTTCAAGGTCACACCAAATTGGAAGGAAATCATTAGTGTTGACAAAAATATTCTCGAAGTGATGATGTAATTGAATTATTCTCAAACACATTTCCTGCACATATCCTTGAAAAGGTTCTCATATAAGCGTGAGGACAGTTAGGTGGATGGTATACTATAATACAAAATATTCGCGTTGGAATGCGCAAGAACATTTCTATAAAATTTGAGCGCCTGTTACAAATTCTGGTGGAATTCCGTTTTACTGGGAAAATGTGATTCGAGGAAGGTGGATGGATTTGCTTTTAGATTGAGAATCCTATCGAAAGGTGGTGAATGCTTTTTATAAGGATATCTATGTGGTTTTCTTCTGAAGGATGAGAGTGAATAAGGTTGACATCTGGAAGGGTGTCTTTTACATCGAGGAATGTATCTTTAGTGAATTGTATGTGTTCTAAAAATCATGTACTCCTGTTAAAAATTCTGGTGGAATTTAAGTTTGTCGGTTAATATAGTGGCTTGTGTTGATGGAGGAGAACCCTGTGCCATCTAGTATTCGAAAGAAGCAATGTTTGACATTATTTGTTTAGTTCAAGTATGTTCCGTTTATAACCCTATTCAAAAACCAAATATGTACGGTGTGGTGCTTAAAGTGGTTTGGAGGTTTGTTATAACGTAAAAAAAACTTCACAACCCTAGTTCATATTACGGCGCCACCTTTTGGAAGTAAAGTATAATTAAGCTGAATATGTGTTTCCAATTCGCCTTAATTGCACTTCCATCTGTGAATTGGAAAAAGAATGTACATATGTACGACAAACATATACCTGAACCGTTTAAAGGATACGAGTGCCATCTGTGTGTCAATTAACAATCTAATCTGTGAATTAATTATTATTTTAATTTAAACATATTTTTAGTTTTCACAGCAATTAAAAAAATTGAAGCCAGATCTTCAAATACAATGAAACGCGAAAAATTTTATGTATTTCAGGCCCAACAATAACTGTACCTGCCGTTATTACTACTCTTATGAAAAATCTTATTGTATGTATTTATCTCGAAAGCGACTATAACGATTTTGATGAAATTTTTTTTTTGGCAGAACCTTTTTAAAAGCAAACAACTTAGTTAATTTTTTAAAGAATATAAATATATAAAAAAATTAGTTTCGATTCAGTTGTGCATTTTATTTAAACATTGACATGGACTCAACTAAATTTGCTGACATATCCAAAATCAGCAATTAATATGTATGTAACTGATTCTTTTGACTCCATTTCACCAAAATAACGACAATAAATGAAAAATTGTATTTGTTCTTTGATCATTGATATTTCAAAATCTAATGATCACACAACAAGAGAAGGAGAGTTTTGAAGTCTAAAGCAAATTTTTTGTCAAAAAAAAATTGACAAATACATATTCGAGAAAAATAAAATTTTGAATTTTGGTCGAAATCTGAAAAATTTTCAAATGCTGTTTTGAGGGTGAAGATCGCATCTTTTGGGATTTTCAGTACCAGAAAAATGTCCATATTTTTGAAAACTTTAAATCCTCATAACTCGTAGAGAAATGCACCTAGAGGGCTAAAAATTGCATTTCTGTAATCTAGAGAGTCAGACCTTTCCAATTATGTATGATTTGTATACGAGGGCAGTCCCAGAAGTACCTGGCCTGACTAATATACAGTATTATTTTTTGAAAAAAAATTACTGTATTTCAAAAAATGTCCTTTAGAAAGCTTAAGTTTTAAATTTCATGACATTACGCGACTTAACTTGCATTTGGCAGCCATTTGAAATTAACAATATTGATAGTTTTGAAAAAATGGAAAAAATCGGTCATCGTTAAGTCATTAAATATTTTTTTTTTTTAAAGGGTTTACCCCAAACAACATCAAAATGGAAATGGATTCTACTCTGGGTGAGTCTTCTCCATCGTCGGCATCAATAAAATATTGGGTAGCTGAACTTAAACGTGGCCGTACGAGCTGCCAAGATGAACACCGCACTGGTCGACCGATTGAAGTGATTAGTGCAGAGATGGTCCAAAAAGTCCAAAAGTTGATATTGGATGACCGTCGGATGAAGGTGCGTGAGCTAGTAGACATGTCAGGCATTTCAAAAAGTGCGGTATATCGAATATTAACTGATACCTTAATGTTAAAAAAGCTTTGCGCAAGGTGGGTGCCGCGTTTGCTCACAATCGAATAAAAACAAATTCGTGAGCGTGTTTCAACCGACTGTTTGGCAAAATTTCGCAGGAATGAAGACGAATTCTTGCGTCGCTTTATTACCATGGATGAAACATGGGCTCACCACTTCACACCCGAAACAAAGCAACAACTCGTATATTCGAGAAAAATAAAATTTTGAAATTTTGGTCGAAATCTGAAAAATTTTCAAATGCTGTTTTGAGGGTGAAGATCGCATCTTTTGGGATTTTCAGTACCAGAAAAATGTCCATTTTTTTTTAAAACTTTAAATGCTCATAACTCGTAGAGAAATGCACCTAGAGGGCTAAAAATTGCATTTCTGTAATCTAGAGAGTCAGACCTTTCCAATGATGTATGATTTGTATATATTCGAGAAAAATAAAATTTTGAAATTTTGGTCGAAATCTGAAAAATTTTCAAATGCTGTTTTGAGGGTGAAGATCGCATCTTTTGGGATTTTCAGTACCAGAAAAATGTCCATGTTTTCGAAAACTTTAAATTCTCATAACTCGTAGAGAAATGCATCTAGAGGGCTAAAAATTGCATTTCTGTAATCTAGAGAGTTAGACCTTTCCAATGATGTATGATTTGTATATATTCGAGAAAAATAAAATTTTGAAATTTTGGTCGAAATCTGAAAAATTTTCAAATGCTGTTTTGAGGGTGAAGATCGCATCTTTTGGGCTTTTCAGTACCAGAAAAATGTCCATGTTTTCGAAAACTTTAAATGCTCATAACTCGTAGAGAAATGCACCTAGAGGGCTAAAAATTGCATTTCTGTAATCTAGAGAGTCAGACCTTTCCAATGATGTATGATTTGTATATATTCGAGAAAAATAAAATTTTGAAATTTTGGTCGAAATCTGAAAAATTTTCAAATGCTGTTTTGAGGGTGAAGATCGCATCTTTTGGGATTTTCAGTACCAGAAAAATGTCCGTTTTTTTGAAAACTTTAAATGCTCATAACTCGTGAAGGAATGCACCTAGAGGGCTAAAAATTGCATTTCTGTAATCTAGAGAGTCAGACCATTCCAATGATGTATGATTTGTATATATTCGAGAAAAATAAAATTTTGAAATTTTGGTCGAAATCTAAAATTTTCAAATGCTGTTTTGAGGGTGAAGATCGCATCTTTTGGGATTTTCAGTACCAGAAAAATGTCCATTTTTTCGAAAACTTTAAATGCTCATAACTCGTAGAGAAAAATTTTGGTCGAAATCTGAAAAATTTTCAAATGCTGTTTTGAGGGTGAAGATCGCATCTTTTGGGATTTTCAGTACCAGAAAAATGTCCATGTTTTCGAAAACTTTAAATGCTCATAACTCGTAGAGAAATGCACCTAGAGGGCTAAAAATTGCATTTCTGTAATCTAGAGAGTCAGACCTTTCCAATGATGTATGATTTGTATATATTCGAGAAAAATAAAATTTTGAAATTTTGGTCGAAATCTGAAAAATTTTCAAATGCTGTTTTGAGGGTGAAGATCGCATCTTTTGGGATTTTCAGTACCAGAAAAATGTCCATGTTTTCGAAAACTTTAAATGCTCATAACTCGTAGAGAAATGCACCTAGAGGGCTAAAAATTGCATTTCTGTAATCTAGAGAGTCAGACCTTTCCAATGATGTATGATATGATGTATATATTCGAGAAAAATAAAATTTTGAAATTTTGGTCGAAATCTGAAAAATTTTCAAATGCTGTTTTGAGGGTGAAGATAGCATCTTTTGAGATTTTCAGTACCAGAAAAATGTCCATGTTTTCGAAAACTTTAAATGCTCATAACTCGTAGAGAAATGTACCTAGAGGGCTAAAAATTGCATTTCTGTAATCTAGAGAGTCAGACCTTTCCAATGATGTATGATTTGTATATATTCGAGAAAAATAAAATTTTGAAATTTTGGTCGAAATCTGAAAAATTTTTCAAATGCTGTTTTGAGGGTGAAGATCGCATCTTTTGGGATTTTCAGTACCAGAAAAATGTCCATGTTTTCGAAAACTTTAAATGCTCATAACTCGTAGAGAAATGCACCTAGAGGGCTAAAAATTGCATTTCTGTAATCTAGAGAGTCAGACCTTTCCAATGATGTATGATTTGTATATATTCGAGAAAAATAAAATTTTGAAATTTTGGTCGAAATCTGAAAAATTTTCAAATGCTGTTTTGAGGGTGAAGATCGCATCTTTTGGGATTTTCAGTACCAGAAAAATGTCCATGTTTTCGAAAACTTTAAATGCTCATAACTCGTAGAGAAATGCACCTAGAGGGCTAAAAATTGCATTTCTGTAATCTAGAGAGTCAGACCTTTCCAATGATGTATGATTTGTATATATTCGAGAAAAATAAAATTTTGAAATTTTGGTCGAAATCTGAAAAATTTTCAAATGCTGTTTTGAGGGTGAAGATCGCATCTTTTGGGATTTTCAGTACCAGAAAAATGTCCGTTTTTTTGAAAACTTTAAATGCTCATAACTCGTGAAGGAATGCACCTAGAGGGCTAAAAATTGCATTTCTGTAATCTAGAGAGTCAGACCATTCCAATGATGTATGATTTGTATATATTCGAGAAAAATAAAATTTTGAAATTTTGGTCGAAATCTAAAATTTTCAAATGCTGTTTTGAGGGTGAAGATCGCATCTTTTGGGATTTTCAGTACCAGAAAAATGTCCGTTTTTTCGAAAACTTTAAATGCTCATAACTCGTAGAGAAATGCATCTAGAGGGCTAAAAACTGCATTTCTGTAATCTAGAGATTCAGACCTTTCCAATGATGTATGATTTGTATATATTCGAGAAAAATAAAATTTTGAAATTTTGGTCGAAATCTGAAAAATTTTCAAATGCTGTTTTGAGGGTGAAGATCGCATCTTTTGGGATTTTCAGTACCAGAAAAATGTCCATGTTTTCGAAAACTTTAAATGCTCATAACTCGTAGAGAAATGCACCTAGAGGGCTAAAAATTGCATTTCTGTAATCTAGAGAGTCAGACCTTTCCAATGATGTATGATTTGTATATATTCGAGAAAAATAAAATTTTGTAATTTTGGTCGAAATCTGAAAAATTTTCAAATGCTGTTTTGAGGGTGAAGATCGCATCTTTTGGGATTTTCAGTACCAGAAAAATGTCCATGTTTTCGAAAACTTTAAATGCTCATAACTCGTAGAGAAATGCACCTAGAGGGCTAAAAATTGCATTTCTGTAATCTAGAGAGTCAGACCTTTCCAATGATGTATGATTTGTATATATTCGAGAAAAATAAAATTTTGAAATTTTGGTCGAAATCTGAAAAATTTTCAAATGCTGTTTTGAGGGTGAAAATCGCATCTTTTGGGATTTTCAGTACCAGAAAAATGTCCGTTTTTTCGAAAACTTTAAATCCTCATAACTCGTAGAGAAATGCACCTAGAGGGCTAAAAATTGTATTTCTGTAATCTAGAGAGTCAGACCTTTCCAATGATGTATGATTTGTATATATTCGAGAAAAATAAAATTTTGAAATTTTGGTCGAAATCTGAAAAATTTTCAAATGCTGTTTTGAGGGTGAAGATCGCATCTTTTGGGATTTTCAGTACCAGAAAAATGTCCATTTTTTGAAAACTTTAAATCCTCATAACTCGTAGAGAAATGCACCTAGAGGGCTAAAAATTGCATTTCTGTAATCTAGAGAGTCAGACCATTCCAATGATGTATGATTTGTATATATTCGAGAAAAATAAAATTTTGAAATTTTGGTCGAAATCTGAAAAATTTTCAAATGCTGTTTTGAGGGTGAAGATCGCATCTTTTGGGATTTTCAGTACCAGAAAAATGTCCGTTTTTTTGAAAACTTTAAATGCTCATAACTCGTAGAGAAATGCACCTAGAGGGCTAAAAATTGCATTTCTGTAATCTAGAGAGTCAGACCTTTCCAATGATGTATGATTTGTATATATTCGAGAAAAATAAAATTTTGAAATTTTGGTCGAAATCTGAAAAATTTTCAAATGCTGTTTTGAGGGTGAAGATCGCATCTTTTGGGATTTTCAGTACCAGAAAAATGTCCGTTTTTTTGAAAACTTTAAATGCTCATAACTCGTAGAGAAATGCACCTAGAGGGCTAAAAATTGCATTTCTGTAATCTAGAGAGTCAGACCTTTCCAATGATGTATGATATGATGTATATATTCGAGAAAAATAAAATTTTGAAATTTTGGTCGAAATCTGAAAAATTTTCAAATGCTGTTTTGAGGGTGAAGATCGCATCTTTTGGGATTTTCAGTACCAGAAAAATGTCCATGTTTTCGAAAACTTTAAATGCTCATAACTCGTGAAGGAATGCATCTAGAGGGCTAAAAATTGCATTTCTGTAATCTAGAGAGTCAGACCTTTCCAATAATGTATGATTTGTATATATTCGAGAAAAATAAAATTTTGAAATTTTGGTCGAAATCTGAAAAATTTTCAAATGCTGTTTTGAGGGTGAAAATCGCATCTTTTGGGATTTTCAGTACCAGAAAAATGTCCATGTTTTCTAAAAATTGCATTTCTGTAATCTAGAGAGTTAGACCTTTCCAATGATGTATGATTTGTATATATTCGAGAAAAATAAAATTTTGAAATTTTGGTCGAAATCTGAAAAATTTTCAAATGCTGTTTTGAGGGTGAAGATCGCATCTTTTGGGATTTTCAGTACCAGAAAAATGTCCATGTTTTCGAAAACTTTAAATGCTCATAACTCGTAGAGAAATGCACCTAGAGGGCTAAAAATTGCATTTCTGTAATCTAGAGATTCAGACCTTTCCAATGATGTATGATTTGTATATATTCGAGAAAAATAAAATTTTGAAATTTTGGTCGAAATCTGAAAAATTTTCAAATGCTGTTTTGAGGGTGAAGATCGCATCTTTTGGGATTTTCAGTACCAGAAAAATGTCCATGTTTTCGAAAACTTTAAATGCTCATAACTCGTAGAGAAATGCACCTAGAGGGCTAAAAATTGCATTTCTGTAATCTAGAGAGTCAGACCTTTCCAATGATGTATGATATGATGTATATATTCGAGAAAAATAAAATTTTGAAATTTTGGTCGAAATCTGAAAAATTTTCAAATGCTGTTTTGAGGGTGAAGATCGCATCTTTTGGGATTTTCAGTACCAGAAAAATGTCCATGTTTTCGAAAACTTTAAATTCTCATAACTCGTAGAGAAATGCATCTAGAGGGCTAAAAATTGCATTTCTGTAATCTAGAGAGTCAGACCTTTCCAATAATGTATGATTTGTATATATTCGAGAAAAATAAAATTTTGAAATTTTGGTCGAAATCTGAAAAATTTTCAAATGCTGTTTTGAGGGTGAAGATCGCATCTTTTGGGATTTTCAGTACCAGAAAAATGTCCATGTTTTCTAAAAATTGCATTTCTGTAATCTAGAGAGTTAGACCTTTCCAATGATGTATGATTTGTATATATTCGAGAAAAATAAAATTTTGAAATTTTGGTCGAAATCTGAAAAATTTTCAAATGCTGTTTTGAGGGTGAAAATCGCATCTTTTGGGATTTTCAGTACCAGAAAAATGTCCATTTTTTTTAAAGCTTTAAATCCTCATAACTCGTAGAGAAATGCACCTAGAGGGCTAAAAATTGCATTTCTGTAATCTAGAGAGTCAGACCTTTCCAATGATGTATGATTTGTATATAATCGAGAAAAATAAAATTTTGAAATTTTGGTCGAAATCTGAAAAATTTTCAAATGCTGTTTTGAGGGTGAAGATCGCATCTTTTGGGATTTTCAGTACCAGAAAAATGTCCATGTTTTCGAAAACTTTAAATGCTCATAACTCGTAGAGAAATGCACCTAGAGGGCTAAAAATTGCATTTCTGTAATCTAGAGAGTCAGACCTTTCCAATGATGTATGATTTGTATATATTCGAGAAAAATAAAATTTTGAAATTTTGGTCGAAATCTGAAAAATTTTCAAATGCTGTTTTGAGGGTGAAGATCGCATCTTTTGGGATTTTCAGTACCAGAAAAATGTCCATGTTTTCGAAAACTTTAAATGCTCATAACTCGTAGAGAAATGCACCTAGAGGGCTAAAAATTGCATTTCTGTAATCTAGAGATTCAGACCTTTCCAATGATGTATGATTTGTATATATTCGAGAAAAATAAAATTTTGAAATTTTGGTCGAAATCTGAAAAATTTTCTAATGCTGTTTTGAGGGTGAAGATCGCATCTTTTGGGATTTTCAGTACCAGAAAAATGTCCATGTTTTCGAAAACTTTAAATGCTCATAACTCGTAGAGAAATGCACCTAGAGGGCTAAAAATTGCATTTCTGTAATCTAGAGAGTCAGACCTTTCCAATGATGTATGATTTGTATATATTCGAGAAAAATAAAATTTTGAAATTTTGGTCGAAATCTGAAAAATTTTCAAATGCTGTTTTGAGGGTGAAAATCGCATCTTTTGGGATTTTCAGTACCAGAAAAATGTCCATTTTTTTTAAAGCTTTAAATCCTCATAACTCGTAGAGAAATGCACCTAGAGGGCTAAAAATTGCATTTCTGTAATCTAGAGAGTTAGACCTTTCCAATGATGTATGATTTGTATATATTCGAGAAAAATAAAATTTTGAAATTTTGGTCGAAATCTGAAAAATTTTCAAATGCTGTTTTGAGGGTGAAGATCGCATCTTTTGGGATTTTCAGTACCAGAAAAATGTCCATGTTTTCGAAAACTTTAAATGCTCATAACTCGTAGAGAAATGCACCTAGAGGGCTAAAAATTGCATTTCTGTAATCTAGAGAGTCAGACCTTTCCAATGATGTATGATATGATGTATATATTCGAGAAAAATAAAATTTTGAAATTTTGGTCGAAATCTGAAAAATTTTCAAATGCTGTTTTGAGGGTGAAGATCGCATCTTTTGGGATTTTCAGTACCAGAAAAATGTCCATGTTTTCGAAAACTTTAAATTCTCATAACTCGTAGAGAAATGCATCTAGAGGGCTAAAAATTGCATTTCTGTAATCTAGAGAGTCAGACCTTTCCAATAATGTATGATTTGTATATATTCGAGAAAAATAAAATTTTGAAATTTTGGTCGAAATCTGAAAAATTTTCAAATGCTGTTTTGAGGGTGAAGATCGCATCTTTTGGGATTTTCAGTACCAGAAAAATGTCCATGTTTTCTAAAAATTGCATTTCTGTAATCTAGAGAGTTAGACCTTTCCAATGATGTATGATTTGTATATATTCGAGAAAAATAAAATTTTGAAATTTTGGTCGAAATCTGAAAAATTTTCAAATGCTGTTTTGAGGGTGAAAATCGCATCTTTTGGGATTTTCAGTACCAGAAAAATGTCCATTTTTTTTAAAGCTTTAAATCCTCATAACTCGTAGAGAAATGCACCTAGAGGGCTAAAAATTGCATTTCTGTAATCTAGAGAGTCAGACCTTTCCAATGATGTATGATTTGTATATAATCGAGAAAAATAAAATTTTGAAATTTTGGTCGAAATCTGAAAAATTTTCAAATGCTGTTTTGAGGGTGAAGATCGCATCTTTTGGGATTTTCAGTACCAGAAAAATGTCCATGTTTTCGAAAACTTTAAATGCTCATAACTCGTAGAGAAATGCACCTAGAGGGCTAAAAATTGCATTTCTGTAATCTAGAGAGTCAGACCTTTCCAATGATGTATGATTTGTATATATTCGAGAAAAATAAAATTTTGAAATTTTGGTCGAAATCTGAAAAATTTTCAAATGCTGTTTTGAGGGTGAAGATCGCATCTTTTGGGATTTTCAGTACCAGAAAAATGTCCGTTTTTTCGAAAACTTTAAATTCTCATAACTCGTAGAGAAATGCATCTAGAGGGCTAAAAATTGCATTTCTGTAATGTAGAGAGTCAGACCTTTCCAATGATGTATGATTTGTATATATTCGAGAAAAATAAAATTTTGAAATTTTCGTCGAAATCTGAAAAATTTTCAAATGCTGTTTTGAGGGTGAAAATCGCATCTTTTGGGATTTTCAGTACCAGAAAAATGTCCATTTTTTTTAAAGCTTTAAATCCTCATAACTCGTAGAGAAATGCACCTAGAGGGCTAAAAATTGTATTTCTGTAATCTAGAGAGTCAGACCTTTCCAATGATGTATGATTTGTATATATTCGAGAAAAATAAAATTTTGAAATTTTGGTCGAAATCTGAAAAATTTTCAAATGCTGTTTTGAGGGTGAAGATCGCATCTTTTGGGATTTTCAGTACCAGAAAAATGTCCATGTTTTCGAAAACTTTAAATTCTCATAACTCGTAGAGAAATGCATCTAGAGGGCTAAAAATTGCATTTCTGTAATCTAGAGAGTCAGACCTTTCCAATAATGTATGATTTGTATATATTCGAGAAAAATAAAATTTTGAAATTTTGGTCGAAATCTGAAAAATTTTCAAATGCTGTTTTGAGGGTGAAGATCGCATCTTTTGGGATTTTCAGTACCAGAAAAATGTCCATGTTTTCTAAAAATTGCATTTCTGTAATCTAGAGAGTTAGACCTTTCCAATGATGTATGATTTGTATATATTCGAGAAAAATAAAATTTTGAAATTTTGGTCGAAATCTGAAAAATTTTCAAATGCTGTTTTGAGGGTGAAGATCGCATCTTTTGGGATTTTCAGTACCAGAAAAATGTCCATGTTTTCGAAAACTTTAAATGCTCATAACTCGTAGAGAAATGCACCTAGAGGGCTAAAAATTGCATTTCTGTAATCTAGAGATTCAGACCTTTCCAATGATGTATGATTTGTATATATTCGAGAAAAATAAAATTTTGAAATTTTGGTCGAAATCTGAAAAATTTTCTAATGCTGTTTTGAGGGTGAAGATCGCATCTTTTGGGATTTTCAGTACCAGAAAAATGTCCATGTTTTCGAAAACTTTAAATGCTCATAACTCGTAGAGAAATGCATCTAGAGGGCTAAAAATTGCATTTCTGTAATCTAGAGAGTCAGACCTTTCCAATAATGTATGATTTGTATATATTCGAGAAAAATAAAATTTTGAAATTTTGGTCGAAATCTGAAAAATTTTCAAATGCTGTTTTGAGGGTGAAGATCGCATCTTTTGGGATTTTCAGTACCAGAAAAATGTCCATGTTTTCTAAAAATTGCATTTCTGTAATCTAGAGAGTTAGACCTTTCCAATGATGTATGATTTGTATATATTCGAGAAAAATAAAATTTTGAAATTTTGGTCGAAATCTGAAAAATTTTCAAATGCTGTTTTGAGGGTGAAAATCGCATCTTTTGGGATTTTCAGTACCAGAAAAATGTCCATTTTTTTTAAAGCTTTAAATCCTCATAACTCGTAGAGAAATGCACCTAGAGGGCTAAAAATTGCATTTCTGTAATCTAGAGAGTCAGACCTTTCCAATGATGTATGATTTGTATATAATCGAGAAAAATAAAATTTTGAAATTTTGGTCGAAATCTGAAAAATTTTCAAATGCTGTTTTGAGGGTGAAGATCGCATCTTTTGGGATTTTCAGTACCAGAAAAATGTCCATGTTTTCGAAAACTTTAAATGCTCATAACTCGTAGAGAAATGCACCTAGAGGGCTAAAAATTGCATTTCTGTAATCTAGAGAGTCAGACCTTTCCAATGATGTATGATTTGTATATATTCGAGAAAAATAAAATTTTGAAATTTTGGTCGAAATCTGAAAAATTTTCAAATGCTGTTTTGAGGGTGAAGATCGCATCTTTTGGGATTTTCAGTACCAGAAAAATGTCCGTTTTTTCGAAAACTTTAAATTCTCATAACTCGTAGAGAAATGCATCTAGAGGGCTAAAAATTGCATTTCTGTAATGTAGAGAGTCAGACCTTTCCAATGATGTATGATTTGTATATATTCGAGAAAAATAAAATTTTGAAATTTTGGTCGAAATCTGAAAAATTTTCAAATGCTGTTTTGAGGGTGAAAATCGCATCTTTTGGGATTTTCAGTACCAGAAAAATGTCCATTTTTTTTAAAGCTTTAAATCCTCATAACTCGTAGAGAAATGCACCTAGAGGGCTAAAAATTGTATTTCTGTAATCTAGAGAGTCAGACCTTTCCAATGATGTATGATTTGTATATATTCGAGAAAAATAAAATTTTGAAATTTTGGTCGAAATCTGAAAAATTTTCTAATGCTGTTTTGAGGGTGAAGATCGCATCTTTTGGGATTTTCAGTACCAGAAAAATGTCCATGTTTTCGAAAACTTTAAATGCTCATAACTCGTAGAGAAATGCATCTAGAGGGCTAAAAATTGCATTTCTGTAATCTAGAGAGTCAGACCTTTCCAATAATGTATGATTTGTATATATTCGAGAAAAATAAAATTTTGAAATTTTGGTCGAAATCTGAAAAATTTTCAAATGCTGTTTTGAGGGTGAAGATCGCATCTTTTGGGATTTTCAGTACCAGAAAAATGTCCATGTTTTCTAAAAATTGCATTTCTGTAATCTAGAGAGTTAGACCTTTCCAATGATGTATGATTTGTATATATTCGAGAAAAATAAAATTTTGAAATTTTGGTCGAAATCTGAAAAATTTTCAAATGCTGTTTTGAGGGTGAAAATCGCATCTTTTGGGATTTTCAGTACCAGAAAAATGTCCATTTTTTTTAAAGCTTTAAATCCTCATAACTCGTAGAGAAATGCACCTAGAGGGCTAAAAATTGCATTTCTGTAATCTAGAGAGTCAGACCTTTCCAATGATGTATGATTTGTATATAATCGAGAAAAATAAAATTTTGAAATTTTGGTCGAAATCTGAAAAATTTTCAAATGCTGTTTTGAGGGTGAAGATCGCATCTTTTGGGATTTTCAGTACCAGAAAAATGTCCATGTTTTCGAAAACTTTAAATGCTCATAACTCGTAGAGAAATGCACCTAGAGGGCTAAAAATTGCATTTCTGTAATCTAGAGAGTCAGACCTTTCCAATGATGTATGATTTGTATATATTCGAGAAAAATAAAATTTTGAAATTTTGGTCGAAATCTGAAAAATTTTCAAATGCTGTTTTGAGGGTGAAGATCGCATCTTTTGGGATTTTCAGTACCAGAAAAATGTCCGTTTTTTCGAAAACTTTAAATTCTCATAACTCGTAGAGAAATGCATCTAGAGGGCTAAAAATTGCATTTCTGTAATGTAGAGAGTCAGACCTTTCCAATGATGTATGATTTGTATATATTCGAGAAAAATAAAATTTTGAAATTTTGGTCGAAATCTGAAAAATTTTCAAATGCTGTTTTGAGGGTGAAAATCGCATCTTTTGGGATTTTCAGTACCAGAAAAATGTCCATTTTTTTTAAAGCTTTAAATCCTCATAACTCGTAGAGAAATGCACCTAGAGGGCTAAAAATTGTATTTCTGTAATCTAGAGAGTCAGACCTTTCCAATGATGTATGATTTGTATATATTCGAGAAAAATAAAATTTTGAAATTTTGGTCGAAATCTGAAAAATTTTCAAATGCTGTTTTGAGGGTGAAGATCGCATCTTTTGGGATTTTCAGTACCAGAAAAATGTCCATGTTTTCGAAAACTTTAAATTCTCATAACTCGTAGAGAAATGCATCTAGAGGGCTAAAAATTGCATTTCTGTAATCTAGAGAGTCAGACCTTTCCAATAATGTATGATTTGTATATATTCGAGAAAAATAAAATTTTGAAATTTTGGTCGAAATCTGAAAAATTTTCAAATGCTGTTTTGAGGGTGAAGATCGCATCTTTTGGGATTTTCAGTACCAGAAAAATGTCCATGTTTTCTAAAAATTGCATTTCTGTAATCTAGAGAGTTAGACCTTTCCAATGATGTATGATTTGTATATATTCGAGAAAAATAAAATTTTGAAATTTTGGTCGAAATCTGAAAAATTTTCAAATGCTGTTTTGAGGGTGAAGATCGCATCTTTTGGGATTTTCAGTACCAGAAAAATGTCCATGTTTTCGAAAACTTTAAATGCTCATAACTCGTAGAGAAATGCACCTAGAGGGCTAAAAATTGCATTTCTGTAATCTAGAGATTCAGACCTTTCCAATGATGTATGATTTGTATATATTCGAGAAAAATAAAATTTTGAAATTTTGGTCGAAATCTGAAAAATTTTCTAATGCTGTTTTGAGGGTGAAGATCGCATCTTTTGGGATTTTCAGTACCAGAAAAATGTCCATGTTTTCGAAAACTTTAAATGCTCATAACTCGTAGAGAAATGCACCTAGAGGGCTAAAAATTGCATTTCTGTAATCTAGAGAGTCAGACCTTTCCAATGATGTATGATTTGTATATATTCGAGAAAAATAAAATTTTGAAATTTTGGTCGAAATCTGAAAAATTTTCAAATGCTGTTTTGAGGGTGAAAATCGCATCTTTTGGGATTTTCAGTACCAGAAAAATGTCCATTTTTTTTAAAGCTTTAAATCCTCATAACTCGTAGAGAAATGCACCTAGAGGGCTAAAAATTGCATTTCTGTAATCTAGAGAGTCAGACCTTTCCAATGATGTATGATTTGTATATAATCGAGAAAAATAAAATTTTGAAATTTTGGTCGAAATCTGAAAAATTTTCAAATGCTGTTTTGAGGGTGAAGATCGCATCTTTTGGGATTTTCAGTACCAGAAAAATGTCCATGTTTTCGAAAACTTTAAATGCTCATAACTCGTAGAGAAATGCACCTAGAGGGCTAAAAATTGCATTTCTGTAATCTAGAGAGTCAGACCTTTCCAATGATGTATGATTTGTATATATTCGAGAAAAATAAAATTTTGAAATTTTGGTCGAAATCTGAAAAATTTTCAAATGCTGTTTTGAGGGTGAAGATCGCATCTTTTGGGATTTTCAGTACCAGAAAAATGTCCGTTTTTTCGAAAACTTTAAATTCTCATAACTCGTAGAGAAATGCATCTAGAGGGCTAAAAATTGCATTTCTGTAATGTAGAGAGTCAGACCTTTCCAATGATGTATGATTTGTATATATTCGAGAAAAATAAAATTTTGAAATTTTGGTCGAAATCTGAAAAATTTTCAAATGCTGTTTTGAGGGTGAAAATCGCATCTTTTGGGATTTTCAGTACCAGAAAAATGTCCATTTTTTTTAAAGCTTTAAATTCTCATAACTCGTAGAGAAATGCATCTAGAGGGCTAAAAATTGCATTTCTGTAATGTAGAGAGTCAGACCTTTCCAATGATGTATGATTTGTATATATTCGAGAAAAATAAAATTTTGAAATTTTGGTCGAAATCTGAAAAATTTTCAAATGCTGTTTTGAGGGTGAAAATCGCATCTTTTGGGATTTTCAGTACCAGAAAAATGTCCATTTTTTTTAAAGCTTTAAATCCTCATAACTCGTAGAGAAATGCACCTAGAGGGCTAAAAATTGTATTTCTGTAATCTAGAGAGTCAGACCTTTCCAATGATGTATGATTTGTATATATTCGAGAAAAATAAAATTTTGAAATTTTGGTCGAAATCTGAAAAATTTTCAAATGCTGTTTTGAGGGTGAAGATCGCATCTTTTGGGATTTTCAGTACCAGAAAAATGTCCATGTTTTCGAAAACTTTAAATGCTCATAACTCGTAGAGAAATGCACCTAGAGGGCTAAAAATTGCATTTCTGTAATCTAGAGAGTCAGACCTTTCCAATGATGTATGATTTGTATATATTCGAGAAAAATAAAATTTTGAAATTTTGGTCGAAATCTGAAAAATTTTCAAATGCTGTTTTGAGGGTGAAGATCGCATCTTTTGGGATTTTCAGTACCAGAAAAATATCCGTTTTTTCGAAAACTTTAAATTCTCATAACTCGTAGAGAAATGCATCTAGAGGGCTAAAAATTGCATTTCTGTAATGTAGAGAGTCAGACCTTTCCAATGATGTATGATTTGTATATATTCGAGAAAAATAAAATTTTGAAATTTTGGTCGAAATCTGAAAAATTTTCAAATGCTGTTTTGAGGGTGAAGATCGCATCTTTTGGGATTCAGTACCAGAAAAATGTCCGTTTTTTTTAAAGCTTTATATCCTCATAACTCGTAGAGAAATGCACCTAGAGGGCTAAAAATTGTATTTCTGTAATCTAGAGAGTCAGACCTTTCCAATGATGTATGATTTGTATATATTCGAGAAAAATAAAATTTTGAAATTTTGGTCGAAATCTGAAAAATTTTCTAATGCTGTTTTGAGGGTGAAGATCGCATCTTTTGGGATTTTCAGTACCAGAAAAATGTCCATTTTTTTGAAAACTTTAAATGCTCATAATCTAGAGAGTCAGACCTTTCCAATGATGTATGATTTGTATATAATCGAGAAAAATAAAATTTTGAAATTTTGGTCGAAATCTGAAAAATTTTCAAATGCTGTTTTGAGGGTGAAGATCGCATCTTTTGGGATTTTCAGTACCAGAAAAATGTCCATATTTTCGAAAACTTTAAATGCTCATAACTCGTAGAGAAATGCACCTAGAGGGCTAAAAATTGCATTTCTGTAATCTAGAGAGTCAGACCTTTCCAATGATGTATGATTTGTATATATTCGAGAAAAATAAAATTTTGAAATTTTGGTCGAAATCTGAAAAATTTTCAAATGCTGTTTTGAGGGTGAAGATCGCATCTTTTGGGATTTTCAGTACCAGAAAAATGTCCGTTTTTTCGAAAACTTTAAATTCTCATAACTCGTAGAGAAATGCATCTAGAGGGCTAAAAAATGCATTTCTGTAATGTAGAGAGTCAGACCTTTCCAATGATGTATGATTTGTATATATTCGAGAAAAATAAAATTTTGAAATTTTGGTCGAAATCTGAAAAATTTTCAAATGCTGTTTTGAGGGTGAAGATCGCATCTTTTGGGATTTTCAGTACCAGAAAAATGTCCGTTTTTTTGAAAACTTTAAATGCTCATAACTCGTGAAGGAATGCACCTAGAGGGCTAAAAATTGCATTTCTGTAATCTAGAGAGTCAGACCATTCCAATGATGTATGATTTGTATATATTCGAGAAAAATAAAATTTTGAAATTTTGGTCGAAATCTGAAAAATTTTCAAATGCTGTTTTGAGGGTGAAGATCGCATCTTTTGGGATTCAGTACCAGAAAAATGTCCGTTTTTTTTAAAGCTTTAAATCCTCATAACTCGTAGAGAAATGCACCTAGAGGGCTAAAAATTGTATTTCTGTAATCTAGAGAGTCAGACCTTTCCAATGATGTATGATTTGTATATATTCGAGAAAAATAAAATTTTGAAATTTTGGTCGAAATCTGAAAAATTTTCTAATGCTGTTTTGAGGGTGAAGATCGCATCTTTTGGGATTTTCAGTACCAGAAAAATGTCCATGTTTTCGAAAACTTTAAATGCTCATAACTCGTAGAGAAATGCACCTAGAGGGCTAAAAATTGCATTTCTGTAATCTAGAGAGTCAGACCTTTCCAATGATGTATGATTTGTATATATTCGAGAAAAATAAAATTTTGAAATTTTGGTCGAAATCTGAAAAATTTTCAAATGCTGTTTTGAGGGTGAAGATCGCATCTTTTGGGATTTTCAGTACCAGAAAAATGTCCGTTTTTTTGAAAACTTTAAATGCTCATAACTCGTGAAGGAATGCACCTAGAGGGCTAAAAATTGCATTTCTGTAATCTAGAGAGTCAGACCATTCCAATGATGTATGATTTGTATATATTCGAGAAAAATAAAATTTTGAAATTTTGGTCGAAATCTGAAAAATTTTCAAATGCTGTTTTGAGGGTGAAGATCGCATCTTTTGGGATTCAGTACCAGAAAAATGTCCGTTTTTTTTAAAGCTTTAAATCCTCATAACTCGTAGAGAAATGCACCTAGAGGGCTAAAAATTGTATTTCTGTAATCTAGAGAGTCAGACCTTTCCAATGATGTATGATTTGTATATATTCGAGAAAAATAAAATTTTGAAATTTTGGTCGAAATCTGAAAAATTTTCTAATGCTGTTTTGAGGGTGAAGATCGCATCTTTTGGGATTTTCAGTACCAGAAAAATGTCCATGTTTTCGAAAACTTTAAATGCTCATAACTCGTAGAGAAATGCACCTAGAGGGCTAAAAATTGCATTTCTGTAATCTAGAGAGTCAGACCTTTCCAATGATGTATGATTTGTATATATTCGAGAAAAATAAAATTTTGAAATTTTGGTCGAAATCTGAAAAAATTTTCAAATGCTGTTTTGAGGGTGAAAATCGCATCTTTTGGGATTTTCAGTACCAGAAAAATGTCCATTTTTTTTAAAGCTTTATATCCTCATAACTCGTAGAGAAATGCACCTAGAGGGCTAAAAATTGCATTTCTGTAATCTAGAGAGTCAGACCTTTCCAATGATGTATGATTTGTATATAATCGAGAAAAATAAAATTTTGAAATTTTGGTCGAAATCTGAAAAATTTTCAAATGCTGTTTTGAGGGTGAAGATCGCATCTTTTGGGATTTTCAGTACCAGAAAAATGTCCATGTTTTCGAAAACTTTAAATGCTCATAACTCGTAGAGAAATGCACCTAGAGGGCTAAAAATTGCATTTCTGTAATCTAGAGAGTCAGACCTTTCCAATGATGTATGATTTGTATATATTCGAGAAAAATAAAATTTTGAAATTTTGGTCGAAATCTGAAAAATTTTCAAATGCTGTTTTGAGGGTGAAGATCGCATCTTTTGGGATTTTCAGTACCAGAAAAATGTCCGTTTTTTCGAAAACTTTAAATTCTCATAACTCGTAGAGAAATGCATCTAGAGGGCTAAAAATTGCATTTCTGTAATGTAGAGAGTCAGACCTTTCCAATGATGTATGATTTGTATATATTCGAGAAAAATAAAATTTTGAAATTTTGGTCGAAATCTGAAAAATTTTCAAATGCTGTTTTGAGGGTGAAAATCGCATCTTTTGGGATTTTCAGTACCAGAAAAATGTCCATTTTTTTTAAAGCTTTAAATCCTCATAACTCGTAGAGAAATGCACCTAGAGGGCTAAAAATTGTATTTCTGTAATCTAGAGAGTCAGACCTTTCCAATGATGTATGATTTGTATATATTCGAGAAAAATAAAATTTTGAAATTTTGGTCGAAATCTGAAAAATTTTCAAATGCTGTTTTGAGGGTGAAGATCGCATCTTTTGGGATTTTCAGTACCAGAAAAATGTCCGTTTTTTCGAAAACTTTAAATTCTCATAACTCGTAGAGAAATGCATCTAGAGGGCTAAAAAATGCATTTCTGTAATGTAGAGAGTCAGACCTTTCCAATGATGTATGATTTGTATATATTCGAGAAAAATAAAATTTTGAAATTTTGGTCGAAATCTGAAAAATTTTCAAATGCTGTTTTGAGGGTGAAGATCGCATCTTTTGGGATTTTCAGTACCAGAAAAATGTCCGTTTTTTTGAAAACTTTAAATGCTCATAACTCGTGAAGGAATGCACCTAGAGGGCTAAAAATTGCATTTCTGTAATCTAGAGAGTCAGACCTTTCCAATGATGTATGATTTGTATATATTCGAGAAAAATAAAATTTTGAAATTTTGGTCGAAATCTGAAAAATTTTCAAATGCTGTTTTGAGGGTGAAAATCGCATCTTTTGGGATTTTCAGTACCAGAAAAATGTCCATTTTTTTTAAAGCTTTAAATCCTCATAACTCGTAGAGAAATGCACCTAGAGGGCTAAAAATTGCATTTCTGTAATCTAGAGAGTCAGACCTTTCCAATGATGTATGATTTGTATATAATCGAGAAAAATAAAATTTTGAAATTTTGGTCGAAATCTGAAAAATTTTCAAATGCTGTTTTGAGGGTGAAGATCGCATCTTTTGGGATTTTCAGTACCAGAAAAATGTCCATGTTTTCGAAAACTTTAAATGCTCATAACTCGTAGAGAAATGCACCTAGAGGGCTAAAAATTGCATTTCTGTAATCTAGAGAGTCAGACCTTTCCAATGATGTATGATTTGTATATATTCGAGAAAAATAAAATTTTGAAATTTTGGTCGAAATCTGAAAAATTTTCAAATGCTGTTTTGAGGGTGAAGATCGCATCTTTTGGGATTTTCAGTACCAGAAAAATGTCCGTTTTTTCGAAAACTTTAAATTCTCATAACTCGTAGAGAAATGCATCTAGAGGGCTAAAAATTGCATTTCTGTAATGTAGAGAGTCAGACCTTTCCAATGATGTATGATTTGTATATATTCGAGAAAAATAAAATTTTGAAATTTTGGTCGAAATCTGAAAAATTTTCAAATGCTGTTTTGAGGGTGAAAATCGCATCTTTTGGGATTTTCAGTACCAGAAAAATGTCCATTTTTTTTAAAGCTTTAAATTCTCATAACTCGTAGAGAAATGCATCTAGAGGGCTAAAAATTGCATTTCTGTAATGTAGAGAGTCAGACCTTTCCAATGATGTATGATTTGTATATATTCGAGAAAAATAAAATTTTGAAATTTTGGTCGAAATCTGAAAAATTTTCAAATGCTGTTTTGAGGGTGAAAATCGCATCTTTTGGGATTTTCAGTACCAGAAAAATGTCCATTTTTTTTAAAGCTTTAAATCCTCATAACTCGTAGAGAAATGCACCTAGAGGGCTAAAAATTGTATTTCTGTAATCTAGAGAGTCAGACCTTTCCAATGATGTATGATTTGTATATATTCGAGAAAAATAAAATTTTGAAATTTTGGTCGAAATCTGAAAAATTTTCAAATGCTGTTTTGAGGGTGAAGATCGCATCTTTTGGGATTTTCAGTACCAGAAAAATGTCCATGTTTTCGAAAACTTTAAATGCTCATAACTCGTAGAGAAATGCACCTAGAGGGCTAAAAATTGCATTTCTGTAATCTAGAGAGTCAGACCTTTCCAATGATGTATGATTTGTATATATTCGAGAAAAATAAAATTTTGAAATTTTGGTCGAAATCTGAAAAATTTTCAAATGCTGTTTTGAGGGTGAAGATCGCATCTTTTGGGATTTTCAGTACCAGAAAAATATCCGTTTTTTCGAAAACTTTAAATTCTCATAACTCGTAGAGAAATGCATCTAGAGGGCTAAAAATTGCATTTCTGTAATGTAGAGAGTCAGACCTTTCCAATGATGTATGATTTGTATATATTCGAGAAAAATAAAATTTTGAAATTTTGGTCGAAATCTGAAAAATTTTCAAATGCTGTTTTGAGGGTGAAGATCGCATCTTTTGGGATTCAGTACCAGAAAAATGTCCGTTTTTTTTAAAGCTTTATATCCTCATAACTCGTAGAGAAATGCACCTAGAGGGCTAAAAATTGTATTTCTGTAATCTAGAGAGTCAGACCTTTCCAATGATGTATGATTTGTATATATTCGAGAAAAATAAAATTTTGAAATTTTGGTCGAAATCTGAAAAATTTTCTAATGCTGTTTTGAGGGTGAAGATCGCATCTTTTGGGATTTTCAGTACCAGAAAAATGTCCATTTTTTTGAAAACTTTAAATGCTCATAATCTAGAGAGTCAGACCTTTCCAATGATGTATGATTTGTATATAATCGAGAAAAATAAAATTTTGAAATTTTGGTCGAAATCTGAAAAATTTTCAAATGCTGTTTTGAGGGTGAAGATCGCATCTTTTGGGATTTTCAGTACCAGAAAAATGTCCATATTTTCGAAAACTTTAAATGCTCATAACTCGTAGAGAAATGCACCTAGAGGGCTAAAAATTGCATTTCTGTAATCTAGAGAGTCAGACCTTTCCAATGATGTATGATTTGTATATATTCGAGAAAAATAAAATTTTGAAATTTTGGTCGAAATCTGAAAAATTTTCAAATGCTGTTTTGAGGGTGAAGATCGCATCTTTTGGGATTTTCAGTACCAGAAAAATGTCCGTTTTTTCGAAAACTTTAAATTCTCATAACTCGTAGAGAAATGCATCTAGAGGGCTAAAAAATGCATTTCTGTAATGTAGAGAGTCAGACCTTTCCAATGATGTATGATTTGTATATATTCGAGAAAAATAAAATTTTGAAATTTTGGTCGAAATCTGAAAAATTTTCAAATGCTGTTTTGAGGGTGAAGATCGCATCTTTTGGGATTTTCAGTACCAGAAAAATGTCCGTTTTTTTGAAAACTTTAAATGCTCATAACTCGTGAAGGAATGCACCTAGAGGGCTAAAAATTGCATTTCTGTAATCTAGAGAGTCAGACCATTCCAATGATGTATGATTTGTATATATTCGAGAAAAATAAAATTTTGAAATTTTGGTCGAAATCTGAAAAATTTTCAAATGCTGTTTTGAGGGTGAAGATCGCATCTTTTGGGATTCAGTACCAGAAAAATGTCCGTTTTTTTTAAAGCTTTAAATCCTCATAACTCGTAGAGAAATGCACCTAGAGGGCTAAAAATTGTATTTCTGTAATCTAGAGAGTCAGACCTTTCCAATGATGTATGATTTGTATATATTCGAGAAAAATAAAATTTTGAAATTTTGGTCGAAATCTGAAAAATTTTCTAATGCTGTTTTGAGGGTGAAGATCGCATCTTTTGGGATTTTCAGTACCAGAAAAATGTCCATGTTTTCGAAAACTTTAAATGCTCATAACTCGTAGAGAAATGCACCTAGAGGGCTAAAAATTGCATTTCTGTAATCTAGAGAGTCAGACCTTTCCAATGATGTATGATTTGTATATATTCGAGAAAAATAAAATTTTGAAATTTTGGTCGAAATCTGAAAAATTTTCAAATGCTGTTTTGAGGGTGAAGATCGCATCTTTTGGGATTTTCAGTACCAGAAAAATGTCCGTTTTTTTGAAAACTTTAAATGCTCATAACTCGTGAAGGAATGCACCTAGAGGGCTAAAAATTGCATTTCTGTAATCTAGAGAGTCAGACCATTCCAATGATGTATGATTTGTATATATTCGAGAAAAATAAAATTTTGAAATTTTGGTCGAAATCTGAAAAATTTTCAAATGCTGTTTTGAGGGTGAAGATCGCATCTTTTGGGATTCAGTACCAGAAAAATGTCCGTTTTTTTTAAAGCTTTAAATCCTCATAACTCGTAGAGAAATGCACCTAGAGGGCTAAAAATTGTATTTCTGTAATCTAGAGAGTCAGACCTTTCCAATGATGTATGATTTGTATATATTCGAGAAAAATAAAATTTTGAAATTTTGGTCGAAATCTGAAAAATTTTCTAATGCTGTTTTGAGGGTGAAGATCGCATCTTTTGGGATTTTCAGTACCAGAAAAATGTCCATGTTTTCGAAAACTTTAAATGCTCATAACTCGTAGAGAAATGCACCTAGAGGGCTAAAAATTGCATTTCTGTAATCTAGAGAGTCAGACCTTTCCAATGATGTATGATTTGTATATATTCGAGAAAAATAAAATTTTGAAATTTTGGTCGAAATCTGAAAAAATTTTCAAATGCTGTTTTGAGGGTGAAAATCGCATCTTTTGGGATTTTCAGTACCAGAAAAATGTCCATTTTTTTTAAAGCTTTATATCCTCATAACTCGTAGAGAAATGCACCTAGAGGGCTAAAAATTGCATTTCTGTAATCTAGAGAGTCAGACCTTTCCAATGATGTATGATTTGTATATAATCGAGAAAAATAAAATTTTGAAATTTTGGTCGAAATCTGAAAAATTTTCAAATGCTGTTTTGAGGGTGAAGATCGCATCTTTTGGGATTTTCAGTACCAGAAAAATGTCCATGTTTTCGAAAACTTTAAATGCTCATAACTCGTAGAGAAATGCACCTAGAGGGCTAAAAATTGCATTTCTGTAATCTAGAGAGTCAGACCTTTCCAATGATGTATGATTTGTATATATTCGAGAAAAATAAAATTTTGAAATTTTGGTCGAAATCTGAAAAATTTTCAAATGCTGTTTTGAGGGTGAAGATCGCATCTTTTGGGATTTTCAGTACCAGAAAAATGTCCGTTTTTTCGAAAACTTTAAATTCTCATAACTCGTAGAGAAATGCATCTAGAGGGCTAAAAATTGCATTTCTGTAATGTAGAGAGTCAGACCTTTCCAATGATGTATGATTTGTATATATTCGAGAAAAATAAAATTTTGAAATTTTGGTCGAAATCTGAAAAATTTTCAAATGCTGTTTTGAGGGTGAAAATCGCATCTTTTGGGATTTTCAGTACCAGAAAAATGTCCATTTTTTTTAAAGCTTTAAATCCTCATAACTCGTAGAGAAATGCACCTAGAGGGCTAAAAATTGTACTTCTGTAATCTAGAGAGTCAGACCTTTCCAATGATGTATGATTTGTATATATTCGAGAAAAATAAAATTTTGAAATTTTGGTCGAAATCTGAAAAATTTTCAAATGCTGTTTTGAGGGTGAAGATCGCATCTTTTGGGATTTTCAGTACCAGAAAAATGTCCATGTTTTCGAAAACTTTAAATGCTCATAACTCGTAGAGAAATGCACCTAGAGGGCTAAAAATTGCATTTCTGTAATCTAGAGAGTCAGACCTTTCCAATGATGTATGATTTGTATATATTCGAGAAAAATAAAATTTTGAAATTTTGGTCGAAATCTGAAAAATTTTCAAATGCTGTTTTGAGGGTGAAGATCGCATCTTTTGGGATTTTCAGTACCAGAAAAATATCCGTTTTTTCGAAAACTTTAAATTCTCATAACTCGTAGAGAAATGCATCTACAGGGCTAAAAATTGCATTTCTGTAATGTAGAGAGTCAGACCTTTCCAATGATGTATGATTTGTATATATTCGAGAAAAATAAAATTTTGAAATTTTGGTCGAAATCTGAAAAATTTTCAAATGCTGTTTTGAGGGTGAAGATCGCATCTTTTGGGATTCAGTACCAGAAAAATGTCCGTTTTTTTTAAAGCTTTATATCCTCATAACTCGTAGAGAAATGCACCTAGAGGGCTAAAAATTGTATTTCTGTAATCTAGAGAGTCAGACCTTTCCAATGATGTATGATTTGTATATATTCGAGAAAAATAAAATTTTGAAATTTTGGTCGAAATCTGAAAAATTTTCTAATGCTGTTTTGAGGGTGAAGATCGCATCTTTTGGGATTTTCAGTACCAGAAAAATGTCCATGTTTTCGAAAACTTTAAATTCTCATAACTCGTAGAGAAATGCATCTAGAGGGCTAAAAATTGCATTTCTGTAATGTAGAGAGTCAGACCTTTCCAATGATGTATGATTTGTATATATTCGAGAAAAATAAAATTTTGAAATTTTGGTCGAAATCTGAAAAATTTTCAAATGCTGTTTTGAGGGTGAAGATCGCATCTTTTGGGATTTTCAGTACCAGAAAAATATCCGTTTTTTCGAAAACTTTAAATTCTCATAACTCGTAGAGAAATGCATCTACAGGGCTAAAAATTGCATTTCTGTAATGTAGAGAGTCAGACCTTTCCAATGATGTATGATTTGTATATATTCGAGAAAAATAAAATTTTGAAATTTTGGTCGAAATCTGAAAAATTTTCAAATGCTGTTTTGAGGGTGAAGATCGCATCTTTTGGGATTCAGTACCAGAAAAATGTCCGTTTTTTTTAAAGCTTTATATCCTCATAACTCGTAGAGAAATGCACCTAGAGGGCTAAAAATTGTATTTCTGTAATCTAGAGAGTCAGACCTTTCCAATGATGTATGATTTGTATATATTCGAGAAAAATAAAATTTTGAAATTTTGGTCGAAATCTGAAAAATTTTCTAATGCTGTTTTGAGGGTGAAGATCGCATCTTTTGGGATTTTCAGTACCAGAAAAATGTCCATTTTTTTGAAAACTTTAAATGCTCATAATCTAGAGAGTCAGACCTTTCCAATGATGTATGATTTGTATATAATCGAGAAAAATAAAATTTTGAAATTTTGGTCGAAATCTGAAAAATTTTCAAATGCTGTTTTGAGGGTGAAGATCGCATCTTTTGGGATTTTCAGTACCAGAAAAATGTCCATTTTTTTGAAAACTTTAAATGCTCATAATCTAGAGAGTCAGACCTTTCCAATGATGTATGATTTGTATATAATCGAGAAAAATAAAATTTTGAAATTTTGGTCGAAATCTGAAAAATTTTCAAATGCTGTTTTGAGGGTGAAGATCGCATCTTTTGGGATTTTCAGTACCAGAAAAATGTCCATATTTTCGAAAACTTTAAATGCTCATAACTCGTAGAGAAATGCACCTAGAGGGCTAAAAATTGCATTTCTGTAATCTAGAGAGTCAGACCTTTCCAATGATGTATGATTTGTATATATTCGAGAAAAATAAAATTTTGAAATTTTGGTCGAAATCTGAAAAATTTTCAAATGCTGTTTTGAGGGTGAAGATCGCATCTTTTGGGATTTTCAGTACCAGAAAAATGTCCGTTTTTTCGAAAACTTTAAATTCTCATAACTCGTAGAGAAATGCATCTAGAGGGCTAAAAATTGCATTTCTGTAATGTAGAGAGTCAGACCTTTCCAATGATGTATGATTTGTATATATTCGAGAAAAATAAAATTTTGAAATTTTGGTCGAAATCTGAAAAATTTTCAAATGCTGTTTTGAGGGTGAAGATCGCATCTTTTGGGATTTTCAGTACCAGAAAAATGTCCGTTTTTTTGAAAACTTTAAATGCTCATAACTCGTGAAGGAATGCACCTAGAGGGCTAAAAATTGCATTTCTGTAATCTAGAGAGTCAGACCATTCCAATGATGTATGATTTGTATATATTCGAGAAAAATAAAATTTTGAAATTTTGGTCGAAATCTGAAAAATTTTCAAATGCTGTTTTGAGGGTGAAGATCGCATCTTTTGGGATTCAGTACCAGAAAAATGTCCGTTTTTTTTAAAGCTTTAAATCCTCATAACTCGTAGAGAAATGCACCTAGAGGGCTAAAAATTGTATTTCTGTAATCTAGAGAGTCAGACCTTTCCAATGATGTATGATTTGTATATATTCGAGAAAAATAAAATTTTGAAATTTTGGTCGAAATCTGAAAAATTTTCTAATGCTGTTTTGAGGGTGAAGATCGCATCTTTTGGGATTTTCAGTACCAGAAAAATGTCCATTTTTTTGAAAACTTTAAATGCTCATAACTCGTGAAGGAATGCACCTAGAGGGCTAAAAATTGCATTTCTGTAATCTAGAGAGTCAGACCATTCCAATGATGTATGATTTGTATATATTCGAGAAAAATAAAATTTTGAAATTTCGAAATCTGAAAAATTTTCTAATGCTGTTTTGAGGGTGAAGATCGCATCTTTTGGGATTTTCAGTACCAGAAAAATGTCCATTTTTTGAAAACTTTAAGTCCTCATAACTCGTAGAGAAATGCACCTAGAGGGCTAAAAATTGCATTTCTGTAATCTAGAGAGTCAGACCTTTCCAATGATGTATGATTTGTATATATTCGAGAAAAATAAAATTTTGAAATTTTGGTCGAAATCTGAAAAATTTTCTAATGCTGTTTTGAGGGTGAAGATCGCATCTTTTGGGATTTTCAGTACCAGAAAAATGTCCGTTTTTTCGAAAACTTTAAATCCTCATAACTCGTAGAGAAATGCATCTAGAGGGCTAAAAATTGCATTTCTGTAATGTAGAGAGTCAGACCTTTCCAATGATGTATGATTTGTATATATTCGAGAAAAATAAAATTTTGAAATTTTGGTCGAAATCTGAAAAATTTTCAAATGCTGTTTTGAGGGTGAAGATCGCATCTTTTGGGATTTTCAGTACCAGAAAAATGTCCGTTTTTTTGAAAACTTTAAATGCTCATAACTCGTGAAGGAATGCACCTAGAGGGCTAAAAATTGCATTTCTGTAATCTAGAGAGTCAGACCATTCCAATGATGTATGATTTGTATATATTCGAGAAAAATAAAATTTTGAAATTTTGGTCGAAATCTGAAAAATTTTCAAATGCTGTTTTGAGGGTGAAGATCGCATCTTTTGGGATTTTCAGTACCAGAAAAATGTCCATGTTTTCGAAAACTTTAAATCCTCATAACTCGTAGAGAAATGCACCTAGAGGGCTAAAAATTGCATTTCTGTAGTCTAGAGAGTCAGACCTTTCCAATGATGTATGATTTGTATATAATCGAGAAAAATAAAATTTTGAAATTTTGGTCGAAATCTGAAAAATTTTCAAATGCTGTTTTGAGGGTGAAGATCGCATCTTTTGGGATTTTCAGTACCAGAAAAATGTCCATGTTTTCGAAAACTTTAAATGCTCATAACTCGTAGAGAAATGCACCTAGAGGGCTAAAAATTGCATTTCTGTAATCTAGAGAGTCAGACCTTTCCAATGATGTATGATTTGTATATATTCGAGAAAAATAAAATTTTGAAATTTTGGTCGAAATCTGAAAAATTTTCTAATGCTGTTTTGAGGGTGAAGATCGCATCTTTTGGGATTTTCAGTACCAGAAAAATGTCCGTTTTTTCGAAAACTTTAAATTCTCATAACTCGTAGAGAAATGCATCTAGAGGGCTAAAAATTGCATTTCTGTAATGTAGAGAGTCAGACCTTTCCAATGATGTATGATTTGTATATATTCGAGAAAAATAAAATTTTGAAATTTTGGTCGAAATCTGAAAAATTTTCTAATGCTGTTTTGAGGGTGAAGATCGCATCTTTTGGGATTTTCAGTACCAGAAAAATGTCCGTTTTTTCGAAAACTTTAAATTCTCATAACTCGTAGAGAAATGCATCTAGAGGGCTAAAAATTGCATTTCTGTAATGTAGAGAGTCAGACCTTTCCAATGATGTATGATTTGTATATATTCGAGAAAAATAAAATTTTGAAATTTTGGTCGAAATCTGAAAAATTTTCTAATGCTGTTTTGAGGGTGAAGATCGCATCTTTTGGGATTTTCAGTACCAGAAAAATGTCCATTTTTTTAAAGCTTTAAATCCTCATAACTCGTAGAGAAATGCACCTAGAGGGCTAAAAATTGCATTTCTGTAATCTAGAGAGTCAGACCATTCCAATGATGTATGATTTGTATATATTCGAGAAAAATAAAATTTTGAAATTTTGGTCGAAATCTGAAAAATTTTCAAATGCTGTTTTGAGGGTGAAGATCGCATCTTTTGGGATTTTCAGTACCAGAAAAATGTCCATTTTTTTTAAAGCTTTAAATCCTCATAACTCGTAGAGAAATGCACCTAGAGGGCTAAAAATTGCATTTCTGTAATCTAGAGAGTCAGACCTTTCCAATGATGTATGATTTGTATATAATCGAGAAAAATAAAATTTTGAAATTTTGGTCGAAATCTGAAAAATTTTCAAATGCTGTTTTGAGGGTGAAGATCGCATCTTTTGGGATTTTCAGTACCAGAAAAATGTCCATGTTTTCGAAAACTTTAAATGCTCATAACTCGTAGAGAAATGCACCTAGAGGGCTAAAAATTGCATTTCTGTAATCTAGAGAGTCAGACCTTTCCAATGATGTATGATTTGTATATATTCGAGAAAAATAAAATTTTGAAATTTTGGTCGAAATCTGAAAAATTTTCTAATGCTGTTTTGAGGGTGAAGATCGCATCTTTTGGGATTTTCAGTACCAGAAAAATGTCCGTTTTTTCGAAAACTTTAAATTCTCATAACTCGTAGAGAAATGCATCTAGAGGGCTAAAAATTGCATTTCTGTAATGTAGAGAGTCAGACCTTTCCAATGATGTATGATTTGTATATATTCGAGAAAAATAAAATTTTGAAATTTTGGTCGAAATCTGAAAAATTTTCAAATGCTGTTTTGAGGGTGAAGATCGCATCTTTTGGGATTTTCAGTACCAGAAAAATGTCCGTTTTTTTGAAAACTTTAAATGCTCATAACTCGTGAAGGAATGCACCTAGAGGGCTAAAAATTGCATTTCTGTAATCTAGAGAGTCAGACCATTCCAATGATGTATGATTTGTATATATTCGAGAAAAATAAAATTTTGAAATTTTGGTCGAAATCTGAAAAATTTTCAAATGCTGTTTTGAGGGTGAAGATCGCATCTTTTGGGATTTTCAGTACCAGAAAAATGTCCGTTTTTTTTAAAGCTTTAAATCCTCATAACTCGTAGAGAAATGCACCTAGAGGGCTAAAAATTGTATTTCTGTAATCTAGAGAGTCAGACCTTTCCAATGATGTATGATTTGTATATATTCGAGAAAAATAAAATTTTGAAATTTTGGTCGAAATCTGAAAAATTTTCTAATGCTGTTTTGAGGGTGAAGATCGCATCTTTTGGGATTTTCAGTACCAGAAAAATGTCCATTTTTTTGAAAACTTTAAATGCTCATAAATCGTGAAGGAATGCACCTATTCAAGAAAAATAAAATTTTGAAATTTTGGTCGAAATCTGAAAAATTTTCTAATGCTGTTTTGAGGGTGAAGATCGCATCTTTTGGGATTTTCAGTACCAGAAAAATGTCCATTTTTTGAAAACTTTAAATCCTCATAACTCGTAGAGAAATGCACCTAGAGGGCTAAAAATTGCATTTCTGTAATCTATAGAGTCAGACATTTCCAATGATGTATGATTTGTATATAATCGAGAAAAATAAAATTTTGAAATTTTGGTCGAAATCTGAAAAATTTTCAAATGCTGTTTTGAGGGTGAAGATCGCATCTTTTGGGATTTTCAGTACCAGAAAAATGTCCATGTTTTCGAAAACTTTAAATGCTCATAACTCGTAGAGAAATGCACCTAGAGGGCTAAAAATTGCATTTCTGTAATCTAGAGAGTCAGACCTTTCCAATGATGTATGATTTGTATATATTCGAGAAAAATAAAATTTTGAAATTTTGGTCGAAATCTGAAAAATTTTCAAATGCTGTTTTGAGGGTGAAGATCGCATCTTTTGGGATTTTCAGTACCAGAAAAATGTCCGTTTTTTCGAAAACTTTAAATTCTCATAACTCGTAGAGAAATGCATCTAGAGGGCTAAAAATTGCATTTCTGTAATGTAGAGAGTCAGACCTTTCCAATGATGTATGATTTGTATATATTCGAGAAAAATAAAATTTTGAAATTTTGGTCGAAATCTGAAAAATTTTCAAATGCTGTTTTGAGGGTGAAGATCGCATCTTTTGGGATTTTCAGTACCAGAAAAATGTCCATTTTTTTGAAAACTTTAAATGCTCATAAGTCGTGAAGGAATGCACCTAGAGGGCTAAAAATTGCATTTCTGTAATCTAGAGAGTCAGACCATTCCAATGATGTATGATTTGTATATATTCGAGAAAAATAAAATTTTGAAATTTTGGTCGAAATCTAAAATTTTCTAATGCTGTGAGGGTGAAGATTGCATCTTTTGGGATTTTCAGTACCAGAAAAATATCCATTTTTTTGAAAACTTTAAATCCTCATAACTCGTAGAGAAATGCACCTAGAGGGCTAAAAATTGTATTTCTGTAATCTAGAGAGTCAGACCTTTCCAATGATGTATGATTTGTATATATTCGAGAAAAATAAAATTTTGAAATTTTGGTCGAAATCTGAAAAATTTTCTAATGCTGTTTTGAGGGTGAAGATCGCATCTTTTGGGATTTTCAGTACCAGAAAAATGTCCATTTTTTTGAAAACTTTAAATGCTCATAAATCGTGAAGGAATGCACCTATTCAAGAAAAATAAAATTTTGAAATTTTGGTCGAAATCTGAAAAATTTTCTAATGCTGTTTTGAGGGTGAAGATCGCATCTTTTGGGATTTTCAGTACCAGAAAAATGTCCATTTTTTGAAAACTTTAAATCCTCATAACTCGTAGAGAAATGCACCTAGAGGGCTAAAAATTGCATTTCTGTAATCTATAGAGTCAGACATTTCCAATGATGTATGATTTGTATATAATCGAGAAAAATAAAATTTTGAAATTTTGGTCGAAATCTGAAAAATTTTCAAATGCTGTTTTGAGGGTGAAGATCGCATCTTTTGGGATTTTCAGTACCAGAAAAATGTCCATGTTTTCGAAAACTTTAAATGCTCATAACTCGTAGAGAAATGCACCTAGAGGGCTAAAAATTGCATTTCTGTAATCTAGAGAGTCAGACCTTTCCAATGATGTATGATTTGTATATATTCGAGAAAAATAAAATTTTGAAATTTTGGTCGAAATCTGAAAAATTTTCAAATGCTGTTTTGAGGGTGAAGATCGCATCTTTTGGGATTTTCAGTACCAGAAAAATGTCCGTTTTTTCGAAAACTTTAAATTCTCATAACTCGTAGAGAAATGCATCTAGAGGGCTAAAAATTGCATTTCTGTAATGTAGAGAGTCAGACCTTTCCAATGATGTATGATTTGTATATATTCGAGAAAAATAAAATTTTGAAATTTTGGTCGAAATCTGAAAAATTTTCAAATGCTGTTTTGAGGGTGAAGATCGCATCTTTTGGGATTTTCAGTACCAGAAAAATGTCCATTTTTTTGAAAACTTTAAATGCTCATAAGTCGTGAAGGAATGCACCTAGAGGGCTAAAAATTGCATTTCTGTAATCTAGAGAGTCAGACCATTCCAATGATGTATGATTTGTATATATTCGAGAAAAATAAAATTTTGAAATTTTGGTCGAAATCTAAAATTTTCTAATGCTGTGAGGGTGAAGATTGCATCTTTTGGGATTTTCAGTACCAGAAAAATATCCATTTTTTTGAAAACTTTAAATCCTCATAACTCGTAGAGAAATGCACCTAGAGGGCTAAAAATTGCATTTCTGTAATCTAGAGAGTCAGACCTTTCCAATGATGTATGATTTGTATATATTCGAGAAAAATAAAATTTTGAAATTTTGGTCGAAATCTGAAAAATTTTCTAATGCTGTTTTGAGGGTGAAGATCGCATCTTTTGGGATTTTCAGTACCAGAAAAATGTCCGTTTTTTTGAAAACTTTAAATGCTCATAACTCGTGAAGGAATGCACCTAGAGGGCTAAAAATTGCATTTCTGTAATCTAGAGAGTCAGACCATTCCAATGATGTATGATTTGTATATATTCGAGAAAAATAAAATTTTGAAATTTTGGTCGAAATCTAAAATTTTCTAATGCTGTGAGGGTGAAGATTGCATCTTTTGGGATTTTCAGTACCAGAAAAATATCCATTTTTTTGAAAACTTTAAATCCTCATAACTCGTAGAGAAATGCACCTAGAGGGCTAAAAATTGCATTTCTGTAATCTAGAGAGTCAGACCTTTCCAATGATGTATGATTTGTATATATTCGAGAAAAATAAAATTTTGAAATTTTGGTCGAAATCTGAAAAATTTTCTAATGCTGTTTTGAGGGTGAAGATCGCATCTTTTGGGATTTTCAGTACCAGAAAAATGTCCATTTTTTTGAAAACTTTAAATGCTCACAACTCGTAGAGAAATGCACCTAGAGGGCTAAAAATTGCATTTCTGTAATCTAGAGAGTCAGACCTTTCCAATGATGTATGATTTGTATATAATCGAGAAAAATAAAATTTTGAAATTTTGGTCGAAATCTGAAAAATTTTCAAATGCTGTTTTGAGGGTGAAGATCGCATCTTTTGGGATTTTCAGTACCAGAAAAATGTCCATGTTTTCGAAAACTTTAAATGCTCATAACTCGTAGAGAAATGCACCTAGAGGGCTAAAAATTGCATTTCTGTAATCTAGAGAGTCAGACCTTTCCAATGATGTATGATTTGTATATATTCGAGAAAAATAAAATTTTGAAATTTTGGTCGAAATCTGAAAAATTTTCAAATGCTGTGAGGGTGAAGATTGCATCTTTTGGGATTTTCAGTACCAGAAAAATTTCGGTTTTTTTTGAAAACTTTAAATGCTCATAACTCGTGAAGGAATGCACCTAGAGGGCTAAAAATTGCATTTCTGTAATCTAGAGAGTCAGACCATTCCAATGATGTATGATTTGTATATATTCGAGAAAAATAAAATTTTGAAATTTTGGTCGAAATCTGAAAAATTTTCAAATGCTGTTTTGAGGGTGAAGATCGCATCTTTTGGGATTTTCAGTACCAGAAAAATGTCCATTTTTTTGAAAACTTTAAATGCTCATAACTCGTAGAGAAATGCACCTAGAGGGCTAAAAATTGCATTTCTGTAATCTAGAGAGTCAGACCTTTCCAATGATGTATGATTTGTATATATTCGAGAAAAATAAAATTTTGAAATTTTGGTCGAAATCTGAAAAATTTTCAAATGCTGTTTTGAGGGTGAAAATCGCATCTTTTGGGATTTTCAGTACCAGAAAAATGTCCATTTTTTTAAAGCTTTAAATCCTCATAACTCGTAGAGAAATGCACCTAGAGGGCTAAAAATTGCATTTCTGTAATCTAGAGAGTCAGACCATTCCAATGATGTATGATTTGTATATATTCGAGAAAAATAAAATTTTGAAATTTTGGTCGAAATCTGAAAAATTTTCAAATGCTGTTTTGAGGGTGAAGATCGCATCTTTTGGGATTTTCAGTACCAGAAAAATGTCCATGTTTTCGAAAACTTTAAATGCTCATAACTCGTAGAGAAATGCACCTAGAGGGCTAAAAATTGCATTTCTGTAATCTAGAGAGTCAGACCTTTCCAATGATGTATGATTTGTATATATTCGAGAAAAATAAAATTTTGAAATTTTGGTCGAAATCTAAAATTTTCAAATGCTGTTTTGAGGGTGAAGATTGCATCTTTTGGGATTTTCAGTACCAGAAAAATGTCCATGTTTTCGAAAACTTTAAATGCTCATAACTCGTAGAGAAATGCACCTAGAGGGCTAAAAATTGCATTTCTGTAATCTAGAGAGTCAGACCTTTCCAATGATGTATGATTTGTATATATTCGAGAAAAATAAAATTTTGAAATTTTGGTCGAAATCTGAAAAATTTTCAAATGCTGTTTTGAGGGTGAAAATCGCATCTTTTGGGATTTTCAGTACCAGAAAAATGTCCATTTTTTTAAAGATTTAAATCCTCATAACTCGTAGAGAAATGCACCTAGAGGGCTAAAAATTGCATTTCTGTAATCTAGAGAGTCAGACCTTTCCAATGATGTATGATTTGTATATATTCGAGAAAAATAAAATTTTGAAATTTTGGTCGAAATCTGAAAAATTTTCAAATGCTGTTTTGAGGGTGAAGATCGCATCTTTTGGGATTTTCAGTACCAGAAAAATGTCCATTTTTTTGAAAACTTTAAATGCTCATAACTCGTGAAGGAATGCACCTAGAGGGCTAAAAATTGCATTTCTGTAATCTAGAGAGTCAGACCATTCCAATGATGTATGATTTGTATATATTCGAGAAAAATAAAATTTTGAAATTTTGGTCGAAATCTAAAATTTTCTAATGCTGTGAGGGTGAAGATTGCATCTTTTGGGATTTTCAGTACCAGAAAAATATCCATTTTTTTGAAAACTTTAAATCCTCATAACTCGTAGAGAAATGCACCTAGAGGGCTAAAAATTGCATTTCTGTAATCTAGAGAGTCAGACCTTTCCAATGATGTATGATTTGTATATATTCAAGAAAAATAAAATTTTGAAATTTTGGTCGAAATCTGAAAAATTTTCTAATGCTGTTTTGAGGGTGAAGATCGCATCTTTTGGGATTTTCAGTACCAGAAAAATGTCCATTTTTTTGAAAACTTTAAATGCTCATAACTCGTAGAGAAATGCACCTAGAGGGCTAAAAATTGCATTTCTGTAATCTAGAGAGTCAGACCTTTCCAATGATGTATGATTTGTATATATTCGAGAAAAATAAAATTTTGAAATTTTGGTCGAAATCTGAAAAATTTTCAAATGCTGTTTTGAGGGTGAAGATCGCATCTTTTGGGATTTTCAGTACCAGAAAAATGTCCATTTTTTTGAAAACTTTAAATGCTCATAACTCGTAGAGAAATGCACCTAGAGGGCTAAAAATTGCATTTCTGTAATCTAGAGAGTCAGACCTTTCCAATGATGTATGATTTGTATATATTCGAGAAAAATAAAATTTTGAAATTTTGGTCGAAATCCGAAAAATTTTCAAATGCTGTTTTGAGGGTGAAAATCGCATCTTTTGGGATTTTCAGTACCAGAAAATGTCCATTTTTTTAAAGCTTTAAATCCTCATAACTCGTAGAGAAATGCACCTAGAGGGCTAAAAATTGTATTTCTGTAATCTAGAGAGTCAGACCTTTCCAATGATGTATGATTTGTATATATTCGAGAAAAATAAAATTTTGAAATTTTGGTCGAAATCTGAAAAATTTTCAAATGCTGTTTTGAGGGTGAAGATCGCATCTTTTGGGATTTTCAGTACCAGAAAAATGTCCATTTTTTTGAAAACTTTAAATGCTCATAACTCGTGAAGGAATGATTTGTATATATTCGAGAAAAATAAAATTTTGAAATTTTGGTCGAAATCTAAAATTTTCTAATGCTGTGAGGGTGAAGATTGCATCTTTTGGGATTTTCAGTACCAGAAAAATATCCATTTTTTTGAAAACTTTAAATCCTCATAACTCGTAGAGAAATGCACCTAGAGGGCTAAAAATTGCATTTCTGTAATCTAGAGAGTCAGACCTTTCCAATGATGTATGATTTGTATATATTCGAGAAAAATAAAATTTTGAAATTTTGGTCGAAATCTGAAAAATTTTCTAATGCTGTTTTGAGGGTGAAGATCGCATCTTTTGGGATTTTCAGTACCAGAAAAATGTCCATGTTTTCGAAAACTTTAAATGCTCATAACTCGTAGAGAAATGCACCTAGAGGGCTAAAAATTGCATTTCTGTAATCTAGAGAGTCAGACCTTTCCAATGATGTATGATTTGTATATAATCGAGAAAAATAAAATTTTGAAATTTTGGTCGAAATCTGAAAAATTTTCAAATGCTGTTTTGAGGGTGAAGATCGCATCTTTTGGGATTTTCAGTACCAGAAAAATGTCCATGTTTTCGAAAACTTTAAATGCTCATAACTCGTAGAGAAATGCACCTAGAGGGCTAAAAATTGCATTTCTGTAATCTAGAGAGTCAGACCTTTCCAATGATGTATGATTTGTATATATTCGAGAAAAATAAAATTTTGAAATTTTGGTCGAAATCTGAAAAATTTTCAAATGCTGTGAGGGTGAAGATTGCATCTTTTGGGATTTTCAGTACCAGAAAAATATCCATTTTTTTGAAAACTTTAAATGCTCATAACTCGTGAAGGAATGCACCTAGAGGGCTAAAAATTGCATTTCTGTAATCTAGAGAGTCAGACCATTCCAATGATGTATGATTTGTATATATTCGAGAAAAATAAAATTTTGAAATTTTGGTCGAAATCTAAAATTTTCTAATGCTGTGAGGGTGAAGATTGCATCTTTTGGGATTTTCAGTACCAGAAAAATATCCATTTTTTTGAAAACTTTAAATCCTCATAACTCGTAGAGAAATGCACCTAGAGGGCTAAAAATTGCATTTCTGTAATCTAGAGAGTCAGACCTTTCCAATGATGTATGATTTGTATATATTCGAGAAAAATAAAATTTTGAAATTTTGGTCGAAATCTGAAAAATTTTCAAATGCTGTGAGGGTGAAGATTGCATCTTTTGGGATTTTCAGTACCAGAAAAATATCCATTTTTTTGAAAACTTTAAATGCTCATAACTCGTGAAGGAATGCACCTAGAGGGCTAAAAATTGCATTTCTGTAATCTAGAGAGTCAGACCATTCCAATGATGTATGATTTGTATATATTCGAGAAAAATAAAATTTTGAAATTTTGGTCGAAATCTAAAATTTTCTAATGCTGTGAGGGTGAAGATTGCATCTTTTGGGATTTTCAGTACCAGAAAAATATCCATTTTTTTGAAAACTTTAAATCCTCATAACTCGTAGAGAAATGCACCTAGAGGGCTAAAAATTGCATTTCTGTAATCTAGAGAGTCAGACCTTTCCAATGATGTATGATTTGTATATATTCGAGAAAAATAAAATTTTGAAATTTTGGTCGAAATCTGAAAAATTTTCTAATGCTGTTTTGAGGGTGAAGATCGCATCTTTTGGGATTTTCAGTACCAGAAAAATGTCCATTTTTTTGAAAACTTTAAATGCTCATAACTCGTAGAGAAATGCACCTAGAGGGCTAAAAATTGCATTTCTGTAATCTAGAGAGTCAGACCTTTCCAATGATGTATGATTTGTATATAATCGAGAAAAATAAAATTTTGAAATTTTGGTCGAAATCTGAAAAATTTTCAAATGCTGTTTTGAGGGTGAAGATCGCATCTTTTGGGATTTTCAGTACCAGAAAAATGTCCATGTTTTCGAAAACTTTAAATGCTCATAACTCGTAGAGAAATGCACCTAGAGGGCTAAAAATTGCATTTCTGTAATCTAGAGAGTCAGACCTTTCCAATGATGTATGATTTGTATATATTCGAGAAAAATAAAATTTTGAAATTTTGGTCGAAATCTGAAAAATTTTCAAATGCTGTGAGGGTGAAGATTGCATCTTTTGGGATTTTCAGTACCAGAAAAATGTCCGTTTTTTCGAAAACTTTAAATTCTCATAACTCGTAGAGAAATGCATCTAGAGGGCTAAAAATTGCATTTCTGTAATGTAGAGAGTCAGACCTTTCCAATGATGTATGATTTGTATATATTCGAGAAAAATAAAATTTTGAAATTTTGGTCGAAATCTGAAAAATTTTCAAATGCTGTTTTGAGGGTGAAGATCGCATCTTTTGGGATTTTCAGTACCAGAAAAATGTCCGTTTTTTTTGAAAACTTTAAATGCTCATAACTCGTGAAGGAATGCACCTAGAGGGCTAAAAATTGCATTTCTGTAATCTAGAGAGTCAGACCTTTCCAATGATGTATGATTTGTATATATTCGAGAAAAATAAAATTTTGAAATTTTGGTCGAAATCTAAAATTTTCTAATGCTGTGAGGGTGAAGATTGCATCTTTTGGGATTTTCAGTACCAGAAAAATATCCATTTTTTTGAAAACTTTAAATCCTCATAACTCGTAGAGAAATGCACCTAGAGGGTTAAAAATTGCATTTCTGTAATCTAGAGAGTCAGACCTTTCCAATGATGTATGATTTGTATATAATCGAGAAAAATAAAATTTTGAAATTTTGGTCGAAATCTGAAAAATTTTCAAATGCTGTTTTGAGGGTGAAGATCGCATCTTTTGGGATTTTCAGTACCAGAAAAATGTCCATGTTTTCGAAAACTTTAAATGCTCATAACTCGTAGAGAAATGCACCTAGAGGGCTAAAAATTGCATTTCTGTAATCTAGAGAGTCAGACCTTTCCAATGATGTATGATTTGTATATAGTCGAGAAAAATAAAATTTTGAAATTTTGGTCGAAATCTGAAAAATTTTCAAATGCTGTTTTGAGGGTGAAGATCGCATCTTTTTGGGATTTTCAGTACCAGAAAAATGTCCGTTTTTTCGAAAACTTTAAATTCTCATAACTCGTAGAGAAATGCATCTAGAGGGCTAAAAATTGCATTTCTGTAATGTAGAGAGTCAGACCTTTCCAATGATGTATGATTTGTATATATTCGAGAAAAATAAAATTTTGAAATTTTGGTCGAAATCTGAAAAATTTTCAAATGCTGTTTTGAGGGTGAAGATCGCATCTTTTGGGATTTTCAGTACCAGAAAAATTTCCATTTTTTTGAAAACTTTAAATGCTCATAACTCGTGAAGGAATGCACCTAGAGGGCTAAAAATTGCATTTCTGTAATCTAGAGAGTCAGACCATTCCAATGATGTATGATTTGTATATATTCGAGAAAAATAAAATTTTGAAATTTTGGTCGAAATCTGAAAAATTTTCAAATGCTGTTTTGAGGGTGAAGATCGCATCTTTTGGGATTTTCAGTACCAGAAAAATGTCCGTTTTTTCGAAAACTTTAAATTCTCATAACTCGTAGAGAAATGCATCTAGAGGGCTAAAAATTGCATTTCTGTAATGTAGAGAGTCAGACCTTTCCAATGATGTATGATTTGTATATATTCGAGAAAAATAAAATTTTGAAATTTTGCTCGAAATCTGAAAAATTTTCAAATGCTGTTTTGAGGGTGAAGATCGCATCTTTTGGGATTTTCAGTACCAGAAAAATTTCGGTTTTTTTTGAAAACTTTAAATGCTCATAACTCGTGAAGGAATGCACCTAGAGGGCTAAAAATTGCATTTCTGTAATCTAGAGAGTCAGACCTTTCCAATGATGTATGATTTGTATATATTCGAGAAAAATAAAATTTTGAAATTTTCGTCGAAATCTGAAAAATTTTCAAATGCTGTTTTGAGGGTGAAGATCGCATCTTTTGGGATTTTCAGTACCAGAAAAATGTCCATTTTTTTGAAAACTTTAAATGCTCATAACTCGTGAAGGAATGCACCTAGAGGGCTAAAAATTGCATTTCTGTAATCTAGAGAGTTAGACCTTTCCAATGATGTATGATTTGCATATATTCGAAAAAAAATAAAATTTTGAAATTTTCGTCGAAATCTGAAAAATTTTCAAATGCTGTTTTGAGGGTGAAGATCGCATCTTTTGGGATTTTCAGTACCAGAAAAATTTCCATTTTTTTGAAAACTTTAAATGCTCATAACTCGTGAAGGAATGCACCTAGAGGGCTAAAAATTGCATTTCTGTAATCTAGAGAGTTAGACCTTTCCAATGATGTATGATTTGCATATATTCGAAAAAAATAAAATTTTAAAATTTTGGTCGAAATCTGAAAAATTTTCAAATGCTGTTTTGAGGGTGAAGATCGTATCTTTTGGGATTTTCAGTACCAGAAAAATTTCGGTATTTTTTGAAAACTTTAAATGCTCATAACTCGTAGAGAAATGCACCTAGAGGGCTAAAAATTGCATTTCTGTAATCTAGAGAGTTAGACCTTTCCAATGATGTATGATTTGCATATATTCGAAAAAATAAAATTTTGAAATTTTGGTCGAAATCTGAAAAATTTTCAAATGCTGTTTTGAGGGTGAAGATCGCATCTTTTGGGATTTTCAGTACCAGAAAAATTTCCATTTTTTTGAAAACTTTAAATGCTCATAACTCGTGAAGGAATGCACCTAGAGGGCTAAAAATTGCATTTCTGTAATCTAGAGAGTCAGACCTTTCCAATGATGTATGATTTGTATATATTCGAGAAAAATAAAATTTTGAAATTTTCGTCGAAATCTGAAAAATTTTCAAATGCTGTTTTGAGGGTGAAGATCGCATCTTTTGGGATTTTCAGTACCAGAAAAATGTCCATTTTTTTTGAAAACTTTAAATGCTCATAACTCGTAGAGAAATGCACCTAGAGGGCTAAAAATTGCATTTCTGTAATCTAGAGAGTCAGACCTTTCCAATGATGTATGATTTGTATATATTCGAAAAAAAATAAAATTTTGAAATTTTCGTCGAAATCTGAAAAATTTTCAAATGCTGTTTTGAGGGTGAAGATCGCATCTTTTGGGATTTTCAGTACCAGAAAAATTTCCATTTTTTTGAAAACTTTAAATGCTCATAACTCGTGAAGGAATGCACCTAGAGGGCTAAAAATTGCATTTCTGTAATCTAGAGAGTTAGACCTTTCCAATGATGTATGATTTGCATATATTCGAAAAAAATAAAATTTTAAAATTTTGGTCGAAATCTGAAAAATTTTCAAATGCTGTTTTGAGGGTGAAGATCGTATCTTTTGGGATTTTCAGTACCAGAAAAATTTCGGTTTTTTTTGAAAACTTTAAATGCTCATAACTCGTAGAGAAATGCACCTAGAGGGCTAAAAATTGCATTTCTGTAATCTAGAGAGTTAGACCTTTCCAATGATGTATGATTTGCATATATTCGAAAAAATAAAATTTTGAAATTTTGGTCGAAATCTGAAAAATTTTCAAATGCTGTTTTGAGGGTGAAGATCGCATCTTTTGGGATTTTCAGTACCAGAAAAATTTCCATTTTTTTGAAAACTTTAAATGCTCATAACTCGTGAAGGAATGCACCTAGAGGGCTAAAAATTGCATTTCTGTAATCTAGAGAGTCAGACCTTTCCAATGATGTATGATTTGTATATATTCGAGAAAAATAAAATTTTGAAATTTTCGTCGAAATCTGAAAAATTTTCAAATGCTGTTTTGAGGGTGAAGATCGCATCTTTTGGGATTTTCAGTACCAGAAAAATGTCCATTTTTTTTGAAAACTTTAAATGCTCATAACTCGTAGAGAAATGCACCTAGAGGGCTAAAAATTGCATTTCTGTAATCTAGAGAGTCAGACCTTTCCAATGATGTATGATTTGTATATATTCGAGAAAAATAAAACTTTGAAATTTTGGTCGAAATCTGAAAAAATTTCAAATGCTGTTTTGAGGGTGAAGATCGCATCTTTTGGGATTTTCAGTACCAGAAAAATTTCCATTTTTTTGAAAACTTTAAATGCTCATAACTCGTAGAGAAATGCACCTAGAGGGCTAAAAATTGCATTTCTGTAATCTAGAGAGTCAGACCTTTCCAATGATGTATGATTTGTATATACAGTACAGCCTCGCTAGTCCGGACACATAAGGTTTCTGCCATGTCCGGAATAGCGAAATGTCCGGACTATAGAGAAAAAATTAAATACAATGGACAATCGAAAAATTTTTATTACAAATAGAAGTACTTATACATACGCACATAATTTAAATCAAATTAACATGCTTTCTTTTCTTTGTAAAAGCCATAATAAGTAAAAACGTATGTTTTAAAAAATTTTCAATAAGAAATTCAATTTACACCAAAAAAATATGCCTTGTCCTTAAAGAAAGCTCACGATGAAATGAAACAGAGCATGAAAAATCAACGACCACAAATATAAGCTTCCAATGAGTAAATTTGCAACGATTTAAATGTCTACATAGATTCCAGAGCCAACTACAAGCGACAAAACTAGTAGGGAATTCCCCGGAACTGTACGAACAAACGTTTTTTCCAAGAAACAGAGTCAAATAATATGTGTATGCACATTGTACATACGCATTTTAATACGCTGTCCGGACTGTAGAGATAAAATTTTGAAATTGTCCGAAACATAGTGGTGTCCGGACTACTGAAGTGTCCGGGCTAGCGAGTGTCCGGACTAGCGAGGCTGTACTGTATTCGAGAAAAATAAAATTTTGAAATTTTGGTCGAAATCTGAAAAATTTTCAAATGCTGTTTTGAGGGTGAAGATCGCATCTTTTGGGATTTTCAGTACCAGAAAAATTTCCATTTTTTTGAAAACTTTAAATGCTCATAACTCGTGAAGGAATGCACCTAGAGGGCTAAAAATTGCATTTCTGTAATCTAGAGAGTCAGACCTTTCCAATGATGTATGATTTGTATATATTCGAGAAAAATAAAATTTTGAAATTTTCGTCGAAATCTGAAAAATTTTCAAATGCTGTTTTGAGGGTGAAGATCGCATCTTTTGGGATTTTCAGTACCAGAAAAATGTCCATTTTTTTTGAAAACTTTAAATGCTCATAACTCGTAGAGAAATGCACCTAGAGGGCTAAAAATTGCATTTCTGTAATCTAGAGAGTCAGACCTTTCCAATGATGTATGATTTGTATATATTCGAGAAAAATAAAATTTTCAAATGCTGTTTTGAGGGTGAAGATCGCATCTTTTGGGATTTTCAGTACCAGAAAAATGTCCGTTTTTTCGAAAACTTTAAATGCTCATAACTCGTAGAGAAATGCACCTAGAGGGCTAAAAATTGCATTTCTGTAATCTAGAGAGTCAGACCTTTCCAATGATGTATGATTTGTATATATTCGAGAAAAATAAAATTTTGAAATTTTCGTCGAAATCTGAAAAATTTTCAAATGCTGTTTTGAGGGTGAAGATCGCATCTTTTGGGATTTTCAGTACCAGAAAAATTTCCATTTTTTTGAAAACTTTAAATGCTCATAACTCGTGAAGGAATGCACCTAGAGGGCTAAAAATTGCATTTCTGTAATCTAGAGAGTTAGACCTTTCCAATGATGTATGATTTGCATATATTCGAAAAAAAATAAAATTTTGAAATTTTCGTCGAAATCTGAAAAATTTTCAAATGCTGTTTTGAGGGTGAAGATCGCATCTTTTGGGATTTTCAGTACCAGAAAAATTTCCATTTTTTTGAAAACTTTAAATGCTCATAACTCGTGAAGGAATGCACCTAGAGGGCTAAAAATTGCATTTCTGTAATCTAGAGAGTTAGACCTTTCCAATGATGTATGATTTGTATATATTCGAGAAAAATAAAATTTTAAAATTTTGGTCGAAATCTGAAAAATTTTCAAATGCTGTTTTGAGGGTGAAGATCGCATCTTTTGGGATTTTCAGTACCAGAAAAATGTCCATTTTTTTTGAAAACTTTAAATGCTCATAACTCGTAGAGAAATGCACCTAGAGGGCTAAAAATTGCATTTCTGTAATCTAGAGAGTTAGACCTTTCCAATGATGTATGATTTGCATATATTCGAAAAAAATAAAATTTTGAAATTTTGGTCGAAATCTGAAAAATTTTCAAATGCTGTTTTGAGGGTGAAGATCGCATCTTTTGGGATTTTCAGTACCAGAAAAATGTCCATTTTTTTTGAAAACTTTAAATGCTCATAACTCGTAGAGAAATGCACCTAGAGGGCTAAAAATTGCATTTCTGTAATCAAGAGAGTTAGACCTTTCCAATGATTTATGATTTGCATATATTCGAAAAAAATAAAATCTTGAAATTTTGGTCGAAATCTGAAAAATTTTCAAATGCTGTTTTGAGGGTGAAGATCGCATCTTTTGGGATTTTCAGTACCAGAAAAATGTCCGTTTTTTTGAAAACTTTAAATGCTCATAACTCGTAGAGAAATGCACCTAGAGGGCTAAAAATTGCATTTCTGTAATCTAGAGAGTTAGACCTTTCCAATGATGTATGATTTGCATATATTCGAAAAAAAATAAAATTTTGAAATTTTGGTCGAAATCTGAAAAATTTTCAAATGCTGTTTTGAGGGTGAAGATCGCATCTTTTGGGATTTTCAGTACCAGAAAAATTTCGGTTTTTTTTGAAAACTTTAAATGCTCATAACTCGTGAAGGAATGCACCTAGAGGGCTAAAAATTGCATTTCTGTAATCTAGAGAGTCAGACCTTTCCAATGATGTATGATTTGTATATATTCGAGAAAAATAAAATTTTGAAATTTTCGTCGAAATCTGAAAAATTTTCAAATGCTGTTTTGAGGGTGAAGATCGCATCTTTTGGGATTTTCAGTACCAGAAAAATTTCCATTTTTTTGAAAACTTTAAATGCTCATAACTCGTGAAGGAATGCTGATTTTCAGTACCAGAAAAATTTCGGTTTTTTTTGAAAACTTTAAATGCTCATAACTCGTGAAGGAATGCACCTAGAGGGCTAAAAATTGCATTTCTGTAATCTAGAGAGTCAGACCTTTCCATAAATAAAATTTTGAAATTTTCGTCGAAATCTGAAAAATTTTCAAATGCTGTTTTGAGGGTGAAGATCGCATCTTTTGGGATTTTCAGTACCAGAAAAATTTCCATTTTTTTGAAAACTTTAAATGCTCATAACTCGTGAAGGAATGCACCTAGAGGGCTAAAAATTGCATTTCTGTAATCTAGAGAGTCAGACCTTTCCAATGATGTATGATTTGTATATATTCGAGAAAAATAAAATTTTGAAATTTTCGTCGAAATCTGAAAAATTTTCAAATGCTGTTTTGAGGGTGAAGATCGCATCTTTTGGGATTTTCAGTACCAGAAAAATTTCGGTTTTTTTTGAAAACTTTAAATGCTCATAACTCGTAGAGAAATGCACCTAGAGGGCTAAAAATTGCATTTCTGTAATCTAGAGAGTCAGACCTTTCCAATGATGTATGATTTGTATATATTCGAAAAAAATAAAATTTTGAAATTTTGGTCGAAATCTGAAAAATTTTCAAATGCTGTTTTGAGGGTGAAGATCGCATCTTTTGGGATTTTCAGTACCAGAAAAATGTCCATTTTTTTTGAAAACTTTAAATGCTCATAACTCGTAGAGAAATGCACCTAGAGGGCTAAAAATTGCATTTCTGTAATCAAGAGAGTTAGACCTTTCCAATGATTTATGATTTGCATATATTCGAAAAAAATAAAATCTTGAAATTTTGGTCGAAATCTGAAAAATTTTCAAATGCTGTTTTGAGGGTGAAGATCGCATCTTTTGGGATTTTCAGTACCAGAAAAATGTCCGTTTTTTTGAAAACTTTAAATGCTCATAACTCGTAGAGAAATGCACCTAGAGGGCTAAAAATTGCATTTCTGTAATCTAGAGAGTTAGACCTTTCCAATGATGTATGATTTGCATATATTCGAAAAAAAATAAAATTTTGAAATTTTGGTCGAAATCTGAAAAATTTTCAAATGCTGTTTTGAGGGTGAAGATCGCATCTTTTGGGATTTTCAGTACCAGAAAAATTTCGGTTTTTTTTGAAAACTTTAAATGCTCATAACTCGTGAAGGAATGCACCTAGAGGGCTAAAAATTGCATTTCTGTAATCTAGAGAGTCAGACCTTTCCAATGATGTATGATTTGTATATATTCGAGAAAAATAAAATTTTGAAATTTTCGTCGAAATCTGAAAAATTTTCAAATGCTGTTTTGAGGGTGAAGATCGCATCTTTTGGGATTTTCAGTACCAGAAAAATTTCCATTTTTTTGAAAACTTTAAATGCTCATAACTCGTGAAGGAATGCTGATTTTCAGTACCAGAAAAATTTCGGTTTTTTTTGAAAACTTTAAATGCTCATAACTCGTGAAGGAATGCACCTAGAGGGCTAAAAATTGCATTTCTGTAATCTAGAGAGTCAGACCTTTCCATAAATAAAATTTTGAAATTTTCGTCGAAATCTGAAAAATTTTCAAATGCTGTTTTGAGGGTGAAGATCGCATCTTTTGGGATTTTCAGTACCAGAAAAATTTCCATTTTTTTGAAAACTTTAAATGCTCATAACTCGTGAAGGAATGCACCTAGAGGGCTAAAAATTGCATTTCTGTAATCTAGAGAGTCAGACCTTTCCAATGATGTATGATTTGTATATATTCGAGAAAAATAAAATTTTGAAATTTTCGTCGAAATCTGAAAAATTTTCAAATGCTGTTTTGAGGGTGAAGATCGCATCTTTTGGGATTTTCAGTACCAGAAAAATTTCGGTTTTTTTTGAAAACTTTAAATGCTCATAACTCGTAGAGAAATGCACCTAGAGGGCTAAAAATTGCATTTCTGTAATCTAGAGAGTCAGACCTTTCCAATGATGTATGATTTGTATATATTCGAGAAAAATAAAATTTTGAAATTTTCGTCGAAATCTGAAAAATTTTCAAATGCTGTTTTGAGGGTGAAGATCGCATCTTTTGGGATTTTCAGTACCAGAAAAATGTCCATTTTTTTGAAAACTTTAAATGCTCATAACTCGTGAAGGAAGGCACCTAGAGGGCTAAAAATTGCATTTCTGTAATCTAGAGAGTTAGACCTTTCCAATGATGTATGATTTGCATATATTCGAAAAAAAATAAAATTTTAAAATTTTGGTCGAAATCTGAAAAATTTTCAAATGCTGTTTTGAGGGTGAAGATCGCATCTTTTGGGATTTTCAGTACCAGAAAAATTTCGGTTTTTTTTGAAAACTTTAAATGCTCATAACTCGTAGAGAAATGCACCTAGAGGGCTAAAAATTGCATTTCTGTAATCTAGAGAGTTAGACCTTTCCAATGATGTATGATTTGCATATATTCGAAAAAAATAAAATTTTGAAATTTTGGTCGAAATCTGAAAAATTTTCAAATGCTGTTTTGAGGGTGAAGATCGCATCTTTTGGGATTTTCAGTACCAGAAAAATTTCCATTTTTTTGAAAACTTTAAATGCTCATAACTCATGATGGAATGCACCTAGAGGGCTAAAAATTGCATTTCTGTAATCTAGAGAGTCAGACCTTTCCAATGATGTATGATTTGTATATATTCGAGAAAAATAAAATTTTCAAATGCTGTTTTGAGGGTGAAGATCGCATCTTTTGGGATTTTCAGTACCAGAGAAATGTCCATTTTTTTGAAAACTTTAAATGCTCATAACTCGTAGAGAAATGCACCTAGAGGGCTAAAAATTGCATTTCTGTAATCTAGAGAGTTAGACCTTTCCAATGATGTATGATTTGCATATATTCGAAAAAAATAAAATTTTGAAATTTTGCTCGAAATCTGAAAAATTTTCAAATGCTGTTTTGAGGGTGAAGATCGCATCTTTTGGGATTTTCAGTACCAGAAAAATGTCCATTTTTTTTGAAAACTTTAAATGCTCATAACTCGTGAAGGAATGCACCTAGAGGGCTAAAAATTGCATTTCTGTAATCTAGAGAGTCAGACCTTTCCAATGATGTATGATTTGTATATATTCGAGAAAAATAAAATTTTGAAATTTTCGTCGAAATCTGAAAAATTTTCAAATGCTGTTTTGAGGGTGAAGATCGCATCTTTTGGGATTTTCAGTACCAGAAAAATTTCGGTTTTTTTTGAAAACTTTAAATGCTCATAACTCGTAGAGAAATGCACCTAGAGGGCTAAAAATTGCATTTCTGTAATCTAGAGAGTCAGACCTTTCCAATGATGTATGATTTGTATATATTCGAAAAAAATAAAATTTTGAAATTTTCGTCGAAATCTGAAAAATTTTCAAATGCTGTTTTGAGGGTGAAGATCGCATCTTTTGGGATTTTCAGTACCAGAAAAATTTCCATTTTTTTGAAAACTTTAAATGCTCATAACTCGTAGAGAAATGCACCTTTTGAAAACTTTAAATGCTCATAACTCGTGAAGGAATGCACCTAGAGGGCTAAAAATTGCATTTCTGTAATCTAGAGAGTCAGACCTTTCCAATGATGTATGATTTGTATATATTCGAGAAAAATAAAATTTTGAAATTTTCGTCGAAATCTGAAAAATTTTCAAATGCTGTTTTGAGGGTGAAGATCGCATCTTTTGGGATTTTCAGTACCAGAAAAATTTCCATTTTTTTGAAAACTTTAAATGCTCATAACTCGTGAAGGAATGCACCTAGAGGGCTAAAAATTGCATTTCTGTAATCTAGAGAGTCAGACCTTTCCAATGATGTATGATTTGTATATATTCGAGAAAAATAAAATTTTGAAATTTTCGTCGAAATCTGAAAAATTTTCAAATGCTGTTTTGAGGGTGAAGATCGCATCTTTTGGGATTTTCAGTACCAGAAAAATATCCATTTTTTTGAAAACTTTAAATGCTCATAACTCGTGAAGGAAGGCACCTAGAGGGCTAAAAATTGCATTTCTGTAATCTAGAGAGTTAGACCTTTCCAATGATGTATGATTTGCATATATTCGAAAAAAAATAAAATTTTAAAATTTTGGTCGAAATCTGAAAAATTTTCAAATGCTGTTTTGAGGGTGAAGATCGCATCTTTTGGGATTTTCAGTACCAGAAAAATTTCGGTTTTTTTTGAAAACTTTAAATGCTCATAACTCGTAGAGAAATGCACCTAGAGGGCTAAAAATTGCATTTCTGTAATCTAGAGAGTTAGACCTTTCCAATGATGTATGATTTGCATATATTCGAAAAAAATAAAATTTTGAAATTTTGGTCGAAATCTGAAAAATTTTCAAATGCTGTTTTGAGGGTGAAGATCGCATCTTTTGGGATTTTCAGTACCAGAAAAATTTCCATTTTTTTGAAAACTTTAAATGCTCATAACTCATGATGGAATGCACCTAGAGGGCTAAAAATTGCATTTCTGTAATCTAGAGAGTCAGACCTTTCCAATGATGTATGATTTGTATATATTCGAGAAAAATAAAATTTTCAAATGCTGTTTTGAGGGTGAAGATCGCATCTTTTGGGATTTTCAGTACCAGAGAAATGTCCATTTTTTTGAAAACTTTAAATGCTCATAACTCGTAGAGAAATGCACCTAGAGGGCTAAAAATTGCATTTCTGTAATCTAGAGAGTTAGACCTTTCCAATGATGTATGATTTGCATATATTCGAAAAAAATAAAATTTTGAAATTTTGCTCGAAATCTGAAAAATTTTCAAATGCTGTTTTGAGGGTGAAGATCGCATCTTTTGGGATTTTCAGTACCAGAAAAATGTCCATTTTTTTTGAAAACTTTAAATGCTCATAACTCGTGAAGGAATGCACCTAGAGGGCTAAAAATTGCATTTCTGTAATCTAGAGAGTCAGACCTTTCCAATGATGTATGATTTGTATATATTCGAGAAAAATAAAATTTTGAAATTTTCGTCGAAATCTGAAAAATTTTCAAATGCTGTTTTGAGGGTGAAGATCGCATCTTTTGGGATTTTCAGTACCAGAAAAATTTCGGTTTTTTTTGAAAACTTTAAATGCTCATAACTCGTAGAGAAATGCACCTAGAGGGCTAAAAATTGCATTTCTGTAATCTAGAGAGTCAGACCTTTCCAATGATGTATGATTTGTATATATTCGAGAAAAATAAAATTTTGAAATTTTCGTCGAAATCTGAAAAATTTTCAAATGCTGTTTTGAGGGTGAAGATCGCATCTTTTGGGATTTTCAGTACCAGAAAAATATCCATTTTTTTGAAAACTTTAAATGCTCATAACTCGTGAAGGAAGGCACCTAGAGGGCTAAAAATTGCATTTCTGTAATCTAGAGAGTTAGACCTTTCCAATGATGTATGATTTGCATATATTCGAAAAAAAATAAAATTTTAAAATTTTGGTCGAAATCTGAAAAATTTTCAAATGCTGTTTTGAGGGTGAAGATCGCATCTTTTGGGATTTTCAGTACCAGAAAAATTTCGGTTTTTTTTGAAAACTTTAAATGCTCATAACTCGTAGAGAAATGCACCTAGAGGGCTAAAAATTGCATTTCTGTAATCTAGAGAGTTAGACCTTTCCAATGATGTATGATTTGCATATATTCGAAAAAATAAAATTTTGAAATTTTGGTCGAAATCTGAAAAATTTTCAAATGCTGTTTTGAGGGTGAAGATCGCATCTTTTGGGATTTTCAGTACCAGAAAAATTTCCATTTTTTTGAAAACTTTAAATGCTCATAACTCATGATGGAATGCACCTAGAGGGCTAAAAATTGCATTTCTGTAATCTAGAGAGTCAGACCTTTCCAACGATGTATGATTTGTATATATTCGAGAAAAATAAAATTTTCAAATGCTGTTTTGAGGGTGAAGATCGCATCTTTTGGGATTTTCAGTACCAGAGAAATGTCCATTTTTTTGAAAACTTTAAATGCTCATAACTCGTAGAGAAATGCACCTAGAGGGCTAAAAATTGCATTTCTGTAATCTAGAGAGTTAGACCTTTCCAATGATGTATGATTTGCATATATTCGAAAAAAATAAAATTTTGAAATTTTGCTCGAAATCTGAAAAATTTTCAAATGCTGTTTTGAGGGTGAAGATCGCATCTTTTGGGATTTTCAGTACCAGAAAAATGTCCATTTTTTTTGAAAACTTTAAATGCTCATAACTCGTGAAGGAATGCACCTAGAGGGCTAAAAATTGCATTTCTGTAATCTAGAGAGTCAGACCTTTCCAATGATGTATGATTTGTATATATTCGAGAAAAATAAAATTTTGAAATTTTCGTCGAAATCTGAAAAATTTTCAAATGCTGTTTTGAGGGTGAAGATCGCATCTTTTGGGATTTTCAGTACCAGAAAAATTTCGGTTTTTTTTGAAAACTTTAAATGCTCATAACTCGTAGAGAAATGCACCTAGAGGGCTAAAAATTGCATTTCTGTAATCTAGAGAGTCAGACCTTTCCAATGATGTATGATTTGTATATATTCGAAAAAAATAAAATTTTGAAATTTTCGTCGAAATCTGAAAAATTTTCAAATGCTGTTTTGAGGGTGAAGATCGCATCTTTTGGGATTTTCAGTACCAGAAAAATTTCCATTTTTTTGAAAACTTTAAATGCTCATAACTCGTAGAGAAATGCACCTTTTGAAAACTTTAAATGCTCATAACTCGTGAAGGAATGCACCTAGAGGGCTAAAAATTGCATTTCTGTAATCTAGAGAGTCAGACCTTTCCAATGATGTATGATTTGTATATATTCGAGAAAAATAAAATTTTGAAATTTTCGTCGAAATCTGAAAAATTTTCAAATGCTGTTTTGAGGGTGAAGATCGCATCTTTTGGGATTTTCAGTACCAGAAAAATTTCGGTTTTTTTTGAAAACTTTAAATGCTCATAACTCGTGAAGGAATGCACCTAGAGGGCTAAAAATTGCATTTCTGTAATCTAGAGAGTCAGACCTTTCCATAAATAAAATTTTGAAAATTTCGTCGAAATCTGAAAAATTTTCAAATGCTGTTTTGAGGGTGAAGATCGCATCTTTTGGGATTTTCAGTACCAGAAAAATTTCCATTTTTTTGAAAACTTTAAATGCTCATAACTCGTGAAGGAATGCACCTAGAGGGCTAAAAATTGCATTTCTGTAATCTAGAGAGTCAGACCTTTCCAATGATGTATGATTTGTATATATTCGAGAAAAATAAAATTTTGAAATTTTCGTCGAAATCTGAAAAATTTTCAAATGCTGTTTTGAGGGTGAAGATCGCATCTTTTGGGATTTTCAGTACCAGAAAAATTTCCATTTTTTTGAAAACTTTAAATGCTCATAACTCGTGAAGGAATGCACCTAGAGGGCTAAAAATTGCATTTCTGTAATCTAGAGAGTCAGACCTTTCCATAAATAAAATTTTGAAATTTTCGTCGAAATCTGAAAAATTTTCAAATGCTGTTTTGAGGGTGAAGATCGCATCTTTTGGGATTTTCAGTACCAGAAAAATTTCCATTTTTTTGAAAACTTTAAATCCTCATAACTCGTGAAGGAATGCACCTAGAGGGCTAAAAATTGCATTTCTGTAATCTAGAGAGTCAGACCTTTCCAATGATGTATGATTTGTATATATTCGAGAAAAATAAAATTTTGAAATTTTCGTCGAAATCTGAAAAATTTTCAAATGCTGTTTTGAGGGTGAAGATCGCATCTTTTTGGATTTTCAGTACCAGAAAAATTTCGGTTTTTTTTGAAAACTTTAAATGCTCATATCTCGTGAAGGAATGCACCTAGAGGGCTAAAAATTGCATTTCTGTAATCTAGAGAGTCAGACCTTTCCAATGATGTATGATTTGTATATATTCGAGAAAAATAAAATTTTGAAATTTTGGTCGAAATCTGAAAAATTTTCAAATGCTGTTTTGAGGGTGAAGATCGCATCTTTTGGGATTTTCAGTACCAGAAAAATTTCCATTTTTTTGAAAACTTTAAATCCTCATAACTCGTGAAGGAATGCACCTAGAGGGCTAAAAATTGCATTTCTGTAATCTAGAGAGTCAGACCTTTCCAATGATGTATGATTTGTATATATTCGAGAAAAATAAAATTTTGAAATTTTGGTCGAAATCTGAAAAATTTTCAAATGCTGTTTTGAGGGTGAAGATCGCATCTTTTTGGATTTTCAGTACCAGAAAAATTTCGGTTTTTTTTGAAAACTTTAAATGCTCATAACTCGTGAAGGAATGCACCTAGAGGGCTAAAAATTGCATTTCTGTAATCTAGAGAGTCAGACCTTTCCAATGATGTATGATTTGTATATATTCGAGAAAAATAAAATTTTGAAATTTTGGTCGAAATCTGAAAAATTTTCAAATGCTGTTTTGAGGGTGAAGATCGCATCTTTTGGGATTTTCAGTACCAGAAAAATGTCCGTTTTTTTTGAAAACTTTAAATGCTCATAACTCGTGAAGGAATGCACCTAGAGGGCTAAAAATTGCATTTCTGTAATCTAGAGAGTTAGACCTTTCCAATGATGTATGATTTGCATATATGTATTCGTATCTTTTGGGATTTTCAGTACCAGAAAAATTTCCATTTTTTTGAAAACTTTAAATGCTCATAACTCGTGAAGGAATGCACCTAGAGGGCTAAAAATTGCATTTCTGTAATCTAGAGAGTCAGACCTTTCCAATGATGTATGATTTGTATATATTCGAGAAAAATAAAATTTTGAAATTTTGGTCGAAATCTGAAAAATTTTGAAATGCTGTTTTGAGGGTGAAGATCGCATCTTTTGGGATTTTCAGTACCAGAAAAATTTCCATTTTTTTGAAAACTTTAAATGCTCATAACTCGTGAAGGAATGCACCTAGAGGGCTAAAAATTGCATTTCTGTAATCTAGAGAGTCAGACCTTTCCAATGATGTATGATTTGTATATATTCGAAAAAAATAAAATTTTGAAATTTTCGTCGAAATCTGAAAAATTTTCAAATGCTGTTTTGAGGGTGAAGATCGCATCTTTTGGGATTTTCAGTACCAGAAAAATTTCCATTTTTTTGAAAACTTTAAATGCTCATAACTCGTAGAGAAATGCACCTTTTGAAAACTTTAAATGCTCATAACTCGTGAAGGAATGCACCTAGAGGGCTAAAAATTGCATTTCTGTAATCTAGAGAGTCAGACCTTTCCAATGATGTATGATTTGTATATATTCGAGAAAAATAAAATTTTGAAATTTTCGTCGAAATCTGAAAAATTTTCAAATGCTGTTTTGAGGGTGAAGATCGCATCTTTTGGGATTTTCAGTAAGAAAAATTTCCATTTTTTGAAAACTTTAAATGCTCATAACTCGTGAAGGAATGCACCTAGAGGGCTAAAAATTGCATTTCTGTAATCTAGAGAGTCAGACCTTTCCATAAATAAAATTTTGAAAATTTCGTCGAAATCTGAAAAATTTTCAAATGCTGTTTTGAGGGTGAAGATCGCATCTTTTGGGATTTTCAGTACCAGAAAAATTTCCATTTTTTTGAAAACTTTAAATGCTCATAACTCGTGAAGGAATGCACCTAGAGGGCTAAAAATTGCATTTCTGTAATCTAGAGAGTCAGACCTTTCCAATGATGTATGATTTGTATATATTCGAGAAAAATAAAATTTTGAAATTTTCGTCGAAATCTGAAAAATTTTCAAATGCTGTTTTGAGGGTGAAGATCGCATCTTTTGGGATTTTCAGTACCAGAAAAATTTCCATTTTTTTGAAAACTTTAAATGCTCATAACTCGTGAAGGAATGCACCTAGAGGGCTAAAAATTGCATTTCTGTAATCTAGAGAGTCAGACCTTTCCATAAATAAAATTTTGAAATTTTCGTCGAAATCTGAAAAATTTTCAAATGCTGTTTTGAGGGTGAAGATCGCATCTTTTGGGATTTTCAGTACCAGAAAAATTTCCATTTTTTTGAAAACTTTAAATCCTCATAACTCGTGAAGGAATGCACCTAGAGGGCTAAAAATTGCATTTCTGTAATCTAGAGAGTCAGACCTTTCCAATGATGTATGATTTGTATATATTCGAGAAAAATAAAATTTTGAAATTTTCGTCGAAATCTGAAAAATTTTCAAATGCTGTTTTGAGGGTGAAGATCGCATCTTTTTGGATTTTCAGTACCAGAAAAATTTCGGTTTTTTTTGAAAACTTTAAATGCTCATATCTCGTGAAGGAATGCACCTAGAGGGCTAAAAATTGCATTTCTGTAATCTAGAGAGTCAGACCTTTCCAATGATGTATGATTTGTATATATTCGAGAAAAATAAAATTTTGAAATTTTGGTCGAAATCTGAAAAATTTTCAAATGCTGTTTTGAGGGTGAAGATCGCATCTTTTGGGATTTTCAGTACCAGAAAAATTTCCATTTTTTTGAAAACTTTAAATCCTCATAACTCGTGAAGGAATGCACCTAGAGGGCTAAAAATTGCATTTCTGTAATCTAGAGAGTCAGACCTTTCCAATGATGTATGATTTGTATATATTCGAGAAAAATAAAATTTTGAAATTTTGGTCGAAATCTGAAAAATTTTCAAATGCTGTTTTGAGGGTGAAGATCGCATCTTTTTGGATTTTCAGTACCAGAAAAATTTCGGTTTTTTTTGAAAACTTTAAATGCTCATAACTCGTGAAGGAATGCACCTAGAGGGCTAAAAATTGCATTTCTGTAATCTAGAGAGTCAGACCTTTCCAATGATGTATGATTTGTATATATTCGAGAAAAATAAAATTTTGAAATTTTGGTCGAAATCTGAAAAATTTTCAAATGCTGTTTTGAGGGTGAAGATCGCATCTTTTGGGATTTTCAGTACCAGAAAAATTTCCATTTTTTTGAAAACTTTAAATGCTCATAACTCGTGAAGGAATGCACCTAGAGGGCTAAAAATTGCATTTCTGTAATCTAGAGAGTCAGACCTTTCCATAAATAAAATTTTGAAATTTTCGTCGAAATCTGAAAAATTTTCAAATGCTGTTTTGAGGGTGAAGATCGCATCTTTTGGGATTTTCAGTACCAGAAAAATTTCCATTTTTTTGAAAACTTTAAATCCTCATAACTCGTGAAGGAATGCACCTAGAGGGCTAAAAATTGCATTTCTGTAATCTAGAGAGTCAGACCTTTCCAATGATGTATGATTTGTATATATTCGAGAAAAATAAAATTTTGAAATTTTCGTCGAAATCTGAAAAATTTTCAAATGCTGTTTTGAGGGTGAAGATCGCATCTTTTTGGATTTTCAGTACCAGAAAAATTTCGGTTTTTTTTGAAAACTTTAAATGCTCATATCTCGTGAAGGAATGCACCTAGAGGGCTAAAAATTGCATTTCTGTAATCTAGAGAGTCAGACCTTTCCAATGATGTATGATTTGTATATATTCGAGAAAAATAAAATTTTGAAATTTTGGTCGAAATCTGAAAAATTTTCAAATGCTGTTTTGAGGGTGAAGATCGCATCTTTTGGGATTTTCAGTACCAGAAAAATTTCCATTTTTTTGAAAACTTTAAATCCTCATAACTCGTGAAGGAATGCACCTAGAGGGCTAAAAATTGCATTTCTGTAATCTAGAGAGTCAGACCTTTCCAATGATGTATGATTTGTATATATTCGAGAAAAATAAAATTTTGAAATTTTGGTCGAAATCTGAAAAATTTTCAAATGCTGTTTTGAGGGTGAAGATCGCATCTTTTTGGATTTTCAGTACCAGAAAAATTTCGGTTTTTTTTGAAAACTTTAAATGCTCATAACTCGTGAAGGAATGCACCTAGAGGGCTAAAAATTGCATTTCTGTAATCTAGAGAGTCAGACCTTTCCAATGATGTATGATTTGTATATATTCGAAAAAAATAAAATTTTGAAATTTTGGTCGAAATCTGAAAAATTTTCAAATGCTGTTTTGAGGGTGAAGATCGCATCTTTTGGGATTTTCAGTACCAGAAAAATTTCGGTTTTTTTTGAAAACTTTAAATGCTCATAACTCGTGAAGGAATGCACCTAGAGGGCTAAAAATTGCATTTCTGTAATCTAGAGAGTTAGACCTTTCCAATGATGTATGATTTGCATATATGTATTCGTATCTTTTGGGATTTTCAGTACCAGAAAAATTTCCATTTTTTTGAAAATTTTCAAATGCTGTTTTGAGGGTGAAGATCGCATCTTTTGGGATTTTCAGTACCAGAAAAATTTCGGTTTTTTTTGAAAACTTTAAATGCTCATAACTCGTGAAGGAATGCACCTAGAGGGCTAAAAATTGCATTTCTGTAATCTAGAGAGTCAGACCTTTCCAATGATGTATGATTTGTATATATTCGAGAAAAATAAAATTTTGAAATTTTGGTCGAAATCTGAAAAATTTTGAAATGCTGTTTTGAGGGTGAAGATCGCATCTTTTGGGATTTTCAGTACCAGAAAAATTTCCATTTTTTTGAAAACTGTTGCTGTTTTGAGGGTGAAGATCGCATCTTTTGGGATTTTCAGTACCAGAAAAATGTCCATTTTTTTGAAAACTTTAAATGCTTTAAAAATTGCATTTCTGTAATCTAGAGAGTTAGACCTTTCCAATGATGTATGATTTGCATACATATATTCGAAAAAAAATAAAATTTTAAAATTTTGGTCGAAATCTGAAAAATTTTCAAATGCTGTTTTGAGGGTGAAGATTGCATCTTTTGGGATTTTCAGTACCAGAAAAATTTCGGTGTTTTTTGAAAACTTTAAATGCTCATAACTCGTAGAGAAATGCACCTAGAGGGCTAAAAATTGCATTTCTGTAATCTAGAGAGTTAGACCTTTCCAATGATGTATGATTTGCATATATTCGAAAAAAATAAAATTTTGAAATTTTGGTCGAAATCTGAAAAATTTTCAAATGCTGTTTTGAGGGTGAAGATCGCATCTTTTGGGATTTTCAGTACCAGAAAAATTTCCATTTTTTTGAAAACTTTAAATGCTCATAACTCGTAGAGAAATGCACCTAGAGGGCTAAAAATTGCATTTCTGTAATCTAGAGAGTCAGACCTTTCCAATGATGTATGATTTGTATATATTCGAGAAAAATAAAATTTTGAAATTTTGGTCGAAATCTGAAAAATTTTCAAATGCTGTTTTGAGGGTGAAGATCGCATCTTTTGGGATTTTCAGTACCAGAAAAATTTCGGTTTTTTTTGAAAACTTTAAATGCTCATAACTCGTGAAGGAATGCACCTAGAGGGCTAAAAATTGCATTTCTGTAATCTAGAGAGTCAGACCTTTCCAATGATGTATGATTTGCATATATTCGAAAAAAAAATAAAATTTTAAAATTTTGGTCGAAATCTGAAAAATTTTCAAATGCTGTTTTGAGGGTGAAGATCGCATCTTTTGGGATTTTCAGTACCAGAGAAATGTCCATTTTTTTGAAAACTTTAAATGCTCATAACTCGTAGAGAAATGCACCTAGAGGGCTAAAAATTGCATTTCTGTAATCTAGAGAGTTAGACCTTTCCAATGATGTATGATTTGCATATATTCGAAAAAAATAAAATTTTGAAATTTTGCTCGAAATCTGAAAAATTTTCAAATGCTGTTTTGAGGGTGAAGATCGCATCTTTTGGGATTTTCAGTACCAGAAAAATTTCCATTTTTTTGAAAACTTTAAATGCTCATAACTCGTGAAGGAATGCACCTAGAGGGCTAAAAATTGCATTTCTGTAATCTAGAGAGTCAGACCTTTCCAATGATGTATGATTTGTATATATTCGAGAAAAATAAAATTTTGAAATTTTGGTCGAAATCTGAAAAATTTTCAAATGCTGTTTTGAGGGTGAAGATCGCATCTTTTGGGATTTTCAGTACCAGAAAAATTTCGGTTTTTTTTGAAAACTTTAAATGCTCATAACTCGTGAAGGAATGCACCTAGAGGGCTAAAAATTGCATTTCTGTAATCTAGAGAGTCAGACCTTTCCAATGATGTATGATTTGTATAGAGAAATGCACCTAGAGGGCTAAAAATTGCATTTCTGTAATCTAGAGAGTCAGACCTTTCCAATGATGTATGATTTGTATATATTCGAAAAAAATAAAATTTTGAAATTTTCGTCGAAATCTGAAAAATTTTCAAATGCTGTTTTGAGGGTGAAGATCGCATCTTTTGGGATTTTCAGTACCAGAAAAATTTCCATTTTTTTGAAAACTTTAAATGCTCATAACTCGTGAAGGAATGCACCTAGAGGGCTAAAAATTGCATTTCTGTAATCTAGAGAGTCAGACCTTTCCAATGATGTATGATTTGTATATATTCGAGAAAAATAAAATTTTGAAAATTTCGTCGAAATCTGAAAAATTTTCAAATGCTGTTTTGAGGGTGAAGATCGCATCTTTTGGGATTTTCAGTACCAGAAAAATGTCCATTTTTTTGAAAACTTTAAATGCTCATAACTCGTGAAGGAATGCACCTAGAGGGCTAAAAATTGCATTTCTGTAATCTAGAGAGTCAGACCTTTCCAATGATGTATGATTTGTATATATTCGAGAAAAATAAAATTTTGAAATTTTCGTCGAAATCTGAAAAATTTTCAAATGCTGTTTTGAGGGTGAAGATCGCATCTTTTGGGATTTTCAGTACCAGAAAAATTTCCATTTTTTTGAAAACTTTAAATGCTCATAACTCGTGAAGGAATGCACCTAGAGGGCTAAAAATTGCATTTCTGTAATCTAGAGAGTCAGACCTTTCCAATGATGTATGATTTGTATATATTCGAGAAAAATAAAATTTTGAAATTTTCGTCGAAATCTGAAAAATTTTCAAATGCTGTTTTGAGGGTGAAGATCGCATCTTTTGGGATTTTCAGTACCAGAAAAATTTCCATTTTTTTGAAAACTTTAAATCCTCATAACTCGTGAAGGAATGCACCTAGAGGGCTAAAAATTGCATTTCTGTAATCTAGAGAGTCAGACCTTTCCATAAATAAAATTTTGAAATTTTCGTCGAAATCTGAAAAATTTTCAAATGCTGTTTTGAGGGTGAAGATCGCATCTTTTGGGATTTTCAGTACCAGAAAAATTTCCATATTTTTGAAAACTTTAAATGCTCATAACTCGTGAAGGAATGCACCTAGAGGGCTAAAAATTGCATTTCTGTAATCTAGAGAGTTAGACCTTTCCAATGATGTATGATTTGTATATATTCGAGAAAAATAAAATTTTGAAATTTTGGTCGAAATCTGAAAAATTTTCAAATGCTGTTTTGAGGGTGAAGATCGCATCTTTTGGGATTTTCAGTACCAGAAAAATTTCCATTTTTTTGAAAACTTTAAATCCTCATAACTCGTGAATGCACCTAGAGGGCTAAAAATTGCATTTCTGTAATCTAGAGAGTCAGACCTTTCCAATGATGTATGATTTGTATATATTCGAGAAAAATAAAATTTTGAAATTTTCGTCGAAATCTGAAAAATTTTCAAATGCTGTTTTGAGGGTGAAGATCGCATCTTTTTGGATTTTCAGTACCAGAAAAATTTCGGTTTTTTTTGAAAACTTTAAATGCTCATAACTCGTGAAGGAATGCACCTAGAGGGCTAAAAATTGCATTTCTGTAATCTAGAGAGTCAGACCTTTCCAATGATGTATGATTTGTATATATTCGAGAAAAATAAAATTTTGAAATTTTGGTCGAAATCTGAAAAATTTTCAAATGCTGTTTTGAGGGTGAAGATCGCATCTTTTGGGATTTTCAGTACCAGAAAAATGTCCATTTTTTTGAAAACTTTAAATGCTCATAACTCGTGAAGGAATGCACCTAGAGGGCTAAAAATTGCATTTCTGTAATCTAGAGAGTTAGACCTTTCCAATGATGTATGATTTGCATATATTCGAAAAAAAATAAAATTTTTAAATTTTGGTCGAAATCTGAAAAATTTTCAAATGCTGTTTTGAGGGTGAAGATCGCATCTTTTGGGATTTTCAGTACCAGAAAAATTTCGGTTTTTTTTGAAAACTTTAAATGCTCATAACTCGTAGAGAAATGCACCTAGAGGGCTAAAAATTGCATTTCTGTAATCTAGAGAGTTAGACCTTTCCAATGATGTATGATTTGCATATATTCGAAAAAAATAAAATTTTGAAATTTTGGTCGAAATCTGAAAAATTTTCAAATGCTGTTTTGAGGGTGAAGATCGTATCTTTTGGGATTTTCAGTACCAGAAAAATTTCCATTTTTTTGAAAACTTTAAATGCTCATAACTCGTGAAGGAATGCACCTAGAGGGCTAAAAATTGCATTTCTGTAATCTAGAGAGTCAGACCTTTCCAATGATGTATGATTTGCATATATTCGAGAAAAATAAAATTTTGAAATTTTGGTCGAAATCTGAAAAATTTTCAAATGCTGTTTTGAGGGTGAAGATCGCATCTTTTGGGATTTTCAGTACCAGAAAAATTTCCATTTTTTTGAAAACTTTAAATCCTCATAACTCGTGAATGCACCTAGAGGGCTAAAAATTGCATTTCTGTAATCTAGAGAGTTAGACCTTTCCAATGATGTATGATTTGTATATATTCGAGAAAAATAAAATTTTGAAATTTTCGTCGAAATCTGAAAAATTTTCAAATGCTGTTTTGAGGGTGAAGATCGCATCTTTTTGGATTTTCAGTACCAGAAAAATTTCGGTTTTTTTTGAAAACTTTAAATGCTCATAACTCGTGAAGGAATGCACCTAGAGGGCTAAAAATTGCATTTCTGTAATCTAGAGAGTCAGACCTTTCCAATGATGTATGATTTGTATATATTCGAGAAAAATAAAATTTTGAAATTTTGGTCGAAATCTGAAAAATTTTCAAATGCTGTTTTGAGGGTGAAGATCGCATCTTTTGGGATTTTCAGTACCAGAAAAATGTCCATTTTTTTGAAAACTTTAAATGCTCATAACTCGTGAAGGAATGCACCTAGAGGGCTAAAAATTGCATTTCTGTAATCTAGAGAGTTAGACCTTTCCAATGATGTATGATTTGCATATATTCGAAAAAAAATAAAATTTTTAAATTTTGGTCGAAATCTGAAAAATTTTCAAATGCTGTTTTGAGGGTGAAGATCGCATCTTTTGGGATTTTCAGTACCAGAAAAATTTCGGTTTTTTTTGAAAACTTTAAATGCTCATAACTCGTAGAGAAATGCACCTAGAGGGCTAAAAATTGCATTTCTGTAATCTAGAGAGTTAGACCTTTCCAATGATGTATGATTTGCATATATTCGAAAAAAATAAAATTTTGAAATTTTGGTCGAAATCTGAAAAATTTTCAAATGCTGTTTTGAGGGTGAAGATCGTATCTTTTGGGATTTTCAGTACCAGAAAAATTTCCATTTTTTTGAAAACTTTAAATGCTCATAACTCGTGAAGGAATGCACCTAGAGGGCTAAAAATTGCATTTCTGTAATCTAGAGAGTCAGACCTTTCCAATGATGTATGATTTGTATATATTCGAGAAAAATAAAATTTTGAAATTTTGGTCGAAATCTGAAAAATTTTGAAATGCTGTTTTGAGGGTGAAGATCGCATCTTTTGGGATTTTCAGTACCAGAAAAATGTCCATTTTTTTGAAAACTTTAAATGCTCATAACTCGTGAAGGAATGCACCTAGAGGGCTAAAAATTGCATTTCTGTAATCTAGAGAGTTAGACCTTTCCAATGATGTATGATTTGCATATATTCGAAAAAAAATAAAATTTTAAAATTTTGGTCGAAATCTGAAAAATTTTCAAATGCTGTTTTGAGGGTGAAGATCGCATCTTTTGGGATTTTCAGTACCAGAAAAATTTCGGTTTTTTTTGAAAACTTTAAATGCTCATAACTCGTAGAGAAATGCACCTAGAGGGCTAAAAATTGCATTTCTGTAATCTAGAGAGTCAGACCTTTCCAATGATGTATGATTTGTATATATTCGAGAAAAATAAAATTTTGAAATTTTGGTGGAAATCTGAAAAAATTTCAAATGCTGTTTTGAGGGTGAAGATCGCATCTTTTGGGATTTTCAGTACCAGAAAAATGTCCATTTTTTTGAAAACTTTAAATGCTCATAACTCGTGAAGGAAGGCACCTAGAGGGCTAAAAATTGCATTTCTGTAATCTAGAGAGTCAGACCTTTCCAATGATGTATGATTTGTATATATTCGAGAAAAATAAAATTTTGAAATTTTGGTCGAAATCTGAAAAATTTTCAAATGCTGTTTTGAGGGTGAAGATCGCATCTTTTGGGATTTTCAGTACCAGAAAAATTTCCATTTTTTTGAAAACTTTAAATGCTCATAACTCGTGAAGGAATGCACCTAGAGGGCTAAAAATTGCATTTCTGTAATCTAGAGAGTCAGACCTTTCCAATGATGTATGATTTGTATATATTCGAGAAAAATAAAATTTTAAAATTTTGGTCGAAATCTGAAAAATTTTCAAATGCTGTTTTGAGGGTGAAGATCGCATCTTTTGGGATTTTCAGTACCAGAAAAATTTCGGTTTTTTTTGAAAACTTTAAGTGCTCATAACTCGTAGAGAAATGCACCTAGAGGGCTAAAAATTGCATTTCTGTAATCTAGAGAGTTAGACCTTTCCAATGATGTATGATTTGCATATATTCGAAAAAAATAAAATTTTGAAATTTTGGTCGAAATCTGAAAAATTTTCAAATGCTGTTTTGAGGGTGAAGATCGCATCTTTTGGGATTTTCAGTACCAGAAAAATTTCCATTTTTTTGAAAACTTTAAATGCTCATAACTCGTGAAGGAATGCACCTAGAGGGCTAAAAATTGTAATCTTTCTGTAATCTAGAGAGTCAGACCTTTCCAATGATGTATGATTTGTATATATTCGAGAAAAATAAAATTTTGAAATTTTGGTCGAAATCTGAAAAATTTTCAAATGCTGTTTTGAGGGTGAAGATCGTATCTTTTGAAAAATGTCCATTTTTTTTGAAAACTTTAAATGCTCATAACTCGTAGAGAAATGCACCTAGAGGGTTAAAAATTGCATTTCTGTAATCTAGAGAGTCAGACCTTTCCAATGATGTATGATTTGTATATATTCGAGAAAAATAAAATTTTGAAATTTTGGTCGAAATCTGAAAAATTTTCAAATGCTGTTTTGAGGGTGAAGATCGCATCTTTTGGGATTTTCAGTACCAGAAAAATTTCGGTTTTTTTTGAAAACTTTAAATGCTCATAACTCATGAAGGAATGCACCTAGAGGGCTAAAAATTGCATTTCTGTAATCTAGAGAGTCAGACCTTTCCAATGATGTATGATTTGTATATATTCGAGAAAAATAAAATTTTGAAATTTTGGTCGAAATCTGAAAAATTTTCAAATGCTGTTTTGAGGGTGAAGATCGTATCTTTTGGGATTTTCAGTACAAGAAAAATGTCCATTTTTTTTGAAAACTTTAAATGCTCATAACTCGTAGAGAAATGCACCTAGAGGGCTAAAAATTGCATTTCTGTAATCTAGAGAGTCAGACCTTTCCAATGATGTATGATTTGTATATATTCGAGAAAAATAAAATTTTGAAATTTTGGTGGAAATCTGAAAAATTTTCAAATGCTGTTTTGAGGGTGAAGATCGCATCTTTTGGGATTTTCAGTACCAGAAAAATGTCCATTTTTTTGAAAACTTTAAATGCTCATAACTCGTGAAGGAAGGCACCTAGAGGGCTAAAAATTGCATTTCTGTAATCTAGAGAGTTAGACCTTTCCAATGATGTATGATTTGCATATATTCGAAAAAAAATAAAATTTTAAAATTTTGGTCGAAATCTGAAAAATTTTCAAATGCTGTTTTGAGGGTGAAGATCGCATCTTTTGGGATTTTCAGTACCAGAAAAATTTCGGTTTTTTTTTAAAACTTTAAATGCTCATAACTCGTAGAGAAATGCACCTAGAGGGCTAAAAATTGCATTTCTGTAATCTAGAGAGTTAGACCTTTCCAATGATGTATGATTTGCATATATTCGAAAAAAATAAAATTTTGAAATTTTGGTCGAAATCTGAAAAATTTTCAAATGCTGTTTTGAGGGTGAAGATCGCATCTTTTGGGATTTTCAGTACCAGAAAAATTTCCATTTTTTTGAAAACTTTAAATGCTCATAACTCGTGAAGGAATGCACCTAGAGGGCTAAAAATTGTAATCTTTCTGTAATCTAGAGAGTCAGACCTTTCCAATGATGTATGATTTGTATATATTCGAGAAAAATAAAATTTTGAAATTTTGGTCGAAATCTGAAAAATTTTCAAATGCTGTTTTGAGGGTGAAGATCGCATCTTTTGGGATTTTCAGTACCAGAAAAATTTCGGTTTTTTTTTAAAACTTTAAATGCTCATAACTCGTAGAGAAATGCACCTAGAGGGCTAAAAATTGCATTTCTGTAATCTAGAGAGTTAGACCTTTCCAATGATGTATGATTTGCATATATTCGAAAAAAATAAAATTTTGAAATTTTGGTCGAAATCTGAAAAATTTTCAAATGCTGTTTTGAGGGTGAAGATCGCATCTTTTGGGATTTTCAGTACCAGAAAAATTTCCATTTTTTTGAAAACTTTAAATGCTCATAACTCGTGAAGGAATGCACCTAGAGGGCTAAAAATTGTAATCTTTCTGTAATCTAGAGAGTCAGACCTTTCCAATGATGTATGATTTGTATATATTCGAGAAAAATAAAATTTTGAAATTTTGGTCGAAATCTGAAAAATTTTCAAATGCTGTTTTGAGGGTGAAGATCGTATCTTTTGAAAAATGTCCATTTTTTTTGAAAACTTTAAATGCTCATAACTCGTAGAGAAATGCACCTAGAGGGTTAAAAACTGCATTTCTGTAATCTAGAGAGTCAGACCTTTCCAATGATGTATGATTTGTATATATATATTCGAGAAAAATAAAATTTTGAAATTTTGGTCGAAATCTGAAAAATTTTCAAATGCTGTTTTGAGGGTGAAGATCGCATCTTTTGGGATTTTCAGTACCAGAAAAATTTCCATTTTTTTGAAAACTTTAAATGCTCATAACTCGTGAAGGAATGCACCTAGAGGGCTAAAAATTGTAATCTTTCTGTAATCTAGAGAGTCAGACCTTTCCAATGATGTATGATTTGTATATATTCGAGAAAAATAAAATTTTGAAATTTTGGTCGAAATCTGAAAAATTTTCAAATGCTGTTTTGAGGGTGAAGATCGCATCTTTTGGGATTTTCAGTACCAGAAAAATTTCGGTTTTTTTTTAAAACTTTAAATGCTCATAACTCGTAGAGAAATGCACCTAGAGGGCTAAAAATTGCATTTCTGTAATCTAGAGAGTTAGACCTTTCCAATGATGTATGATTTGCATATATTCGAAAAAAATAAAATTTTGAAATTTTGGTCGAAATCTGAAAAATTTTCAAATGCTGTTTTGAGGGTGAAGATCGCATCTTTTGGGATTTTCAGTACCAGAAAAATTTCCATTTTTTTGAAAACTTTAAATGCTCATAACTCGTGAAGGAATGCACCTAGAGGGCTAAAAATTGTAATCTTTCTGTAATCTAGAGAGTCAGACCTTTCCAATGATGTATGATTTGTATATATTCGAGAAAAATAAAATTTTGAAATTTTGGTCGAAATCTGAAAAATTTTCAAATGCTGTTTTGAGGGTGAAGATCGTATCTTTTGAAAAATGTCCATTTTTTTTGAAAACTTTAAATGCTCATAACTCGTAGAGAAATGCACCTAGAGGGTTAAAAATTGCATTTCTGTAATCTAGAGAGTCAGACCTTTCCAATGATGTATGATTTGTATATATTCGAGAAAAATAAAATTTTGAAATTTTGGTCGAAATCTGAAAAATTTTCAAATGCTGTTTTGAGGGTGAAGATCGCATCTTTTGGGATTTTCAGTACCAGAAAAATTTCGGTTTTTTTTGAAAACTTTAAATGCTCATAACTCATGAAGGAATGCACCTAGAGGGCTAAAAATTGCATTTCTGTAATCTAGAGAGTCAGACCTTTCCAATGATGTATGATTTGTATATATTCGAGAAAAATAAAATTTTGAAATTTTGGTCGAAATCTGAAAAATTTTCAAATGCTGTTTTGAGGGTGAAGATCGTATCTTTTGGGATTTTCAGTACAAGAAAAATGTCCATTTTTTTTGAAAACTTTAAATGCTCATAACTCGTAGAGAAATGCACCTAGAGGGCTAAAAATTGCATTTCTGTAATCTAGAGAGTCAGACCTTTCCAATGATGTATGATTTGTATATATTCGAGAAAAATAAAATTTTGAAATTTTGGTAGAAATCTGAAAAATTTTCAAATGCTGTTTTGAGGGTGAAGATCGCATCTTTTGGGATTTTCAGTACCAGAAAAATTTCGGTTTTTTTTGAAAACTTTAAATGCTCATAACTCGTGAAGGAAGGCACCTAGAGGGCTAAAAATTGCATTTCTGTAATCTAGAGAGTTAGACCTTTCCAATGATGTATGATTTGCATATATTCGAAAAAAATAAAATTTTGAAATTTTGGTCGAAATCTGAAAAATTTTCAAATGCTGTTTTGAGGGTGAAGATCGCATCTTTTGGGATTTTCAGTACCAGAAAAATTTCCATTTTTTTGAAAACTTTAAATGCTCATAACTCGTGAAGGAATGCACCTAGAGGGCTAAAAATTGTAATCTTTCTGTAATCTAGAGAGTCAGACCTTTCCAATGATGTATGATTTGTATATATTCGAGAAAAATAAAATTTTGAAATTTTGGTCGAAATCTGAAAAATTTTCAAATGCTGTTTTGAGGGTGAAGATCGTATCTTTTGAAAAATGTCCATTTTTTTTGAAAACTTTAAATGCTCATAACTCGTAGAGAAATGCACCTAGAGGGTTAAAAATTGCATTTCTGTAATCTAGAGAGTCAGACCTTTCCAATGATGTATGATTTGTATATATTCGAGAAAAATAAAATTTTGAAATTTTGGTCGAAATCTGAAAAATTTTCAAATGCTGTTTTGAGGGTGAAGATCGCATCTTTTGGGATTTTCAGTACCAGAAAAATTTCGGTTTTTTTTGAAAACTTTAAATGCTCATAACTCATGAAGGAATGCACCTAGAGGGCTAAAAATTGCATTTCTGTAATCTAGAGAGTCAGACCTTTCCAATGATGTATGATTTGTATATATTCGAGAAAAATAAAATTTTGAAATTTTGGTGGAAATCTGAAAAATTTTCAAATGCTGTTTTGAGGGTGAAGATCGCATCTTTTGGGATTTTCAGTACCAGAAAAATGTCCATTTTTTTGAAAACTTTAAATGCTCATAACTCGTGAAGGAAGGCACCTAGAGGGCTAAAAATTGCATTTCTGTAATCTAGAGAGTTAGACCTTTCCAATGATGTATGATTTGCATATATTCAAAAAAAAATAAAATTTTAAAATTTTGGTCGAAATCTGAAAAATTTTCAAATGCTGTTTTGAGGGTGAAGATCGCATCTTTTGGGATTTTCAGTACCAGAAAAATTTCGGTTTTTTTTTAAAACTTTAAATGCTCATAACTCGTAGAGAAATGCACCTAGAGGGTTAAAAATTGCATTTCTGTAATCTAGAGAGTCAGACCTTTCCAATGATGTATGATTTGTATATATTCGAGAAAAATAAAATTTTGAAATTTTGGTCGAAATCTGAAAAATTTTCAAATGCTGTTTTGAGGGTGAAGATCGCATCTTTTGGGATTTTCAGTACCAGAAAAATTTCCATTTTTTTGAAAACTTTAAATGCTCATAACTCGTGAAGGAATGCACCTAGAGGGCTAAAAATTGCATTTCTGTAATCTAGAGAGTCAGACCTTTCCAATGATGTATGATTTGTATATATTCGAGAAAAATAAAATTTTGAAAATGATGTATGATTTGTATATATTCGAGAAAAATAAAATTTTGAAATTTTGGTGGAAATCTGAAAAATTTTCAAATGCTGTTTTGAGGGTGAAGATCGCATCTTTTGGGATTTTCAGTACCAGAAAAATTTCGGTTTTTTTTTAAAACTTTAAATGCTCATAACTCGTAGAGAAATGCACCTAGAGGGTTAAAAATTGCATTTCTGTAATCTAGAGATTTCTGTATATATTCGAGAAAAATAAAATTTTGAAATTTTGGTCGAAATCTGAAAAATTTTCAAATGCTGTTTTGAGGGTGAAGATCGCATCTTTTGGGATTTTCAGTACCAGAAAAATTTCCATTTTTTTGAAAACTTTAAATGCTCATAACTCGTGAAGGAATGCACCTAGAGGGCTAAAAATTGCATTTCTGTAATCTAGAGAGTCAGTTCTTTCCAATGATGTATGATTTGTATATATTCGAGAAAAATAAAATTTTGAAAATGATGTATGATTTGTATATATTCGAGAAAAATAAAATTTTGAAATTTTGGTCGAAATCTGAAAAATTTTCAAATGCTGTTTTGAGGGTGAAGATCGCATCTTTTGGGATTTTGAAAACTTTAAATGCTCATAACTCGTGAAGGAATGCACCTAGAGGGCTAAAAATTGCATTTCTGTAATCTAGAGAGTTAGACCTTTCCAATGATGTATGATTTGCATATATTCGAAAAAAAATAAAATTTTAAAATTTTGGTCGAAATCTGAAAAATTTTCAAATGCTGTTTTGAGGGTGAAGATCGCATCTTTTGGGATTTTCAGTACCAGAAAAATTTCGGTTTTTTTTGAAAACTTTAAATGCTCATAACTCGTAGAGAAATGCACCTAGAGGGCTAAAAATTGCATTTCTGTAATCTAGAGAGTTAGACCTTTCCAATGATGTATGATTTGCATATATTCGAAAAAAATAAAATTTTGAAATTTTGGTCGAAATCTGAAAAATTTTCAAATGCTGTTTTGAGGGTGAAGATCGCATCTTTTGGGATTTTCAGTACCAGAAAAATTTCCATTTTTTTGAAAACTTTAAATGCTCATAACTCGTGAAGGAATGCACCTAGAGGGCTAAAAATTGCATTTCTGTAATCTAGAGAGTCAGACCTTTCCAATGATGTATGATTTGTATATATTCGAGAAAAATAAAATTTTGAAATTTTCGTCGAAATCTGAAAAATTTTCAAATGCTGTTTTGAGGGTGAAGATCGCATCTTTTGGGATTTTCAGTACCAGAAAAATGTCCATTTTTTTTGAAAACTTTAAATGCTCATAACTCGTAGAGAAATGCACCTAGAGGGCTAAAAATTGCATTTCTGTAATCTAGAGAGTCAGACCTTTCCAATGATGTATGATTTGTATATATTCGAGAAAAATAAAATTTTCAAATGCTGTTTTGAGGGTGAAGATCGCATCTTTTGGGATTTTCAGTACCAGAAAAATGTCCGTTTTTTCGAAAACTTTAAATTCTCATAACTCGTAGAGAAATGCATCTAGAGGGCTAAAAATTGCATTTCTGTAATGTAGAGAGTCAGACCTTTCCAATGATGTATGATTTGTATATATTCGAGAAAAATAAAATTTTGAAATTTTGCTCGAAATCTGAAAAATTTTCAAATGCTGTTTTGAGGGTGAAGATCGCATCTTTTGGGATTTTCAGTACCAGAAAAATGTCCATTTTTTTGAAAACTTTAAATGCTCATAACTCGTAGAGAAATGCACCTAGAGGGCTAAAAATTGCATTTCTGTAATCTAGAGAGTCAGACCTTTCCAATGATGTATGATTTGTATATATTCGAGAAAAATAAAATTTTGAAATTTTCGTCGAAATCTGAAAAATTTTCAAATGCTGTTTTGAGGGTGAAGATCGCATCTTTTGGGATTTTCAGTACCAGAAAAATTTCCATTTTTTTGAAAACTTTAAATGCTCATAACTCGTGAAGGAATGCACCTAGAGGGCTAAAAATTGCATTTCTGTAATCTAGAGAGTTAGACCTTTCCAATGATGTATGATTTGCATATATTCGAAAAAAAATAAAATTTTGAAATTTTGGTCGAAATCTGAAAAATTTTCAAATGCTGTTTTGAGGGTGAAGATCGCATCTTTTGGGATTTTCAGTACCAGAAAAATTTCCATTTTTTTGAAAACTTTAAATGCTCATAACTCGTGAAGGAATGCACCTAGAGGGCTAAAAATTGCATTTCTGTAATCTAGAGAGTTAGACCTTTCCAATGATGTATGATTTGTATATATTCGAGAAAAATAAAATTTTAAAATTTTGGTCGAAATCTGAAAAATTTTCAAATGCTGTTTTGAGGGTGAAGATCGCATCTTTTGGGATTTTCAGTACCAGAAAAATGTCCATTTTTTTTGAAAACTTTAAATGCTCATAACTCGTAGAGAAATGCACCTAGAGGGCTAAAAATTGCATTTCTGTAATCTAGAGAGTTAGACCTTTCCAATGATGTATGATTTGCATATATTCGAAAAAAATAAAATTTTGAAATTTTGGTCGAAATCTGAAAAATTTTCAAATGCTGTTTTGAGGGTGAAGATCGCATCTTTTGGGATTTTCAGTACCAGAAAAATGTCCATTTTTTTTGAAAACTTTAAATGCTCATAACTCGTAGAGAAATGCACCTAGAGGGCTAAAAATTGCATTTCTGTAATCAAGAGAGTTAGACCTTTCCAATGATTTATGATTTGCATATATTCGAAAAAAATAAAATCTTGAAATTTTGGTCGAAATCTGAAAAATTTTCAAATGCTGTTTTGAGGGTGAAGATCGCATCTTTTGGGATTTTCAGTACCAGAAAAATTTCCATTTTTTTTGAAAACTTTAAATGCTCATAACTCGTAGAGAAATGCACCTAGAGGGCTAAAAATTGCATTTCTGCAATCTAGAGAGTCAGACCTTTCCAATGATGTATGATTTGCATATTCGAAAAAAATAAAATTTTGAAATTTTGGTCGAAATCTGAAAAATTTTCAAATGCTGTTTTGAGGGTGAAGATCGCATCTTTTGGGATTTTCAGTACCAGAAAAATGTCCGTTTTTTTGAAAACTTTAAATGCTCATAACTCGTAGAGAAATGCACCTAGAGGGCTAAAAATTGCATTTCTGTAATCTAGAGAGTCAGACCTTTCCAATGATGTATGATTTGTATATATTCGAGAAAAATAAAATTTTGAAATTTTGGTCGAAATCTGAAAAATTTTCAAATGCTGTTTTGAGGGTGAAGATCGCATCTTTTGGGATTTTCAGTACCAGAAAAATGTCCGTTTTTTTGAAAACTTTAAATGCTCATAACTCGTAGAGAAATGCACCTAGAGGGCTAAAAATTGCATTTCTGTAATCTAGAGAGTTAGACCTTTCCAATGATGTATGATTTGCATATATTCGAAAAAAAATAAAATTTTGAAATTTTGGTCGAAATCTGAAAAATTTTCAAATGCTGTTTTGAGGGTGAAGATCGCATCTTTTGGGATTTTCAGTACCAGAAAAATTTCGGTTTTTTTTGAAAACTTTAAATGCTCATAACTCGTGAAGGAATGCACCTAGAGGGCTAAAAATTGCATTTCTGTAATCTAGAGAGTCAGACCTTTCCAATGATGTATGATTTGTATATATTCGAGAAAAATAAAATTTTGAAATTTTCGTCGAAATCTGAAAAATTTTCAAATGCTGTTTTGAGGGTGAAGATCGCATCTTTTGGGATTTTCAGTACCAGAAAAATTTCCATTTTTTTGAAAACTTTAAATGCTCATAACTCGTGAAGGAATGCTGATTTTCAGTACCAGAAAAATTTCGGTTTTTTTTGAAAACTTTAAATGCTCATAACTCGTGAAGGAATGCACCTAGAGGGCTAAAAATTGCATTTCTGTAATCTAGAGAGTCAGACCTTTCCATAAATAAAATTTTGAAATTTTCGTCGAAATCTGAAAAATTTTCAAATGCTGTTTTGAGGGTGAAGATCGCATCTTTTGGGATTTTCAGTACCAGAAAAATTTCCATTTTTTTGAAAACTTTAAATGCTCATAACTCGTGAAGGAATGCACCTAGAGGGCTAAAAATTGCATTTCTGTAATCTAGAGAGTCAGACCTTTCCAATGATGTATGATTTGTATATATTCGAGAAAAATAAAATTTTGAAATTTTCGTCGAAATCTGAAAAATTTTCAAATGCTGTTTTGAGGGTGAAGATCGCATCTTTTGGGATTTTCAGTACCAGAAAAATTTCGGTTTTTTTTGAAAACTTTAAATGCTCATAACTCGTAGAGAAATGCACCTAGAGGGCTAAAAATTGCATTTCTGTAATCTAGAGAGTCAGACCTTTCCAATGATGTATGATTTGTATATATTCGAGAAAAATAAAATTTTGAAATTTTCGTCGAAATCTGAAAAATTTTCAAATGCTGTTTTGAGGGTGAAGATCGCATCTTTTGGGATTTTCAGTACCAGAAAAATGTCCATTTTTTTGAAAACTTTAAATGCTCATAACTCGTGAAAGAATGAGGGCTAAAAATTGCATTTCTGTAATCTAGAGAGTTAGACCTTTCCAATGATGTATGATTTGCATATATTCGAAAAAAAATAAAATTTTAAAATTTTGGTCGAAATCTGAAAAATTTTCAAATGCTGTTTTGAGGGTGAAGATCGCATCTTTTGGGATTTTCAGTACCAGAAAAATTTCGGTTTTTTTTGAAAACTTTAAATGCTCATAACTCGTAGAGAAATGCACCTAGAGGGCTAAAAATTGCATTTCTGTAATCTAGAGAGTTAGACCTTTCCAATGATGTATGATTTGCATATATTCGAAAAAAAATAAAATTTTGAAATTTTGGTCGAAATCTGAAAAATTTTCAAATGCTGTTTTGAGGGTGAAGATCGCATCTTTTGGGATTTTCAGTACCAGAAAAATGTCCATTTTTTTGAAAACTTTAAATGCTCATAACTCATGATGGAATGCACCTAGAGGGCTAAAAATTGCATTTCTGTAATCTAGAGAGTCAGACCTTTCCAATGATGTATGATTTGTATATATTCGAGAAAAATAAAATTTTCAAATGCTGTTTTGAGGGTGAAGATCGCATCTTTTGGGATTTTCAGTACCAGAGAAATGTCCATTTTTTTGAAAACTTTAAATGCTCATAACTCGTAGAGAAATGCACCTAGAGGGCTAAAAATTGCATTTCTGTAATCTAGAGAGTTAGACCTTTCCAATGATGTATGATTTGCATATATTCGAAAAAAATAAAATTTTGAAATTTTGCTCGAAATCTGAAAAATTTTCAAATGCTGTTTTGAGGGTGAAGATCGCATCTTTTGGGATTTTCAGTACCAGAAAAATGTCCATTTTTTTTGAAAACTTTAAATGCTCATAACTCGTGAAGGAATGCACCTAGAGGGCTAAAAATTGCATTTCTGTAATCTAGAGAGTCAGACCTTTCCAATGATGTATGATTTGTATATATTCGAGAAAAATAAAATTTTGAAATTTTCGTCGAAATCTGAAAAATTTTCAAATGCTGTTTTGAGGGTGAAGATCGCATCTTTTGGGATTTTCAGTACCAGAAAAATTTCGGTTTTTTTTGAAAACTTTAAATGCTCATAACTCGTAGAGAAATGCACCTAGAGGGCTAAAAATTGCATTTCTGTAATCTAGAGAGTCAGACCTTTCCAATGATGTATGATTTGTATATATTCGAAAAAAATAAAATTTTGAAATTTTCGTCGAAATCTGAAAAATTTTCAAATGCTGTTTTGAGGGTGAAGATCGCATCTTTTGGGATTTTCAGTACCAGAAAAATTTCCATTTTTTTGAAAACTTTAAATGCTCATAACTCGTAGAGAAATGCACCTTTTGAAAACTTTAAATGCTCATAACTCGTGAAGGAATGCACCTAGAGGGCTAAAAATTGCATTTCTGTAATCTAGAGAGTCAGACCTTTCCAATGATGTATGATTTGTATATATTCGAGAAAAATAAAATTTTGAAATTTTCGTCGAAATCTGAAAAATTTTCAAATGCTGTTTTGAGGGTGAAGATCGCATCTTTTGGGATTTTCAGTACCAGAAAAATTTCCATTTTTTTGAAAACTTTAAATGCTCATAACTCGTGAAGGAATGCACCTAGAGGGCTAAAAATTGCATTTCTGTAATCTAGAGAGTCAGACCTTTCCATAAATAAAATTTTGAAATTTTCGTCGAAATCTGAAAAATTTTCAAATGCTGTTTTGAGGGTGAAGATCGCATCTTTTGGGATTTTCAGTACCAGAAAAATTTCCATTTTTTTGAAAACTTTAAATCCTCATAACTCGTGAAGGAATGCACCTAGAGGGCTAAAAATTGCATTTCTGTAATCTAGAGAGTCAGACCTTTCCAATGATGTATGATTTGTATATATTCGAGAAAAATAAAATTTTGAAATTTTCGTCGAAATCTGAAAAATTTTCAAATGCTGTTTTGAGGGTGAAGATCGCATCTTTTTGGATTTTCAGTACCAGAAAAATTTCGGTTTTTTTTGAAAACTTTAAATGCTCATAACTCGTAGAGAAATGCACCTAGAGGGCTAAAAATTGCATTTCTGTAATCTAGAGAGTCAGACCTTTCCAATGATGTATGATTTGTATATATTCGAGAAAAATAAAATTTTGAAATTTTCGTCGAAATCTGAAAAATTTTCAAATGCTGTTTTGAGGGTGAAGATCGCATCTTTTGGGATTTTCAGTACCAGAAAAATATCCATTTTTTTGAAAACTTTAAATGCTCATAACTCGTGAAGGAAGGCACCTAGAGGGCTAAAAATTGCATTTCTGTAATCTAGAGAGTTAGACCTTTCCAATGATGTATGATTTGCATATATTCGAAAAAAAATAAAATTTTAAAATTTTGGTCGAAATCTGAAAAATTTTCAAATGCTGTTTTGAGGGTGAAGATCGCATCTTTTGGGATTTTCAGTACCAGAAAAATTTCGGTTTTTTTTGAAAACTTTAAATGCTCATAACTCGTAGAGAAATGCACCTAGAGGGCTAAAAATTGCATTTCTGTAATCTAGAGAGTTAGACCTTTCCAATGATGTATGATTTGCATATATTCGAAAAAAATAAAATTTTGAAATTTTGGTCGAAATCTGAAAAATTTTCAAATGCTGTTTTGAGGGTGAAGATCGCATCTTTTGGGATTTTCAGTACCAGAAAAATTTCCATTTTTTTGAAAACTTTAAATGCTCATAACTCATGATGGAATGCACCTAGAGGGCTAAAAATTGCATTTCTGTAATCTAGAGAGTCAGACCTTTCCAATGATGTATGATTTGTATATATTCGAGAAAAATAAAATTTTCAAATGCTGTTTTGAGGGTGAAGATCGCATCTTTTGGGATTTTCAGTACCAGAGAAATGTCCATTTTTTTGAAAACTTTAAATGCTCATAACTCGTAGAGAAATGCACCTAGAGGGCTAAAAATTGCATTTCTGTAATCTAGAGAGTTAGACCTTTCCAATGATGTATGATTTGCATATATTCGAAAAAAATAAAATTTTGAAATTTTGCTCGAAATCTGAAAAATTTTCAAATGCTGTTTTGAGGGTGAAGATCGCATCTTTTGGGATTTTCAGTACCAGAAAAATGTCCATTTTTTTTGAAAACTTTAAATGCTCATAACTCGTGAAGGAATGCACCTAGAGGGCTAAAAATTGCATTTCTGTAATCTAGAGAGTCAGACCTTTCCAATGATGTATGATTTGTATATATTCGAGAAAAATAAAATTTTGAAATTTTCGTCGAAATCTGAAAAATTTTCAAATGCTGTTTTGAGGGTGAAGATCGCATCTTTTGGGATTTTCAGTACCAGAAAAATTTCGGTTTTTTTTGAAAACTTTAAATGCTCATAACTCGTAGAGAAATGCACCTAGAGGGCTAAAAATTGCATTTCTGTAATCTAGAGAGTCAGACCTTTCCAATGATGTATGATTTGTATATATTCGAGAAAAATAAAATTTTGAAATTTTCGTCGAAATCTGAAAAATTTTCAAATGCTGTTTTGAGGGTGAAGATCGCATCTTTTGGGATTTTCAGTACCAGAAAAATATCCATTTTTTTGAAAACTTTAAATGCTCATAACTCGTGAAGGAAGGCACCTAGAGGGCTAAAAATTGCATTTCTGTAATCTAGAGAGTTAGACCTTTCCAATGATGTATGATTTGCATATATTCGAAAAAAAATAAAATTTTAAAATTTTGGTCGAAATCTGAAAAATTTTCAAATGCTGTTTTGAGGGTGAAGATCGCATCTTTTGGGATTTTCAGTACCAGAAAAATTTCGGTTTTTTTTGAAAACTTTAAATGCTCATAACTCGTAGAGAAATGCACCTAGAGGGCTAAAAATTGCATTTCTGTAATCTAGAGAGTTAGACCTTTCCAATGATGTATGATTTGCATATATTCGAAAAAAATAAAATTTTGAAATTTTGGTCGAAATCTGAAAAATTTTCAAATGCTGTTTTGAGGGTGAAGATCGCATCTTTTGGGATTTTCAGTACCAGAAAAATTTCCATTTTTTTGAAAACTTTAAATGCTCATAACTCATGATGGAATGCACCTAGAGGGCTAAAAATTGCATTTCTGTAATCTAGAGAGTCAGACCTTTCCAACGATGTATGATTTGTATATATTCGAGAAAAATAAAATTTTCAAATGCTGTTTTGAGGGTGAAGATCGCATCTTTTGGGATTTTCAGTACCAGAGAAATGTCCGTTTTTTTGAAAACTTTAAATGCTCATAACTCGTAGAGAAATGCACCTAGAGGGCTAAAAATTGCATTTCTGTAATCTAGAGAGTTAGACCTTTCCAATGATGTATGATTTGCATATATTCGAAAAAAATAAAATTTTGAAATTTTGCTCGAAATCTGAAAAATTTTCAAATGCTGTTTTGAGGGTGAAGATCGCATCTTTTGGGATTTTCAGTACCAGAAAAATGTCCATTTTTTAAAAAACTTTAAATGCTCATAACTCGTGAAGGAATGCACCTAGAGGGCTAAAAATTGCATTTCTGTAATCTAGAGAGTCAGACCTTTCCAATGATGTATGATTTGTATATATTCGAGAAAAATAAAATTTTGAAATTTTCGTCGAAATCTGAAAAATTTTCAAATGCTGTTTTGAGGGTGAAGATCGCATCTTTTGGGATTTTCAGTACCAGAAAAATTTCGGTTTTTTTTGAAAACTTTAAATGCTCATAACTCGTAGAGAAATGCACCTAGAGGGCTAAAAATTGCATTTCTGTAATCTAGAGAGTCAGACCTTTCCAATGATGTATGATTTGTATATATTCGAAAAAAATAAAATTTTGAAATTTTCGTCGAAATCTGAAAAATTTTCAAATGCTGTTTTGAGGGTGAAGATCGCATCTTTTGGGATTTTCAGTACCAGAAAAATTTCCATTTTTTTGAAAACTTTAAATGCTCATAACTCGTAGAGAAATGCACCTTTTGAAAACTTTAAATGCTCATAACTCGTGAAGGAATGCACCTAGAGGGCTAAAAATTGCATTTCTGTAATCTAGAGAGTCAGACCTTTCCAATGATGTATGATTTGTATATATTCGAGAAAAATAAAATTTTGAAATTTTCGTCGAAATCTGAAAAATTTTCAAATACTGTTTTGAGGGTGAAGATCGCATCTTTTGGGATTTTCAGTACCAGAAAAATATCCATTTTTTTGAAAACTTTAAATGCTCATAACTCGTGAAGGAATGCACCTAGAGAGCTAAAAATTGCATTTCTGTAATCTAGAGAGTCAGACCTTTCCATAAATAAAATTTTGAAAATTTCGTCGAAATCTGAAAAATTTTCAAATGCTGTTTTGAGGGTGAAGATCGCATCTTTTGGGATTTTCAGTACCAGAAAAATTTCCATTTTTTTGAAAACTTTAAATCCTCATAACTCGTGAAGGAATGCACCTAGAGGGCTAAAAATTGCATTTCTGTAATCTAGAGAGTCAGACCTTTCCAATGATGTATGATTTGTATATATTCGAGAAAAATAAAATTTTGAAATTTTCGTCGAAATCTGAAAAATTTTCAAATGCTGTTTTGAGGGTGAAGATCGCATCTTTTGGGATTTTCAGTACCAGAAAAATTTCCATTTTTTTGAAAACTTTAAATGCTCATAACTCGTGAAGGAATGCACCTAGAGGGCTAAAAATTGCATTTCTGTAATCTAGAGAGTCAGACCTTTCCATAAATAAAATTTTGAAATTTTCGTCGAAATCTGAAAAATTTTCAAATGCTGTTTTGAGGGTGAAGATCGCATCTTTTGGGATTTTCAGTACCAGAAAAATTTCCATTTTTTTGAAAACTTTAAATCCTCATAACTCGTGAAGGAATGCACCTAGAGGGCTAAAAATTGCATTTCTGTAATCTAGAGAGTCAGACCTTTCCAATGATGTATGATTTGTATATATTCGAGAAAAATAAAATTTTGAAATTTTCGTCGAAATCTGAAAAATTTTCAAATGCTGTTTTGAGGGTGAAGATCGCATCTTTTTGGATTTTCAGTACCAGAAAAATTTCGGTTTTTTTTGAAAACTTTAAATGCTCATATCTCGTGAAGGAATGCACCTAGAGGGCTAAAAATTGCATTTCTGTAATCTAGAGAGTCAGACCTTTCCAATGATGTATGATTTGTATATATTCGAGAAAAATAAAATTTTGAAATTTTGGTCGAAATCTGAAAAATTTTCAAATGCTGTTTTGAGGGTGAAGATCGCATCTTTTGGGATTTTCAGTACCAGAAAAATTTCCATTTTTTTGAAAACTTTAAATCCTCATAACTCGTGAAGGAATGCACCTAGAGGGCTAAAAATTGCATTTCTGTAATCTAGAGAGTCAGACCTTTCCAATGATGTATGATTTGTATATATTCGAGAAAAATAAAATTTTGAAATTTTGGTCGAAATCTGAAAAATTTTCAAATGCTGTTTTGAGGGTGAAGATCGCATCTTTTTGGATTTTCAGTACCAGAAAAATTTCGGTTTTTTTTGAAAACTTTAAATGCTCATAACTCGTGAAGGAATGCACCTAGAGGGCTAAAAATTGCATTTCTGTAATCTAGAGAGTCAGACCTTTCCAATGATGTATGATTTGTATATATTCGAGAAAAATAAAATTTTGAAATTTTGGTCGAAATCTGAAAAATTTTCAAATGCTGTTTTGAGGGTGAAGATCGCATCTTTTGGGATTTTCAGTACCAGAAAAATTTCGGTTTTTTTTGAAAACTTTAAATGCTCATAACTCGTGAAGGAATGCACCTAGAGGGCTAAAAATTGCATTTCTGTAATCTAGAGAGTTAGACCTTTCCAATGATGTATGATTTGCATATATGTATTCGTATCTTTTGGGATTTTCAGTACCAGAAAAATTTCCATTTTTTTGAAAACTTTAAATGCTCATAACTCGTGAAGGAATGCACCTAGAGGGCTAAAAATTGCATTTCTGTAATCTAGAGAGTCAGACCTTTCCAATGATGTATGATTTGTATATATTCGAGAAAAATAAAATTTTGAAATTTTGGTCGAAATCTGAAAAATTTTGAAATGCTGTTTTGAGGGTGAAGATCGCATCTTTTGGGATTTTCAGTACCAGAAAAATGTCCATTTTTTTGAAAACTTTAAATGCTCATAACTCGTGAAGGAATGCACCTAGAGGGCTAAAAATTGCATTTCTGTAATCTAGAGAGTTAGACCTTTCCATTGATGTATGATTTGCATATATTCGAAAAAAAATAAAATTTTGAAATTTTGGTCGAAATCTGAAAAATTTTCAAATGCTGTTTTGAGGGTGAAGATTGCATCTTTTTGGATTTTCAGTACCAGAAAAATTTTGGTTTTTTTTGAAAACTTTAAATGCTCATAACTCGTAGAGAAATGCACCTAGAGGGCTAAAAATTGCATTTCTGTAATCTAGAGAGTTAGACCTTTCCAATGATGTATGATTTGCATATATTCGAAAAAAATAAAATTTTGAAATTTTGGTCGAAATCTGAAAAATTTTCAAATGCTGTTTTGAGGGTGAAGATCGCATCTTTTGGGATTTTCAGTACCAGAAAAATGTCCATTTTTTTGAAAACTTTAAATGCTTTAAAAATTGCATTTCTGTAATCTAGAGAGTTAGACCTTTCCAATGATGTATGATTTGCATACATATATTCGAAAAAAAATAAAATTTTAAAATTTTGGTCGAAATCTGAAAAATTTTCAAATGCTGTTTTGAGGGTGAAGATTGCATCTTTTGGGATTTTCAGTACCAGAAAAATTTCGGTTTTTTTTGAAAACTTTAAATGCTCATAACTCGTAGAGAAATGCACCTAGAGGGCTAAAAATTGCATTTCTGTAATCTAGAGAGTTAGACCTTTCCAATGATGTATGATTTGCATATATTCGAAAAAAATAAAATTTTGAAATTTTGGTCGAAATCTGAAAAATTTTCAAATGCTGTTTTGAGGGTGAAGATCGCATCTTTTGGGATTTTCAGTACCAGAAAAATTTCCATTTTTTTGAAAACTTTAAATGCTCATAACTCGTAGAGAAATGCACCTAGAGGGCTAAAAATTGCATTTCTGTAATCTAGAGAGTCAGACCTTTCCAATGATGTATGATTTGTATATATTCGAGAAAAATAAAATTTTGAAATTTTGGTCGAAATCTGAAAAATTTTCAAATGCTGTTTTGAGGGTGAAGATCGCATCTTTTGGGATTTTCAGTACCAGAAAAATTTCGGTTTTTTTTGAAAACTTTAAATGCTCATAACTCGTGAAGGAATGCACCTAGAGGGCTAAAAATTGCATTTCTGTAATCTAGAGAGTCAGACCTTTCCAATGATGTATGATTTGCATATATTCGAAAAAAAAATAAAATTTTAAAATTTTGGTCGAAATCTGAAAAATTTTCAAATGCTGTTTTGAGGGTGAAGATCGCATCTTTTGGGATTTTCAGTACCAGAGAAATGTCCATTTTTTTGAAAACTTTAAATGCTCATAACTCGTAGAGAAATGCACCTAGAGGGCTAAAAATTGCATTTCTGTAATCTAGAGAGTTAGACCTTTCCAATGATGTATGATTTGCATATATTCGAAAAAAATAAAATTTTGAAATTTTGCTCGAAATCTGAAAAATTTTCAAATGCTGTTTTGAGGGTGAAGATCGCATCTTTTGGGATTTTCAGTACCAGAAAAATTTCCATTTTTTTGAAAACTTTAAATGCTCATAACTCGTGAAGGAATGCACCTAGAGGGCTAAAAATTGCATTTCTGTAATCTAGAGAGTCAGACCTTTCCAATGATGTATGATTTGTATATATTCGAGAAAAATAAAATTTTCAAATGCTGTTTTGAGGGTGAAGATCGCATCTTTTGGGATTTTCAGTTCCAGAGAAATGTCCATTTTTTTTGAAAACTTTAAATGCTCATAACTCGTGAAGGAATGCACCTAGAGGGCTAAAAATTGCATTTCTGTAATCTAGAGAGTCAGACCTTTCCAATGATGTATGATTTGTATATATTCGAGAAAAATAAAATTTTGAAATTTTGGTCGAAATCTGAAAAATTTTCAAATGCTGTTTTGAGGGTGAAGATCGCATCTTTTGGGATTTTCAGTACCAGAAAAATTTCGGTTTTTTTTGAAAACTTTAAATGCTGATAACTCGTAGAGAAATGCACCTAGAGGGCTAAAAATTGCATTTCTGTAATCTAGAGAGTCAGACCTTTCCAATGATGTATGATTTGTATATATTCGAGAAAAATAAAATTTTGAAATTTTGGTCGAAATCTGAAAAATTTTCAAATGCTGTTTTGAGGGTGAAGATCGCATCTTTTGGGATTTTCAGTACCAGAAAAATTTCCATTTTTTTGAAAACTTTAAATGCTCATAACTCGTGAAGGAATGCACCTAGAGGGCTAAAAATTGCATTTCTGTAATCTAGAGAGTCAGACCTTTCCAATGATGTATGATTTGTATAGAGAAATGCACCTAGAGGGCTAAAAATTGCATTTCTGTAATCTAGAGAGTCAGACCTTTCCAATGATGTATGATTTGTATATATTCGAAAAAAATAAAATTTTGAAATTTTCGTCGAAATCTGAAAAATTTTCAAATGCTGTTTTGAGGGTGAAGATCGCATCTTTTGGGATTTTCAGTACCAGAAAAATTTCCATTTTTTTGAAAACTTTAAATGCTCATAACTCGTGAAGGAATGCACCTAGAGGGCTAAAAATTGCATTTCTGTAATCTAGAGAGTCAGACCTTTCCAATGATGTATGATTTGTATATATTCGAGAAAAATAAAATTTTGAAAATTTCGTCGAAATCTGAAAAATTTTCAAATGCTGTTTTGAGGGTGAAGATCGCATCTTTTGGGATTTTCAGTACCAGAAAAATGTCCATTTTTTTGAAAACTTTAAATGCTCATAACTCGTGAAGGAATGCACCTAGAGGGCTAAAAATTGCATTTCTGTAATCTAGAGAGTCAGACCTTTCCAATGATGTATGATTTGTATATATTCGAGAAAAATAAAATTTTGAAATTTTCGTCGAAATCTGAAAAATTTTCAAATGCTGTTTTGAGGGTGAAGATCGCATCTTTTGGGATTTTCAGTACCAGAAAAATTTCCATTTTTTTGAAAACTTTAAATGCTCATAACTCGTGAAGGAATGCACCTAGAGGGCTAAAAATTGCATTTCTGTAATCTAGAGAGTCAGACCTTTCCAATGATGTATGATTTGTATATATTCGAGAAAAATAAAATTTTGAAATTTTCGTCGAAATCTGAAAAATTTTCAAATGCTGTTTTGAGGGTGAAGATCGCATCTTTTGGGATTTTCAGTACCAGAAAAATTTCCATTTTTTTGAAAACTTTAAATGCTCATAACTCGTGAAGGAATGCACCTAGAGGGCTAAAAATTGCATTTCTGTAATCTAGAGAGTCAGACCTTTCCATAAATAAAATTTTGAAATTTTCGTCGAAATCTGAAAAATTTTCAAATGCTGTTTTGAGGGTGAAGATCGCATCTTTTGGGATTTTCAGTACCAGAAAAATTTCCATATTTTTGAAAACTTTAAATGCTCATAACTCGTGAAGGAATGCACCTAGAGGGCTAAAAATTGCATTTCTGTAATCTAGAGAGTTAGACCTTTCCAATGATGTATGATTTGTATATATTCGAGAAAAATAAAATTTTGAAATTTTGGTCGAAATCTGAAAAATTTTCAAATGCTGTTTTGAGGGTGAAGATCGCATCTTTTGGGATTTTCAGTACCAGAAAAATTTCCATTTTTTTGAAAACTTTAAATCCTCATAACTCGTGAATGCACCTAGAGGGCTAAAAATTGCATTTCTGTAATCTAGAGAGTCAGACCTTTCCAATGATGTATGATTTGTATATATTCGAGAAAAATAAAATTTTGAAATTTTCGTCGAAATCTGAAAAATTTTCAAATGCTGTTTTGAGGGTGAAGATCGCATCTTTTTGGATTTTCAGTACCAGAAAAATTTCGGTTTTTTTTGAAAACTTTAAATGCTCATAACTCGTGAAGGAATGCACCTAGAGGGCTAAAAATTGCATTTCTGTAATCTAGAGAGTCAGACCTTTCCAATGATGTATGATTTGTATATATTCGAGAAAAATAAAATTTTGAAATTTTGGTCGAAATCTGAAAAATTTTCAAATGCTGTTTTGAGGGTGAAGATCGCATCTTTTGGGATTTTCAGTACCAGAAAAATGTCCATTTTTTTGAAAACTTTAAATGCTCATAACTCGTGAAGGAATGCACCTAGAGGGCTAAAAATTGCATTTCTGTAATCTAGAGAGTTAGACCTTTCCAATGATGTATGATTTGCATATATTCGAAAAAAAATAAAATTTTTAAATTTTGGTCGAAATCTGAAAAATTTTCAAATGCTGTTTTGAGGGTGAAGATCGCATCTTTTGGGATTTTCAGTACCAGAAAAATTTCGGTTTTTTTTGAAAACTTTAAATGCTCATAACTCGTAGAGAAATGCACCTAGAGGGCTAAAAATTGCATTTCTGTAATCTAGAGAGTTAGACCTTTCCAATGATGTATGATTTGCATATATTCGAAAAAAATAAAATTTTGAAATTTTGGTCGAAATCTGAAAAATTTTCAAATGCTGTTTTGAGGGTGAAGATCGTATCTTTTGGGATTTTCAGTACCAGAAAAATTTCCATTTTTTTGAAAACTTTAAATGCTCATAACTCGTGAAGGAATGCACCTAGAGGGCTAAAAATTGCATTTCTGTAATCTAGAGAGTCAGACCTTTCCAATGATGTATGATTTGTATATATTCGAGAAAAATAAAATTTTGAAATTTTGGTCGAAATCTGAAAAATTTTGAAATGCTGTTTTGAGGGTGAAGATCGCATCTTTTGGGATTTTCAGTACCAGAAAAATGTCCATTTTTTTGAAAACTCGTGAAGGAATGCACCTAGAGGGCTAAAAATTGCATTTCTGTAATCTAGAGAGTTAGACCTTTCCAATGATGTATGATTTGCATATATTCGAAAAAAAATAAAATTTTAAAATTTTGGTCGAAATCTGAAAAATTTTCAAATGCTGTTTTGAGGGTGAAGATCGCATCTTTTGGGATTTTCAGTACCAGAAAAATTTCGGTTTTTTTTGAAAACTTTAAATGCTCATAACTCGTAGAGAAATGCACCTAGAGGGCTAAAAATTGCATTTCTGTAATCTAGAGAGTTAGACCTTTCCAATGATGTATGATTTGCATATATTCGAGAAAAATAAAATTTTGAAATTTTGGTCGAAATCTGAAAAATTTTCAAATGCTGTTTTGAGGGTGAAGATCGCATCTTTTGGGATTTTCAGTACCAGAAAAATTTCCATTTTTTTGAAAACTTTAAATCCTCATAACTCGTGAATGCACCTAGAGGGCTAAAAATTGCATTTCTGTAATCTAGAGAGTCAGACCTTTCCAATGATGTATGATTTGTATATATTCGAGAAAAATAAAATTTTGAAATTTTCGTCGAAATCTGAAAAATTTTCAAATGCTGTTTTGAGGGTGAAGATCGCATCTTTTTGGATTTTCAGTACCAGAAAAATTTCGGTTTTTTTTGAAAACTTTAAATGCTCATAACTCGTGAAGGAATGCACCTAGAGGGCTAAAAATTGCATTTCTGTAATCTAGAGAGTCAGACCTTTCCAATGATGTATGATTTGTATATATTCGAGAAAAATAAAATTTTGAAATTTTGGTCGAAATCTGAAAAATTTTCAAATGCTGTTTTGAGGGTGAAGATCGCATCTTTTGGGATTTTCAGTACCAGAAAAATGTCCATTTTTTTGAAAACTTTAAATGCTCATAACTCGTGAAGGAATGCACCTAGAGGGCTAAAAATTGCATTTCTGTAATCTAGAGAGTTAGACCTTTCCAATGATGTATGATTTGCATATATTCGAAAAAAAATAAAATTTTTAAATTTTGGTCGAAATCTGAAAAATTTTCAAATGCTGTTTTGAGGGTGAAGATCGCATCTTTTGGGATTTTCAGTACCAGAAAAATTTCGGTTTTTTTTGAAAACTTTAAATGCTCATAACTCGTAGAGAAATGCACCTAGAGGGCTAAAAATTGCATTTCTGTAATCTAGAGAGTTAGACCTTTCCAATGATGTATGATTTGCATATATTCGAAAAAAATAAAATTTTGAAATTTTGGTCGAAATCTGAAAAATTTTCAAATGCTGTTTTGAGGGTGAAGATCGTATCTTTTGGGATTTTCAGTACCAGAAAAATTTCCATTTTTTTGAAAACTTTAAATGCTCATAACTCGTGAAGGAATGCACCTAGAGGGCTAAAAATTGCATTTCTGTAATCTAGAGAGTCAGACCTTTCCAATGATGTATGATTTGTATATATTCGAGAAAAATAAAATTTTGAAATTTTGGTCGAAATCTGAAAAATTTTGAAATGCTGTTTTGAGGGTGAAGATCGCATCTTTTGGGATTTTCAGTACCAGAAAAATGTCCATTTTTTTGAAAACTTTAAATGCTCATAACTCGTGAAGGAATGCACCTAGAGGGCTAAAAATTGCATTTCTGTAATCTAGAGAGTTAGACCTTTCCAATGATGTATGATTTGCATATATTCGAAAAAAAATAAAATTTTAAAATTTTGGTCGAAATCTGAAAAATTTTCAAATGCTGTTTTGAGGGTGAAGATCGCATCTTTTGGGATTTTCAGTACCAGAAAAATTTCGGTTTTTTTTGAAAACTTTAAATGCTCATAACTCGTAGAGAAATGCACCTAGAGGGCTAAAAATTGCATTTCTGTAATCTAGAGAGTTAGACCTTTCCAATGATGTATGATTTGCATATATTCGAAAAAAATAAAATTTTGAAATTTTGGTCGAAATCTGAAAAATTTTCAAATGCTGTTTTGAGGGTGAAGATCGCATCTTTTGGGATTTTCAGTACCAGAAAAATTTCCATTTTTTTGAAAACTTTAAATGCTCATAACTCGTGAAGGAATGCACCTAGAGGGCTAAAAATTGTAATCTTTCTGTAATCTAGAGAGTCAGACCTTTCCAATGATGTATGATTTGTATATATTCGAGAAAAATAAAATTTTGAAATTTTCGTCGAAATCTGAAAAATTTTCAAATGCTGTTTTGAGGGTGAAGATCGTATCTTTTGAAAAATGTCCATTTTTTTTGAAAACTTTAAATGCTCATAACTCGTAGAGAAATGCACCTAGAGGGTTAAAAATTGCATTTCTGTAATCTAGAGAGTCAGACCTTTCCAATGATGTATGATTTGTATATATTCGAGAAAAATAAAATTTTGAAATTTTGGTCGAAATCTGAAAAATTTTCAAATGCTGTTTTGAGGGTGAAGATCGCATCTTTTGGGATTTTCAGTACCAGAAAAATTTCGGTTTTTTTTGAAAACTTTAAATGCTCATAACTCATGAAGGAATGCACCTAGAGGGCTAAAAATTGCATTTCTGTAATCTAGAGAGTCAGACCTTTCCAATGATGTATGATTTGTATATATTCGAGAAAAATAAAATTTTGAAATTTTGGTCGAAATCTGAAAAAATTTCAAATGCTGTTTTGAGGGTGAAGATCGTATCTTTTGGGATTTTCAGTACAAGAAAAATGTCCATTTTTTTGAAAACTTTAAATGCTCATAACTCGTAGAGAAATGCACCTAGAGGGCTAAAAATTGCATTTCTGTAATCTAGAGAGTCAGACCTTTCCAATGATGTATGATTTGTATATATTCGAGAAAAATAAAATTTTGAAATTTTGGTGGAAATCTGAAAAAATTTCAAATGCTGTTTTGAGGGTGAAGATCGCATCTTTTGGGATTTTCAGTACCAGAAAAATGTCCATTTTTTTGAAAACTTTAAATGCTCATAACTCGTGAAGGAAGGCACCTAGAGGGCTAAAAATTGCATTTCTGTAATCTAGAGAGTCAGACCTTTCCAATGATGTATGATTTGTATATATTCGAGAAAAATAAAATTTTGAAATTTTGGTCGAAATCTGAAAAATTTTCAAATGCTGTTTTGAGGGTGAAGATCGCATCTTTTGGGATTTTCAGTACCAGAAAAATTTCCATTTTTTTGAAAACTTTAAATGCTCATAACTCGTGAAGGAATGCACCTAGAGGGCTAAAAATTGCATTTCTGTAATCTAGAGAGTCAGACCTTTCCAATGATGTATGATTTGTATATATTCGAGAAAAATAAAATTTTAAAATTTTGGTCGAAATCTGAAAAATTTTCAAATGCTGTTTTGAGGGTGAAGATCGCATCTTTTGGGATTTTCAGTACCAGAAAAATTTCGGTTTTTTTTGAAAACTTTAAGTGCTCATAACTCGTAGAGAAATGCACCTAGAGGGCTAAAAATTGCATTTCTGTAATCTAGAGAGTTAGACCTTTCCAATGATGTATGATTTGCATATATTCGAAAAAAATAAAATTTTGAAATTTTGGTCGAAATCTGAAAAATTTTCAAATGCTGTTTTGAGGGTGAAGATCGCATCTTTTGGGATTTTCAGTACCAGAAAAATTTCCATTTTTTTGAAAACTTTAAATGCTCATAACTCGTGAAGGAATGCACCTAGAGGGCTAAAAATTGTAATCTTTCTGTAATCTAGAGAGTCAGACCTTTCCAATGATGTATGATTTGTATATATTCGAGAAAAATAAAATTTTGAAATTTTGGTCGAAATCTGAAAAATTTTCAAATGCTGTTTTGAGGGTGAAGATCGTATCTTTTGAAAAATGTCCATTTTTTTTGAAAACTTTAAATGCTCATAACTCGTAGAGAAATGCACCTAGAGGGTTAAAAATTGCATTTCTGTAATCTAGAGAGTCAGACCTTTCCAATGATGTATGATTTGTATATATTCGAGAAAAATAAAATTTTGAAATTTTGGTCGAAATCTGAAAAATTTTCAAATGCTGTTTTGAGGGTGAAGATCGCATCTTTTGGGATTTTCAGTACCAGAAAAATTTCGGTTTTTTTTGAAAACTTTAAATGCTCATAACTCATGAAGGAATGCACCTAGAGGGCTAAAAATTGCATTTCTGTAATCTAGAGAGTCAGACCTTTCCAATGATGTATGATTTGTATATATTCGAGAAAAATAAAATTTTGAAATTTTGGTCGAAATCTGAAAAATTTTCAAATGCTGTTTTGAGGGTGAAGATCGTATCTTTTGGGATTTTCAGTACAAGAAAAATGTCCATTTTTTTTGAAAACTTTAAATGCTCATAACTCGTAGAGAAATGCACCTAGAGGGCTAAAAATTGCATTTCTGTAATCTAGAGAGTCAGACCTTTCCAATGATGTATGATTTGTATATATTCGAGAAAAATAAAATTTTGAAATTTTGGTGGAAATCTGAAAAATTTTCAAATGCTGTTTTGAGGGTGAAGATCGCATCTTTTGGGATTTTCAGTACCAGAAAAATGTCCATTTTTTTGAAAACTTTAAATGCTCATAACTCGTGAAGGAAGGCACCTAGAGGGCTAAAAATTGCATTTCTGTAATCTAGAGAGTTAGACCTTTCCAATGATGTATGATTTGCATATATTCGAAAAAAAATAAAATTTTAAAATTTTGGTCGAAATCTGAAAAATTTTCAAATGCTGTTTTGAGGGTGAAGATCGCATCTTTTGGGATTTTCAGTACCAGAAAAATTTCGGTTTTTTTTTAAAACTTTAAATGCTCATAACTCGTAGAGAAATGCACCTAGAGGGCTAAAAATTGCATTTCTGTAATCTAGAGAGTTAGACCTTTCCAATGATGTATGATTTGCATATATTCGAAAAAAATAAAATTTTGAAATTTTGGTCGAAATCTGAAAAATTTTCAAATGCTGTTTTGAGGGTGAAGATCGCATCTTTTGGGATTTTCAGTACCAGAAAAATTTCCATTTTTTTGAAAACTTTAAATGCTCATAACTCGTGAAGGAATGCACCTAGAGGGCTAAAAATTGTAATCTTTCTGTAATCTAGAGAGTCAGACCTTTCCAATGATGTATGATTTGTATATATTCGAGAAAAATAAAATTTTGAAATTTTGGTCGAAATCTGAAAAATTTTCAAATGCTGTTTTGAGGGTGAAGATCGTATCTTTTGAAAAATGTCCATTTTTTTTGAAAACTTTAAATGCTCATAACTCGTAGAGAAATGCACCTAGAGGGTTAAAAATTGCATTTCTGTAATCTAGAGAGTCAGACCTTTCCAATGATGTATGATTTGTATATATTCGAGAAAAATAAAATTTTGAAATTTTGGTCGAAATCTGAAAAATTTTCAAATGCTGTTTTGAGGGTGAAGATCGCATCTTTTGGGATTTTCAGTACCAGAAAAATTTCCATTTTTTTGAAAACTTTAAATGCTCATAACTCGTGAAGGAATGCACCTAGAGGGCTAAAAATTGTAATCTTTCTGTAATCTAGAGAGTCAGACCTTTCCAATGATGTATGATTTGTATATATTCGAGAAAAATAAAATTTTGAAATTTTGGTCGAAATCTGAAAAATTTTCAAATGCTGTTTTGAGGGTGAAGATCGCATCTTTTGGGATTTTCAGTACCAGAAAAATTTCGGTTTTTTTTTAAAACTTTAAATGCTCATAACTCGTAGAGAAATGCACCTAGAGGGCTAAAAATTGCATTTCTGTAATCTAGAGAGTTAGACCTTTCCAATGATGTATGATTTGCATATATTCGAAAAAAATAAAATTTTGAAATTTTGGTCGAAATCTGAAAAATTTTCAAATGCTGTTTTGAGGGTGAAGATCGCATCTTTTGGGATTTTCAGTACCAGAAAAATTTCCATTTTTTTGAAAACTTTAAATGCTCATAACTCGTGAAGGAATGCACCTAGAGGGCTAAAAATTGTAATCTTTCTGTAATCTAGAGAGTCAGACCTTTCCAATGATGTATGATTTGTATATATTCGAGAAAAATAAAATTTTGAAATTTTGGTCGAAATCTGAAAAATTTTCAAATGCTGTTTTGAGGGTGAAGATCGTATCTTTTGAAAAATGTCCATTTTTTTTGAAAACTTTAAATGCTCATAACTCGTAGAGAAATGCACCTAGAGGGTTAAAAATTGCATTTCTGTAATCTAGAGAGTCAGACCTTTCCAATGATGTATGATTTGTATATATTCGAGAAAAATAAAATTTTGAAATTTTGGTCGAAATCTGAAAAATTTTCAAATGCTGTTTTGAGGGTGAAGATCGCATCTTTTGGGATTTTCAGTACCAGAAAAATTTCGGTTTTTTTTGAAAACTTTAAATGCTCATAACTCATGAAGGAATGCACCTAGAGGGCTAAAAATTGCATTTCTGTAATCTAGAGAGTCAGACCTTTCCAATGATGTATGATTTGTATATATTCGAGAAAAATAAAATTTTGAAATTTTGGTCGAAATCTGAAAAATTTTCAAATGCTGTTTTGAGGGTGAAGATCGTATCTTTTGGGATTTTCAGTACAAGAAAAATGTCCATTTTTTTTGAAAACTTTAAATGCTCATAACTCGTAGAGAAATGCACCTAGAGGGCTAAAAATTGCATTTCTGTAATCTAGAGAGTCAGACCTTTCCAATGATGTATGATTTGTATATATTCGAGAAAAATAAAATTTTGAAATTTTGGTAGAAATCTGAAAAATTTTCAAATGCTGTTTTGAGGGTGAAGATCGCATCTTTTGGGATTTTCAGTACCAGAAAAATTTCGGTTTTTTTTGAAAACTTTAAATGCTCATAACTCGTGAAGGAAGGCACCTAGAGGGCTAAAAATTGCATTTCTGTAATCTAGAGAGTTAGACCTTTCCAATGATGTATGATTTGCATATATTCGAAAAAAATAAAATTTTGAAATTTTGGTCGAAATCTGAAAAATTTTCAAATGCTGTTTTGAGGGTGAAGATCGCATCTTTTGGGATTTTCAGTACCAGAAAAATTTCCATTTTTTTGAAAACTTTAAATGCTCATAACTCGTGAAGGAATGCACCTAGAGGGCTAAAAATTGTAATCTTTCTGTAATCTAGAGAGTCAGACCTTTCCAATGATGTATGATTTGTATATATTCGAGAAAAATAAAATTTTGAAATTTTGGTCGAAATCTGAAAAATTTTCAAATGCTGTTTTGAGGGTGAAGATCGTATCTTTTGAAAAATGTCCATTTTTTTTGAAAACTTTAAATGCTCATAACTCGTAGAGAAATGCACCTAGAGGGTTAAAAATTGCATTTCTGTAATCTAGAGAGTCAGACCTTTCCAATGATGTATGATTTGTATATATTCGAGAAAAATAAAATTTTGAAATTTTGGTCGAAATCTGAAAAATTTTCAAATGCTGTTTTGAGGGTGAAGATCGCATCTTTTGGGATTTTCAGTACCAGAAAAATTTCGGTTTTTTTTTAAAACTTTAAATGCTCATAACTCGTAGAGAAATGCACCTAGAGGGCTAAAAATTGCATTTCTGTAATCTAGAGAGTTAGACCTTTCCAATGATGTATGATTTGCATATATTCGAAAAAAATAAAATTTTGAAATTTTGGTCGAAATCTGAAAAATTTTCAAATGCTGTTTTGAGGGTGAAGATCGCATCTTTTGGGATTTTCAGTACCAGAAAAATTTCCATTTTTTTGAAAACTTTAAATGCTCATAACTCGTGAAGGAATGCACCTAGAGGGCTAAAAATTGTAATCTTTCTGTAATCTAGAGAGTCAGACCTTTCCAATGATGTATGATTTGTATATATTCGAGAAAAATAAAATTTTGAAATTTTGGTCGAAATCTGAAAAATTTTCAAATGCTGTTTTGAGGGTGAAGATCGTATCTTTTGAAAAATGTCCATTTTTTTTGAAAACTTTAAATGCTCATAACTCGTAGAGAAATGCACCTAGAGGGTTAAAAATTGCATTTCTGTAATCTAGAGAGTCAGACCTTTCCAATGATGTATGATTTGTATATATTCGAGAAAAATAAAATTTTGAAATTTTGGTCGAAATCTGAAAAATTTTCAAATGCTGTTTTGAGGGTGAAGATCGCATCTTTTGGGATTTTCAGTACCAGAAAAATTTCGGTTTTTTTTGAAAACTTTAAATGCTCATAACTCATGAAGGAATGCACCTAGAGGGCTAAAAATTGCATTTCTGTAATCTAGAGAGTCAGACCTTTCCAATGATGTATGATTTGTATATATTCGAGAAAAATAAAATTTTGAAATTTTGGTAGAAATCTGAAAAATTTTCAAATGCTGTTTTGAGGGTGAAGATCGCATCTTTTGGGATTTTCAGTACCAGAAAAATTTCGGTTTTTTTTGAAAACTTTAAATGCTCATAACTCGTGAAGGAAGGCACCTAGAGGGCTAAAAATTGCATTTCTGTAATCTAGAGAGTTAGACCTTTCCAATGATGTATGATTTGCATATATTCGAAAAAAATAAAATTTTGAAATTTTGGTCGAAATCTGAAAAATTTTCAAATGCTGTTTTGAGGGTGAAGATCGCATCTTTTGGGATTTTCAGTACCAGAAAAATTTCCATTTTTTTGAAAACTTTAAATGCTCATAACTCGTGAAGGAATGCACCTAGAGGGCTAAAAATTGTAATCTTTCTGTAATCTAGAGAGTCAGACCTTTCCAATGATGTATGATTTGTATATATTCGAGAAAAATAAAATTTTGAAATTTTGGTCGAAATCTGAAAAATTTTCAAATGCTGTTTTGAGGGTGAAGATCGTATCTTTTGAAAAATGTCCATTTTTTTTGAAAACTTTAAATGCTCATAACTCGTAGAGAAATGCACCTAGAGGGTTAAAAATTGCATTTCTGTAATCTAGAGAGTCAGACCTTTCCAATGATGTATGATTTGTATATATTCGAGAAAAATAAAATTTTGAAATTTTGGTCGAAATCTGAAAAATTTTCAAATGCTGTTTTGAGGGTGAAGATCGCATCTTTTGGGATTTTCAGTACCAGAAAAATTTCGGTTTTTTTTGAAAACTTTAAATGCTCATAACTCGTAGAGAAATGCACCTAGAGGGCTAAAAATTGCATTTCTGTAATCTAGAGAGTCAGACCTTTCCAATGATGTATGATTTGTATATATTCGAGAAAAATAAAATTTTGAAATTTTGGTGGAAATCTGAAAAATTTTCAAATGCTGTTTTGAGGGTGAAGATCGCATCTTTTGGGATTTTCAGTACCAGAAAAATGTCCATTTTTTTGAAAACTTTAAATGCTCATAACTCGTGAAGGAAGGCACCTAGAGGGCTAAAAATTGCATTTCTGTAATCTAGAGAGTTAGACCTTTCCAATGATGTATGATTTGCATATATTCGAAAAAAAATAAAATTTTAAAATTTTGGTCGAAATCTGAAAAATTTTCAAATGCTGTTTTGAGGGTGAAGATCGCATCTTTTGGGATTTTCAGTACCAGAAAAATTTCGGTTTTTTTTTAAAACTTTAAATGCTCATAACTCGTAGAGAAATGCACCTAGAGGGTTAAAAATTGCATTTCTGTAATCTAGAGAGTCAGACCTTTCCAATGATGTATGATTTGTATATATTCGAGAAAAATAAAATTTTGAAATTTTGGTCGAAATCTGAAAAATTTTCAAATGCTGTTTTGAGGGTGAAGATCGCATCTTTTGGGATTTTCAGTACCAGAAAAATTTCCATTTTTTTGAAAACTTTAAATGCTCATAACTCGTGAAGGAATGCACCTAGAGGGCTAAAAATTGCATTTCTGTAATCTAGAGAGTCAGACCTTTCCAATGATGTATGATTTGTATATATTCGAGAAAAATAAAATTTTGAAAATGATGTATGATTTGTATATATTCGAGAAAAATAAAATTTTGAAATTTTGGTGGAAATCTGAAAAATTTTCAAATGCTGTTTTGAGGGTGAAGATCGCATCTTTTGGGATTTTCAGTACCAGAAAAATTTCGGTTTTTTTTTAAAACTTTAAATGCTCATAACTCGTAGAGAAATGCACCTAGAGGGTTAAAAATTGCATTTCTGTAATCTAGAGATTTCTGTATATATTCGAGAAAAATAAAATTTTGAAATTTTGGTCGAAATCTGAAAAATTTTCAAATGCTGTTTTGAGGGTGAAGATCGCATCTTTTGGGATTTTCAGTACCAGAAAAATTTCCATTTTTTTGAAAACTTTAAATGCTCATAACTCGTGAAGGAATGCACCTAGAGGGCTAAAAATTGCATTTCTGTAATCTAGAGAGTCAGTTCTTTCCAATGATGTATGATTTGTATATATTCGAGAAAAATAAAATTTTGAAAATGATGTATGATTTGTATATATTCGAGAAAAATAAAATTTTGAAATTTTGGTCGAAATCTGAAAAATTTTCAAATGCTGTTTTGAGGGTGAAGATCGCATCTTTTGGGATTTTCAGTACCAGAAAAATTTCGGTTTTTTTTGAAAACTTTAAATGCTCATAACTCGTAGAGAAATGCACCTAGAGGGTTAAAAATTGCATTTCTGTAATCTAGAGAGTCAGACCTTTCCAATGATGTATGATTTGTATATATTCGAGAAAAATAAAATTTTGAAATTTTGGTCGAAATCTGAAAAATTTTCAAATGCTGTTTTGAGGGTGAAGATCGCATCTTTTGGGATTTTCAGTACCAGAAAAATTTCCATTTTTTTGAAAACTTTAAATGCTCATAACTCGTGAAGGAATGCACCTAGAGGGCTAAAAATTGCATTTCTGTAATCTAGAGAGTCAGACCTTTCCAATGATGTATGATTTGTATATATTCGAGAAAAATAAAATTTTGAAAATGATGTATGATTTGTATATATTCGAGAAAAATAAAATTTTGAAATTTTGGTGGAAATCTGAAAAATTTTCAAATGCTGTTTTGAGGGTGAAGATCGCATCTTTTGGGATTTTCAGTACCAGAAAAATTTCGGTTTTTTTTTAAAACTTTAAATGCTCATAACTCGTAGAGAAATGCACCTAGAGGGTTAAAAATTGCATTTCTGTAATCTAGAGATTTCTGTATATATTCGAGAAAAATAAAATTTTGAAATTTTGGTCGAAATCTGAAAAATTTTCAAATGCTGTTTTGAGGGTGAAGATCGCATCTTTTGGGATTTTCAGTACCAGAAAAATTTCCATTTTTTTGAAAACTTTAAATGCTCATAACTCGTGAAGGAATGCACCTAGAGGGCTAAAAATTGCATTTCTGTAATCTAGAGAGTCAGTTCTTTCCAATGATGTATGATTTGTATATATTCGAGAAAAATAAAATTTTGAAAATGATGTATGATTTGTATATATTCGAGAAAAATAAAATTTTGAAATTTTGGTCGAAATCTGAAAAATTTTCAAATGCTGTTTTGAGGGTGAAGATCGCATCTTTTGGGATTTTCAGTACCAGAAAAATTTCGGTTTTTTTTGAAAACTTTAAATGCTCATAACTCGTAGAGAAATGCACCTAGAGGGCTAAAAATTGCATTTCTGTAATCTAGAGAGTTAGACCTTTCCAATGATGTATGATTTGCATATATTCGAAAAAAATAAAATTTTGAAATTTTGGTCGAAATCTGAAAAATTTTCAAATGCTGTTTTGAGGGTGAAGATCGCATCTTTTGGGATTTTCAGTACCAGAAAAATTTCCATTTTTTTGAAAACTTTAAATGCTCATAACTCGTGAAGGAATGCACCTAGAGGGCTAAAAATTGCATTTCTGTAATCTAGAGAGTCAGACCTTTCCAATGATGTATGATTTGCATATATTCGAGAAAAATAAAATTTTGAAATTTTGGTCGAAATCTGAAAAATTTTCAAATGCTGTTTTGAGGGTGAAGATCGTATCTTTTGGGATTTTCAGTACCAGAAAAATGTCCATTTTTTTTGAAAACTTTAAATGCTCATAACTCGTGAAGGAATGCACCTAGAGGGTTAAAAATTGCATTTCTGTAATCTAGAGAGTCAGACCTTTCCAATGATGTATGATTTGTATATATTCGAGAAAAATAAAATTTTGAAATTTTGGTCGAAATCTGAAAAATTTTCAAATGCTGTTTTGAGGGTGAAGATCGCATCTTTTGGGATTTTCAGTACCAGAAAAATTTCGGTTTTTTTTGAAAACTTTAAATGCTCATAACTCGTAGAGAAATGCACCTAGAGGGCTAAAAATTGCATTTCTGTAATCTAGAGAGTTAGACCTTTCCAATGATGTATGATTTGCATATATTCGAAAAAAATAAAATTTTGAAATTTTGGTCGAAATCTGAAAAATTTTCAAATGCTGTTTTGAGGGTGAAGATCGCATCTTTTGGGATTTTCAGTACCAGAAAAATGTCCATTTTTTTTGAAAACTTTAAATGCTCATAACTCGTAGAGAAATGCACCTAGAGGGTTAAAAATTGCATTTCTGTAATCTAGAGAGTCAGACCTTTCCAATGATGTATGATTTGTATATATTCGAGAAAAATAAAATTTTGAAATTTTGGTCGAAATCTGAAAAATTTTCAAATGCTGTTTTGAGGGTGAAGATCGCATCTTTTGGGATTTTCAGTACCAGAAAAATTTCCATTTTTTTGAAAACTTTAAATGCTCATAACTCGTGAAGGAATGCACCTAGAGGGCTAAAAATTGCATTTCTGTAATCTAGAGAGTCAGACCTTTCCAATGATGTATGATTTGTATATATTCGAGAAAAATAAAATTTTGAAAATGATGTATGATTTGTATATATTCGAGAAAAATAAAATTTTGAAATTTTGGTCGAAATCTGAAAAATTTTCAAATGCTGTTTTGAGGGTGAAGATCGCATCTTTTGGGATTTTCAGTACCAGAAAAATGTCCATTTTTTTGAAAACTTTAAATGCTCATAACTCGTGAAGGAATGCACATAGAGGGCTAAAAATTGCATTTCTGTAATCTAGAGAGTTAGACCTTTCCAATGATGTATGATTTGCATATATTCGAAAAAAAAATAAAATTTTAAAATTTTGGTCGAAATCTGAAAAATTTTCAAATGCTGTTTTGAGGGTGAAGATCGCATCTTTTGGGATTTTCAGTACCAGAAAAATTTCGGTTTTTTTTGAAAACTTTAAATGCTGATAACTCGTAGAGAAATGCACCTAGAGGGCTAAAAATTGCATTTCTGTAATCTAGAGAGTCAGACCTTTCCAATGATGTATGATTTGTATATATTCGAGAAAAATAAAATTTTGAAATTTTGGTCGAAATCTGAAAAATTTTCAAATGCTGTTTTGAGGGTGAAGATCGCATCTTTTGGGATTTTCAGTACCAGAAAAATTTCCATTTTTTTGAAAACTTTAAATGCTCATAACTCGTGAAGGAATGCACCTAGAGGGCTAAAAATTGCATTTCTGTAATCTAGAGAGTTAGACCTTTCCAATGATGTATGATTTGTATATATTCGAGAAAAATAAAATTTTGAAATTTTGGTCGAAATCTGAAAAATTTTCAAATGCTGTTTTGAGGGTGAAGATCGCATCTTTTGGGATTTTCAGTACCAGAAAAATGTCCATTTTTTTTGAAAACTTTAAATGCTCATAACTCGTGAAGGAATGCACCTAGAGGGCTAAAAATTGCATTTCTGTAATCTAGAGAGTCAGACCTTTCCAATGATGTATGATTTGTATATATTCGAGAAAAATAAAATTTTGAAATTTTGGTCGAAATCTGAAAAATTTTCAAATGCTGTTTTGAGGGTGAAGATCGCATCTTTTGGGATTTTCAGTACCAGAAAAATTTCCATTTTTTTGAAAACTTTAAATGCTCATAACTCGTGAAGGAATGCACCTAGAGGGCTAAAAATTGCATTTCTGTAATCTAGAGAGTTAGACCTTTCCAATGATGTATGATTTGTATATATTCGAGAAAAATAAAATTTTGAAATTTTGGTCGAAATCTGAAAAATTTTCAAATGCTGTTTTGAGGGTGAAGATCGCATCTTTTGGGATTTTCAGTACCAGAAAAATGTCCATTTTTTTTGAAAACTTTAAATGCTCATAACTCGTGAAGGAATGCACCTAGAGGGCTAAAAATTGCATTTCTGTAATCTAGAGAGTCAGACCTTTCCAATGATGTATGATTTGTATATATTCGAGAAAAATAAAATTTTGAAAATGATGTATGATTTGTATATATTCGAGAAAAATAAAATTTTGAAATTTTGGTCGAAATCTGAAAAATTTTCAAATGCTGTTTTGAGGGTGAAGATCGTATCTTTTGGGATTTTCAGTACCAGAAAAATGTCCATTTTTTTTGAAAACTTTAAATGCTCATAACTCGTAGAGAAATGCACCTAGAGGGTTAAAAATTGCATTTCTGTAATCTAGAGAGTCAGACCTTTCCAATGATGTATGATTTGTATATATTCGAGAAAAATAAAATTTTGAAATTTTGGTCGAAATCTGAAAAATTTTCAAATGCTGTTTTGAGGGTGAAGATCGCATCTTTTGGGATTTTCAGTACCAGAAAAATTTCCATTTTTTTGAAAACTTTAAATGCTCATAACTCGTAGAGAAATGCACCTAGAGGGCTAAAAATTGCATTTCTGTAATCTAGAGAGTCAGACCTTTCCAATGATGTATGATTTGTATTCGAGAAAAATAAAATTTTGAAATTTTGGTCGAAATCTGAAAAATTTTCAAATGCTGTTTTGAGGGTGAAGATCGCATCTTTTGGGATTTTCAGTACCAGAAAAATTTCGGTTTTTTTTGAAAACTTTAAATGCTCATAACTCGTAGAGAAATGCACCTAGAGGGCTAAAAATAGCATTTCTGTAATCTAGAGAGTTAGACCTTTCCAATGATGTATGATTTGCATATATTCGAAAAAAATAAAATTTTGAAATTTTGGTCGAAATCTGAAAAATTTTCAAATGCTGTTTTGAGGGTGAAGATCGCATCTTTTGGGATTTTCAGTACCAGAAAAATGTCCATATTTTTGAAAACTTTAAATGCTCATAACTCGTAGAGAAATGCACCTAGAGGGCTAAAAATTGCATTTCTGCAATCAAGAGAGTCAGACCTTTCCAATGATGTATGATTTGTATATATTCGAGAAAAATAAAATTTTGAAATTTTGGTCGAAATCTGAAAAATTTTCAAATGCTGTTTTGAGGGTGAAGATCGCATCTTTTGGGATTTTCAGTACCAGAAAAATTTCGGTTTTTTTTTGAAAACTTTAAATCCTCATAACTCGTAGAGAAATGCACCTAGAGGGCTAAAAATTGCATTTCTGTAATCTAGAGAGTCAGACCTTTCCAATGATGTATGATTTGCATATATTCGAAAAAAATAAAATTTTGAAATTTTGGTCGAAATCTGAAAAATTTTCAAATGCTGTTTTGAGGGTGAAGATCGCATCTTTTGGGATTTTCAGTACCAGAAAAATTTCCATTTTTTTGAAAACTTTAAATGCTCATAACTCGTGAAGGAATGCACCTAGAGGGCTAAAAATTGCATTTCTGTAATCTAGAGAGTCAGACCTTTCCAATGATGTATGATTTGTATATATTCGAGAAAAATAAAATTTTGAAATTTTGGTCGAAATCTGAAAAATTTTCAAATGCTGTTTTGAGGGTGAAGATCGCATCTTTTGGGATTTTCAGTACCAGAAAAATGATTTGTATATATTCGAGAAAAATAAAATTTTGAAATTTTGGTCGAAATCTGAAAAATTTTCAAATGCTGTTTTGAGGGTGAAGTCGCATCTTTTGGGATTTTCAGTACCAGAAAAATTTCGGTTTTTTTTGAAAACTTTAAATGCTCATAACTCAGACCTTTCAGATGATGTATGATTTGTATATATTCGAGAAAAATAAAATTTTGAAATTTTGGTCGAAATCTGAAAAATTTTCAAATGCTGTTTTGAGGGTGAAGATCGCATCTTTTGGGATTTTCAGTACCAGAAAAATTTCCATTTTTTTGAAAACTTTAAATGCTCATAACTCGTGAAGGAATGCACCTAGAGGGCTAAAAATTGCATTTCTGTAATCTAGAGAGTCAGACCTTTCCAATGATGTATGATTTGTATATATTCGAGAAAAATAAAATTTTGAAATTTTGGTCGAAATCTGAAAAATTTTCAAATGCTGTTTTGAGGGTGAAGATCGCATCTTTTGGGATTTTCAGTACCAGAAAAATGTCCATTTTTTTGAAAACTTTAAATCCTCATAACTCGTAGAGAAATGCACCTAGAGGGCTAAAAATTGCATTTCTGTAATCTAGAGAGTTAGACCTTTCCAATGATGTATGATTTGCATATATTCGAGAAAAATAAAATTTTGAAATTTTCGTCGAAATCTGAAAAATTTTCAAATGCTGTTTTGAGGGTGAAGATCGCATCTTTTGGGATTTTCAGTACCAGAAAAATTTCGGTTTTTTTTGAAAACTTTAAATGCTCATTTCTGTAATCTAGAGAGTCAGACCTTTAAAATGATATATGATTTGTATATATTCGAGAAAAATAAAATTTTGAAATTTTCGTCGAAATCTGAAAAATTTTCAAATGCTGTTTTGAGGGTGAAGATCGCATCTTTTGGGATTTTCAGTACCAGAAAAATTTCCATTTTTTTGAAAACTTTAAATGCTCATAACTCGTGAAGGAATGCACCTAGAGGGCTAAAAATTGCATTTCTGTAATCTAGAGAGTCAGACCTTTCCAATGATGTATGATTTGTATATATTCGAGAAAAATAAAATTTTGAAATTTTCGTCGAAATCTGAAAAATTTTCAAATGCTGTTTTGAGGGTGAAGTTGCATCTTTTGGGATTTTCAGTACCAGAAAAATTTCGGTTTTTTTGAAAACTTTAAATGCTCATAACTCGTGAAGGAATGCACCTAGAGGGCTAAAAATTGCATTTCTGTAATCTAGAGAGTCAGACCTTTAAAATGATGTATGATTTGTATATATTCGAGAAAAATAAAATTTTGAAATTTTGGTCGAAATCTGAAAAATTTTCAAATGCTGTTTTGAGGGTGAAGATCGCATCTTTTGGGATTTTCAGTACCAGAAAAATTTCGGTTTTTTTTTGAAAACTTTAAATCCTCATAACTCGTAGAGAAATGCACCTAGAGGGCTAAAAATTGCATTTCTGTAATCTAGAGAGTTAGACCTTTCCAATGATGTATGATTTGCATATATTCGAGAAAAATAAAATTTTGAAATTTTCGTCGAAATCTGAAAAATTTTCAAATGCTGTTTTGAGGGTGAAGATCGCATCTTTTGGGATTTTCAGTACCAGAAAAATTTCGGTTTTTTTTGAAAACTTTAAATGCTCATTTCTGTAATCTAGAGAGTCAGACCTTTAAAATGATATATGATTTGTATATATTCGAGAAAAATAAAATTTTGAAATTTTCGTCGAAATCTGAAAAATTTTCAAATGCTGTTTGGAGGGTGAAGATCGCATCTTTTGGGATTTTCAGTACCAGAAAAATTTCCATTTTTTTGAAAACTTTAAATGCTCATAACTCGTAGAGAAATGCACCTAGAAGGCTAAAAATTGCATTTCTGTAATCTAGAGAGTCAGACCTTTCCAATGATGTATGATTTGTATATATTCGAGAAAAATAAAATTTTGAAATTTTGGTCGAAATCTGAAAAATTTTCAAATGCTGTTTTGAGGGTGAAGATCGCATCTTTTGGGATTTTCAGTACCAGAAAAATTTCCATTTTTTTGAAAACTTTAAATGCTCATAACTCGTGAAGGAATGCACCTAGAGGGCTAAAAATTGCATTTCTGTAATCTAGAGAGTCAGACCTTTCCAATGATGTATGATTTGTATATATTCGAGAAAAATAAAATTTTGAAATTTTCGTCGAAATCTGAAAAATTTTCAAATGCTGTTTTGAGGGTGAAGATCGCATCTTTTGGGATTTTCAGTACCAGAAAAATTTCGGTTTTTTTTGAAAACTTTAAATGCTCATAACTCGTAGAGAAATGCACCTAGAGGGCTAAAAATTGCATTTCTGTAATCTAGAGAGTCAGACCTTTCCAATGATGTATGATTTGTATATATTCGAGAAAAATAAAATTTTGAAATTTTCGTCGAAATCTGAAAAATTTTCAAATGCTGTTTTGAGGGTGAAGATCGCATCTTTTGGGATTTTCAGTACCAGAAAAATTTCCATTTTTTTGAAAACTTTAAATGCTCATAACTCGTAGAGAAATGCACCTAGAGGGCTAAAAATTGCATTTCTGTAATCTAGAGAGTCAGACCTTTCCAATGATGTATGATTTGTATATATTCGAGAAAAATAAAATTTTGAAATTTTGGTCGAAATCTGAAAAATTTTCAAATGCTGTTTTGAGGGTGAAGATCGCATCTTTTGGGATTTTCAGTACCAGAAAAATTTCCATTTTTTTGAAAACTTTAAATGCTCATAACTCGTGAAGGAATGCACCTAGAGGGCTAAAAATTGCATTTCTGTAATCTAGAGAGTCAGACCTTTCCAATGATGTATGATTTGTATATATTCGAGAAAAATAAAATTTTGAAATTTTCGTCGAAATCTGAAAAATTTTCAAATGCTGTTTTAAGGGTGAAGATCGCATCTTTTGGGATTTTCAGTACCAGAAAAATGTCCATTTTTTTGAAAACTTTAAATCCTCATAACTCGTAGAGAAATGCACCTAGAGGGCTAAAAATTGCATTTCTGTAATCTAGAGAGTTAGACCTTTCCAATGATGTATGATTTGCATATATTCGAGAAAAATAAAATTTTGAAATTTTCGTCGAAATCTGAAAAATTTTCAAATGCTGTTTTGAGGGTGAAGATCGCATCTTTTGGGATTTTCAGTACCAGAAAAATTTCGGTTTTTTTTGAAAACTTTAAATGCTCATTTCTGTAATCTAGAGAGTCAGACCTTTAAAATGATATATGATTTGTATATATTCGAGAAAAATAAAATTTTGAAATTTTCGTCGAAATCTGAAAAATTTTCAAATGCTGTTTGGAGGGTGAAGATCGCATCTTTTGGGATTTTCAGTACCAGAAAAATTTCGGTTTTTTTTGAAAACTTTAAATGCTCATAACTCGTAGAGAAATGCACCTAGAGGGCTAAAAATTGCATTTCTGTAATCTAGAGAGTCAGACCTTTCCAATGATGTATGATTTGTATATATTCGAGAAAAATAAAATTTTGAAATTTTCGTCAAAATCTGAAAAATTTTCAAATGCTGTTTTGAGGGTGAAGATCGCATCTTTTGGGATTTTCAGTACCAGAAAAATTTCCATTTTTTTGAAAACTTTAAATGCTCATAACTCGTAGAGAAATGCACCTAGAGGGCTAAAAATTGCATTTCTGTAATCTAGAGAGTCAGACCTTTCCAATGATGTATGATTTGTATATATTCGAGAAAAATAAAATTTTGAAATTTTGGTCGAAATCTGAAAAATTTTCAAATGCTGTTTTGAGGGTGAAGATCGCATCTTTTGGGATTTTCAGTACCAGAAAAATTTCCATTTTTTTGAAAACTTTAAATGCTCATAACTCGTGAAGGAATGCACCTAGAGGGCTAAAAATTGCATTTCTGTAATCTAGAGAGTCAGACCTTTCCAATGATGTATGATTTGTATATATTCGAGAAAAATAAAATTTTGAAATTTTCGTCGAAATCTGAAAAATTTTCAAATGCTGTTTTAAGGGTGAAGATCGCATCTTTTGGGATTTTCAGTACCAGAAAAATGTCCATTTTTTTGAAAACTTTAAATCCTCATAACTCGTAGAGAAATGCACCAGAGGGCTAAAAATTGCATTTCTGTAATCTAGAGAGTCAGACCTTTAAAATGATATATGATTTGTATATATTCGAGAAAAATAAAATTTTGAAATTTTCGTCGAAATCTGAAAAATTTTCAAATGCTGTTTTGAGGGTGAAGATCGCATCTTTTGGGATTTTCAGTACCAGAAAAATTTCGGTTTTTTTTTGAAAACTTTAAATCCTCATAACTCGTAGAGAAATGCACCTAGAGGGCTAAAAATTGCATTTCTGTAATCTAGAGAGTTAGACCTTTCCAATGATGTATGATTTGCATATATTCGAGAAAAATAAAATTTTGAAATTTTCGTCGAAATCTGAAAAATTTTCAAATGCTGTTTTGAGGGTGAAGATCGCATCTTTTGGGATTTTCAGTACCAGAAAAATTTCGGTTTTTTTTGAAAACTTTAAATGCTCATTTCTGTAATCTAGAGAGTCAGACCTTTAAAATGATATATGATTTGTATATATTCGAGAAAAATAAAATTTTGAAATTTTCGTCGAAATCTGAAAAATTTTCAAATGCTGTTTTGAGGGTGAAGATCGCATCTTTTGGGATTTTCAGTACCAGAAAAATTTCCATTTTTTTGAAAACTTTAAATGCTCATAACTCGTGAAGGAATGCACCTAGAGGGCTAAAAATTGCATTTCTGTAATCTAGAGAGTCAGACCTTTCCAATGATGTATGATTTGTATATATTCGAGAAAAATAAAATTTTGAAATTTTCGTCGAAATCTGAAAAATTTTCAAATGCTGTTTTAAGGGTGAAGATCGCATCTTTTGGGATTTTCAGTACCAGAAAAATGTCCATTTTTTTGAAAACTTTAAATCCTCATAACTCGTAGAGAAATGCACCTAGAGGGCTAAAAATTGCATTTCTGTAATCTAGAGAGTCAGACCTTTAAAATGATATATGATTTGTATATATTCGAGAAAAATAAAATTTTGAAATTTTCGTCGAAATCTGAAAAATTTTCAAATGCTGTTTTGAGGGTGAAGATCGCATCTTTTGGGATTTTCAGTACCAGAAAAATTTCGGTTTTTTTTGAAAACTTTAAATGCTCATTTCTGTAATCTAGAGAGTCAGACCTTTAAAATGATATATGATTTGTATATATTCGAGAAAAATAAAATTTTGAAATTTTCGTCGAAATCTGAAAAATTTTCAAATGCTGTTTTGAGGGTGAAGATCGCATCTTTTGGGATTTTCAGTACCAGAAAAATTTCGGTTTTTTTTTGAAAACTTTAAATCCTCATAACTCGTAGAGAAATGCACCTAGAGGGCTAAAAATTGCATTTCTGTAATCTAGAGAGTTAGACCTTTCCAATGATGTATGATTTGCATATATTCGAGAAAAATAAAATTTTGAAATTTTCGTCGAAATCTGAAAAATTTTCAAATGCTGTTTTGAGGGTGAAGATCGCATCTTTTGGGATTTTCAGTACCAGAAAAATTTCGGTTTTTTTTGAAAACTTTAAATGCTCATTTCTGTAATCTAGAGAGTCAGACCTTTAAAATGATATATGATTTGTATATATTCGAGAAAAATAAAATTTTGAAATTTTCGTCGAAATCTGAAAAATTTTCAAATGCTGTTTTGAGGGTGAAGATCGCATCTTTTGGGATTTTCAGTACCAGAAAAATTTCCATTTTTTTGAAAACTTTAAATGCTCATAACTCGTGAAGGAATGCACCTAGAGGGCTAAAAATTGCATTTCTGTAATCTAGAGAGTCAGACCTTTCCAATGATGTATGATTTGTATATATTCGAGAAAAATAAAATTTTGAAATTTTCGTCGAAATCTGAAAAATTTTCAAATGCTGTTTTAAGGGTGAAGATCGCATCTTTTGGGATTTTCAGTACCAGAAAAATGTCCATTTTTTTGAAAACTTTAAATCCTCATAACTCGTAGAGAAATGCACCTAGAGGGCTAAAAATTGCATTTCTGTAATCTAGAGAGTCAGACCTTTAAAATGATATATGATTTGTATATATTCGAGAAAAATAAAATTTTGAAATTTTCGTCGAAATCTGAAAAATTTTCAAATGCTGTTTTGAGGGTGAAGATCGCATCTTTTGGGATTTTCAGTACCAGAAAAATTTCGGTTTTTTTTGAAAACTTTAAATGCTCATTTCTGTAATCTAGAGAGTCAGACCTTTAAAATGATATATGATTTGTATATATTCGAGAAAAATAAAATTTTGAAATTTTCGTCGAAATCTGAAAAATTTTCAAATGCTGTTTTGAGGGTGAAGATCGCATCTTTTGGGATTTTCAGTACCAGAAAAATTTCGGTTTTTTTTGAAAACTTTAAATCCTCATAACTCGTAGAGAAATGCACCTAGAGGGCTAAAAATTGCATTTCTGTAATCTAGAGAGTCAGACCTTTAAAATGATATATGATTTGTATATATTCGAGAAAAATAAAATTTTGAAATTTTCGTCGAAATCTGAAAAATTTTCAAATGCTGTTTTGAGGGTGAAGATCGCATCTTTTGGGATTTTCAGTACCAGAAAAATTTCGGTTTTTTTTTGAAAACTTTAAATCCTCATAACTCGTAGAGAAATGCACCTAGAGGGCTAAAAATTGCATTTCTGTAATCTAGAGAGTTAGACCTTTCCAATGATGTATGATTTGCATATATTCGAGAAAAATAAAATTTTGAAATTTTCGTCGAAATCTGAAAAATTTTCAAATGCTGTTTTGAGGGTGAAGATCGCATCTTTTGGGATTTTCAGTACCAGAAAAATTTCGGTTTTTTTTGAAAACTTTAAATGCTCATTTCTGTAATCTAGAGAGTCAGACCTTTAAAATGATATATGATTTGTATATATTCGAGAAAAATAAAATTTTGAAATTTTCGTCGAAATCTGAAAAATTTTCAAATGCTGTTTTGAGGGTGAAGATCGCATCTTTTGGGATTTTCAGTACCAGAAAAATTTCGGTTTTTTTTGAAAACTTTAAATCCTCATAACTCGTAGAGAAATGCACCTAGAGGGCTAAAAATTGCATTTCTGTAATCTAGAGAGTTAGACCTTTCCAATGATGTATGATTTGCATATATTCGAGAAAAATAAAATTTTGAAATTTTCGTCGAAATCTGAAAAATTTTCAAATGCTGTTTGGAGGGTGAAGATCGCATCTTTTGGGATTTTCAGTACCAGAAAAATTTCGGTTTTTTTTTGAAAACTTTAAATCCTCATAACTCGTAGAGAAATGCACCTAGAGGGCTAAAAATTGCATTTCTGTAATCTAGAGAGTTAGACCTTTCCAATGATGTATGATTTGCATATATTCGAGAAAAATAAAATTTTGAAATTTTCGTCGAAATCTGAAAAATTTTCAAATGCTGTTTTGAGGGTGAAGATCGCATCTTTTGGGATTTTCAGTACCAGAAAAATTTCGGTTTTTTTTGAAAACTTTAAATGCTCATTTCTGTAATCTAGAGAGTCAGACCTTTAAAATGATATATGATTTGTATATATTCGAGAAAAATAAAATTTTGAAATTTTCGTCGAAATCTGAAAAATTTTCAAATGCTGTTTGGAGGGTGAAGATCGCATCTTTTGGGATTTTCAGTACCAGAAAAATGTCCTTTTTTTTGAAAACTTTAAATGCTCATAACTCGTAGAGAAATGCACCTAGAAGGCTAAAAATTGCATTTCTGTAATCTAGAGAGTCAGACCTTTCCAATGATGTATGATTTGTATATATTCGAGAAAAATAAAATTTTGAAATTTTCGTCGAAATCTGAAAAATTTTCAAATGCTGTTTTGAGGGTGAAGATCGCATCTTTTGGGATTTTCAGTACCAGAAAAATTTCCATTTTTTTGAAAACTTTAAATGCTCATAACTCGTGAAGGAATGCACCTAGAGGGCTAAAAATTGCATTTCTGTAATCTAGAGAGTCAGACCTTTCCAATGATGTATGATTTGTATATATTCGAGAAAAATAAAATTTTGAAATTTTCGTCGAAATCTGAAAAATTTTCAAATGCTGTTTTGAGGGTGAAGATCGCATCTTTTGGGATTTTCAGTACCAGAAAAATTTCGGTTTTTTTTGAAAACTTTAAATGCTCATAACTCGTAGAGAAATGCACCTAGAGGGCTAAAAATTGCATTTCTGTAATCTAGAGAGTCAGACCTTTCCAATGATGTATGATTTGTATATATTCGAGAAAAATAAAATTTTGAAATTTTCGTCGAAATCTGAAAAATTTTCAAATGCTGTTTTGAGGGTGAAGATCGCATCTTTTGGGATTTTCAGTACCAGAAAAATTTCCATTTTTTTGAAAACTTTAAATGCTCATAACTCGTAGAGAAATGCACCTAGAGGGCTAAAAATTGCATTTCTGTAATCTAGAGAGTCAGACCTTTCCAATGATGTATGATTTGTATATATTCGAGAAAAATAAAATTTTGAAATTTTCGTCGAAATCTGAAAAATTTTCAAATGCTGTTTTGAGGGTGAAGATCGCATCTTTTGGGATTTTCAGTACCAGAAAAATGTCCTTTTTTTTGAAAACTTTAAATGCTCATAACTCGTAGAGAAATGCACCTAGAAGGCTAAAAATTGCATTTCTGTAATCTAGAGAGTCAGACCTTTCCAATGATGTATGATTTGTATATATTCGAGAAAAATAAAATTTTGAAATTTTCGTCGAAATCTGAAAAATTTTCAAATGCTGTTTTGAGGGTGAAGATCGCATCTTTTGGGATTTTCAGTACCAGAAAAATTTCCATTTTTTTGAAAACTTTAAATGCTCATAACTCGTGAAGGAATGCACCTAGAGGGCTAAAAATTGCATTTCTGTAATCTAGAGAGTCAGACCTTTCCAATGATGTATGATTTGTATATATTCGAGAAAAATAAAATTTTGAAATTTTCGTCGAAATCTGAAAAATTTTCAAATGCTGTTTTGAGGGTGAAGATCGCATCTTTTGGGATTTTCAGTACCAGAAAAATTTCGGTTTTTTTTGAAAACTTTAAATGCTCATAACTCGTGAAGGAATGCACCTAGAGGGCTAAAAATTGCATTTCTGTAATCTAGATAGTCAGACCTTTCCAATGATGTATGATTTGTATATATTCGAGAAAAATAAAATTTTGAAATTTTCGTCGAAATCTGAAAAATTTTCAAATGCTGTTTTGAGGGTGAAGATCGCATCTTTTGGGATTTTCAGTACCAGAAAAATTTCCATTTCCAATCTAGAGAGTCAGACCTTTCCAATGATGTATGATTTGTATATATTCGAGAAAAATAAAATTTTGAAATTTTCGTCGAAATCTGAAAAATTTTCAAATGCTGTTTTGAGGGTGAAGATCGCATCTTTTGGGATTTTCAGTACCAGAAAAATGTCCATTTTTTTTGAAAACTTTAAATCCTCATAACTCGTAGAGAAATGCACCTAGAGGGCTAAAAATTGCATTTCTGTAATCTAGAGAGTTAGACCTTTCCAATGATGTATGATTTGCATATATTCGAGAAAAATAAAATTTTGAAATTTTCGTCGAAATCTGAAAAATTTTCAAATGCTGTTTTGAGGGTGAAGATCGCATCTTTTGGGATTTTCAGTACCAGAAAAATTTCGGTTTTTTTTGAAAACTTTAAATGCTCATAACTCGTGAAGGAATGCACCTAGAGGGCTAAAAATTGCATTTCTGTAATCTAGATAGTCAGACCTTTCCAATGATGTATGATTTGTATATATTCGAGAAAAATAAAATTTTGAAATTTTCGTCGAAATCTGAAAAATTTTCAAATGCTGTTTTGAGGGTGAAGATCGCATCTTTTGGGATTTTCAGTACCAGAAAAATTTCCATTTCCAATCTAGAGAGTCAGACCTTTCCAATGATGTATGATTTGTATATATTCGAGAAAAATAAAATTTTGAAATTTTCGTCGAAATCTGAAAAATTTTCAAATGCTGTTTTGAGGGTGAAGATCGCATCTTTTGGGATTTTCAGTACCAGAAAAATGTCCATTTTTTTGAAAACTTTAAATGCTCATAACTCGTAGAGAAATGCACCTAGAGGGCTAAAAATTGCATTTCTGTAATCTAGAGAGTCAGACCTTTCCAATGATGTATGATTTGTATATATTCGAGAAAAATAAAATTTTGAAATTTTCGTCGAAATCTGAAAAATTTTCAAATGAGGTTTTGAGGGTGAAGATCGCATCTTTTGGGATTTTCAGTACCAGAAAAATTTCCATTTTTTTGAAAACTTTAAATGCTCATAACTCGTGAAGGAATGCACCTAGAGGGCTAAAAATTGCATTTCTGTAATCTAGAGAGTCAGACCTTTCCAATGATGTATGATTTGTATATATTCGAGAAAAATAAAATTTTGAAATTTTCGTCGAAATCTGAAAAATTTTCAAATGCTGTTTTAAGGGTGAAGATCGCATCTTTTGGGATTTTCAGTACCAGAAAAATGTCCATTTTTTTTGAAAACTTTAAATCCTCATAACTCGTAGAGAAATGCACCTAGAGGGCTAAAAATTGCATTTCTGTAATCTAGAGAGTTAGACCTTTCCAATGATGTATGATTTGCATATATTCGAGAAAAATAAAATTTTGAAATTTTCGTCGAAATCTGAAAAATTTTCAAATGCTGTTTTGAGGGTGAAGATCGCATCTTTTGGGATTTTCAGTACCAGAAAAATTTCGGTTTTTTTTGAAAACTTTAAATGCTCATAACTCGTGAAGGAATGCACCTAGAGGGCTAAAAATTGCATTTCTGTAATCTAGATAGTCAGACCTTTCCAATGATGTATGATTTGTATATATTCGAGAAAAATAAAATTTTGAAATTTTCGTCGAAATCTGAAAAATTTTCAAATGCTGTTTTGAGGGTGAAGATCGCATCTTTTGGGATTTTCAGTACCAGAAAAATTTCCATTTCCAATCTAGAGAGTCAGACCTTTCCAATGATGTATGATTTGTATATATTCGAGAAAAATAAAATTTTGAAATTTTCGTCGAAATCTGAAAAATTTTCAAATGCTGTTTTGAGGTTGCATTTCTGTAATCTAGAGAGTTAGACCTTTCCAATGATGTATGATTTGCATATATTCGAGAAAAATAAAATTTTGAAATTTTCGTCGAAATCTGAAAAATTTTCAAATGCTGTTTTGAGGGTGAAGATCGCATCTTTTGGGATTTTCAGTACCAGAAAAATTTCGGTTTTTTTTGAAAACTTTAAATGCTCATAACTCGTGAAGGAATGCACCTAGAGGGCTAAAAATTGCATTTCTGTAATCTAGATAGTCAGACCTTTCCAATGATGTATGATTTGTATATATTCGAGAAAAATAAAATTTTGAAATTTTCGTCGAAATCTGAAAAATTTTCAAATGCTGTTTTGAGGGTGAAGATCGCATCTTTTGGGATTTTCAGTACCAGAAAAATGTCCATTTTTTTGAAAACTTTAAATGCTCATAACTCGTAGAGAAATGCACCTAGAGGGCTAAAAATTGCATTTCTGTAATCTAGAGAGTCAGACCTTTCCAATGATGTATGATTTGTATATATTCGAGAAAAATAAAATTTTGAAATTTTGGTCGAAATCTGAAAAATTTTCAAATGCTGTTTTGAGGGTGAAGATCGCATCTTTTGGGATTTTCAGTACCAGAAAAATTTCCATTTTTTTGAAAACTTTAAATGCTCATAACTCGTGAAGGAATGCACCTAGAGGGCTAAAAATTGCATTTCTGTAATCTAGAGAGTCAGACCTTTCTAATGATGTATGATTTGTATATATTCGAGAAAAATAAAATTTTGAAATTTTCGTCGAAATCTGAAAAATTTTCAAATGCTGTTTTGAGGGTGAAGATCGCATCTTTTGGGATTTTCAGTACCAGAAAAATTTCCATTTTTTTGAAAACTTTAAATGCTCATAACTCGTAGAGAAATGCACCTAGAGGGCTAAAAATTGCATTTCTGTAATCTAGAGAGTCAGACCTTTCCAATGATGTATGATTTGTATATATTCGAGAAAAATAAAATTTTGAAATTTTGGTCGAAATCTGAAAAATTTTCAAATGCTGTTTTGAGGGTGAAGATCGCATCTTTTGGGATTTTCAGTACCAGAAAAATGTCCATTTTTTTGAAAACTTTAAATGCTCATAACTCGTAGAGAAATGCACCTAGAGGGCTAAAAATTGCATTTCTGTAATCTAGAGAGTCAGACCTTTCCAATGATGTATGATTTGTATATATTCGAGAAAAATAAAATTTTGAAATTTTGGTCGAAATCTGAAAAATTTTCAAATGCTGTTTTGAGGGTGAAGATCGCATCTTTTGGGATTTTCAGTACCAGAAAAATTTCCATTTTTTTGAAAACTTTAAATGCTCATAACTCGTGAAGGAATGCACCTAGAGGGCTAAAAATTGCATTTCTGTAATCTAGAGAGTCAGACCTTTCCAATGATGTATGATTTGTATATATTCGAGAAAAATAAAATTTTGAAATTTTCGTCGAAATCTGAAAAATTTTCAAATGCTGTTTTGAGGGTGAAGATCGCATCTTTTGGGATTTTCAGTACCAGAAAAATGTCCTTTTTTTTGAAAACTTTAAATGCTCATAACTCGTAGAGAAATGCACCTAGAGGGCTAAAAATTGCATTTCTGTAATCTAGAGAGTCAGACCTTTCCAATGATGTATGATTTGTATATATTCGAGAAAAATAAAATTTTGAAATTTTCGTCGAAATCTGAAAAATTTTCAAATGCTGTTTTGAGGGTGAAGATCGCATCTTTTGGGATTTTCAGTACCAGAAAAATTTCGGTTTTTTTTGAAAACTTTAAATGCTCATAACTCGTAGAGAAATGCACCTAGAGGGCTAAAAATTTCATTTCTGTAATCTAGAGAGTCAGACCTTTCTAATGATGTATGATTTGTATATATTCGAGAAAAATAAAATTTTGAAATTTTCGTCGAAATCTGAAAAATTTTCAAATGCTGTTTTGAGGGTGAAGATCGCATCTTTTGGGATTTTCAGTACCAGAAAAATGTCCATTTTTTTGAAAACTTTAAATGCTCATAACTCGTAGAGAAATGCACCTAGAGGGCTAAAAATTGCATTTCTGTTATCTAGAGAGTCAGACCTTTCCAATGATGTATGATTTGTATATATTCGAGAAAAATAAAATTTTGAAATTTTGGTCGAAATCTGAAAAATTTTCAAATGCTGTTTTGAGGGTGAAGATCGCATCTTTTGGGATTTTCAGTACCAGAAAAATTTCCATTTTTTTGAAAACTTTAAATGCTCATAACTCGTGAAGGAATGCACCTAGAGGGCTAAAAATTGCATTTCTGTAAACTAGAGAGTCAGACCTTTCCAATGATGTATGATTTGTAAATATTCGAGAAAAATAAAATTTTGAAATTTTGGTCGAAATCTGAAAAATTTTCAAATGCTGTTTTGAGGGTGAAGATCGCATCTTTTGGGATTTTCAGTACCAGAAAAATTTCGGTTTTTTTTGAAAACTTTAAATGCTCATAACTCGTAGAGAAATGCACCTAGAGGGCTAAAAATTTCATTTCTGTAATCTAGAGAGTCAGACCTTTCTAATGATGTATGATTTGTATATATTCGAGAAAAATAAAATTTTGAAATTTTGGTCGAAATCTGAAAAATTTTCAAATGCTGTTTTGAGGGTGAAGATCGCATCTTTTGGGATTTTCAGTACCAGAAAAATGTCCATTTTTTTGAAAACTTTAAATGCTCATAACTCGTAGAGAAATGCACCTAGAGGGCTAAAAATTGCATTTCTGTTATCTAGAGAGTCAGACCTTTCCAATGATGTATGATTTGTATATATTCGAGAAAAATAAAATTTTGAAATTTTGGTCGAAATCTGAAAAATTTTCAAATGCTGTTTTGAGGGTGAAGATCGCATCTTTTGGGATTTTCAGTACCAGAAAAATTTCCATTTTTTTGAAAACTTTAAATGCTCATAACTCGTGAAGGAATGCACCTAGAGGGCTAAAAATTGCATTTCTGTAAACTAGAGAGTCAGACCTTTCCAATGATGTATGATTTGTAAATATTCGAGAAAAATAAAATTTTGAAATTTTGGTCGAAATCTGAAAAATTTTCAAATGCTGTTTTGAGGGTGAAGATCGCATCTTTTGGGATTTTCAGTACCAGAAAAATTTCGTTTTTTTTTGAAAACTTTAAATGCTCATAACTCGTGAAGGAATGCACCTAGAGGGCTAAAAATTGCATTTCTGTAAACTAGAGAGTCAGACCTTTCCAATGATGTATGATTTGTAAATATTCGAGAAAAATAAAATTTTGAAATTTTCGTCGAAATCTGAAAAATTTTCAAATGCTGTTTTGAGGGTGAAGATCGCATCTTTTGGGATTTTCAGTACCAGAAAAATTTCGGTTTTTTTTTGAAAACTTTAAATGCTCATAACTCGTGAAGGAATGCACCTAGAGGGCTAAAAATTGCATTTCTGTAAACTAGAGAGTCAGACCTTTCCAATGATGTATGATTTGTATATATTCGAGAAAAATAAAATTTTGAAATTTTCGTCGAAATCTGAAAAATTTTCAAATGCTGTTTTGAGGGTGAAGATCGCATCTTTTGGGATTTTCAGTACCAGAAAAATTTCGGTTTTTTTTTGAAAACTTTAAATGCTCATAACTCGTGAAGGAATGCACCTAGAGGGCTAAAAATTGCATTTCTGTAAACTAGAGAGTCAGACCTTTCCAATGATGTATGATTTGTAAATATTCGAGAAAAATAAAATTTTGAAATTTTCGTCGAAATCTGAAAAATTTTCAAATGCTGTTTTGAGGGTGAAGATCGCATCTTTTGGGATTTTCAGTACCAGAAAAATTTCGGTTTTTTTTTGAAAACTTTAAATGCTCATAACTCGTGAAGGAATGCACCTAGAGGGCTAAAAATTGCATTTCTGTAATCTAGAGAGTCAGACCTTTCCAATGATGTATGATTTGTATATATTCGAGAAAAATAAAATTTTGAAATTTTCGTCGAAATCTGAAAAATTTTCAAATGCTGTTTTGAGGGTGAAGATCGCATCTTTTGGGATTTTCAGTACCAGAAAAATTTCCATTTCCAATCGAGAATTCGAGAAAAATAAAATTTTGAAATTTTCGTCGAAATCTGAAAAATTTTCAAATGCTGTTTTGAGGGTGAAGATCGCATCTTTTGGGATTTTCAGTACCAGAAAAATTTCCATTTGCAATCTAAAGAGTCAGACCTTTCCAATGATTTATGATTTGTATATATTCGAGAAAAATAAAATTTTGAAATTTTCGTCGAAATCTGAAAAATTTTCAAATGCTGTTTTGAGGGTGAAGATCGCATCTTTTGGGATTTTCAGTACCAGAAAAATTTCCATTTTTTTGAAAACTTTAAATGCTCATAACTCGTGAAGGAATGCACCTAGAGGGCTAAAAATTGCATTTCTGTAAACTAGAGAGTCAGACCTTTCCAATGATGTATGATTTGTAAATATTCGAGAAAAATAAAATTTTGAAATTTTCGTCGAAATCTGAAAAATTTTCAAATGCTGTTTTGAGGGTGAAGATCGCATCTTTTGGGATTTTCAGTACCAGAAAAATTTCGGTTTTTTTTTGAAAACTTTAAATGCTCATAACTCGTGAAGGAATGCACCTAGAGGGCTAAAAATTGCATTTCTGTAATCTAGAGAGTCAGACCTTTCCAATGATGTATGATTTGTATATATTCGAGAAAAATAAAATTTTGAAATTTTCGTCGAAATCTGAAAAATTTTCAAATGCTGTTTTGAGGGTGAAGATCGCATCTTTTGGGATTTTCAGTACCAGAAAAATTTCCATTTCCAATCGAGAATTCGAGAAAAATAAAATTTTGAAATTTTTGTCGAAATCTGAAAAATTTTCAAATGCTGTTTTGAGGGTGAAGATCGCATCTTTTGGGATTTTCAGTACCAGAAAAATTTCGGTTTTTTTTTGAAAACTTTAAATGCTCATAACTCGTGAAGGAATGCACCTAGAGGGCTAAAAATTGCATTTCTGTAAACTAGAGAGTCAGACCTTTCCAATGATGTATGATTTGTAAATATTCGAGAAAAATAAAATTTTGAAATTTTCGTCGAAATCTGAAAAATTTTCAAATGCTGTTTTGAGGGTGAAGATCGCATCTTTTGGGATTTTCAGTACCAGAAAAATTTCGGTTTTTTTTTGAAAACTTTAAATGCTCATAACTCGTGAAGGAATGCACCTAGAGGGCTAAAAATTGCATTTCTGTAATCTAGAGAGTCAGACCTTTCCAATGATGTATGATTTGTATATATTCGAGAAAAATAAAATTTTGAAATTTTCGTCGAAATCTGAAAAATTTTCAAATGCTGTTTTGAGGGTGAAGATCGCATCTTTTGGGATTTTCAGTACCAGAAAAATTTCCATTTCCAATCGAGAATTCGAGAAAAATAAAATTTTGAAATTTTCGTCGAAATCTGAAAAATTTTCAAATGCTGTTTTGAGGGTGAAGATCGCATCTTTTGGGATTTTCAGTACCAGAAAAATTTCCGTTTTTTTGAAAACTTTAAATGCTCATAACTCGTGAAGGAATGCACCTAGAGGGCTAAAAATTGCATTTCTGTAAACTAGAGAGTCAGACCTTTCCAATGATGTATGATTTGTAAATATTCGAGAAAAATAAAATTTTGAAATTTTCGTCGAAATCTGAAAAATTTTCAAATGCTGTTTTGAGGGTGAAGATCGCATCTTTTGGGATTTTCAGTACCAGAAAAATTTCGGTTTTTTTTTGAAAACTTTAAATGCTCATAACTCGTGAAGGAATGCACCTAGAGGGCTAAAAATTGCATTTCTGTAATCTAGAGAGTCAGACCTTTCCAATGATGTATGATTTGTATATATTCGAGAAAAATAAAATTTTGAAATTTTCGTCGAAATCTGAAAAATTTTCAAATGCTGTTTTGAGGGTGAAGATCGCATCTTTTGGGATTTTCAGTACCAGAAAAATTTCCATTTCCAATCGAGAATTCGAGAAAAATAAAATTTTGAAATTTTCGTCGAAATCTGAAAAATTTTCAAATGCTGTTTTGAGGGTGAAGATCGCATCTTTTGGGATTTTCAGTACCAGAAAAATTTCCATTTGCAATCTAAAGAGTCAGACCTTTCCAATGATTTATGATTTGTATATATTCGAGAAAAATAAAATTTTGAAATTTTCGTCGAAATCTGAAAAATTTTCAAATGCTGTTTTGAGGGTGAAGATCGCATCTTTTGGGATTTTCAGTACCAGAAAAATTTCCATTTTTTTGAAAACTTTAAATGCTCATAACTCGTGAAGGAATGCACCTAGAGGGCTAAAAATTGCATTTCTGTAAACTAGAGAGTCAGACCTTTCCAATGATGTATGATGATTTGTATATATTCGAGAAAAATAAAATTTTGAAATTTTCGTCGAAATCTGAAAAATTTTCAAATGCTGTTTTGAGGGTGAAGATCGCATCTTTTGGGATTTTCAGTACCAGAAAAATTTCCATTTCCAATCTAAAGAGTCAGACCTTTCCAATGATGTATGATTTGTATATATTCGAGAAAAATAAAATTTTGAAATTTTCGTCGAAATCTGAAAAATTTTCAAATGCTGTTTTGAGGGTGAAGATCGCATCTTTTGGGATTTTCAGTACCAGAAAAATGTCCGTTTTTTTGAAAACTTTAAATGCTCATAACACGTAGAGAAATGCACCTAGAGGGCTAAAAATTTCATTTCTGTAATCTAGAGAGTCAGACCTTTCTAATGATGTATGATTTGTATATATTCGAGAAAAATAAAATTTTGAAATTTTGGTCGAAATCTGAAAAATTTTCAAATGCTGTTTTGAGGGTGAAGATCGCATCTTTTGGGATTTTCAGTACCAGAAAAATTTCCATTTTTTTGAAAACTTTAAATGCTTATAACTCGTGAAGGAATGCACCTAGAGGGCTAAAAATTGCATTTCTGTAAACTAGAGAGTCAGACCTTTCCAATGATGTATGATGATTTGTATATATTCGAGAAAAATAAAATTTTGAAATTTTCGTCGAAATCTGAAAAATTTTCAAATGCTGTTTTGAGGGTGAAGATCGCATCTTTTGGGATTTTCAGTACCAGAAAAATTTCCATTTCCAATCTAAAGAGTCAGACCTTTCCAATGATGTATGATTTGTATATATTCGAGAAAAATAAAATTTTGAAATTTTCGTCGAAATCTGAAAAATTTTCAAATGCTGTTTTGAGGGTGAAGATCGCATCTTTTGGGATTTTCAGTACCAGAAAAATTTCCATTTGCAATCTAAAGAGTCAGACCTTTCCAATGATTTATGATTTGTATATATTCGAGAAAAATAAAATTTTGAAATTTTCGTCGAAATCTGAAAAATTTTCAAATGCTGTTTTGAGGGTGAAGATCGCATCTTTTGGGATTTTCAGTACCAGAAAAATTTCCATTTTTTTGAAAACTTTAAATGCTCATAACTCGTGAAGGAATGCACCTAGAGGGCTAAAAATTGCATTTCTGTAAACTAGAGAGTCAGACCTTTCCAATGATGTATGATGATTTGTATATATTCGAGAAAAATAAAATTTTGAAATTTTCGTCGAAATCTGAAAAATTTTCAAATGCTGTTTTGAGGGTGAAGATCGCATCTTTTGGGATTTTCAGTACCAGAAAAATTTCCATTTCCAATCTAAAGAGTCAGACCTTTCCAATGATGTATGATTTGTATATATTCGAGAAAAATAAAATTTTGAAATTTTCGTCGAAATCTGAAAAATTTTCAAATGCTGTTTTGAGGGTGAAGATCGCATCTTTTGGGATTTTCAGTACCAGAAAAATGTCCGTTTTTTTGAAAACTTTAAATGCTCATAACACGTAGAGAAATGCACCTAGAGGGCTAAAAATTTCATTTCTGTAATCTAGAGAGTCAGACCTTTCTAATGATGTATGATTTGTATATATTCGAGAAAAATAAAATTTTGAAATTTTGGTCGAAATCTGAAAAATTTTCAAATGCTGTTTTGAGGGTGAAGATCGCATCTTTTGGGATTTTCAGTACCAGAAAAATTTCCATTTTTTTGAAAACTTTAAATGCTTATAACTCGTGAAGGAATGCACCTAGAGGGCTAAAAATTGCATTTCTGTAATCTAGAGAGTCAGACCTTTCCAATGATGTATGATTTGTATATATTCGAGAAAAATAAAATTTTGAAATTTTCGTCGAAATCTGAAAAATTTTCAAATGCTGTTTTGAGGGTGAAGATCGCATCTTTTGGGATTTTCAGTACCAGAAAAATTTCCATTTTTTTGAAAACTTTAAATGCTCATAACTCGTGAAGGAATGCACCAGAGGGCTAAAAATTGCATTTCTGTAAACTAGAGAGTCAGACCTTTCCAATGATGTATGATTTGTAAATATTCGAGAAAAATAAAATTTTGAAATTTTCGTCGAAATCTGAAAAATTTTCAAATGCTGTTTTGAGGGTGAAGATCGCATCTTTTGGGATTTTCAGTACCAGAAAAATGTCCATTTTTTTGAAAACTTTAAATGCTCATAACTCGTGAAGGAATGCACCTAGAGGGCTAAAAATTGCATTTCTGTAATCTAGAGAGTCAGACCTTTCCAATGATGTATGATTTGTATAATATTCGAGAAAAATAAAATTTTGAAATTTTCGTCGAAATCTGAAAAATTTTCAAATGCTGTTTTGAGGGTGAAGATCGCATCTTTTGGGATTTTCAGTACCAGAAAAATGTCCATTTTTTTTTGAAAACTTTAAATGCTCATAACTCGTAGAGAAATGCACCTAGAGGGCTAAAAATTGCATTTCTGTAATCTAGAGAGTCAGACCTTTCCAATGATGTATGATTTGTATATATTCGAGAAAAATAAAATTTTGAAATTTTGGTCGAAATCTGAAAAATTTTCAAATGCTGTTTTGAGGGTGAAGATCGCATCTTTTGGGATTTTCAGTACCAGAAAAATGATTTGTATATATTCGAGAAAAATAAAATTTTGAAATTTTCGTCGAAATCTGAAAAATTTTCAAATGCTGTTTTGAGGGTGAAGATCGCATCTTTTGGGATTTTCAGTACCAGAAAAATGTCATTTTTTTTGAAAACTTTAAATGCTCATAACTCGTGAAGGAATGCACCTAGAGGGCTAAAAATTGCATTTCTGTAATCTAGAGAGTCAGACCTTTCCAATGATGTATGATTTGTATATATTCGAGAAAAATAAAATTTTGAAATTTTCGTCGAAATCTGAAAAATTTTCAAATGCTGTTTTGAGGGTGAAGATCGCATCTTTTGGGATTTTCAGTACCAGAAAAATTTCCGTTTTTTTGAAAACTTTAAATGCTCATAACTCGTGAAGGAATGCACCTAGAGGGCTAAAAATTGCATTTCTGTAAACTAGAGAGTCATACCTTTCCAATGATGTATGATTTGTAAATATTCGAGAAAAATAAAATTTTGAAATTTTCGTCGAAATCTGAAAAATTTTCAAATGCTGTTTTGAGGGTGAAGATCGCATCTTTTGGGATTTTCAGTACCAGAAAAATTTCCATTTTTTTGAAAACTTTAAATGCTCATAACTCGTGAAGGAATGCACCTAGAGGGCTAAAAATTGCATTTCTGTAATCTAGAGAGTCAGACCTTTCCAATGATGTATGATTTGTATATATTCGAGAAAAATAAAATTTTGAAATTTTCGTCGAAATCTGAAAAATTTTCAAATGCTGTTTTGAGGGTGAAGATCGCATCTTTTGGGATTTTCAGTACCAGAAAAATGTCCATTTTTTTTGAAAACTTTAAATGCTCATAACTCGTAGAGAAATGCACCTAGAGGGCTAAAAATTGCATTTCTGTAATCTAGAGAGTCAGACCTTTCCAATGATGTATGATTTGTATTTGTATTTGAAATTTTGGTCGAAATCTGAAAAATTTTCAAATGCTGTTTTGAGGGTGAAGATCGCATCTTTTGGGATTTTCAGTACCAGAAAAATTTCCATTTTTTTGAAAACTTTAAATGCTCATAACTCGTGAAGGAATGCACCTAGAGGGCTAAAAATTGCATTTCTGTAATCTAGAGAGTCAGACCTTTCCAATGATGTATGATTTGTATAATATTCGAGAAAAATAAAATTTTGAAATTTTCGTCAAAATCTGAAAAATTTTCAAATGCTGTTTTGAGGGTGAAGATCGCATCTTTAAATGCTCATAACTCGTGAAGGAATGCACCTAGAGGGCTAAAAATTGCATTTCTGTAAACTAGAGAGTCATACCTTTCCAATGATGTATGATTTGTAAATATTCGAGAAAAATAAAATTTTGAAATTTTCGTCGAAATCTGAAAAATTTTCAAATGCTGTTTTGAGGGTGAAGATCGCATCTTTTGGGATTTTCAGTACCAGAAAAATTTCCATTTTTTTGAAAACTTTAAATGCTCATAACTCGTGAAGGAATGCACCTAGAGGGCTAAAAATTGCATTTCTGTAATCTAGAGAGTCAGACCTTTCCAATGATGTATGATTTGTATATATTCGAGAAAAATAAAATTTTGAAATTTTCGTCGAAATCTGAAAAATTTTCAAATGCTGTTTTGAGGGTGAAGATCGCATCTTTTGGGATTTTCAGTACCAGAAAAATGTCCATTTTTTTTGAAAACTTTAAATGCTCATAACTCGTAGAGAAATGCACCTAGAGGGCTAAAAATTGCATTTCTGTAATCTAGAGAGTCAGACCTTTCCAATGATGTATGATTTGTATTTGTATTTGAAATTTTGGTCGAAATCTGAAAAATTTTCAAATGCTGTTTTGAGGGTGAAGATCGCATCTTTTGGGATTTTCAGTACCAGAAAAATTTCCATTTTTTTGAAAACTTTAAATGCTCATAACTCGTGAAGGAATGCACCTAGAGGGCTAAAAATTGCATTTCTGTAATCTAGAGAGTCAGACCTTTCCAATGATGTATGATTTGTATAATATTCGAGAAAAATAAAATTTTGAAATTTTCGTCAAAATCTGAAAAATTTTCAAATGCTGTTTTGAGGGTGAAGATCGCATCTTTTGGGATTTTCAGTACCAGAAAAATGTCCATTTTTTTTTGAAAACTTTAAATGCTCATAACTCGTAGAGAAATGCACCTAGAGGGCTAAAAATTGCATTTCTGTAATCTAGAGAGTCAGACCTTTCCAATGATGTATGATTTGTATTTGTATTTGAAATTTTGGTCGAAATCTGAAAAATTTTCAAATGCTGTTTTGAGGGTGAAGATCGCATCTTTTGGGATTTTCAGTACCAGAAAAATTTCCATTTTTTTGAAAACTTTAAATGCTCATAACTCGTGAAGGAATGCACCTAGAGGGCTAAAAATTGCATTTCTGTAATCTAGAGAGTCAGACCTTTCCAATGATGTATGATTTGTATAATATTCGAGAAAAATAAAATTTTGAAATTTTCGTCGAAATCTGAAAAATTTTCAAATGCTGTTTTGAGGGTGAAGATCGCATCTTTTGGGATTTTCAGTACCAGAAAAATGTCCATTTTTTTTTGAAAACTTTAAATGCTCATAACTCGTAGAGAAATGCACCTAGAGGGCTAAAAATTGCATTTCTGTAATCTAGAGAGTCAGACCTTTCCAATGATGTATGATTTGTATATATTCGAGAAAAATAAAATTTTGAAATTTTGGTCGAAATCTGAAAAATTTTCAAATGCTGTTTTGAGGGTGAAGATCGCATCTTTTGGGATTTTCAGTACCAGAAAAATGATTTGTATATATTCGAGAAAAATAAAATTTTGAAATTTTCGTCGAAATCTGAAAAATTTTCAAATGCTGTTTTGAGGGTGAAGATCGCATCTTTTGGGATTTTCAGTACCAGAAAAATGTCCATTTTTTTTGAAAACTTTAAATGCTCATAACTCGTCGAGAAATGCACCTAGAGGGCTAAAAATTGCATTTCTGTAATCTAGAGAGTCAGACCTTTCCAATGATGTATGATTTGTATATATTCGAGAAAAATAAAATTTTGAAATTTTCGTCGAAATCTGAAAAATTTTCAAATGCTGTTTTGAGGGTGAAGATCGCATCTTTTGGGATTTTCAGTACCAGAAAAATTTCCATTTTTTTGAAAACTTTAAATGCTCATAACTCGTGAAGGAATGCACCTAGAGGGCTAAAAATTGCATTTCTGTAAACTAGAGAGTCAGACCTTTCCAATGATGTATGATTTGTAAATATTCGAGAAAAATAAAAATTTGAAATTTTCGTCGAAATCTGAAAAATTTTCAAATGCTGTTTTGAGGGTGAAGATCGCATCTTTTGGGATTTTCAGTAAGAAAAATTTCCATTTTTTGAAAACTTTAAATGCTCATAACTCGTGAAGGAATGCACCTAGAGGGCTAAAAATTGCATTTCTGTAATCTAGAGAGTCAGACCTTTCCAATGATGTATGATTTGTATATATTCGAGAAAAATAAAATTTTGAAATTTTCGTCGAAATCTGAAAAATTTTCAAATGCTGTTTTGAGGGTGAAGATCGCATCTTTTGGGATTTTCAGTACCAGAAAAATTTCGGTTTTTTTTGAAAACTTTAAATGCTCATAACTCGTAGAGAAATGCACCTAGAGGGCTAAAAATTGCATTTCTGTAATCTAGAGAGTCAGACCTTTCCAATGATGTATGATTTGTATATATTCGAGAAAAATAAAATTTTGAAATTTTGGTCGAAATCTGAAAAATTTTCAAATGCTGTTTTGAGGGTGAAGATCGCATCTTTTGGGATTTTCAGTACCAGAAAAATTTCCATTTTTTTGAAAACTTTAAATGCTCATAACTCGTGAAGGAATGCACCTAGAGGGCTAAAAATTGCATTTCTGTAATCTAGAGAGTCAGACCTTTCCAATGATGTATGATTTGTATATATTCGAGAAAAATAAAATTTTGAAATTTTCGTCGAAATCTGAAAAATTTTCAAATGCTGTTTTGAGGGTGAAGATCGCATCTTTTGGGATTTTCAGTACCAGAAAAATGATTTGTATATATTCGAGAAAAATAAAATTTTGAAATTTTCGTCGAAATCTGAAAAATTTTCAAATGCTGTTTTGAGGGTGAAGATCGCATCTTTTGGGATTTTCAGTACCAGAAAAATGTCCATATTTTTGAAAACTTTAAATCCTCATAACTCGTGAAGGAATGCACCTAGAGGGCTAAAAATTGCATTTCTGTAATCTAGAGAGTCAGACCTTTCCAATGATGTATGATTTGTATATATTCGAGAAAAATAAAATTTTGAAATTTTGGTCGAAATCTGAAAAATTTTCAAATGCTGTTTTGAGGGTGAAGATCGCATCTTTTGGGATTTTCAGTACCAGAAAAATTTCCATTTTTTTGAAAACTTTAAATGCTCATAACTCGTGAAGGAATGCACCTAGAGGGCTAAAAATTGCATTTCTGTAATCTAGAGAGTCAGACCTTTCTAATGATGTATGATTTGTATATATTCGAGAAAAATAAAATTTTGAAATTTTCGTCGAAATCTGAAAAATTTTCAAATGCTGTTTTGAGGGTGAAGATCGCATCTTTTGGGATTTTCAGTACCAGAAAAATGTCCATTTTTTTGAAAACTTTAAATGCTCATAACTCGTAGAGAAATGCACCTAGAGGGCTAAAAATTGCATTTCTGTTATCTAGAGAGTCAGACCTTTCCAATGATGTATGATTTGTATATATTCGAGAAAAATAAAATTTTGAAATTTTGGTCGAAATCTGAAAAATTTTCAAATGCTGTTTTGAGGGTGAAGATCGCATCTTTTGGGATTTTCAGTACCAGAAAAATTTCCATTTTTTTGAAAACTTTAAATGCTCATAACTCGTGAAGGAATGCACCTAGAAGGCTAAAAATTGCATTTCTGTAAACTAGAGAGTCAGACCTTTCCAATGATGTATGATTTGTATATATTCGAGAAAAATAAAATTTTGAAATTTTGGTCGAAATCTGAAAAATTTTCAAATGCTGTTTTGAGGGTGAAGATCGCATCTTTTGGGATTTTCAGTACCAGAAAAATGATTTGTATATATTCGAGAAAAATAAAATTTTGAAATTTTCGTCGAAATCTGAAAAATTTTCAAATGCTGTTTTGAGGGTGAAGATCGCATCTTTTGGGATTTTCAGTACCAGAAAAATTTCCATTTTTTTGAAAACTTTAAATCCTCATAACTCGTGAAGGAATGCACCTAGAGGGCTAAAAATTGCATTTCTGTAATCTAGAGAGTCAGACCTTTCCAATGATGTATGATTTGTATATATTCGAGAAAAATAAAATTTTGAAATTTTCGTCGAAATCTGAAAAATTTTCAAATGCTGTTTTGAGGGTGAAGATCGCATCTTTTGGGATTTTCAGTACCAGAAAAAAAAAAAAATGCTGTTTTGAGGGTGAAGATCGCATCTTTTGGGATTTTCAGTACCAGAAAAATGTCCATTTTTTTTGAAAACTTTAAATGCTCATAACTCGTGAAGGAATGCACCTAGAGGGCTAAAAATTGCATTTCTGTAAACTAGAGAGTCAGACCTTTCCAATGATGTATGATTTGTATATATTCGAGAAAAATAAAATTTTGAAATTTTGGTCGAAATCTGAAAAATTTTCAAATGCTGTTTTGAGGGTGAAGATCGCATCTTTTGGGATTTTCAGTACCAGAAAAATTTCCATTTTTTTGAAAACTTTAAATGCTCATAACTCGTGAAGGAATGCACCTAGAGGGCTAAAAATTGCATTTCTGTAAACTAGAGAGTCAGACCTTTCCAATGATGTATGATTTGTAAATATTCGAGAAAAATAAAAATTTGAAATTTTCGTCGAAATCTGAAAAATTTTCAAATGCTGTTTTGAGGGTGAAGATCGCATCTTTTGGGATTTTCAGTAAGAAAAATTTCCATTTTTTGAAAACTTTAAATGCTCATAACTCGTGAAGGAATGCACCTAGAGGGCTAAAAATTGCATTTCTGTAATCTAGAGAGTCAGACCTTTCCAATGATGTATGATTTGTATATATTCGAGAAAAATAAAATTTTGAAATTTTCGTCGAAATCTGAAAAATTTTCAAATGCTGTTTTGAGGGTGAAGATCGCATCTTTTGGGATTTTCAGTACCAGAAAAATTTCCATTTTTTTGAAAACTTTAAATGCTCATAACTCGTGAAGGAATGCACCTAGAAGGCTAAAAATTGCATTTCTGTAAACTAGAGAGTCAGACCTTTCCAATGATGTATGATTTGTATATATTCGAGAAAAATAAAATTTTGAAATTTTGGTCGAAATCTGAAAAATTTTCAAATGCTGTTTTGAGGGTGAAGATCGCATCTTTTGGGATTTTCAGTACCAGAAAAATGATTTGTATATATTCGAGAAAAATAAAATTTTGAAATTTTCGTCGAAATCTGAAAAATTTTCAAATGCTGTTTTGAGGGTGAAGATCGCATCTTTTGGGATTTTCAGTACCAGAAAAATTTCCATTTTTTTGAAAACTTTAAATCCTCATAACTCGTGAAGGAATGCACCTAGAGGGCTAAAAATTGCATTTCTGTAATCTAGAGAGTCAGACCTTTCCAATGATGTATGATTTGTATATATTCGAGAAAAATAAAATTTTGAAATTTTCGTCGAAATCTGAAAAATTTTCAAATGCTGTTTTGAGGGTGAAGATCGCATCTTTTGGGATTTTCAGTACCAGAAAAAAAAAAAAATGCTGTTTTGAGGGTGAAGATCGCATCTTTTGGGATTTTCAGTACCAGAAAAATGTCCATTTTTTTTGAAAACTTTAAATGCTCATAACTCGTGAAGGAATGCACCTAGAGGGCTAAAAATTGCATTTCTGTAAACTAGAGAGTCAGACCTTTCCAATGATGTATGATTTGTATATATTCGAGAAAAATAAAATTTTGAAATTTTGGTCGAAATCTGAAAAATTTTCAAATGCTGTTTTGAGGGTGAAGATCGCATCTTTTGGGATTTTCAGTACCAGAAAAATTTCCATTTTTTTGAAAACTTTAAATGCTCATAACTCGTGAAGGAATGCACCTAGAGGGCTAAAAATTGCATTTCTGTAAACTAGAGAGTCAGACCTTTCCAATGATGTATGATTTGTAAATATTCGAGAAAAATAAAAATTTGAAATTTTCGTCGAAATCTGAAAAATTTTCAAATGCTGTTTTGAGGGTGAAGATCGCATCTTTTGGGATTTTCAGTAAGAAAAATTTCCATTTTTTGAAAACTTTAAATGCTCATAACTCGTGAAGGAATGCACCTAGAGGGCTAAAAATTGCATTTCTGTAATCTAGAGAGTCAGACCTTTCCAATGATGTATGATTTGTATATATTCGAGAAAAATAAAATTTTGAAATTTTCGTCGAAATCTGAAAAATTTTCAAATGCTGTTTTGAGGGTGAAGATCGCATCTTTTGGGATTTTCAGTACCAGAAAAATTTCGGTTTTTTTTGAAAACTTTAAATGCTCATAACTCGTAGAGAAATGCACCTAGAGGGCTAAAAATTGCATTTCTGTAATCTAGAGAGTCAGACCTTTCCAATGATGTATGATTTGTATATATTCGAGAAAAATAAAATTTTGAAATTTTGGTCGAAATCTGAAAAATTTTCAAATGCTGTTTTGAGGGTGAAGATCGCATCTTTTGGGATTTTCAGTACCAGAAAAATTTCCATTTTTTTGAAAACTTTAAATGCTCATAACTCGTGAAGGAATGCACCTAGAGAGCTAAAAATTGCATTTCTGTAATCTAGAGAGTCAGACCTTTCCAATGATGTATGATTTGTATATATTCGAGAAAAATAAAATTTTGAAATTTTCGTCGAAATCTGAAAAATTTTCAAATGCTGTTTTGAGGGTGAAGATCGCATCTTTTGGGATTTTCAGTACCAGAAAAATTTCCATTTTTTTGAAAACTTTAAATGCTCATAACTCGTGAAGGAATGCACCTAGAGGGCTAAAAATTGCATTTCTGTAAACTAGAGAGTCAGACCTTTCCAATGATGTATGATTTGTAAATATTCGAGAAAAATAAAATTTTGAAATTTTCGTCGAAATCTGAAAAATTTTCAAATGCTGTTTTGAGGGTGAAGATCGCATCTTTTGGGATTTTCAGTAAGAAAAATTTCCATTTTTTGAAAACTTTAAATGCTCATAACTCGTGAAGGAATGCACCTAGAGGGCTAAAAATTGCATTTCTGTAATCTAGAGAGTCAGACCTTTCCAATGATGTATGATTTGTATATATTCGAGAAAAATAAAATTTTGAAATTTTCGTCGAAATCTGAAAAATTTTCAAATGCTGTTTTGAGGGTGAAGATCGCATCTTTTGGGATTTTCAGTACCAGAAAAATTTCGGTTTTTTTTGAAAACTTTAAATGCTCATAACTCGTAGAGAAATGCACCTAGAGGGCTAAAAATTGCATTTCTGTAATCTAGAGAGTCAGACCTTTCCAATGATGTATGATTTGTATATATTCGAGAAAAATAAAATTTTGAAATTTTGGTCGAAATCTGAAAAATTTTCAAATGCTGTTTTGAGGGTGAAGATCGCATCTTTTGGGATTTTCAGTACCAGAAAAATTTCCATTTTTTTGAAAACTTTAAATGCTCATAACTCGTGAAGGAATGCACCTAGAGGGCTAAAAATTGCATTTCTGTAATCTAGAGAGTCAGACCTTTCTAATGATGTATGATTTGTATATATTCGAGAAAAATAAAATTTTGAAATTTTCGTCGAAATCTGAAAAATTTTCAAATGCTGTTTTGAGGGTGAAGATCGCATCTTTTGGGATTTTCAGTACCAGAAAAATGTCCATTTTTTTGAAAACTTTAAATGCTCATAACTCGTAGAGAAATGCACCTAGAGGGCTAAAAATTGCATTTCTGTTATCTAGAGAGTCAGACCTTTCCAATGATGTATGATTTGTATATATTCGAGAAAAATAAAATTTTGAAATTTTGGTCGAAATCTGAAAAATTTTCAAATGCTGTTTTGAGGGTGAAGATCGCATCTTTTGGGATTTTCAGTACCAGAAAAATTTCCATTTTTTTGAAAACTTTAAATGCTCATAACTCGTGAAGGAATGCACCTAGAAGGCTAAAAATTGCATTTCTGTAAACTAGAGAGTCAGACCTTTCCAATGATGTATGATTTGTATATATTCGAGAAAAATAAAATTTTGAAATTTTGGTCGAAATCTGAAAAATTTTCAAATGCTGTTTTGAGGGTGAAGATCGCATCTTTTGGGATTTTCAGTACCAGAAAAATGATTTGTATATATTCGAGAAAAATAAAATTTTGAAATTTTCGTCGAAATCTGAAAAATTTTCAAATGCTGTTTTGAGGGTGAAGATCGCATCTTTTGGGATTTTCAGTACCAGAAAAATTTCCATTTTTTTGAAAACTTTAAATCCTCATAACTCGTGAAGGAATGCACCTAGAGGGCTAAAAATTGCATTTCTGTAATCTAGAGAGTCAGACCTTTCCAATGATGTATGATTTGTATATATATATTCGAGAAAAATAAAATTTTGAAATTTTCGTCGAAATCTGAAAAATTTTCAAATGCTGTTTTGAGGGTGAAGATCGCATCTTTTGGGATTTTCAGTACCAGAAAAAAAAAAAAAATGCTGTTTTGAGGGTGAAGATCGCATCTTTTGGGATTTTCAGTACCAGAAAAATGTCCATTTTTTTTGAAAACTTTAAATGCTCATAACTCGTGAAGGAATGCACCTAGAGGGCTAAAAATTGCATTTCTGTAAACTAGAGAGTCAGACCTTTCCAATGATGTATGATTTGTATATATTCGAGAAAAATAAAATTTTGAAATTTTGGTCGAAATCTGAAAAATTTTCAAATGCTGTTTTGAGGGTGAAGATCGCATCTTTTGGGATTTTCAGTACCAGAAAAATTTCGGTTTTTTTTGAAAACTTTAAATGCTCATAACTCGTGAAGGAATGCACCTAGAGGGCTAAAAATTGCATTTCTGTAAACTAGAGAGTCAGACCTTTCCAATGATGTATGATTTGTATATATTCGAGAAAAATAAAATTTTGAAATTTTCGTCGAAATCTGAAAAATTTTCAAATGCTGTTTTGAGGGTGAAGATCGCATCTTTTGGGATTTTCAGTACCAGAAAAATTTCCATTTTTTTGAAAACTTTAAATGCTCATAACTCGTGAAGGAATGCACCTAGAGGGCTAAAAATTGCATTTCTGTAAACTAGAGAGTCAGACCTTTCCAATGATGTATGATTTGTAAATATTCGAGAAAAATAAAATTTTGAAATTTTGGTCGAAATCTGAAAAATTTTCAAATGCTGTTTTGAGGGTGAAGATCGCATCTTTTGGGATTTTCAGTACCAGAAAAATGTCCATTTTTTTTTGAAAACTTTAAATGCTCATAACTCGTAGAGAAATGCACCTAGAGGGCTAAAAATTGCATTTCTGTAATCTAGAGAGTCAGACCTTTCCAATGATGTATGATTTGTATATATTCGAGAAAAATAAAATTTTGAAATTTTGGTCGAAATCTGAAAAATTTTCAAATGCTGTTTTGAGGGTGAAGATCGCATCTTTTGGGATTTTCAGTACCAGAAAAATGATTTGTATATATTCGAGAAAAATAAAATTTTGAAATTTTCGTCGAAATCTGAAAAATTTTCAAATGCTGTTTTGAGGGTGAAGATCGCATCTTTTGGGATTTTCAGTACCAGAAAAATTTCCATTTTTTTGAAAACTTTAAATCCTCATAACTCGTGAAGGAATGCACCTAGAGGGCTAAAAATTGCATTTCTGTAATCTAGAGAGTCAGACCTTTCCAATGATGTATGATTTGTATATATTCGAGAAAAATAAAATTTTGAAATTTTCGTCGAAATCTGAAAAATTTTCAAATGCTGTTTTGAGGGTGAAGATCGCATCTTTTGGGATTTTCAGTACCAGAAAAAAAAAAAAAATGCTGTTTTGAGGGTGAAGATCGCATCTTTTGGGATTTTCAGTACCAGAAAAATGTCCATTTTTTTTGAAAACTTTAAATGCTCATAACTCGTGAAGGAATGCACCTAGAGGGCTAAAAATTGCATTTCTGTAAACTAGAGAGTCAGACCTTTCCAATGATGTATGATTTGTATATATTCGAGAAAAATAAAATTTTGAAATTTTGGTCGAAATCTGAAAAATTTTCAAATGCTGTTTTGAGGGTGAAGATCGCATCTTTTGGGATTTTCAGTACCAGAAAAATTTCGGTTTTTTTTGAAAACTTTAAATGCTCATAACTCGTGAAGGAATGCACCTAGAGGGCTAAAAATTGCATTTCTGTAAACTAGAGAGTCAGACCTTTCCAATGATGTATGATTTGTATATATTCGAGAAAAATAAAATTTTGAAATTTTCGTCGAAATCTGAAAAATTTTCAAATGCTGTTTTGAGGGTGAAGATCGCATCTTTTGGGATTTTCAGTACCAGAAAAATTTCCATTTTTTTGAAAACTTTAAATGCTCATAACTCGTGAAGGAATGCACCTAGAGGGCTAAAAATTGCATTTCTGTAAACTAGAGAGTCAGACCTTTCCAATGATGTATGATTCGAGAAAAATAAAATTTTGAAATTTTGGTCGAAATCTGAAAAATTTTCAAATGCTGTTTTGAGGGTGAAGATCGCATCTTTTGGGATTTTCAGTACCAGAAAAATTTCCATTTTTTTGAAAACTTTAAATGATCATAACTCGTGAAGGAATGCACCTAGAGGGCTAAAAATTGCATTTCTGTAAACTAGAGAGTCAGACCTTTCCAATGATGTATGATTTGTATATATTCGAGAAAAATAAAATTTTGAAATTTTGGTCGAAATCTGAAAAATTTTCTAATGCTGTTTTGAGGGTGAAGATCGCATCTTTTGGGATTTTCAGTACCAGAAAAATTTCCATTTCCAATCTAGAGAGTCAGACCTTTCCAATGATGTATGATTTGTATATATTCGAGAAAAATAAAATTTTGAAATTTTCGTCGAAATCTGAAAAATTTTCAAATGCTGTTTTGAGGGTGAAGATCGCATCTTTTGGGATTTTCAGTACCAGAAAAATTTCCATTTTTTTGAAAACTTTAAATGCTCATAACTCGTGAAGGAATGCACCTAGAGGGCTAAAAATTGCATTTCTGTAATCTAGAGAGTCAGACCTTTCCAATGATATATGATTTGTATATATTCGAGAAAAATAAAATTTTGAAATTTTGGTCGAAATCTGAAAAATTTTCTAATGCTGTTTTGAGGGTGAAGATCGCATCTTTTGGGATTTTCAGTACCAGAAAAATTTCCATTTCCAATCTAGAGAGTCAGACCTTTCCAATGATGTATGATTTGTATATATTCGAGAAAAATAAAATTTTGAAATTTTCGTCGAAATCTGAAAAATTTTCAAATGCTGTTTTGAGGGTGAAGATCGCATCTTTTGGGATTTTCAGTACCAGAAAAATTTCGTTTTTTTTTGAAAACTTTAAATCCTCATAACTCGTAGAGAAATGCACCTAGAGGGCTAAAAATTGCATTTCTGTAATCTAGAGAGTTAGACCTTTCCAATGATGTATGATTTGCATATATTCGAGAAAAATAAAATTTTGAAATTTTCGTCGAAATCTGAAAAATTTTCAAATGCTGTTTTGAGGGTGAAGATCGCATCTTTTGGGATTTTCAGTACCAGAAAAATTTCGGTTTTTTTTGAAAACTTTAAATGCTCATAACTCGTGAAGGAATGCACCTAGAGGGCTAAAAATTGCATTTCTGTAATCTAGAGAGTCAGACCTTTCCAATGATGTATGATTTGTATATATTCGAGAAAAATAAAATTTTGAAATTTTGGTCGAAATCTGAAAAATTTTCTAATGCTGTTTTGAGGGTGAAGATCGCATCTTTTGGGATTTTCAGTACCAGAAAAATTTCCATTTCCAATCTAGAGAGTCAGACCTTTCCAATGATGTATGATTTGTATATATTCGAGAAAAATAAAATTTAGAGGGCTAAAAATTGCATTTCTGTAAACTAGAGAGTCAGACCTTTCCAATGATGTATGATTCGAGAAAAATAAAATTTTGAAATTTTGGTCGAAATCTGAAAAATTTTCAAATGCTGTTTTGAGGGTGAAGATCGCATCTTTTGGGATTTTCAGTACCAGAAAAATTTCCATTTTTTTGAAAACTTTAAATGATCATAACTCGTGAAGGAATGCACCTAGAGGGCTAAAAATTGCATTTCTGTAAACTAGAGAGTCAGACCTTTCCAATGATGTATGATTTGTATATATTCGAGAAAAATAAAATTTTGAAATTTTGGTCGAAATCTGAAAAATTTTCTAATGCTGTTTTGAGGGTGAAGATCGCATCTTTTGGGATTTTCAGTACCAGAAAAATTTCCATTTCCAATCTAGAGAGTCAGACCTTTCCAATGATGTATGATTTGTATATATTCGAGAAAAATAAAATTTTGAAATTTTCGTCGAAATCTGAAAAATTTTCAAATGCTGTTTTGAGGGTGAAGATCGCATCTTTTGGGATTTTCAGTACCAGAAAAATTTCCATTTTTTTGAAAACTTTAAATGCTCATAACTCGTGAAGGAATGCACCTAGAGGGCTAAAAATTGCATTTCTGTAATCTAGAGAGTCAGACCTTTCCAATGATGTATGATTTGTATATATTCGAGAAAAATAAAATTTTGAAATTTTGGTCGAAATCTGAAAAATTTTCTAATGCTGTTTTGAGGGTGAAGATCGCATCTTTTGGGATTTTCAGTACCAGAAAAATTTCCATTTCCAATCTAGAGAGTCAGACCTTTCCAATGATGTATGATTTGTATATATTCGAGAAAAATAAAATTTTGAAATTTTCGTCGAAATCTGAAAAATTTTCAAATGCTGTTTTGAGGGTGAAGATCGCATCTTTTGGGATTTTCAGTACCAGAAAAATTTCGTTTTTTTTTGAAAACTTTAAATCCTCATAACTCGTAGAGAAATGCACCTAGAGGGCTAAAAATTGCATTTCTGTAATCTAGAGAGTTAGACCTTTCCAATGATGTATGATTTGCATATATTCGAGAAAAATAAAATTTTGAAATTTTCGTCGAAATCTGAAAAATTTTCAAATGCTGTTTTGAGGGTGAAGATCGCATCTTTTGGGATTTTCAGTACCAGAAAAATTTCGGTTTTTTTTGAAAACTTTAAATGCTCATAACTCGTGAAGGAATGCACCTAGAGGGCTAAAAATTGCATTTCTGTAATCTAGAGAGTCAGACCTTTCCAATGATGTATGATTTGTATATATTCGAGAAAAATAAAATTTTGAAATTTTGGTCGAAATCTGAAAAATTTTCTAATGCTGTTTTGAGGGTGAAGATCGCATCTTTTGGGATTTTCAGTACCAGAAAAATTTCCATTTCCAATCTAGAGAGTCAGACCTTTCCAATGATGTATGATTTGTATATATTCGAGAAAAATAAAATTTTGAAATTTTCGTCGAAATCTGAAAAATTTTCAAATGCTGTTTTGAGGGTGAAGATCGCATCTTTTGGGATTTTCAGTACCAGAAAAATTTCGTTTTTTTTTGAAAACTTTAAATCCTCATAACTCGTAGAGAAATGCACCTAGAGGGCTAAAAATTGCATTTCTGTAATCTAGAGAGTTAGACCTTTCCAATGATGTATGATTTGCATATATTCGAGAAAAATAAAATTTTGAAATTTTCGTCGAAATCTGAAAAATTTTCAAATGCTGTTTTGAGGGTGAAGATCGCATCTTTTGGGATTTTCAGTACCAGAAAAATTTCCATTTTTTTGAAAACTTTAAATGCTCATAACTCGTGAAGGAATGCACCTAGAGGGCTAAAAATTGCATTTCTGTAATCTAGAGAGTCAGACCTTTCCAATGATGTATGATTTGTATATATTCGAGAAAAATAAAATTTTGAAATTTTGGTCGAAATCTGAAAAATTTTCTAATGCTGTTTTGAGGGTGAAGATCGCATCTTTTGGGATTTTCAGTACCAGAAAAATTTCCATTTCCAATCTAGAGAGTCAGACCTTTCCAATGATGTATGATTTGTATATATTCGAGAAAAATAAAATTTTGAAATTTTCGTCGAAATCTGAAAAATTTTCAAATGCTGTTTTGAGGGTGAAGATCGCATCTTTTGGGATTTTCAGTACCAGAAAAATGTCCATTTTTTTTGAAAACTTTAAATCCTCATAACTCGTAGAGAAATGCACCTAGAGGGCTAAAAATTGCATTTCTGTAATCTAGAGAGTTAGACCTTTCCAATGATGTATGATTTGCATATATTCGAGAAAAATAAAATTTTGAAATTTTCGTCGAAATCTGAAAAATTTTCAAATGCTGTTTTGAGGGTGAAGATCGCATCTTTTGGGATTTTCAGTACCAGAAAAATTTCGGTTTTTTTTGAAAACTTTAAATGCTCATAACTCGTGAAGGAATGCACCTAGAGGGCTAAAAATTGCATTTCTGTAATCTAGAGAGTCAGACCTTTCCAATGATGTATGATTTGTATATATTCGAGAAAAATAAAATTTTGAAATTTTGGTCGAAATCTGAAAAATTTTCAAATGCTGTTTTGAGGGTGAAGATCGCATCTTTTGGGATTTTCAGTACCAGAAAAATTTCCATTTTTTTGAAAACTTTAAATGCTCATAACTCGTGAAGGAATGCACCTAGAGGGCTAAAAATTGCATTTCTGTAATCTAGAGAGTCAGACCTTTCTAATGATGTATGATTTGTATATATTCGAGAAAAATAAAATTTTGAAATTTTCGTCGAAATCTGAAAAATTTTCAAATGCTGTTTTGAGGGTGAAGATCGCATCTTTTGGGATTTTCAGTACCAGAAAAATTTCGGTTTTTTTTGAAAACTTTAAATGCTCATAACTCGTGAAGGAATGCACCTAGAGGGCTAAAAATTGCATTTCTGTAATCTAGAGAGTCAGACCTTTCCAATGATGTATGATTTGTATATATTCGAGAAAAATAAAATTTTGAAATTTTGGTCGAAATCTGAAAAATTTTCAAATGCTGTTTTGAGGGTGAAGATCGCATCTTTTGGGATTTTCAGTACCAGAAAAATTTCCATTTTTTTGAAAACTTTAAATGCTCATAACTCGTGAAGGAATGCACCTAGAGGGCTAAAAATTGCATTTCTGTAATCTAGAGAGTCAGACCTTTCCAATGATGTATGATTTGTATATATTCGAGAAAAATAAAATTTTGAAATTTTCGTCGAAATCTGAAAAATTTTCAAATGCTGTTTTGAGGGTGAAGATCGCATCTTTTGGGATTTTCAGTACCAGAAAAATTTCCATTTTTTTGAAAACTTTAAATGCTCATAACTCGTGAAGGAATGCACCTAGAGGGCTAAAAATTGCATTTCTGTAATCTAGAGAGTCAGACCTTTCCAATGATGTATGATTTGTATATATTCGAGAAAAATAAAATTTTGAAATTTTCGTCGAAATCTGAAAAATTTTCAAATGCTGTTTTGAGGGTGAAGATCGCATCTTTTGGGATTTTCAGTACCAGAAAAATTTCGGTTTTTTTTGAAAACTTTAAATGCTCATAACTCGTGAAGGAATGCACCTAGAGGGCTAAAAATTGCATTTCTGTAATCTAGAGAGTCAGACCTTTCCAATGATGTATGATTTGTATATATTCGAGAAAAATAAAATTTTGAAATTTTCGTCGAAATCTGAAAAATTTTCAAATGCTGTTTTGAGGGTGAAGATCGCATCTTTTGGGATTTTCAGTACCAGAAAAATTTCGGTTTTTTTTGAAAACTTTAAATGCTCATAACTCGTAGAGAAATGCACCTAGAGGGCTAAAAATTGCATTTCTGTAATCTAGAGAGTCAGACCTTTCCAATGATGTATGATTTGTATATATTCGAGAAAAATAAAATTTTGAAATTTTGGTCGAAATCTGAAAAATTTTCAAATGCTGTTTTGAGGGTGAAGATCGCATCTTTTGGGATTTTCAGTACCAGAAAAATTTCGTTTTTTTTTGAAAACTTTAAATGCTCATAACTCGTAGAGAAATGCACCTAGAGGGCTAAAAATTGCATTTCTGTAATCTAGAGAGTCAGACCTTTCCAATGATGTATGATTTGTATATATTCGAGAAAAATAAAATTTTGAAATTTTGGTCGAAATCTGAAAAATTTTCAAATGCTGTTTTGAGGGTGAAGATCGCATCTTTTGGGATTTTCAGTGCCAGAAAAATTTCGGTTTTTTTTGAAAACTTTAAATGCTCATAACTCGTGAAGGAATGCACCTAGAGGGCTAAAAATTGCATTTCTGTAATCTAGAGAGTCAGACCTTTCCAATGATGTATGATTTGTATATACATATTCGAGAAAAATAAAATTTTGAAATTTTCGTCGAAATCTGAAAAATTTTCAAATGCTGTTTTGAGGGTGAAAATCGCATCTTTTGGGATTTTCAGTACCAGAGAAATGTCCATTTTTTTTGAAAACTTTAAATGCTCATAACTCGTAGAGAAATGCACCTAGAGGGCTAAAAATTGCATTTCTGTAATCTAGAGAGTTAGACCTTTCCAATGATGTATGATTTGCATATATTCGAAAAAAATAAATTTTTGAAATTTTGGTCGAAGTCTGAAAAATTTTCAAATGCTGTTTTGAGGGTGAAGATCGCATCTTTTGGGATTTTCAGTACCAGAAAAATTTCCATGTTTTCGAAAACTTTAAATGCTCATAACTCGTAGAGAAATGCACCTAGAGGGCTAAAAATTGCATTTCTGTAATCTAGAGAGTCAGACCTTTCCAATGATGTATGATTTGTATATATTCGAGAAAAATAAAATTTTGAAATTTTCGTCGAAATCTGAAAAATTTTCAAATGCTGTTTTGAGGGTGAAGATCGCATCTTTTGGGATTTTCAGTACCAGAAAAATTTCGGTTTTTTTTGAAAACTTTAAATGCTCATAACTCGTGAAGGAATGCACCTAGAGGGCTAAAAATTGCATTTCTGTAATCTAGAGAGTTAGACCTTTCCAATGATGTATGATTTGCATATATTCGAAAAAAATAAAATTTTGAAATTTTGGTCGAAATCTGAAAAATTTTCAAATGCTGTTTTGAGGGTGAAGATCGCATCTTTTGGGATTTTCAGTACCAGAAAAATTTCGGTTTTTTTTGAAAACTTTAAATGCTCATAACTCGTGAAGGAATGCACCTAGAGGGCTAAAAATTGCATTTCTGTAATCTAGAGAGTCAGACCTTTCCAATGATGTATGATTTGTATATATTCGAGAAAAATAAAATTTTGAAATTTTGGTCGAAATCTGAAAAATTTTCAAATGCTGTTTTGAGGGTGAAGATCGCATCTTTTGGGATTTTCAGTACCAGAAAAATTTCGGTTTTTTTTGAAAACTTTAAATGCTCATAACTCGTGAAGGAATGCACCTAGAGGGCTAAAAATTGCATTTCTGTAATCTAGAGAGTCAGACCTTTCCAATGATGTATGATTTGTATATATTCGAGAAAAATAAAATTTTGAAATTTTCGTCGAAATCTGAAAAATTTTCAAATGCTGTTTTGAGGGTGAAAATCGCATCTTTTGGGATTTTCAGTACCAGAGAAATGTCCATTTTTTTTGAAAACTTTAAATGCTCATAACTCGTAGAGAAATGCACCTAGAGGGCTAAAAATTGCATTTCTGTAATCTAGAGAGTTAGACCTTTCCAATGATGTATGATTTGCATATATTCGAAAAAAATAAAATTTTGAAATTTTGGTCGAAATCTGAAAAATTTTCAAATGCTGTTTTGAGGGTGAAGATCGCATCTTTTGGGATTTTCAGTACCAGAAAAATTTCGGTTTTTTTTGAAAACTTTAAATGCTCATAACTCGTGAAGGAATGCACCTAGAGGGCTAAAAATTGCATTTCTGTAATCTAGAGAGTCAGACCTTTCCAATGATGTATGATTTGTATATATTCGAGAAAAATAAAATTTTGAAATTTTGGTCGAAATCTGAAAAATTTTCAAATGCTGTTTTGAGGGTGAAGATCGCATCTTTTGGGATTTTCAGTACCAGAAAAATTTCGGTTTTTTTTGAAAACTTTAAATGCTCATAACTCGTGAAGGAATGCACCTAGAGGGCTAAAAATTGCATTTCTGTAATCTAGAGAGTCAGACCTTTCCAATGATGTATGATTTGTATATATTCGAGAAAAATAAAATTTTGAAATTTTGGTCGAAATCTGAAAAATTTTCAAATGCTGTTTTGAGGGTGAAAATCGCATCTTTTGGGATTTTCAGTACCAGAAAAATTTCCATTTTTTTGAAAACTTTAAATGCTCATAACTCGTGAAGGAATGCACCTAGAGGGCTAAAAATTGCATTTCTGTAATCTAGAGAGTCAGACCTTTCCAATGATGTATGATTTGTATATATTCGAGAAAAATAAAATTTTGAAATTTTGGTCGAAATCTGAAAAATTTTCAAATGCTGTTTTGAGGGTGAAGATCGCATCTTTTGGGATTTTCAGTACCAGAAAAATGTCCATTTTTTTTGAAAACTTTAAATGCTCATAACTCGTGAAGGAATGCACCTAGAGGGCTAAAAATTGCATTTCTGTAATCTAGAGAGTCAGACCTTTCCAATGATGTATGATTTGTATATATTCGAGAAAAATAAAATTTTGAAATTTTCGTCGAAATCTGAAAAATTTTCAAATGCTGTTTTGAGGGTGAAGATCGCATCTTTTGGGATTTTCAGTACCAGAAAAATTTCCATTTTTTTGAAAACTTTAAATGCTCATAACTCGTGAAGGAATGCACCTAGAGGGCTAAAAATTGCATTTCTGTAATCTAGAGAGTCAGACCTTTCCAATGATGTATGATTTGTATATATTCGAGAAAAATAAAATATTGAAATTTTGGTCGAAATCTGAAAAATTTTCAAAAGCTGTTTTGAGGGTGAAGATCGCATCTTTTGGGATTTTCAGTACCAGAAAAATGTCCATTTTTTTTGAAAACTTTAAATGCATTTCTGTAATCTAGAGAGTCAGACCTTTCCAATGATGTATGATTTGTATATATTCGAGAAAAATAAAATTTTGAAATTTTCGTCGAAATCTGAAAAATTTTCAAATGCTGTTTTGAGGGTGAAGATCGCATCTTTTGGGATTTTCAGTACCAGAAAAATTTCCATTTTTTTGAAAACTTTAAATGCTCATAACTCGTGAAGGAATGCACCTAGAGGGCTAAAAATTGCATTTCTGTAATCTAGAGAGTCAGACCTTTCCAATGATGTATGATTTGTATATATTCGAGAAAAATAAAATTTTGAAATTTTCGTCGAAATCTGAAAAATTTTCAAATGCTGTTTTGAGGGTGAAGATCGCATCTTTTGGGATTTTCAGTACCAGAAAAATTTCGGTTTTTTTTGAAAACTTTAAATGCTCATAACTCGTGAAGGAATGCACCTAGAGGGCTAAAAATTGCATTTCTGTAATCTAGAGAGTCAGACCTTTCCAATGATGTATGATTTGCATATATTCGAAAAAAATAAAATTTTGAAATTTTGGTCGAAATCTGAAAAATTTTCAAATGCTGTTTTGAGGGTGAAGATCGCATCTTTTGGGATTTTCAGTACCAGAAAAATTTCGGTTTTTTTTGAAAACTCATAGCTCATAACTCGTGAAGGAATGCACCTAGAGGGCTAAAAATTGCATTTCTGTAATCTAGAGAGTCAGACCTTTCCAATGATGTATGATTTGTATATATTCGAGAAAAATAAAATTTTGAAATTTTCGTCGAAATCTGAAAAATTTTCAAATGCTGTTTTGAGGGTGAAGATCGCATCTTTTGGGATTTTCAGTACCAGAAAAATTTCGGTTTTTTTTGAAAACTTTAAATGCTCATAACTCGTGAAGGAATGCACCTAGAGGGCTAAAAATTGCATTTCTGTAATCTAGAGAGTCAGACCTTTCCAATGATGTATGATTTGTATATATTCGAGAAAAATAAAATTTTGAAATTTTCGTCGAAATCTGAAAAATTTTCAAATGCTGTTTTGAGGGTGAAAATCGCATCTTTTGGGATTTTCAGTACCGGAGAAATGTCCATTTTTTTTAAAACTTTAAATGCTCATAACTCGTAGAGAAATGCACCTAGAGGGCTAAAAATTGCATTTCTGTAATCTAGAGAGTTAGCCCTTTCCAATGATGTATGATTTGTATATATTCGAGAAAAATAAAATTTTGAAATTTTGGTCGAAATCTGAAAAATTTTCAAATGCTGTTTTGAGGGTGAAGATCGCATCTTTTGGGATTTTCAGTACCAGAAAAATTTCCATTTTTTTGAAAACTTTAAATGCTCATAACTCGTGAAGGAATACACCTAGAGGGCTAAAAATTGCATTTCTGTAATCTAGAGAGTCAGACCTTTCCAATGATGTATGATTTGTATATATTCGAGAAAAATAAAATTTTGAAATTTTCGTCGAAATCTGAAAAATTTTCAAATGCTGTTTTGAGGGTGAAGATCGCATCTTTTGGGATTTTCAGTACCAGAAAAATTTCGGTTTTTTTTGAAAACTTTAAATGCTCATAACTCGTGAAGGAATGCACCTAGAGGGCTAAAAATTGCATTTCTGTAATCTAGAGAGTCAGACCTTTCCAATGATGTATGATTTGTATATATTCGAGAAAAATAAAATTTTGAAATTTTCGTCGAAATCTGAAAAATTTTCAAATGCTGTTTTGAGGGTGAAAATCGCATCTTTTGGGATTTTCAGTACCGGAGAAATGTCCATTTTTTTTAAAACTTTAAATGCTCATAACTCGTAGAGAAATGCACCTAGAGGGCTAAAAATTGCATTTCTGTAATCTAGAGAGTTAGCCCTTTCCAATGATGTATGATTTGTATATATTCGAGAAAAATAAAATTTTGAAATTTTGGTCGAAATCTGAAAAATTTTCAAATGCTGTTTTGAGGGTGAAGATCGCATCTTTTGGGATTTTCAGTACCAGAAAAATTTCCATTTTTTTGAAAACTTTAAATGCTCATAACTCGTGAAGGAATACACCTAGAGGGCTAAAAATTGCATTTCTGTAATCTAGAGAGTCAGAGCTTTCCAATGATGTATGATTTGTATTATATTCGAGAAAAATAAAATTTTGAAATTTTGGTCGAAATCTGAAAAATTTTCAAATGCTGTTTTGAGGGTGAAGATCGCATCTTTTGGGATTTTCAGTACCAGAAAAATTTCGGTTTTTTTTGAAAACTTTAAATGCTCATAACTCGTGAAGGAATGCACCTAGAGGGCTAAAAATTGCATTTCTGTAATCTAGAGAGTCAGACCTTTCCAATGATGTATGATTTGTATATATTCGAGAAAAATAAAATTTTGAAATTTTGGTCGAAATCTGAAAAATTTTCAAATGCTGTTTTGAGGGTGAAGATCGCATCTTTTGGGATTTTCAGTACCAGAAAAATTTCCATTTTTTTGAAAACTTTAAATGCTCATAACTCGTGAAGGAATGCACCTAGAGGGCTAAAAATTGCATTTCTGTAATCTAGAGAGTCAGACCTTTCCAATGATGTATGATTTGTATATATTCGAGAAAAATAAAATTTTGAAATTTTGGTCGAAATCTGAAAAATTTTCAAATGCTGTTTTGAGGGTGAAGATCGCATCTTTTGGGATTTTCAGTACCAGAAAAATTTCCATTTTTTTGAAAACTTTAAATGCTCATAACTCGTGAAGGAATGCACCTAGAGGGCTAAAAATTGCATTTCTGTAATCTAGAGAGTCAGACCTTTCCAATGATGTATGATTTGTATATATTCGAGAAAAATAAAATTTTGAAATTTTGGTCGAAATCTGAAAAATTTTCAAATGCTGTTTTGAGGGTGAAGATCGCATCTTTTGGGATTTTCAGTACCAGAAAAATTTCGGTTTTTTTTGAAAACTTTAAATGCTCATAACTAGTGAAGGAATGCACCTAGAGGGCTAAAAATTGCATTTCTGTAATCTAGAGAGTCAGACCTTTCCAATGATGTATGATTTGTATATATTCGAGAAAAATAAAATTTTGAAATTTTGGTCGAAATCTGAAAAATTTTCAAATGCTGTTTTGAGGGTGAAGATCGCATCTTTTGGGATTTTCAGTACCAGAAAAATGTCCATTTTTTTGAAAACTTTAAATGCTCATAACTCGTATAGAAATGCACCTAGAGGGCTAAAAATTGCATTTCTGTAATCTAGAGAGTCAGACCTTTCCAATGATGTATGATTTGTATATATTCGAGAAAAATAAAATTTTGAAATTTTGGTCGAAATCTGAAAAATTTTCAAATGCTGTTTTGAGGGTGAAGATCGCATCTTTTGGGATTTTCAGTACCAGAAAAATTTCCATTTTTTTGAAAACTTTAAATGCTTATAAGATCGCATCTTTTGGGATTTTCAGTACCAGAAAAATGTCCATTTTTTTTTAAAACTTTAAATGCTCATAACTCGTAGAGAAATGCACCTAGAGGGCTAAAAATTGCATTTCTGTAATCTAGAGAGTCAGACCTTTCCAATGATGTATGATTTGTATATATTCGAGAAAAATAAAATTTTGAAATTTTGGTCGAAATCTGAAAAATTTTCAAATGCTGTTTTGAGGGTGAAGATCGCATCTTTTGGGATTTTCAGTACCAGAAAAATTTCCATTTTTTTGAAAACTTTAAATGCTCATAACTCGTGAAGGAATGCACCTAGAGGGCTAAAAATTGCATTTCTGTAATCTAGAGAGCCAGACCTTTCTAATGATGTATGATTTGTATATATTCGAGAAAAATAAAATATTGAAATTTTCGTCGAAATCTGAAAAATTTTCAAATGCTGTTTTGAGGGTGAAGATCGCATCTTTTGGGATTTTCAGTACCAGAAAAATTTCGGTTTTTTTTGAAAACTTTAAATGCTCATAACTCGTAGAGAAATGCACCTAGAGGGCTAAAAATTGCATTTCTGTAATCTAGAGAGTCAGACCTTTCCAATGATGTATGATTTGTATATATTCGAGAAAAATAAAATTTTGAAATTTTGGTCGAAATCTGAAAAATTTTCAAATGCTGTTTTGAGGGTGAAGATCGCATCTTTTGGGATTTTCAGTACCAGAAAAATTTCGGTTTTTTTTGAAAACTTTAAATGCTCATAACTCGTGAAGGAATGCACCTAGAGGGCTAAAAATTGCATTTCTGTAATCTAGAGAGTCAGACCTTTCCAATGATGTATGATTTGTATATATTCGAGAAAAATAAAATTTTGAAATTTTGGTCGAAATCTGAAAAATTTTCAAATGCTGTTTTGAGGGTGAAGATCGCATCTTTTGGGATTTTCAGTACCAGAAAAATGTCCATTTTTTTTGAAAACTTTAAATGCTCATAACTCGTAGAGAAATGCACCTAGAGGGCTAAAAATTGCATTTCTGTAATCTAGAGAGTCAGACCTTTCCAATGATGTATGATTTGTATATATTCGAGAAAAATAAAATTTTGAAATTTTGGTCGAAATCTGAAAAATTTTCAAATGCTGTTTTGAGGGTGAAGATCGCATCTTTTGGGATTTTCAGTACCAGAAAAATTTCCATTTTTTTGAAAACTTTAAATGCTCATAACTCGTGAAGGAATGCACCTAGAGGGCTAAAAATTGCATTTCTGTAATCTAGAGAGTCAGACCTTTTCAATGATGTATGATTTGTATATATTCGAGAAAAATAAAATATTGAAATTTTCGTCGAAATCTGAAAAATTTTCAAATGCTGTTTTGAGGGTGAAGATCGCATCTTTTGGGATTTTCAGTACCAGAAAAATTTCGGTTTTTTTTGAAAACTTTAAATCCTCATAACTCGTGAAGGAATGCACCTAGAGGGCTAAAAATTGCATTTCTGTAATATAGAGAGTTAGACCTTTCCAATGATGTATGATTTGTATATATTCGAGAAAAATAAAATTTTGAAATTTTGGTCGAAATCTGAAAAATTTTCAAATGCTGTTTTGAGGGTGAAGATCGCATCTTTTGGGATTTTCAGTACCAGAAAAATTTCGGTTTTTTTTGAAAACTTTAAATGCTCATAACTCGTGAAGGAATGCACCTAGAGGGCTAAAAATTGCATTTCTGTAATCTAGAGAGTCAGACCTTTCCAATGATGTATGATTTGTATATATTCGAGAAAAATAAAATTTTGAAATTTTGGTCGAAATCTGAAAAATTTTCAAATGCTGTTTTGAGGGTGAAGATCGCATCTTTTGGGATTTTCAGTACCAGAAAATTTCGGTTTTTTTTGAAAACTTTAAATGCTCATAACTCGTGAAGGAATGCACCTAGAGGGCTAAAAATTGCATTTCTGTAATCTAGAGAGTCAGACCTTTCCAATGATGTATGATTTGTATATATTCGAGAAAAATAAAATATTGAAATTTTCGTCGAAATCTGAAAAATTTTCAAATGCTGTTTTGAGGGTGAAGATCGCATCTTTTGGGATTTTCAGTACCAGAAAAATTTCCATTTTTTTGAAAACTTTAAATGCTCATAACTCGTGAAGGAATGCACCTAGAGGGCTAAAAATTGCATTTCTGTAATCTAGAGAGTCAGACCTTTCCAATGATGTATGATTTGTATATATTCGAGAAAAATAAAATTTTGAAATTTTGGTCGAAATCTGAAAAATTTTCAAATGCTGTTTTGAGGGTGAAGATCGCATCTTTTGGGATTTTCAGTACCAGAAAAATTTCGGTTTTTTTTGAAAACTTTAAATGCTCATAACTCGTGAAGGAATGCACCTAGAGGGCTAAAAATTGCATTTCTGTAATCTAGAGAGTCAGACCTTTCCAATGATGTATGATTTGTATATATTCGAGAAAAATAAAATTTTGAAATTTTGGTCGAAATCTGAAAAATTTTCAAATGCTGTTTTGAGGGTGAAGATCGCATCTTTTGGGATTTTCAGTACCAGAAAATTTCCATTTTTTTGAAAACTTTAAATGCTCATAACTCGTGAAGGAATGCACCTAGAGGGCTAAAAATTGCATTTCTGTAATCTAGAGAGTCAGACCTTTCCAATGATGTATGATTTGTATATATTCGAGAAAAATAAAATTTTGAAATTTTCGTCGAAATCTGAAAAATTTTCAAATGCTGTTTTGAGGGTGAAGATCGCATCTTTTGGGATTTTCAGTACCAGAAAAATGTCCATTTTTTTTTTAAACTTTAAATGCTCATAACTCGTAGAGAAATGCACCTAGAGGGCTAAAAATTGCATTTCTGTAATCTAGAGAGTCAGACCTTTCCAATGATGTATGATTTGTATATATTCGAGAAAAATAAAATTTTGAAATTTTCGTCGAAATCTGAAAAATTTTCAAATGCTGTTTTGAGGGTGAAGATCGCATCTTTTGGGATTTTCAGTACCAGAAAAATTTCCATTTTTTTGAAAACTTTAAATGCTCATAACTCGTGAAGGAATGCACCTAGAGGGCTAAAAATTGCATTTCTGTAATCTAGAGAGTCAGACCTTTTCAATGATGTATGATTTGTATATATTCGAGAAAAATAAAATATTGAAATTTTCGTCGAAATCTGAAAAATTTTCAAATGCTGTTTTGAGGGTGAAGATCGCATCTTTTGGGATTTTCAGTACCAGAAAAATTTCGGTTTTTTTTGAAAACTTTAAATCCTCATAACTCGTGAAGGAATGCACCTAGAGGGCTAAAAATTGCATTTCTGTAATATAGAGAGTTAGACCTTTCCAATGATGTATGATTTGTATATATTCGAGAAAAATAAAATTTTGAAATTTTGGTCGAAATCTGAAAAATTTTCAAATGCTGTTTTGAGGGTGAAGATCGCATCTTTTGGGATTTTCAGTACCAGAAAAATTTCGGTTTTTTTTGAAAACTTTAAATGCTCATAACTCGTGAAGGAATGCACCTAGAGGGCTAAAAATTGCATTTCTGTAATCTAGAGAGTCAGACCTTTCCAATGATGTATGATTTGTATATATTCGAGAAAAATAAAATTTTGAAATTTTGGTCGAAATCTGAAAAATTTTCAAATGCTGTTTTGAGGGTGAAGATCGCATCTTTTGGGATTTTCAGTACCAGAAAATTTCGGTTTTTTTTGAAAACTTTAAATGCTCATAACTCGTGAAGGAATGCACCTAGAGGGCTAAAAATTGCATTTCTGTAATCTAGAGAGTCAGACCTTTCCAATGATGTATGATTTGTATATATTCGAGAAAAATAAAATTTTGAAATTTTGGTCGAAATCTGAAAAATTTTCAAATGCTGTTTTGAGGGTGAAGATCGCATCTTTTGGGATTTTCAGTACCAGAAAAATTTCCATTTTTTTGAAAACTTTAAATGCTCATAACTCGTGAAGGAATGCACCTAGAGGGCTAAAAATTGCATTTCTGTAATCTAGAGAGTCAGACCTTTCCAATGATGTATGATTTGTATATATTCGAGAAAAATAAAATTTTGAAATTTTGGTCGAAATCTGAAAAATTTTCAAATGCTGTTTTGAGGGTGAAGATCGCATCTTTTGGGATTTTCAGTACCAGAAAATTTCCATTTTTTTGAAAACTTTAAATGCTCATAACTCGTGAAGGAATGCACCTAGAGGGCTAAAAATTGCATTTCTGTAATCTAGAGAGTCAGACCTTTCCAATGATGTATGATTTGTATATATTCGAGAAAAATAAAATTTTGAAATTTTCGTCGAAATCTGAAAAATTTTCAAATGCTGTTTTGAGGGTGAAGATCGCATCTTTTGGGATTTTCAGTACCAGAAAAATGTCCATTTTTTTTTTAAACTTTAAATGCTCATAACTCGTAGAGAAATGCACCTAGAGGGCTAAAAATTGCATTTCTGTAATCTAGAGAGTCAGACCTTTCCAATGATGTATGATTTGTATATATTCGAGAAAAATAAAATTTTGAAATTTTCGTCGAAATCTGAAAAATTTTCAAATGCTGTTTTGAGGGTGAAGATCGCATCTTTTGGGATTTTCAGTACCAGAAAAATTTCGGTTTTTTTTGAAAACTTTAAATCCTCATAACTCGTGAAGGAATGCACCTAGAGGGCTAAAAATTGCATTTCTGTAATATAGAGAGTTAGACCTTTCCAATGATGTATGATTTGTATATATTCGAGAAAAATAAAATTTTGAAATTTTGGTCGAAATCTGAAAAATTTTCAAATGCTGTTTTGAGGGTGAAGATCGCATCTTTTGGGATTTTCAGTACCAGAAAAATTTCGGTTTTTTTTGAAAACTTTAAATGCTCATAACTCGTGAAGGAATGCACCTAGAGGGCTAAAAATTGCATTTCTGTAATCTAGAGAGTCAGACCTTTCCAATGATGTATGATTTGTATATATTCGAGAAAAATAAAATTTTGAAATTTTGGTCGAAATCTGAAAAATTTTCAAATGCTGTTTTGAGGGTGAAGATCGCATCTTTTGGGATTTTCAGTACCAGAAAATTTCGGTTTTTTTTGAAAACTTTAAATGCTCATAACTCGTGAAGGAATGCACCTAGAGGGCTAAAAATTGCATTTCTGTAATCTAGAGAGTCAGACCTTTCCAATGATGTATGATTTGTATATATTCGAGAAAAATAAAATATTGAAATTTTCGTCGAAATCTGAAAAATTTTCAAATGCTGTTTTGAGGGTGAAGATCGCATCTTTTGGGATTTTCAGTACCAGAAAAATTTCCATTTTTTTGAAAACTTTAAATGCTCATAACTCGTGAAGGAATGCACCTAGAGGGCTAAAAATTGCATTTCTGTAATCTAGAGAGTCAGACCTTTCCAATGATGTATGATTTGTATATATTCGAGAAAAATAAAATTTTGAAATTTTGGTCGAAATCTGAAAAATTTTCAAATGCTGTTTTGAGGGTGAAGATCGCATCTTTTGGGATTTTCAGTACCAGAAAAATTTCGGTTTTTTTTGAAAACTTTAAATGCTCATAACTCGTGAAGGAATGCACCTAGAGGGCTAAAAATTGCATTTCTGTAATCTAGAGAGTCAGACCTTTCCAATGATGTATGATTTGTATATATTCGAGAAAAATAAAATTTTGAAATTTTGGTCGAAATCTGAAAAATTTTCAAATGCTGTTTTGAGGGTGAAGATCGCATCTTTTGGGATTTTCAGTACCAGAAAATTTCCATTTTTTTGAAAACTTTAAATGCTCATAACTCGTGAAGGAATGCACCTAGAGGGCTAAAAATTGCATTTCTGTAATCTAGAGAGTCAGACCTTTCCAATGATGTATGATTTGTATATATTCGAGAAAAATAAAATTTTGAAATTTTCGTCGAAATCTGAAAAATTTTCAAATGCTGTTTTGAGGGTGAAGATCGCATCTTTTGGGATTTTCAGTACCAGAAAAATGTCCATTTTTTTTTTAAACTTTAAATGCTCATAACTCGTAGAGAAATGCACCTAGAGGGCTAAAAATTGCATTTCTGTAATCTAGAGAGTCAGACCTTTCCAATGATGTATGATTTGTATATATTCGAGAAAAATAAAATTTTGAAATTTTCGTCGAAATCTGAAAAATTTTCAAATGCTGTTTTGAGGGTGAAGATCGCATCTTTTGGGATTTTCAGTACCAGAAAAATTTCCATTTTTTTGAAAACTTTAAATGCTCATAACTCGTGAAGGAATGCACCTAGAGGGCTAAAAATTGCATTTCTGTAATCTAGAGAGTCAGACCTTTTCAATGATGTATGATTTGTATATATTCGAGAAAAATAAAATATTGAAATTTTCGTCGAAATCTGAAAAATTTTCAAATGCTGTTTTGAGGGTGAAGATCGCATCTTTTGGGATTTTCAGTACCAGAAAAATTTCCATTTTTTTGAAAACTTTAAATGCTCATAACTCGTGAAGGAATGCACCTAGAGGGCTAAAAATTGCATTTCTGTAATCTAGAGAGTCAGACCTTTCCAATGATGTATGATTTGTATATATTCGAGAAAAATAAAATTTTGAAATTTTGGTCGAAATCTGAAAAATTTTCAAATGCTGTTTTGAGGGTGAAGATCGCATCTTTTGGGATTTTCAGTACCAGAAAAATTTCCATTTTTTTGAAAACTTTAAATGCTCATAACTCGTGAAGGAATGCACCTAGAGGGCTAAAAATTGCATTTCTGTAATCTAGAGAGTCAGACCTTTCCAATGATGTATGATTTGTATATATTCGAGAAAAATAAAATTTTGAAATTTTGGTCGAAATCTGAAAAATTTTCAAATGCTGTTTTGAGGGTGAAGATCGCATCTTTTGGGATTTTCAGTACCAGAAAATTTCCATTTTTTTGAAAACTTTAAATGCTCATAACTCGTGAAGGAATGCACCTAGAGGGCTAAAAATTGCATTTCTGTAATCTAGAGAGTCAGACCTTTCCAATGATGTATGATTTGTATATATTCGAGAAAAATAAAATTTTGAAATTTTGGTCGAAATCTGAAAAATTTTCAAATGCTGTTTTGAGGGTGAAGATCGCATCTTTTGGGATTTTCAGTACCAGAAAAATTTCCATTTTTTTGAAAACTTTAAATGCTCATAACTCGTGAAGGAATGCACCTAGAGGGCTAAAAATTGCATTTCTGTAATCTAGAGAGTCAGACCTTTCCAATGATGTATGATTTGTATATATTCGAGAAAAATAAAATTTTGAAATTTTGGTCGAAATCTGAAAAATTTTCAAATGCTGTTTTGAGGGTGAAGATCGCATCTTTTGGGATTTTCAGTACCAGAAAAATTTCGGTTTTTTTTGAAAACTTTAAATGCTCATAACTCGTGAAGGAATGCACCTAGAGGGCTAAAAATTGCATTTCTGTAATCTAGAGAGTCAGACCTTTCCAATGATGTATGATTTGTATATATTCGAGAAAAATAAAATTTTGAAATTTTCGTCGAAATCTGAAAAATTTTCAAATGCTGTTTTGAGGGTGAAGATCGCATCTTTTGGGATTTTCAGTACCAGAAAAATTTCGGTTTTTTTTGAAAACTTTAAATGCTCATAACTCGTGAAGGAATGCACCTAGAGGGCTAAAAATTGCATTTCTGTAATCTAGAGAGTCAGACCTTTCCAATGATGTATGATTTGTATATATTCGAGAAAAATAAAATTTTGAAATTTTGGTCGAAATCTGAAAAATTTTCAAATGCTGTTTTGAGGGTGAAGATCGCATCTTTTGGGATTTTCAGTACCAGAAAAATTTCCATTTTTTTGAAAACTTTAAATGCTCATAACTCGTGAAGGAATGCACCTAGAGGGCTAAAAATTGCATTTCTGTAATCTAGAGAGTCAGACCTTTCCAATGATGTATGATTTGTATATATTCGAGAAAAATAAAATTTTGAAATTTTGGTCGAAATCTGAAAAATTTTCAAATGCTGTTTTGAGGGTGAAGATCGCATCTTTTGGGATTTTCAGTACCAGAAAAATTTCGGTTTTTTTTTAAAACTTTAAATGCTCATAACTCGTGAAGGAATGCACCTAGAGGGCTAAAAATTGCATTTCTGTAATCTAGAGAGTCAGACCTTTCCAATGATGTATGATTTGTATATATTCGAGAAAAATAAAATTTTGAAATTTTCGTCGAAATCTGAAAAATTTTCAAATGCTGTTTTGAGGGTGAAGATCGCATCTTTTGGGATTTTCAGTACCAGAAAAATTTCCATTTTTTTTTAAAACTTTAAATGCTCATAACTCGTAGAGAAATGCACCTAGAGGGCTAAAAATTGCATTTCTGTAATCTAGAGAGTCAGACCTTTCCAATGATGTATGATTTGTATATATTCGAGAAAAATAAAATTTTGAAATTTTGGTCGAAATCTGAAAAATTTTCAAATGCTGTTTTGAGGGTGAAGATCGCATCTTTTGGGATTTTCAGTACCAGAAAAATTTCCATTTTTTTGAAAACTTTAAATGCTCATAACTCGTGAAGGAATGCACCTAGAGGGCTAAAAATTGCATTTCTGTAATCTAGAGAGTCAGACCTTTCCAATGATGTATGATTTGTATATATTCGAGAAAAATAAAATATTGAAATTTTCGTCGAAATCTGAAAAATTTTCAAATGCTGTTTTGAGGGTGAAGATCGCATCTTTTGGGATTTTCAGTACCAGAAAAATTTCCATTTTTTTGAAAACTTTAAATGCTCATAACTCGTGAAGGAATGCACCTAGAGGGCTAAAAATTGCATTTCTGTAATCTAGAGAGTCAGACCTTTCCAATGATGTATGATTTGTATATATTCGAGAAAAATAAAATTTTGAAATTTTCGTCGAAATCTGAAAAATTTTCAAATGCTGTTTTGAGGGTGAAGATCGCATCTTTTGGGATTTTCAGTACCAGAAAAATATCCATTTTTTTAAAAACTTTAAATGCTCATAACTCGTGAAGGAATGCACCTAGAGGGCTAAAAATTGCATTTCTGTAATCTAGAGAGTCAGACCTTTCCAATGATGTATGATTTGTATGTATTCGAGAAAAATAAAATTTTGAAATTTTCGTCGAAATCTGAAAAATTTTCAAATGATGTTTTGAGGGTGAAGATCGCATCTTTTGGGATTTTCAGTACCAGAAAAATGTCCGTTTTTTTGAAAACTTTAAATGCTCATAACTCGTAGAGAAATGCACCTAGAGGGCTAAAAATTGCATTTCTGTAATCTAGAGAGTCAGACCTTTCCAATGATGTATGATTTGTATATATTCGAGAAAAATAAAATTTTGAAATTTTCGTCGAAATCTGAAAAATTTTCAAATGCTGTTTTGAGGGTGAAGATCGCATCTTTTGGGATTTTCAGTACCAGAAAAATTTCCATTTTTTTGAAAACTTTAAATGCTCATAACTCGTGAAGGAATGCACCTAGAGGGCTAAAAATTGCATTTCTGTAATCTAGAGAGTCAGACCTTTCCAATGATGTATGATTTGTATATATTCGAGAAAAATAAAATATTGAAATTTTGGTCGAAATCTGAAAAATTTTCAAATGCTGTTTTGAGGGTGAAGATCGCATCTTTTGGGATTTTCAGTACCAGAAAAATTTCCATTTTTTTGAAAACTTTAAATGCTCATAACTCGTGAAGGAATGCACCTAGAGGGCTAAAAATTGCATTTCTGTAATCTAGAGAGTCAGACCTTTCCAATGATGTATGATTTGTATATATTCGAGGAAAATAAAATTTTGAAATTTTCGTCGAAATCTGAAAAAATTTCAAATGCTGTTTTGAGGGTGAAGATCGCATCTTTTGGGATTTTCAGTACCAGAAAAATTTCGTTTTTTTTTGAAAACTTTAAATGCTCATAACTCGTGAAGGAATGCACCTAGAGGGCTAAAAATTGCATTTCTGTAATCTAGAGAGTCAGACCTTTCCAATGATGTATGATTTTTTATATATTCGAGAAAAATAAAATTTTGAAATTTTCGTCGAAATCTGAAAAATTTTCAAATGCTGTTTTGAGGGTGATGATCGCATCTTTTGGGATTTTCAGTACCAGAAAAATGTCCATTTTTTTTTTAAACTTTAAATGCTCATAACTCGTAGAGAAATGCACCTAGAGGGCTAAAAATTGCATTTCTGTAATCTAGAGAGTCAGACCAATGACCAATGATGTATGATTTGCATATATTCGAGAAAAATAAAATTTTGAAATTTTGGTCGAAATCTGAAAAATTTTCAAATGCTGTTTTGAGGGTGAAGATCGCATCTTTTGGGATTTTCAGTACCAGAAAAATTTCCATTTTTTTGAAAACTTTAAATGCTCATAACTCGTGAAGGAATGCACCTAGAGGGCTAAAAATTGCATTTCTGTAATCTAGAGAGTCAGACCTTTCCAATGATGTATGATTTGTATATATTCGAGAAAAATAAAATTTTGAAATTTTCGTCGAAATCTGAAAAATTTTCAAATGCTGTTTTGAGGGTGAAGATCGCATCTTTTGGGATTTTCAGTACCAGAAAAATTTAGGTTTTTTTTGAAAACTTTAAATGCTCATAACTCGTGAAGGAATGCACCTAGAGGGCTAAAAATTGCATTTCTGTAATCTAGAGAGTCAGACCTTTCCAATGATGTATGATTTGTATATATTCGAGAAAAATAAAATTTTGAAATTTTCGTCGAAATCTGAAAAATTTTCAAATGCTGTTTTGAGGGTGAAGATCGCATCTTTTGGGATTTTCAGTACCAGAAAAATTTCGGTTTTTTTTGAAAACTTTAAATGCTCATAACTCGTATAGAAATGCACCTAGAGGGCTAAAAATTGCATTTCTGTAATCTAGAGAGTTAGACCTTTCCAATGATGTATGATTTGCATATATTCGAAAAAAAGAAAATTTTGAAATTTTGGTCGAAATCTGAAAAATTTTCAAATGCTGTTTTGAGGGTGAAGATCGCATCTTTTGGGATTTTCAGTACCAGAAAAATTTCCATTTTTTTGAAAACTTTAAATGCTCATAACTCGTGAAGGAATGCACCTAGAGGGCTAAAAATTGCATTTCTGTAATCTAGAGAGTCAGACCTTTCCAATGATGTATGATTTGTATATATTCGAGAAAAATAAAATTTTGAAATTTTCGTCGAAATCTGAAAAATTTTCAAATGCTGTTTTGAGGGTGAAGATCGCATCTTTTGGGATTTTCAGTACTAGAAAAATTTCGGTTTTTTTTGAAAACTTTAAATGCTCATAACTCGTGAAGGAATGCACCTAGAGGGCTAAAAATTGCATTTCTGTAATCTAGAGAGTCAGACCTTTCCAATGATGTATGATTTGTATATATTCGAAAAAAAGAAAATTTTGAAATTTTGGTCGAAATCTGAAAAATTTTCAAATGCTGTTTTGAGGGTGAAGATCGCATCTTTTGGGATTTTCAGTACCAGAAAAATTTCGGTTTTTTTTGAAAACTTTAAATGCTCATAACTCGTATAGAAATGCACCTAGAGGGCTAAAAATTGCATTTCTGTAATCTAGAGAGTTAGACCTTTCCAATGATGTATGATTTGCATATATTCGAAAAAAAGAAAATTTTGAAATTTTGGTCGAAATCTGAAAAATTTTCAAATGCTGTTTTGAGGGTGAAGATCGCATCTTTTGGGATTTTCAGTACCAGAAAAATTTCCATTTTTTTGAAAACTTTAAATGCTCATAACTCGTGAAGGAATGCACCTAGAGGGCTAAAAATTGCATTTCTGTAATCTAGAGAGTCAGACCTTTCCAATGATGTATGATTTGTATATATTCGAGAAAAATAAAATTTTGAAATTTTCGTCGAAATCTGAAAAATTTTCAAATGCTGTTTTGAGGGTGAAGATCGCATCTTTTGGGATTTTCAGTACTAGAAAAATTTCGGTTTTTTTTGAAAACTTTAAATGCTCATAACTCGTGAAGGAATGCACCTAGAGGGCTAAAAATTGCATTTCTGTAATCTAGAGAGTCAGACCTTTCCAATGATGTATGATTTGTATATATTCGAAAAAAAGAAAATTTTGAAATTTTGGTCGAAATCTGAAAAATTTTCAAATGCTGTTTTGAGGGTGAAGATCGCATCTTTTGGGATTTTCAGTACCAGAAAAATGTCCATTTTTTTTGAAAACTTTAAATGCTCATAACTCGTATAGAAATGCACCTAGAGGGCTAAAAATTGCATTTCTGTAATCTAGAGAGTTAGACCTTTCCAATGATGTATGATTTGCATATATTCGAAAAAAAGAAAATTTTGAAATTTTGGTCGAAATCTGAAAAATTTTCAAATGCTGTTTTGAGGGTGAAGATCGCATCTTTTGGGATTTTCAGTACCAGAAAAATTTCCATTTTTTTGAAAACTTTAAATGCTCATAACTCGTGAAGGAATGCACCTAGAGGGCTAAAAATTGCATTTCTGTAATCTAGAGAGTCAGACCTTTCCAATGATGTATGATTTGTATATATTCGTCGAAATCTGAAAAATTTTCAAATGCTGTTTTGAGGGTGAAGATCGCATCTTTTGGGATTTTCAGTACCAGAAAAATTTCCATTTTTTTGAAAACTTTAAATGCTCATAACTCGTGAAGGAATGCACCTAGAGGGCTAAAAATTGCATTTCTGTAATCTAGAGAGTCAGACCTTTCCAATGATGTATGATTTGTATATATTCGAGAAAAATAAAATTTTGAAATTTTGGTCGAAATCTGAAAAATTTTCAAATGCTGTTTTGAGGGTGAAGATCGCATCTTTTGGGATTTTCAGTACCAGAAAAATGTCCATTTTTTTTGACAACTTTAAATCCTCATAACTCGTAGAGAAATGCACCTAGAGGGCTAAAAATTGCATTTCTGTAATCTAGAGAGTTAGACCTTTCCAATGATGTATGATTTGCATATATTCGAAAAAAATAAAATTTTGAAATTTTGGTCGAAATCTGAAAGATTTTCAAATGCTGTTTTGAGGGTGAAGATCGCATCTTTTTGGATTTTCAGTACCAGAAAAATTTCGGTTTTTTTTTGAAAACTTTAAATGCTCATAACTCGTGAAGGAATGCACCTAGAGGGCTAAAAATTGCATTTCTGTAATCTAGAGAGTCAGACCTTTCCAATGATGTATGATTTGCATATATTCGAAAAAAATAAAATTTTGAAATTTTGCTCGAAATCTGAAAAATTTTCAAATGCTGTTTTGAGGGTGAAGATCGCATCTTTTGGGATTTTCAGTACCAGAAAAATGTCCATTTTTTTTGAAAACTTTAAATGCTCATAACTCGTAGAGAAATGCACCTAGAGGGCTAAAAATTGCATTTCTGTAATCTAGAGAGTCAGACCTTTCCAATGATGTATGATTTGTATATATTCGAGAAAAATAAAATTTTGAAATTTTCGTCGAAATCTGAAAAATTTTCAAATGCTGTTTTGAGGGTGAAGATCGCATCTTTTGGGATTTTCAGTACCAGAAAAATTTCGGTTTTTTTTGAAAACTTTAAATGCTCATAACTCGTGAAGGAATGCACCTAGAGGGCTAAAAATTGCATTTCTGTAATCTAGAGAGTCAGACCTTTCCAATGATGTATGATTTGTATATATTCGTCGAAATCTGAAAAATTTTCAAATGCTGTTTTGAGGGTGAAGATCGCATCTTTTGGGATTTTCAGTACCAGAAAAATTTCCATTTTTTTGAAAACTTTAAATGCTCATAACTCGTGAAGGAATGCACCTAGAGGGCTAAAAATTGCATTTCTGTAATCTAGAGAGTCAGACCTTTCCAATGATGTATGATTTGTATATATTCGAGAAAAATAAAATTTTGAAATTTTGGTCGAAATCTGAAAAATTTTCAAATGCTGTTTTGAGGGTGAAGATCGCATCTTTTGGGATTTTCAGTACCAGAAAAATGTCCATTTTTTTTGACAACTTTAAATCCTCATAACTCGTAGAGAAATGCACCTAGAGGGCTAAAAATTGCATTTCTGTAATCTAGAGAGTTAGACCTTTCCAATGATGTATGATTTGCATATATTCGAAAAAAATAAAATTTTGAAATTTTGGTCGAAATCTGAAAGATTTTCAAATGCTGTTTTGAGGGTGAAGATCGCATCTTTTTGGATTTTCAGTACCAGAAAAATTTCGGTTTTTTTTTGAAAACTTTAAATGCTCATAACTCGTGAAGGAATGCACCTAGAGGGCTAAAAATTGCATTTCTGTAATCTAGAGAGTCAGACCTTTCCAATGATGTATGATTTGCATATATTCGAAAAAAATAAAATTTTGAAATTTTGCTCGAAATCTGAAAAATTTTCAAATGCTGTTTTGAGGGTGAAGATCGCATCTTTTGGGATTTTCAGTACCAGAAAAATGTCCATTTTTTTTGAAAACTTTAAATGCTCATAACTCGTAGAGAAATGCACCTAGAGGGCTAAAAATTGCATTTCTGTAATCTAGAGAGTCAGACCTTTCCAATGATGTATGATTTGTATATATTCGAGAAAAATAAAATTTTGAAATTTTCGTCGAAATCTGAAAAATTTTCAAATGCTGTTTTGAGGGTGAAGATCGCATCTTTTGGGATTTTCAGTACCAGAAAAATTTCGGTTTTTTTTGAAAACTTTAAATGCTCATAACTCGTGAAGGAATGCACTTAGAGGGCTAAAAATTGCATTTCTGTAATCTAGAGAGTCAGACCTTTCCAATAATGTATGATTTGTATATATTCGAGAAAAATAAAATTTTGAAATTTTGGTCGAAATCTGAAAAATTTTCAAATGCTGTTTTGAGGGTGAAGATCGCATCTTTTGGGATTTTCAGTACCAGAAAAATGTCCATATTTTTGAAAACTTTAAATGCTCATAACTCGTAGAGAAATGCACCAATGATGTATGATTTGTATATATTCGAGAAAAATAAAATTTTGAAATTTTCGTCGAAATCTGAAAAATTTTCAAATGCTGTTTTGAGGGTGAAGATCGCATCTTTTGGGATTTTCAGTACCAGAAAAATTTCCATTTTTTTGAAAACTTTAAATGCTCATAACTCGTGAAGGAATGCACCTAGAGGGCTAAAAATTGCATTTCTGTAATCTAGAGAGTCAGACCTTTCCAATGATGTATGATTTGTATATATTCGAGAAAAATAAAATTTTGAAATTTTCGTCGAAATCTGAAAAATTTTCAAATGCTGTTTTGAGGGTGAAGATCGCATCTTTTGGGATTTTCAGTACCAGAAAAATTTCCATTTTTTTGAAAACTTTAAATGCTCATAACTCGTGAAGGAATGCACCTAGAGGGCTAAAAATTGCATTTCTGTAATCTAGAGAGTCAGACCTTTCCAATGATGTATGATTTGCATATACATATTCGAAAAAAATAAAATTTTGAAATTTTGGTCGAAATCTGAAAAATTTTCAAATGCTGTTTTGAGGGTGAAGATCGCATCTTTTGGGATTTTCAGTACCAGAAAAATGTCCATTTTTTTTGAAAACTTTAAATGCTCATAACTCGTAGAGAAATGCACCTAGAGGGCTAAAAATTGCATTTCTGTAATCTAGAGAGTCAGACCTTTCCAATGATGTATGATTTGTATATATTCGAAAAAAATAAAATTTTGAAATTTTGATCGAAATCTGAAAAATTTTCAAATGCTGTTTTGAGGGTGAAGATCGCATCTTTTGGGATTTTCAGTACCAGAAAAATGTCCATTTTTTTTGAAAACTTTAAATGCTCATAACTCGTAGAGAAATGCACCTAGAGGGCTAAAAATTGCATTTCTGTAATCTAGAGAGTCAGACCTTTCCAATGATGTATGATTTGTATATATTCGAGAAAAATAAAATTTTGAAATTTTCGTCGAAATCTGAAAAATTTTCAAATGCTGTTTTGAGGGTGAAGATCGCATCTTTTGGGATTTTCAGTACCAGAAAAATTTCGGTTTTTTTTGAAAACTTTAAATGCTCATAACTCGTGAAGGAATGCACTTAGAGGGCTAAAAATTGCATTTCTGTAATCTAGAGAGTCAGACCTTTCCAATAATGTATGATTTGTATATATTCGAGAAAAATAAAATTTTGAAATTTTGGTCGAAATCTGAAAAATTTTCAAATGCTGTTTTGAGGGTGAAGATCGCATCTTTTGGGATTTTCAGTACCAGAAAAATGTCCATATTTTTGAAAACTTTAAATGCTCATAACTCGTAGAGAAATGCACCAATGATGTATGATTTGTATATATTCGAGAAAAATAAAATTTTGAAATTTTCGTCGAAATCTGAAAAATTTTCAAATGCTGTTTTGAGGGTGAAGATCGCATCTTTTGGGATTTTCAGTACCAGAAAAATTTCCATTTTTTTGAAAACTTTAAATGCTCATAACTCGTGAAGGAATGCACCTAGAGGGCTAAAAATTGCATTTCTGTAATCTAGAGAGTCAGACCTTTCCAATGATGTATGATTTGTATATATTCGAGAAAAATAAAATTTTGAAATTTTCGTCGAAATCTGAAAATTTTTCAAATGCTGTTTTGAGGGTGAAGATCGCATCTTTTTGGATTTTCAGTACCAGAAAAATTTCGGTTTTTTTTGAAAACTTTAAATGCTCATAACTCGTGAAGGAATGCACCTAGAGGGCTAAAAATTGCATTTCTGTAATCTAGAGAGTTAGACCTTTCCAATGATGTATGATTTGCATATATTCGAAAAAAATAAAATTTTGAAATTTTGGTCGAAATCTGAAAAATTTTCAAATGCTGTTTTGAGGGTGAAGATCGCATCTTTTGGGATTTTCAGTACCAGAAAAATTTCCATTTTTTTGAAAACTTTAAATGCTCATAACTCGTGAAGGAATGCACCTAGAGGGCTAAAAATTGCATTTCTGTAATCTAGAGAGTCAGACCTTTCCAATGATGTATGATTTGTATATATTCGAGAAAAATAAAATTTTGAAATTTTCGTCGAAATCTGAAAAATTTTCAAATGCTGTTTTGAGGGTGAAGATCGCATCTTTTGGGATTTTCAGTACCAGAAAAATTTCGGTTTTTTTGAAAACTTTAAATGCTCATAACTCGTGAATATATATGTATATATTCGAGAAAAATAAAATTTGGAAATTTTCGTCGAAATCTGAAAATTTTTCAAATGCTGTTTTGAGGGTGAAGATCGCATCTTTTTGGATTTTCAGTACCAGAAAAATTTCCAATTTTTTTGAAAACTTTAAATGCTCATAACTCGTAGAGAAATGCTCATAACTCGTGAAGGAATGCACTTAGAGGGCTAAAAATTGCATTTCTGTAATCTAGAGAGTCAGACCTTTCCAATAATGTATGATTTGTATATATTCGAGAAAAATAAAATTTTGAAATTTTGGTCGAAATCTGAAAAATTTTCAAATGCTGTTTTGAGGGTGAAGATCGCATCTTTTGGGATTTTCAGTACCAGAAAAATGTCCATATTTTTGAAAACTTTAAATGCTCATAACTCGTAGAGAAATGCACCAATGATGTATGATTTGTATATATTCGAGAAAAATAAAATTTTGAAATTTTCGTCGAAATCTGAAAAATTTTCAAATGCTGTTTTGAGGGTGAAGATCGCATCTTTTGGGATTTTCAGTACCAGAAAAATTTCCATTTTTTTGAAAACTTTAAATGCTCATAACTCGTGAAGGAATGCACCTAGAGGGCTAAAAATTGCATTTCTGTAATCTAGAGAGTCAGACCTTTCCAATGATGTATGATTTGTATATATTCGAGAAAAATAAAATTTTGAAATTTTCGTCGAAATCTGAAAATTTTTCAAATGCTGTTTTGAGGGTGAAGATCGCATCTTTTTGGATTTTCAGTACCAGAAAAATTTCGGTTTTTTTTGAAAACTTTAAATGCTCATAACTCGTGAAGGAATGCACCTAGAGGGCTAAAAATTGCATTTCTGTAATCTAGAGAGTTAGACCTTTCCAATGATGTATGATTTGCATATATTCGAAAAAAATAAAATTTTGAAATTTTGGTCGAAATCTGAAAAATTTTCAAATGCTGTTTTGAGGGTGAAGATCGCATCTTTTGGGATTTTCAGTACCAGAAAAATTTCCATTTTTTTGAAAACTTTAAATGCTCATAACTCGTGAAGGAATGCACCTAGAGGGCTAAAAATTGCATTTCTGTAATCTAGAGAGTCAGACCTTTCCAATGATGTATGATTTGTATATATTCGAGAAAAATAAAATTTTGAAATTTTCGTCGAAATCTGAAAAATTTTCAAATGCTGTTTTGAGGGTGAAGATCGCATCTTTTGGGATTTTCAGTACCAGAAAAATTTCGGTTTTTTTGAAAACTTTAAATGCTCATAACTCGTGAATATATATGTATATATTCGAGAAAAATAAAATTTTGAAATTTTCGTCGAAATCTGAAAATTTTTCAAATGCTGTTTTGAGGGTGAAGATCGCATCTTTTTGGATTTTCAGTACCAGAAAAATTTCCAATTTTTTTGAAAACTTTAAATGCTCATAACTCGTAGAGAAATGCACCTAGAGGGCTAAAAATTGCATTTCTGTAATCTAGAGAGTCAGACCTTTCCAATGATGTATGATTTGTATATATTCGAGAAAAATAAAATTTTGAAATTTTGGTCGAAATCTGAAAAATTTTCAAATGCTGTTTTGAGGGTGAAGATCGCATCTTTTGGGATTTTCAGTACCAGAAAAATTTCGGTTTTTTTTGAAAACTTTAAATGCTCATAACTCGTAGAGAAATGCACCTAGAGGGTGCATTTCTGTAATCTACATTTCTGTAATCTAGAGAGTCAGACCTTTCCAATGATGTATGATTTGTATATATTCGAGAAAAATAAAATTTTGAATCAGTACCAGAAAAATTTCCATTTTTTTGAAAACTTTAAATGCTCATAACTCGTGAAGGAATGCACCTAGAGGGCTAAAAATTGCATTTCTGTAATCTAGAGAGTCAGACCTTTCCAATGATGTATGATTTGTATATATTCGAGAAAAATAAAATTTTGAAATTTTCGTCGAAATCTGAAAATTTTTCAAATGCTGTTTTGAGGGTGAAGATCGCATCTTTTTGGATTTTCAGTACCAGAAAAATTTCCAATTTTTTTGAAAACTTTAAATGCTCATAACTCGTAGAGAAATGCACCTAGAGGGCTAAAAATTGCATTTCTGTAATCTAGAGAGTTAGACCTTTCCAATGATGTATGATTTGCATATATTCGAAAAAAATAAAATTTTGAAATTTTGGTCGAAATCTGAAAAAAATTCAAATGCTGTTTTGAGGGTGAAGCTCGCATCTTTTTGGATTTTCAGTACCAGAAAAATTTCCAATTTTTTTGAAAACTTTAAATGCTCATAACTCGTGAAGGAATGCACTTAGAGGGCTAAAAATTGCATTTCTGTAATCTAAAGAGTCAGACCTTTCCAATGATGTATGATTTGTATATATTCGAGAAAAATAAAATTTTGAAATTTTCGTCGAAATCTGAAAATTTTTCAAATGCTGTTTTGAGGGTGAAGATCGCATCTTTTTGGATTTTCAGTACCAGAAAAATTTCCAATTTTTTTGAAAACTTTAAATGCTCATAACTCGTAGAGAAATGCACCTAGAGGGTGCATTTCTGTAATCTACATTTCTGTAATCTAGAGAGTCAGACCTTTCCAATGATGTATGATTTGTATATATTCGAGAAAAATAAAATTTTGAATCAGTACCAGAAAAATTTCCATTTTTTTGAAAACTTTAAATGCTCATAACTCGTGAAGGAATGCACCTAGAGGGCTAAAAATTGCATTTCTGTAATCTAGAGAGTCAGACCTTTCCAATGATGTATGATTTGTATATATTCGAGAAAAATAAAATTTTGAAATTTTCGTCGAAATCTGAAAATTTTTCAAATGCTGTTTTGAGGGTGAAGATCGCATCTTTTGGGATTTTCAGTACCAGAAAAATTTCCATTTTTTTGAAAACTTTAAATGCTCATAACTCGTAGAGAAATGCACCTAGAAGGCTAAAAATTGCATTTCTGTAATCTAGAGAGTCAGACCTTTCCAATGATGTATGATTTGTATATATTCGAGAAAAATAAAATTTTGAAATTTTCGTCGAAATCTGAAAAATTTTCAAATGCTGTTTTGAGGGTGAAGATCGCATCTTTTGGGATTTTCAGTACCAGAAAAATTTCGGTTTTTTTTGAAAACTTTAAATGCTCATAACTCGTGAAGGAATGCACTTAGAGGGCTAAAAATTGCATTTCTGTAATCTAAAGAGTCAGACCTTTCCAATGATGTATGATTTGTATATATTCGAGAAAAATAAAATTTTGAAATTTTCGTCGAAATCTGAAAATTTTTCAAATGCTGTTTTGAGGGTGAAGATCGCATCTTTTTGGATTTTCAGTACCAGAAAAATTTCCAATTTTTTTGAAAACTTTAAATGCTCATAACTCGTGAAGGAATGCACTTAGAGGGCTAAAAATTGCATTTCTGTAATCTAAAGAGTCAGACCTTTCCAATGATGTATGATTTGTATATATTCGAGAAAAATAAAATTTTGAAATTTTCGTCGAAATCTGAAAATTTTTCAAATGCTGTTTTGAGGGTGAAGATCGCATCTTTTTGGATTTTCAGTACCAGAAAAATTTCCAATTTTTTTGAAAACTTTAAATGCTCATAACTCGTAGAGAAATGCACCTAGAGGGCTAAAAATTGCATTTCTGTAATCTAGAGAGTTAGACCTTTCCAATGATGTATGATTTGCATATATTCGAAAAAAATAAAATTTTGAAATTTTGGTCGAAATCTGAAAAAAATTCAAATGCTGTTTTGAGGGTGAAGATCGCATCTTTTGGGATTTTCAGTACCAGAAAAATGTCCATTTTTTTGAAAACTTTAAATGCTCATAACTCGTGAAGGAATGCACCTAGAGGGCTAAAAATTGCATTTCTGTAATCTAGAGAGTTAGACCTTTCCAATGATGTATGATTTGCATATATTCGAAAAAAATAAAATTTTGAAATTTTGGTCGAAATCTGAAAAATTTTCAAATGCTGTTTTGAGGGTGAAGATCGCATCTTTTGGGATTTTCAGTACCAAAAAAATGTCCTTTTTTTGAAAACTTTAAATCCTCATAACTCGTAGAGAAATGCACCTAGAGGGCTAAAAATTGCATTTCTGTAATCTAGAGAGTCAGACCTTTCCAATGATGTATGATTTGTATATATTCGAGAAAAATAAAATTTTGAAATTTTGGTCGAAATCTGAAAAAATTTCAAATGCTGTTTTGAGGGTGAAGATCGCATCTTTTGGGATTTTCAGTACCAGAAAAATTTCGGTTTTTTTTGAAAACTTTAAATGCTCATAACTCGTGAAGGAATGCACTTAGAGGGCTAAAAATTGCATTTCTGTAATCTAGAGAGTCAGACCTTTCCAATGATGTATGATTTGTATATATTCGAGAAAAATAAAATTTTGAAATTTTGGTCGAAATCTGAAAAATTTTCAAATGCTGTTTTGAGGGTGAAGATCGCATCTTTTGGGATTTTCAGTACCAGAAAAATTTCGGTTTTTTTTGAAAACTTTAAATGCTCATAACTCGTGAAGGAATGCACCTAGAGGGCTAAAAATTGCATTTCTGTAATCTAGAGAGTTAGACCTTTCCAATGATGTATGATTTGCATATATTCGAAAAAAATAAAATTTTGAAATTTTGGTCGAAATCTGAAAAATTTTCAAATGCTGTTTTGAGGGTGAAGATCGCATCTTTTGGGATTTTCAGTACCAAAAAAATGTCCTTTTTTTGAAAACTTTAAATCCTCATAACTCGTAGAGAAATGCACCTAGAGGGCTAAAAATTGCATTTCTGTAATCTAGAGAGTCAGACCTTTCCAATGATGTATGATTTGTATATATTCGAGAAAAATAAAATTTTGAAATTTTGGTCGAAATCTGAAAAAATTTCAAATGCTGTTTTGAGGGTGAAGATCGCATCTTTTGGGATTTTCAGTACCAGAAAAATTTCGGTTTTTTTTTGAAAACTTTAAATGCTCATAACTCGTGAAGGAATGCACCTAGAGGGCTAAAAATTGCATTTCTGTAATCTAGAGAGTCAGACCTTTCCAATGATGTATGATTTGTATATATTCGAGAAAAATAAAATTTTGAAATTTTCGTCGAAATCTGAAAAATTTTCAAATGCTGTTTTGAGGGTGAAGATCGCATCTTTTGGGATTTTCAGTACCAGAAAAATGTCCATTTTTTTTGAAAACTTTAAATGCATTTCTGTAATCTAGAGAGTCAGACCTTTCCAATGATGTATGATTTGTATATATTCGAGAAAAATAAAATTTTGAAATTTTCGTCGAAATCTGAAAAATTTTCAAATGCTGTTTTGAGGGTGAAGATCGCATCTTTTGGGATTTTCAGTACCAGAAAAATTTCGGTTTTTTTTGAAAACTTTAAATGCTCATAACTCGTGAAGGAATGCACCTAGAGGGCTAAAAATTGCATTTCTGTAATCTAGAGAGTCAGACCTTTCCAATGATGTATGATTTGTATATATTCGAGAAAAATAAAATTTTGAAATTTTGGTCGAAATCTGAAAAATTTTCAAATGCTGTTTTGAGGGTGAAGATCGCATCTTTTGGGATTTTCTGTACCAGAAAAATGTCCTTTTTTTTGAAAACTTTAAATCCTCATAACTCGTAGAGAAATGCACCTAGAGGGCTAAAAATTGCATTTCTGTAATCTAGAGAGTCAGACCTTTCCAATGATGTATGATTTGCATATATTCGAAAAAAATAAAATTTTGAAATTTTGGTTGAAATCTGAAAAATTTTCAAATGCTGTTTTGAGGGTGAAGATCGCATCTTTTGGGATTTTCAGTACCAGAAAAATGTCCATTTTTTTTGAAAACTTTAAATGCTCATAACTCGTAGAGAAATGCACCTAGAGGGCTAAAAATTGCATTTCTGTGATCTAGAGAGTTAGACCTTTCCAATGATGTATGATTTGCATATATTCGAAAAAAATAAAATTTTGAAATTTTGGTCGAAATCTGAAAAATTTTCAAATGCTGTTTTGAGGGTGAAGATCGCATCTTTTGGGATTTTCAGTACCAGAAAAATGTCCATTTTTTTTGAAAACTTTAAATGCATTTCTGTAATCTAGAGAGTCAGACCTTTCCAATGATGTATGATTTGTATATATTCGAGAAAAATAAAATTTTGAAATTTTCGTCGAAATCTGAAAAATTTTCAAATGCTGTTTTGAGGGTGAAGATCGCATCTTTTGGGATTTTCAGTGCCAGAAAAATGTCCATTTTTTTTGAAAACTTTAAACGCTCATAACTCGTAGAGAAATGCACCTAGAGGGCTAAAAATTGCATTTCTGTAATCTAGAGAGTCAGACCTTTCCAATTATGTATGATTTGTATATATTCGAGAAAAATAAAATTTTGAAATTTTGGTCGAAATCTGAAAAATTTTCAAATGCTGTTTTGAGGGTGAAGATCGCATCTTTTGGGATTTTCAGTACCAGAAAAATTTCGTTTTTTTTGAAAACTTTAAATGCTCATAACTCGTGAAGGAATGCACCTAGAGGGCTAAAAATTGCATTTCTGTAATCTAGAGAGTCAGACCTTTCCAATGATGTATGATTTGTATATATTCGAGAAAAATAAAATTTTGAAATTTTCGTCGAAATCTGAAAAATTTTCAAATGCTGTTTTGAGGGTGAAGATCGCATCTTTTGGGATTTTCAGTACCAGAAAAATGTCCTTTTTTTGAAAACTTTAAATCCTCATAACTCGTAGAGAAATGCACCTAGAGGGCTAAAAATTGCATTTCTGTAATCTAGAGAGTCAGACCTTTCCAATGATGTATGATTTGTATATATTCGAGAAAAATAAAATTTTGAAATTTTGGTCGAAATCTGAAAAAATTTTAAATGCTGTTTTGAGGGTGAAGATCGCATCTTTTGGGATTTTCAGTACCAGAAAAATTTCGTTTTTTTTTTGAAAACTTTAAATGCTCATAACTCGTGAAGGAATGCACCTAGAGGGCTAAAAATTGCATTTCTGTAATCTAGAGAGTCAGACCTTTCCAATGATGTATGATTTGTATATATTCGAGAAAAATAAAATTTTGAAATTTTCGTCGAAATCTGAAAAATTTTCAAATGCTGTTTTGAGGGTGAAGATCGCATCTTTTGGGATTTTCAGTACCAGAAAAATGTCCATTTTTTTTGAAAACTTTAAATGCATTTCTGTAATCTAGAGAGTCAGACCTTTCCAATGATGTATGATTTGTATATATTCGAGAAAAATAAAATTTTGAAATTTTCGTCGAAATCTGAAAAATTTTCAAATGCTGTTTTGAGGGTGAAGATCGCATCTTTTGGGATTTTCAGTACCAGAAAAATTTCGGTTTTTTTTGAAAACTTTAAATGCTCATAACTCGTGAAGGAATGCACCTAGAGGGCTAAAAATTGCATTTCTGTAATCTAGAGAGTCAGACCTTTCCAATGATGTATGATTTGTATATATTCGAGAAAAATAAAATTTTGAAATTTTGGTCGAAATCTGAAAAAATTTCAAATGCTGTTTTGAGGGTGAAGATCGCATCTTTTGGGATTTTCAGTACCAGAAAAATTTCGGTTTTTTTTTGAAAACTTTAAATGCTCATAACTCGTGAAGGAATGCACCTAGAGGGCTAAAAATTGCATTTCTGTAATCTAGAGAGTCAGACCTTTCCAATGATGTATGATTTGTATATATTCGAGAAAAATAAAATTTTGAAATTTTCGTCGAAATCTGAAAAATTTTCAAATGCTGTTTTGAGGGTGAAGATCGCATCTTTTGGGATTTTCAGTACCAGAAAAATGTCCATTTTTTTTGAAAACTTTAAATGCATTTCTGTAATCTAGAGAGTCAGACCTTTCCAATGATGTATGATTTGTATATATTCGAGAAAAATAAAATTTTGAAATTTTCGTCGAAATCTGAAAAATTTTCAAATGCTGTTTTGAGGGTGAAGATCGCATCTTTTGGGATTTTCAGTACCAGAAAAATTTCGGTTTTTTTTGAAAACTTTAAATGCTCATAACTCGTGAAGGAATGCACCTAGAGGGCTAAAAATTGCATTTCTGTAATCTAGAGAGTCAGACCTTTCCAATGATGTATGATTTGTATATATTCGAGAAAAATAAAATTTTGAAATTTTGGTCGAAATCTGAAAAAATTTCAAATGCTGTTTTGAGGGTGAAGATCGCATCTTTTGGGATTTTCAGTACCAGAAAAATTTCGGTTTTTTTTTGAAAACTTTAAATGCTCATAACTCGTGAAGGAATGCACCTAGAGGGCTAAAAATTGCATTTCTGTAATCTAGAGAGTCAGACCTTTCCAATGATGTATGATTTGTATATATTCGAGAAAAATAAAATTTTGAAATTTTCGTCGAAATCTGAAAAATTTTCAAATGCTGTTTTGAGGGTGAAGATCGCATCTTTTGGGATTTTCAGTACCAGAAAAATGTCCATTTTTTTTGAAAACTTTAAATGCATTTCTGTAATCTAGAGAGTCAGACCTTTCCAATGATGTATGATTTGTATATATTCGAGAAAAATAAAATTTTGAAATTTTCGTCGAAATCTGAAAAATTTTCAAATGCTGTTTTGAGGGTGAAGATCGCATCTTTTGGGATTTTCAGTACCAGAAAAATTTCGGTTTTTTTTGAAAACTTTAAATGCTCATAACTCGTGAAGGAATGCACCTAGAGGGCTAAAAATTGCATTTCTGTAATCTAGAGAGTCAGACCTTTCCAATGATGTATGATTTGTATATATTCGAGAAAAATAAAATTTTGAAATTTTGGTCGAAATCTGAAAAATTTTCAAATGCTGTTTTGAGGGTGAAGATCGCATCTTTTGGGATTTTCTGTACCAGAAAAATGTCCTTTTTTTTGAAAACTTTAAATGCTCATAACTCGTAGAGAAATGCACCTAGAGGGCTAAAAATTGCATTTCTGTAATCTAGAGAGTTAGACCTTTCCAATGATGTATGATTTGCATATATTCGAAAAAAAATAAAATTTTGAAATTTTGGTCGAAATCTGAAAAATTTTCAAATGCTGTTTTGAGGGTGAAGATCGCATCTTTTGGGATTTTCAGTACCAGAAAAATTTCGGTTTTTTTTTGAAAACTTTAAATGCTCATAACTCGTGAAGGAATGCACCTAGAGGGCTAAAAATTGCATTTCTGTAATCTAGAGAGTCAGACCTTTCCAATGATGTATGATTTGTATATATTCGAGAAAAATAAAATTTTGAAATTTTGGTCGAAATCTGAAAAATTTTCAAATGCTGTTTTGAGGGTGAAGATCGCATCTTTTGGGATTTTCAGTACCAGAAAAATTTCGGTTTTTTTTGAAAACTTTAAATGCTCATAACTCGTAGAGAAATGCACCTAGAGGGCTAAAAATTGCATTTCTGTAATCTAGAGAGTCAGACCTTTCCAATAATGTATGATTTGTATATATATATATTCGAGAAAAATAAAATTTTGAAATTTTCGTCGAAATCTGAAAAATTTTCAAATGCTGTTTTGAGGGTGAAGATCGCATCTTTTGGGATTTTCAGTACCAGAAAAATTTCCATTTTTTTGAAAACTTTAAATGCTCATAACTCGTGAAGGAATGCACCTAGAGGGCTAAAAATTGCATTTCTGTAATCTAGAGAGTCAGACCTTTCCAATAATGTATGATTTGTATATATTCGAGAAAAATAAAATTTTTAAATTTTGGTCGAAATCTGAAAAATTTTCAAATGCTGTTTTGAGGGTGAAGATCGCATCTTTTGGGATTTTCAGTGCCAGAAAAATGTCCATTTTTTTTGAAAACTTTAAATCCTCATAACTCGTAGAGAAATGCACATAGAGGGCTAAAAATTGCATTTCTGTAATCTAGAGAGTTAGACCTTTCCAATGATGTATGATTTGCATATATTCGAAAAAAAATAAAATTTTGAAATTTTGGTCGAAATCTGAAAAATTTTCAAATGCTGTTTTGAGGGTGAAGATCGCATCTTTTGGGATTTTCAGTACCAGAAAAATTTCGGTTTTTTTTGAAAACTTTAAATGCTCATAACTCGTGAAGGAATGCACCTAGAGGGCTAAAAATTGCATTTCTGTAATCTAGAGAGTCAGACCTTTCCAATGATGTATGATTTGTATATATTCGAGAAAAATAAAATTTTCAAATGCTGTTTTGAGGGTGAAGATCGCATCTTTTGGGATTTTCAGTACCAGAAAAATTTCGGTTTTTTTTGAAAACTTTAAATGCTCATAACTCGTGAAGGAATGCACCTAGAGGGCTAAAAATTGCATTTCTGTAATCTAGAGAGTCAGACCTTTCCAATAATGTATGATTTGTATATATTCGAGAAAAATAAAATTTTGAAATTTTCGTCGAAATCTGAAAAATTTTCAAATGCTGTTTTGAGGGTGAAGATCGCATCTTTTGGGATTTTCAGTACCAGAAAAATTTCGGTTTTTTTTTGAAAACTTTAAATGCTCATAACTCGTGAAGGAATGCACTTAGAGGGCTAAAAATTGCATTTCTGTAATCTAGAGAGTCAGACCTTTCCAATGATGTATGATTTGTATATATTCGAGAAAAATAAAATTTTGAAATTTTCGTCGAAATCTGAAAAATTTTCAAATGCTGTTTTGAGGGTGAAGATCGCATCTTTTGGGATTTTCAGTACCAGAAAAATTTCCATTTTTTTGAAAACTTTAAATGCTCATAACTCGTGAAGGAATGCACCTAGAGGGCTAAAAATTGCATTTCTGTAATCTAGAGAGTCAGACCTTTCCAATGATGTATGATTTGTATATATTCGAGAAAAATAAAATTTTGAAATTTTCGTACCAGGGATTTTGGGATTTTCAGTACCAGAAAAATTTCGGTTTTTTTTTGAAAACTTTAAATGCTCATAACTCGTGAAGGAATGCACTTAGAGGGCTAAAAATTGCATTTCTGTAATCTAGAGAGTCAGACCTTTCCAATGATGTATGATTTGTATATATTCGAGAAAAATAAAATTTTGAAATTTTCGTCGAAATCTGAAAAATTTTCAAATGCTGTTTTGAGGGTGAAGATCGCATCTTTTGGGATTTTCAGTACCAGAAAAATTTCCATTTTTTTGAAAACTTTAAATGCTCATAACTCGTGAAGGAATGCACCTAGAGGGCTAAAAATTGCATTTCTGTAATCTAGAGAGTCAGACCTTTCCAATGATGTATGATTTGTATATATTCGAGAAAAATAAAATTTTGAAATTTTCGTACCAGGGATTTTGGGATTTTCAGTACCAGAAAAATTTCGGTTTTTTTTTGAAAACTTTAAATGCTCATAACTCGTGAAGGAATGCACCTAGAGGGCTAAAAATTGCATTTCTGTAATCTAGAGAGTCAGACCTTTCCAATGATGTATGATTTGTATATATTCGAGAAAAATAAAATTTTGAAATTTTCGTCGAAATCTGAAAAATTTTCAAATGCTGTTTTGAAGGTGAAGATCGCATCTTTTGGGATTTTCAGTACCAGAAAAATTTCGGTTTTTTTTGAAAACTTTAAATGCTCATAACTCGTGAAGGAATGCACCTAGAGGGCTAAAAATTGCATTTCTGTAATCTAGAGAGTCAGACCTTTCCAATGATGTATGATTTGTATATATTCGAGAAAAATAAAATTTTGAAATTTTCGTCGAAATCTGAAAAATTTTCAAATGCTGTTTTGAGGGTGAAGATCGCATCTTTTGGGATTTTCAGTACCAGAAAAATTTCCATTTTTTTGAAAACTTTAAATGCTCATAACTCGTGAAGGAATGCACCTAGAGGGCTAAAAATTGCATTTCTGTAATCTAGAGAGTCAGACCTTTCCAATGATGTATGATTTGTATATATTCGAGAAAAATAAAATTTTGAAATTTTCGTCGAAATCTGAAAAATTTTCAAATGCTGTTTTGAAGGTGAAGATCGCATCTTTTGGGATTTTCAGTACCAGAAAAATTTCGGTTTTTTTTGAAAACTTTAAATGCTCATAACTCGTGAAGGAATGCACCTAGAGGGCTAAAAATTGCATTTCTGTAATCTAGAGAGTCAGACCTTTCCAATGATGTATGATTTGCATATATTCGAAAAAAATAAAATTTTGAAATTTTCGTCGAAATCTGAAAAATTTTCAAATGCTGTTTTGAGGGTGAAGATCGCATCTTTTGGGATTTTCAGTACCAGAAAAATTTCGGTTTTTTTTTGAAAACTTTAAATGCTCATAACTCGTGAAGGAATGCACCTAGAGGGTTAAAAATTGCATTTCTGTAATCTAGAGAGTCAGACCTTTCCAATGATGTATGATTTGCATATATTCGAAAAAAAATAAAATTTTGAAATTTTGGTCGAAATCTGAAAAATTTTCAAATGCTGTTTTGAAGGTGAAGATCGCATCTTTTGGGATTTTCAGTACCAGAAAAATTTCGGTTTTTTTTGAAAACTTTAAATGCTCATAACTCGTAGAGAAATGCACCTAGAGGGCTAAAAATTGCATTTCTGTAATCTAGAGAGTCAGACCTTTCCAATGATGTATGATTTGTATATATTCGAGAAAAATAAAATTTTGAAATTTTGGTCGAAATCTGAAAAATTTTCAAATGCTGTTTTGAGGGTGAAGATCGCATCTTTTGGGATTTTCAGTACCAGAAAAATTTCCATTTTTTTGAAAACTTTAAATGCTCATAACTCGTGAAGGAATGCACCTAGAGGGCTAAAAATTGCATTTCTGTAATCTAGAGAGTCAGACCTTTCCAATGATGTATGATTTGTATATATTCGAGATATATATTGAAAACTTTAAATGCTCATAACTCGTAGAGAAATGCACCTAGAGGGCTAAAAATTGCATTTCTGTAATCTAGAGAGTCAGACCTTTCCAATGATGTATGATTTGTATATATTCGAGAAAAATAAAATTTTGAAATTTTGGTCGAAATCTGAAAAATTTTCAAATGCTGTTTTGAGGGTGAAGATCGCATCTTTTGGGATTTTCAGTACCAGAAAAATTTCGGTTTTTTTTGAAAACTTTAAATGCTCATAACTCGTGAAGGAATGCACCTAGAGGGCTAAAAATTGCATTTCTGTAATCTAGAGAGTCAGACCTTTCCAATGATGTATGATTTGCATATATTCGAAAAAAATAAAATTTTGAAATTTTCGTCGAAATCTGAAAAATTTTCAAATGCTGTTTTGAGGGTCAAGATCGCATCTTTTGGGATTTTCAGTACCAGAAAAATGTCCGATTTTTTGAAAACTTTAAATGCTCATAGTTATGTGAAGGAATGCACCTAGAGTGCTAAAAATTGCATTTCTGTAATCTAGAGAGTCAGACCTTTCCAATGATGTATGATTTGCATATATTCGAAAAAAAAATAAAATTTTGAAATTTCCATTTTTTAAAAAACTTTAAATGCTCATAACTCGTAGAGAAATGCACCTAGAGGGCTAAAAATTGCATTTCTGTAATCTAGAGAGTCAGACCTTTCCAATGATGTATGATTTGTATATATTCGAGAAAAATAAAATTTTGAAATTTTGGTCGAAATCTGAAAAATTTTCAAATGCTGTTTTGAGGGTGAAGATCGCATCTTTTGGGATTTTCAGTACCAGAAAAATTTCGGTTTTTTTTTGAAAACTTTAAATGCTCATAACTCGCAGAGAAATGCACCTAGAGGGCTAAAAATTGCATTTCTGTAATCTAGAGAGTTAGACCTTTCCAATGATGTATGATTTGCATATATTCGAAAAAAATAAAATTTTGAAATTTTGGTCGAAATCTGAAAAATTTTCAAATGCTGTTTTGAGGGTGAAGATCGCATCTTTTGGGATTTTCAGTACCAGAAAAATTTCCATTTTTTTTAAAACTTTAAATGCTCATAACTCGTGAAGGAATGCACCTAGAGGGCTAAAAATTGCATTTCTGTAATCTAGAGAGTCAGACCTTTCCAATGATGTATGATTTGTATATATTCGAGATATATATTGAAAACTTTAAATGCTCATAACTCGTGGGATTTTCAGTACCAGAAAAATGTCCTTTTTTTTGAAAACTTTAAATCCTCATAACTCGTGAAGGAATGCACCTAGAGGGCTAAAAATTGCATTTCTGTAATCTAGAGAGTCAGACCTTTCCAATGATGTATGATTTGCATATATTCGAAAAAAATAAAATTTTGAAATTTTGGTCGAAATCTGAAAAATTTTCAAATGCTGTTTTGAAGGTGAAGATCGCATCTTTTGGGATTTTCAGTACCAGAAAAATTTCCATTTTTTAAAAAACTTTAAATGCTCATAACTCGTAGAGAAATGCACCTAGAGGGCTAAAAATTGCATTTCTGTAATCTAGAGAGTCAGACCTTTCCAATGATGTATGATTTGTATATATTCGAGAAAAATAAAATTTTGAAATTTTCGTCGAAATCTGAAAAATTTTCAAATGCTGTTTTGAGGGTGAAGATCGCATCTTTTGGGATTTTCAGTACCAGAAAAATTTCCATTTTTTTGAAAACTTTAAATGCTCATAACTCGTGAAGGAATGCACCTAGAGGGCTAAAAATTGCATTTCTGTAATCTAGAGAGTCAGACCTTTCCAATGATGTATGATTTGTATATATTCGAGAAAAATAAAATTTTGAAATTTTCGTCGAAATCTGAAAAATTTTCAAATGCTGTTTTGAAGGTGAAGATCGCATCTTTTGGGATTTTCAGTACCAGAAAAATTTCGGATTTTTTTGAAAACTTTAAATGCTCATAACTCGTGAAGGAATGCACCTAGAGGGCTAAAAATTGCATTTCTGTAATCTAGAGAGTCAGACCTTTCCAATGATGTATGATTTGCATATATTCGAAAAAAATAAAATTTTGAAATTTTCGTCGAAATCTGAAAAATTTTCAAATGCTGTTTTGAGGGTGAAGATCGCATCTTTTGGGATTTTCAGTACCAGAAAAATTTCGGTTTTTTTTTGAAAACTTTAAATGCTCATAACTCGTGAAGGAATGCACCTAGAGGGCTAAAAATTGCATTTCTGTAATCTAGAGAGACCTTTCCAATGATGTATGATTTGCATATATTCGAAAAAAATAAAATTTTGAAATTTTCGTCGAAATCTGAAAAATTTTCAAATGCTGTTTTGAGGGTGAAGATCGCATCTTTTGGGATTTTCAGTACCAGAAAAATGTCCATTTTTTTTGAAAACTTTAAATGCTCATAACTCGTGAAGGAATGCACCTAGAGGGCTAAAAATTGCATTTCTGTAATCTAGAGAGTCAGACCTTTCCAATGATGTATGATTTGCATATATTCGAAAAAAAATAAAATTTTGAAATTTTGGTCGAAATCTGAAAAATTTTCAAATGCTGTTTTGAAGGTGAAGATCGCATGTTTTGGGATTTTCAGTACCAGAAAAATTTCCATTTTTTTAAAAACTTTAAATGCTCATAACTCGTGAAGGAATGCACCTAGAGGGCTAAAAATTGCATTTCTGTAATCTAGAGAGTCAGACCTTTCCAATGATGTATGATTTGCATATATTCGAAAAAAATAAAATTTTGAAATTTTCGTCGAAATCTGAAAAATTTTCAAATGCTGTTTTGAGGGTGAAGATCGCATCTTTTGGGATTTTCAGTACCAGAAAAATGTCCATTTTTTTTGAAAACTTTAAATGCTCATAACTCGTGAAGGAATGCACCTAGAGGGCTAAAAATTGCATTTCTGTAATCTAGAGAGTCAGACCTTTCCAATGATGTATGATTTGTATATATTCGAGATATATATTGAAAACTTTAAATGCTCATAACTCGTAGAGAAATGCACCTAGAGTGCTAAAAATTGCATTTCTGTAATCTAGAGAGTCAGACCTTTCCAATGATGTATGATTTGCATATATTCGAAAAAAAATAAAATTTTGAAATTTTGGTCGAAATCTGAAAAATTTTCAAATGCTGTTTTGAAGGTGAAGATCGCATCTTTTGGGATTTTCAGTACCAGAAAAATTTCCATTTTTTAAAAAACTTTAAATGCTCATAACTCGTAGAGAAATGCACCTAGAGGGCTAAAAATTGCATTTCTGTAATCTAGAGAGTCAGACCTTTCCAATGATGTATGATTTGTATATATTCGAGAAAAATAAAATTTTGAAATTTTGGTCGAAATCTGAAAAATTTTCAAATGCTGTTTTGAGGGTGAAGATCGCATCTTTTGGGATTTTCAGTACCAGAAAAATTTCGGTTTTTTTTGAAAACTTTAAATGCTCATAACTCGCAGAGAAATGCACCTAGAGGGCTAAAAATTGCATTTCTGTAATCTAGAGAGTTAGACCTTTCCAATGATGTATGATTTGCATATATTCGAAAAAAATAAAATTTTGAAATTTTGGTCGAAATCTGAAAAATTTTCAAATGCTGTTTTGAGGGTGAGGATCGCATCTTTTGGGATTTTCAGTACCAGAAAAATTTCCATTTTTTTGAAAACTTTAAATGCTCATAACTCGTGAAGGAATGCACCTAGAGGGCTAAAAATTGCATTTCTGTAATCTAGAGAGTCAGACCTTTCCAATGATGTATGATTTGTATATATTCGAGATATATATTGAAAACTTTAAATGCTCATAACTCGTAGAGAAATGCACCTAGAGGGCTAAAAATTGCATTTCTGTAATCTAGAGAGTCAGACCTTTCCAATGATGTATGATTTGTATATATTCGAGAAAAATAAAATTTTGAAATTTTCGTCGAAATCTGAAAAATTTTTAAATGCTGTTTTGAGGGTGAAGATCGCATCTTTTGGGATTTTTAGTACCAGAAAAATTTCGGTTTTTTTTGAAAACTTTAAATGCTCATAACTCGTGAAGGAATGCACCTAGAGGGCTAAAAATTGCATTTCTGTAATCTAGAGAGTCAGACCTTTCCAATGATGTATGATTTGCATATATTCGAAAAAAATAAAATTTTGAAATTTTCGTCGAAATCTGAAAAATTTTCAAATGCTGTTTTGAGGGTGAAGATCGCATCTTTTGGGATTTTCAGTACCAGAAAAATGTCCATTTTTTTTGAAAACTTTAAATGCTCATAACTCGTGAAGGAATGCACCTAGAGGGCTAAAAATTGCATTTCTGTAATCTAGAGAGTCAGACCTTTCCAATGATGTATGATTTGCATATATTCGAAAAAAAATAAAATTTTGAAATTTTGGTCGAAATCTGAAAAATTTTCAAATGCTGTTTTGAAGGTGAAGATCGCATCTTTTGGGATTTTCAGTACCAGAAAAATTTCCATTTTTTTAAAAACTTTAAATGCTCATAACTCGTAGAGAAATGCACCTAGAGAGCTAAAAATTGCATTTCTGTAATCTAGAGAGTCAGACCTTTCCAATGATGTATGATTTGTATATATTCGAGAAAAATAAAATTTTGAAATTTTCGTCGAAATCTGAAAAATTTTCAAATGCTGTTTTGAGGGTGAAGATCGCATCTTTTGGGATTTTCAGTACCAGAAAAATTTCCATTTTTTTGAAAACTTTAAATGCTCATAACTCGTGAAGGAATGCACCTAGAGGGCTAAAAATTGCATTTCTGTAATCTAGAGAGTCAGACCTTTCCAATGATGTATGATTTGTATATATTCGAGATATATATTGAAAACTTTAAATGCTCATAACTCGTAGAGAAATGCACCTAGAGGGCTAAAAATTGCATTTCTGTAATCTAGAGAGTCAGACCTTTCCAATGATGTATGATTTGTATATATTCGAGAAAAATAAAATTTTGAAATTTTGGTCGAAATCTGAAAAATTTTCAAATGCTGTTTTGAGGGTGAAGATCGCATCTTTTGGGATTTTCAGTACCAGAAAAATTTCCATTTTTTTGAAAACTTTAAATGCTCATAACTCGTAGAGAAATGCACCTAGAGGGCTAAAAATTGCATTTCTGTAATCTAGAGAGTCAGACCTTTCCAATGATGTATGATTTGTATATATTCGAGAAAAATAAAATTTTGAAATTTTGGTCGAAATCTGAAAAATTTTCAAATGCTGTTTTGAGGGTGAAGATCGCATCTTTTGGGATTTTCAGTACCAGAAAAATTTCCATTTTTTTGAAAACTTTAAATGCTCATAACTCGTAGAGAAATGCACCTAGAGGGCTAAAAATTGCATTTCTGTAATCTAGAGAGTCAGACCTTTCCAATGATGTATGATTTGTATATATTCGAGAAAAATAAAATTTTGAAATTTTCGTCGAAATCTGAAAAATTTTCAAATGCTGTTTTGAAGGTGAAGATCGCATCTTTTGGGATTTTCAGTACCAGAAAAATTTCGGTTTTTTTTGAAAACTTTAAATGCTCATAACTCGTGAAGGAATGCACCTAGAGGGCTAAAAATTGCATTTCTGTAATCTAGAGAGTCAGACCTTTCCAATGATGTATGATTTGCATATATTCGAAAAAAAATAAAATTTTGAAATTTTGGTCGAAATCTGAAAAATTTTCAAATGCTGTTTTGAAGGTGAAGATTGCATCTTTTGGGATTTTCAGTACCAGAAAAATTTCCATTTTTTTTAAAACTTTAAATGCTCATAACTCGTAGAGAAATGCACCTAGAGAGCTAAAAATTGCATTTCTGTAATCTAGAGAGTCAGACCTTTCCAATGATGTATGATTTGTATATATTCGAGAAAAATAAAATTTTGAAATTTTCGTCGAAATCTGAAAAATTTTCAAATGCTGTTTTGAGGGTGAAGATCGCATCTTTTGGGATTTTCAGTACCAGAAAAATTTCCATTTTTTTGAAAACTTTAAATGCTCATAACTCGTGAAGGAATGCACCTAGAGGGCTAAAAATTGCATTTCTGTAATCTAGAGAGTCAGACCTTTCCAATGATGTATGATTTGTATATATTCGAGATATATATTGAAAACTTTAAATGCTCATAACTCGTAGAGAAATGCACCTAGAGGGCTAAAAATTGCATTTCTGTAATCTAGAGAGTCAGACCTTTCCAATGATGTATGATTTGTATATATTCGAGAAAAATAAAATTTTGAAATTTTGGTCGAAATCTGAAAAATTTTCAAATGCTGTTTTGAGGGTGAAGATCGCATCTTTTGGGATTTTCAGTACCAGAAAAATTTCCATTTTTTTGAAAACTTTAAATGCTCATAACTCGTAGAGAAATGCACCTAGAGGGCTAAAAATTGCATTTCTGTAATCTAGAGAGTCAGACCTTTCCAATGATGTATGATTTGTATATATTCGAGAAAAATAAAATTTTGAAATTTTCGTCGAAATCTGAAAAATTTTCAAATGCTGTTTTGAGGGTGAAGATCGCATCTTTTGGGATTTTCAGTACCAGAAAAATTTCGGTTTTTTTTGAAAACTTTAAATGCTCATAACTCGTGAAGGAATGCACCTAGAGGGCTAAAAATTGCATTTCTGTAATCTAGAGAGTCAGACCTTTCCAATGATGTATGATTTGTATATATTCGAGAAAAATAAAATTTTGAAATTTTCGTCGAAATCTGAAAAATTTTCAAATGCTGTTTTGAGGGTGAAGATCGCATCTTTTGGGATTTTCAGTACCAGAAAAATGTCCATTTTTTTTAAAACTTTAAATGCATTTCTGTAATCTAGAGAGTCAGACCTTTCCAATGATGTATGATTTGTATATATTCGAGAAAAATAAAATTTTGAAATTTTCGTCGAAATCTGAAAAATTTTCAAATGCTGTTTTGAGGGTGAAGATCGCATCTTTTGGGATTTTCAGTGCCAGAAAAATGTCCTTTTTTTGAAAACTTTAAATCCTCATAACTCGTAGAGAAATGCACCTAGAGGGCTAAAAATTGCATTTCTGTAATCTAGAGAGTCAGACCTTTCCAATGATGTATGATTTGTATATATTCGAGAAAAATAAAATTTTGAAATTTTCGTCGAAATCTGAAAAATTTTCAAATGCTGTTTTGAGGGTGAAGATCGCATCTTTTGGGATTTTCAGTACCAGAAAAATTTCGGTTTTTTTTGAAAACTTTAAATGCTCATAACTCGTGAAGGAATGCACCTAGAGGGCTAAAAATTGCATTTCTGTAATCTAGAGAGTCAGACCTTTCCAATGATGTATGATTTGTATATATTCGAGAAAAATAAAATTTTGAAATTTTCGTCGAAATCTGAAAAATTTTCAAATGCTGTTTTGAGGGTGAAGATCGCATCTTTTGGGATTTTCAGTACCAGAAAAATGTCCATTTTTTTTTAAAACTTTAAATGCATTTCTGTAATCTAGAGAGTCAGACCTTTCCAATGATGTATGATTTGTATATATTCGAGAAAAATAAAATTTTGAAATTTTCGTCGAAATCTGAAAAATTTTCAAATGCTGTTTTGAGGGTGAAGATTGCATCTTTTGGGATTTTCAGTGCCAGAAAAATGTCCTTTTTTTTGAAAACTTTAAATCCTCATAACTCGTAGAGAAATCACCTAGAGGGCTAAAAATTGCATTTCTGTAATCTAGAGAGTCAGACCTTTCCAATGATGTATGATTTGTATATACATATTCGAGAAAAATAAAATTTTGAAATTTTGGTCGAAATCTGAAAAATTTTCAAATGCTGTTTTGAGGGTGAAGATCGCATCTTTTGGGATTTTCAGTACCAGAAAAATGTCCTTTTTTTTGAAAACTTTAAATGCTCATAACTCGTAGAGAAATGCACCTAGAGGGCTAAAAATTGCATTTCTGTAATCTAGAGAGTCAGACCTTTCCAATGATGTATGATTTGTATATATTCGAGAAAAATAAAATTTTGAAATTTTCGTCGAAATCTGAAAAATTTTCAAATGCTGTTTTGAGGGTGAAGATCGCATCTTTTGGGATTTTCAGTGCCAGAAAAATGTCCATTTTTTTGAAAACTTTAAATGCTCATAACTCGTAGAGAAATGCACCTAGAGGGCTAAAAATTGCATTTCTGTAATCTAGAGAGTTAGACCTTTCCAATGATGTATGATTTGCATATATTCGAAAAAAAATAAAATTTTGAAATTTTGGTCGAAATCTGAAAAATTTTCAAATGCTGTTTTGAGGGTGAAGATCGCATCTTTTGGGATTTTCAGTACCAGAAAAATTTCGGTTTTTTTTGAAAACTTTAAATGCTCATAACTCGTGAAGGAATGCACCTAGAGGGCTAAAAATTGCATTTCTGTAATCTAGAGAGTCAGACCTTTCCAATGATGTATGATTTGTATATATTCGAGAAAAATAAAATTTTGAAATTTTCGTCGAAATCTGAAAAATTTTCAAATGCTGTTTTGAGGGTGAAGATCGCATCTTTTGGGATTTTCAGTACCAGAAAAATGTCCGTTTTTTTGAAAACTTTAAATCCTCATAACTCGTAGAGAAATGCACCTAGAGGGCTAAAAATTGCATTTCTGTAATCTAGAGAGTCAGACCTTTCCAATGATGTATGATTTGTATATATTCGAGAAAAATAAAATTTTGAAATTTTCGTCGAAATCTGAAAAATTTTCAAATGCTGTTTTGAGGGTGAAGATCGCATCTTTTGGGATTTTCAGTACCAGAAAAATTTCGTTTTTTTTTGAAAACTTTAAATGCTCATAACTCGTGAAGGAATGCACCTAGAGGGCTAAAAATTGCATTTCTGTAATCTAGAGAGTCAGACCTTTCCAATGATGTATGATTTGTATATATTCGAGAAAAATAAAATTTTGAAATTTTCGTCGAAATCTGAAAAATTTTCAAATGCTGTTTTGAGGGTGAAGATCGCATCTTTTGGGATTTTCAGTACCAGAAAAATGTCCGTTTTTTTGAAAACTTTAAATCCTCATAACTCGTAGAGAAATGCACCTAGAGGGCTAAAAATTGCATTTCTGTAATCTAGAGAGTTAGACCTTTCCAATGATGTATGATTTGTATATATTCGAGAAAAATAAAATTTTGAAATTTTCGTCGAAATCTGAAAAATTTTCAAATGCTGTTTTGAGGGTGAAGATCGCATCTTTTGGGATTTTCAGTGCCAGAAAAATGTCCATTTTTTTGAAAACTTTAAATGCTCATAACTCGTAGAGAAATGCACCTAGAGGGCTAAAAATTGCATTTCTGTAATCTAGAGAGTTAGACCTTTCCAATGATGTATGATTTGCATATATTCGAAAAAAAATAAAATTTTGAAATTTTGGTCGAAATCTGAAAAATTTTCAAATGCTGTTTTGAGGGTGAAGATCGCATCTTTTGGGATTTTCAGTACCAGAAAAATTTCGGTTTTTTTTGAAAACTTTAAATGCTCATAACTCGTGAAGGAATGCACCTAGAGGGCTAAAAATTGCATTTCTGTAATCTAGAGAGTCAGACCTTTCCAATGATGTATGATTTGTATATATTCGAGAAAAATAAAATTTTGAAATTTTGGTCGAAATCTGAAAAATTTTCAAATGCTGTTTTGAGGGTGAAGATCGCATCTTTTGGGATTTTCAGTACCAGAAAAATGTCCTTTTTTTTGAAAACTTTAAATCCTCATAACTCGTAGAGAAATGCACCTAGAGGGCTAAAAATTGCATTTCTGTAATCTAGAGAGTCAGACCTTTCCAATGATGTATGATTTGTATATATTCGAGAAAAATAAAATTTTGAAATTTTCGTCGAAATCTGAAAAATTTTCAAATGCTGTTTTGAGGGTGAAGATCGCATCTTTTGGGATTTTCAGTACCAGAAAAATGTCCATTTTTTTTGAAAACTTTAAATGCATTTCTGTAATCTAGAGAGTCAGACCTTTCCAATGATGTATGATTTGTATATATTCGGGAAAAATAAAATTTTGAAATTTTCGTCGAAATCTGAAAAATTTTCAAATGCTGTTTTGAGGGTGAAGATCGCATCTTTTGGGATTTTCAGTGCCAGAAAAATGTCCATTTTTTTTGAAAACTTTAAATGCTCATAACTCCTAGAGAAATGCACCTAGAGGGTGCATTTCTGTAATCTACATTTCTGTAATCTAGAGAGTCAGACCTTTCCAATGATCTGAAAGATTTTCCAAAAATCTGAAAAATTTTCAAATGCTGTTTTGAGGGTGAAGATCGCATCTTTTGGGATTTTCAGTACCAGAAAAATTTCGGTTTTTTTTGAAAACTTTAAATGCTCATAACTCGTGAAGGAATGCACTAAGAGGGCATTTCTGTAATCTAGAGAGTTAGACCTTTCCAATGATGTATGATTTGCATATATTTGAAAAAAATAAAATTTTGAAATTTTGGTCGAAATCTGAAAAATTTTCAAATGCTGTTTTGAGGGTGAAGATCGCATCTTTTGGGATTTTCAGTACCAGAAAAATGTCCATTTTTTTTGAAAACTTTAAATGCATTTCTGTAATCTAGAGAGTCAAACCTTTCCAATGATGTATGATTTGTATATATTCGAGAAAAATAAAATTTTGAAATTTTCGTCGAAATCTGAAAAATTTTCAAATGCTGTTTTGAGGGTGAAGATCGCATCTTTTGGGATTTTCAGTACCAGAAAAATTTCGGTTTTTTTTGAAAACTTTAAATCCTCATAACTCGTAGAGAAATGCACCTAGAGGGCTAAAAATTGCATTTCTGTAATCTAGAGAGTTAGACCTTTCCAATGATGTATGATTTGCATATATTCGAAAAAAATAAAATTTTGAAATTTTGGTCGAAATTTGAAAAATTTTCAAATGCTGTTTTGAGGGTGAAGATCGCATCTTTTGGGATTTTCAGTACCAGAAAAATGTCCTTTTTTTTGAAAACTTTAAATCCTCATAACTCGTAGAGAAATGCACCTAGAGGGCTAAAAATTGCATTTCTGTAATCTAGAGAGTCAGACCTTTCCAATGATGTATGATTTGTATATATTCGAGAAAAATAAAATTTTGAAATTTTCGTCGAAATCTGAAAAATTTTCAAATGCTGTTTTGAGGGTGAAGATCGCATCTTTTGGGATTTTCAGTACCAGAAAAATTTCGGTTTTTTTTGAAAACTTTAAATGCTCATAACTCGTAGAGAAATGCACCTAGAGGGCTAAAAATTGCATTTCTGTAATCTAGAGAGTCAGACCTTTCCAATGATGTATGATTTGTATATATTCGAGAAAAATAAAATTTTGAAATTTTGGTCGAAATCTGAAAAATTTTCAAATGCTGTTTTGAGGGTGAAGATCGCATCTTTTGGGATTTTCAGTACCAGAAAAATTTCGTTTTTTTTTGAAAACTTTAAATGCTCATAACTCGTAGAGAAATGCACCTAGAGGGCTAAAAATTGCATTTCTGTAATCTAGAGAGTCAGACCTTTCCAATGATGTATGATTTGTATATATTCGAGAAAAATAAAATTTTGAAATTTTGGTCGAAATCTGAAAAATTTTCAAATGCTGTTTTGAGGGTGAAGATCGCATCTTTTGGGATTTTCAGTGCCAGAAAAATTTCGGTTTTTTTTGAAAACTTTAAATGCTCATAACTCGTGAAGGAATGCACCTAGAGGGCTAAAAATTGCATTTCTGTAATCTAGAGAGTCAGACCTTTCCAATGATGTATGATTTGTATATACATATTCGAGAAAAATAAAATTTTGAAATTTTCGTCGAAATCTGAAAAATTTTCAAATGCTGTTTTGAGGGTGAAAATCGCATCTTTTGGGATTTTCAGTACCAGAGAAATGTCCATTTTTTTTGAAAACTTTAAATGCTCATAACTCGTAGAGAAATGCACCTAGAGGGCTAAAAATTGCATTTCTGTAATCTAGAGAGTTAGACCTTTCCAATGATGTATGATTTGCATATATTCGAAAAAAATAAATTTTTGAAATTTTGGTCGAAGTCTGAAAAATTTTCAAATGCTGTTTTGAGGGTGAAGATCGCATCTTTTGGGATTTTCAGTACCAGAAAAATTTCCATGTTTTCGAAAACTTTAAATGCTCATAACTCGTAGAGAAATGCACCTAGAGGGCTAAAAATTGCATTTCTGTAATCTAGAGAGTCAGACCTTTCCAATGATGTATGATTTGTATATATTCGAGAAAAATAAAATTTTGAAATTTTCGTCGAAATCTGAAAAATTTTCAAATGCTGTTTTGAGGGTAAAGATCGCATCTTTTGGGATTTTCAGTACCAGAAAAATTTCGGTTTTTTTTGAAAACTTTAAATCCTCATAACTCGTAGAGAAATGCACCTAGAGGGCTAAAAATTGCATTTCTGTAATCTAGAGAGTTAGACCTTTCCAATGATGTATGATTTGCATATATTCGAAAAAAATAAAATTTTGAAATTTTGGTCGAAATTTGAAAAATTTTCAAATGCTGTTTTGAGGGTGAAGATCGCATCTTTTGGGATTTTCAGTACCAGAAAAATGTCCTTTTTTTTGAAAACTTTAAATCCTCATAACTCGTAGAGAAATGCACCTAGAGGGCTAAAAATTGCATTTCTGTAATCTAGAGAGTCAGACCTTTCCAATGATGTATGATTTGTATATATTCGAGAAAAATAAAATTTTGAAATTTTCGTCGAAATCTGAAAAATTTTCAAATGCTGTTTTGAGGGTGAAGATCGCATCTTTTGGGATTTTCAGTACCAGAAAAATGTCCATTTTTTTTGAAAACTTTAAATGCATTTCTGTAATCTAGAGAGTCAGACCTTTCCAATGATGTATGATTTGTATATATTCGAGAAAAATAAAATTTTGAAATTTTCGTCGAAATCTGAAAAATTTTCAAATGCTGTTTTGAGGGTGAAGATCGCATCTTTTGGGATTTTCAGTGCCAGAAAAATGTCCATTTTTTTTGAAAACTTTAAATGCTCATAACTCGTAGAGAAATGCACCTAGAGGGTGCATTTCTGTAATCTACATTTCTGTAATCTAGAGAGTCAGACCTTTCCAATGATGTATGATTTGTATATATTCGAGAAAAATAAAATTTTGAAATTTTGGTCGAAATCTGAAAAATTTTCAAATGCTGTTTTGAGGGTGAAGATCGCATCTTTTGGGATTTTCAGTACCAGAAAAATTTCGGTTTTTTTTGAAAACTTTAAATGCTCATAACTCGTGAAGGAATGCACTAAGAGGGCATTTCTGTAATCTAGAGAGTTAGACCTTTCCAATGATGTATGATTTGCATATATTTGAAAAAAATAAAATTTTGAAATTTTGGTCGAAATCTGAAAAATTTTCAAATGCTGTTTTGAGGGTGAAGATCGCATCTTTTGGGATTTTCAGTACCAGAAAAATGTCCATTTTTTTTGAAAACTTTAAATGCATTTCTGTAATCTAGAGAGTCAAACCTTTCCAATGATGTATGATTTGTATATATTCGAGAAAAATAAAATTTTGAAATTTTCGTCGAAATCTGAAAAATTTTCAAATGCTGTTTTGAGGGTGAAGATCGCATCTTTTGGGATTTTCAGTACCAGAAAAATGTCCTTTTTTTTGAAAACTTTAAATGCTCATAACTCGTGAAGGAATGCACCTAGAGGGCTAAAAATTGCATTTCTGTAATCTAGAGAGTCAGACCTTTCCAATGATGTATGATTTGTATATATTCGAGAAAAATAAAATTTTGAAATTTTCGTCGAAATCTGAAAAATTTTCAAATGCTGTTTTGAGGGTGAAGATCGCATCTTTTGGGATTTTCAGTACCAGAAAAATGTCCGTTTTTTTTGAAAACTTTAAATCCTCATAACTCGTAGAGAAATGCACCTAGAGGGCTAAAAATTGCATTTCTGTAATCTAGAGAGTTAGACCTTTCCAATGATGTATGATTTGCATATATTCGAAAAAAATAAAATTTTGAAATTTTGGTCGAAATCTGAAAAATTTTCAAATGCTGTTTTGAGGGTGAAGATCGCATCTTTTGGGATTTTCAGTACCAGAAAAATTTCGGTTTTTTTTGAAAACTTTAAATGCTCATAACTCGTGAAGGAATGCACCTAGAGGGCTAAAAATTGCATTTCTGTAATCTAGAGAGTTAGACCTTTCCAATGATGTATGATTTGTATATATTCGAGAAAAATAAAATTTTGAAATTTTCGTCGAAATCTGAAAAATTTTCAAATGCTGTTTTGAGGGTGAAGATCGCATCTTTTGGGATTTTCAGTACCAGAAAAATGTCCATGTTTTCGAAAACTTTAAATGCTCATAACTCGTAGAGAAATGCACCTAGAGGGCTAAAAATTGCATTTCTGTAATCTAGAGAGTCAGACCTTTCCAATGATGTATGATTTGTATATATTCGAGAAAAATAAAATTTTGAAATTTTCGTCGAAATCTGAAAAATTTTCAAATGCTGTTTTGAGGGTGAAGATCGCATCTTTTGGGATTTTCAGTACCAGAAAAATGTCCGTTTTTTTGAAAACTTTAAATCCTCATAACTCGTAGAGAAATGCACCTAGAGGGCTAAAAATTGCATTTCTGTAATCTAGAGAGTTAGACCTTTCCAATGATGTATGATTTGTATATATTCGAGAAAAATAAAATTTTGAAATTTTCGTCGAAATCTGAAAAATTTTCAAATGCTATTTTGAGGGTGAAGATCGCATCTTTTGGGATTTTCAGTACCAGAAAAATGTCCATTTTTTTTGAAAACTTTAAATGCATTTCTGTAATCTAGAGAGTCAGACCTTTCCAATGATGTATGATTTGTATATATTCGAGAAAAATAAAATTTTGAAATTTTCGTCGAAATCTGAAAAATTTTCAAATGCTGTTTTGAGGGTGAAGATCGCATCTTTTGGGATTTTCAGTGCCAGAAAAATGTCCATTTTTTTTGAAAACTTTAAATGCTCATAACTCGTAGAGAAATGCACCTAGAGGGTGCATTTCTGTAATCTACATTTCTGTAATCTAGAGAGTCAGACCTTTCCAATGATGTATGATTTGTATATATTCGAGAAAAATAAAATTTTGAAATTTTGGTCGAAATCTGAAAAATTTTCAAATGCTGTTTTGAGGGTGAAGATCGCATCTTTTGGGATTTTCAGTACCAGAAAAATTTCGGTTTTTTTTTGAAAACTTTAAATGCACTTAGAGGGCTAAAAATTGCATTTCTGTAATCTAGAGAGTTAGACCTTTCCAATGATGTATGATTTGCATATATTTGAAAAAAATAAAATTTTGAAATTTTGGTCGAAATCTGAAAAATTTTCAAATGCTGTTTTGAGGGTGAAGATCGCATCTTTTGGGATTTTCAGTACCAGAAAAATTTCGGTTTTTTTTTGAAAACTTTAAATGCATTTCTGTAATCTAGAGAGTCAAACCTTTCCAATGATGTATGATTTGTATATATTCGAGAAAAATAAAATTTTGAAATTTTCGTCGAAATCTGAAAAATTTTCAAATGCTGTTTTGAGGGTGAAGATCGCATCTTTTGGGATTTTCAGTACCAGAAAAATTTCGGTTTTTTTTGAAAACTTTAAATGCTCATAACTCGTGAAGGAATGCACCTAGAGGGCTAAAAATTGCATTTCTGTAATCTAGAGAGTCAGACCTTTCCAATGATGTATGATTTGCATATATTCGAAAAAAATAAAATTTTGAAATTTTGGTCGAAATCTGAAAAATTTTCAAATGCTGTTTTGAGGGTGAAGATCGCATCTTTTGGGATTTTCAGTACCAGAAAAATTTCGGTTTTTTTTGAAAACTTTAAATGCTCATAACTCGTGAAGGAATGCACCTAGAGGGCTAAAAATTGCATTTCTGTAATCTAGAGAGTCAGACCTTTCCAATGATGTTTGATTTGTATATATTCGAGAAAAATAAAATTTTGAAATTTTCGTCGAAATCTGAAAAATTTTCAAATGCTGTTTTGAGGGTGAAGATCGCATCTTTTGGGATTTTCAGTACCAGAAAAATTTCGGTTTTTTTTGAAAACTTTAAATGCTCATAACTCGTGAAGGAATGCACCTAGAGGGCTAAAAATTGCATTTCTGTAATCTAGAGAGTCAGACCTTTCCAATGATGTATGATTTGCATATATTCGAAAAAAATAAAATTTTGAAATTTTGGTCGAAATCTGAAAAATTTTCAAATGCTGTTTTGAGGGTGAAGATCGCATCTTTTGGGATTTTCAGTACCAGAAAAATTTCGGTTTTTTTTGAAAACTTTAAATGCTCATAACTCGTGAAGGAATGCACCTAGAGGGCTAAAAATTGCATTTCTGTAATCTAGAGAGTTAGACCTTTCCAATGATGTTTGATTTGTATATATTCGAGAAAAATAAAATTTTGAAATTTTGGTCGAAATCTGAAAAATTTTCAAATGCTGTTTTGAGGGTGAAGATCGCATCTTTTGGGATTTTCAGTACCAGAAAAATTTCGGTACTCATAACTGCTCATAACTCGTGAAGGAATGCACCTAGAGGGCTAAAAATTGCATTTCTGTAATCTAGAGAGTCAGACCTTTCCAATGATGTATGATTTGTATATATTCGAGAAAAATAAAATTTTGAAATTTTCGTCGAAATCTGAAAAATTTTCAAATGCTGTTTTGAGGGTGAAGATCGCATCTTTTGGGATTTTCAGTACCAGAAAAATTTCGGTTTTTTTGAAAACTTTAAATGCTCATAACTCGTAGAGAAATGCACCTAGAGGGCTAAAAATTGCATTTCTGTAATCTAGAGAGTCAGACCTTTCCAATGATGTATGATTTGTATATATTCGAGAAAAATAAAATTTTGAAATTTTGGTCGAAATCTGTAAAATTTTCAAATGCTGTTTTGAGGGTGAAGATCGCATCTTTTGGGATTTTCAGTACCAGAAAAATGTCCGTTTTTTTGAAAACTTTAAATGCTCATAACTCGTGAAGGAATGCACCTAGAGGGCTAAAAATTGCATTTCTGTAATCTAGAGAGTCAGACCTTTCCAATGATGTATGATTTGTATATATTCGAGAAAAATAAAATTTTGAAATTTTCGTCGAAATCTGAAAAATTTTCAAATGCTGTTTTGAGGGTGAAGATCGCATCTTTTGGGATTTTCAGTACCAGAAAAATGTCCATTTTTTTTGAAAACTTTAAATGCATTTCTGTAATCTAGAGAGTCAAACCTTTCCAATGATGTATGATTTGTATATATTCGAGAAAAATAAAATTTTGAAATTTTCGTCGAAATCTGAAAAATTTTCAAATGCTGTTTTGAGGGTGAAGATCGCATCTTTTGGGATTTTCAGTACCAGAAAAATTTCGGTTTTTTTTGAAAACTTTAAATACTCATAACTCGTGAAGGAATGCACCTAGAGGGCTAAAAATTGCATTTCTGTAATCTAGAGAGTCAGACCTTTCCAATGATGTATGATTTGCATATATTCGAAAAAAATAAAATTTTGAAATTTTCGTCGAAATCTGAAAAATTTTCAAATGCTGTTTTGAGGGTGAAGATCGCATCTTTTGGGATTTTCAGTACCAGAAAAATTTCGGTTTTTTTTGAAAACTTTAAATGCTCATAACTCGTAGAGAAATGCACCTAGAGGGCTAAAAATTGCATTTCTGTAATCTAGAGAGTCAGACCTTTCCAATGATGTTTGATTTGTATATATTCGAGAAAAATAAAATTTTGAAATTTTGGTCGAAATCTGAAAAATTTTCAAATGCTGTTTTGAGGGTGAAGATCGCATCTTTTGGGATTTTCAGTACCAGAAAAATTTCGGTTTTTTTTTGAAAACTTTAAATGCTCATAACTCGTGAAGGAATGCACCTAGAGGGCTAAAAATTGCATTTCTGTAATCTAGAGAGTCAGACCTTTCCAATGATGTATGATTTGTATATATTCGAGAAAAATAAAATTTTGAAATTTTGGTCGAAATCTGAAAAATTTTCAAATGCTGTTTTGAGGGTGAAGATCGCATCTTTTGGGATTTTCAGTACCAGAAAAATGTCCGTTTTTTTGAAAACTTTAAATGCTCATAACTCGTGAAGGAATGCACCTAGAGGGCAAAAAATTGCATTTCTGTAATCTAGAGAGTCAGACCTTTCCAATGATGTATGATTTGTATATATTCGAGAAAAATAAAATTTTGAAATTTTCGTCGAAATCTGAAAAATTTTCAAATGCTGTTTTGAGGGTGAAGATCGCATCTTTTGGGATTTTCAGTACCAGAAAAATGTCCATTTTTTTTGAAAACTTTAAATGCATTTCTGTAATCTAGAGAGTCAAACCTTTCCAATGATGTATGATTTGTATATATTCGAGAAAAATAAAATTTTGAAATTTTCGTCGAAATCTGAAAAATTTTCAAATGCTGTTTTGAGGGTGAAGATCGCATCTTTTGGGATTTTCAGTACCAGAAAAATGTCATTTTTTTTGAAAACTTTAAATGCTCATAACTCGTGAAGGAATGCACCTAGAGGGCAAAAAATTGCATTTCTGTAATCTAGAGAGTCAGACCTTTCCAATGATGTATGATTTGTATATATTCGAGAAAAATAAAATTTTGAAATTTTCGTCGAAATCTGAAAAATTTTCAAATGCTGTTTTGAGGGTGAAGATCGCATCTTTTGGGATTTTCAGTACCAGAAAAATTTCGGTTTTTTTTGAAAACTTTAAATGCTCATAACTCGTAGAGAAATGCACCTAGAGGGCTAAAAATTGCATTTCTGTAATCTAGAGAGTCAGACCTTTCCAATGATGTTTGATTTGTATATATTCGAGAAAAATAAAATTTTGAAATTTTGGTCGAAATCTGAAAAATTTTCAAATGCTGTTTTGAGGGTGAAGATCGCATCTTTTGGGATTTTCAGTACCAGAAAAATTTCGGTTTTTTTTTGAAAACTTTAAATGCTCATAACTCGTGAAGGAATGCACCTAGAGGGCTAAAAATTGCATTTCTGTAATCTAGAGAGTCAGACCTTTCCAATGATGTATGATTTGTATATATTCGAGAAAAATAAAATTTTGAAATTTTGGTCGAAATCTGAAAAATTTTCAAATGCTGTTTTGAGGGTGAAGATCGCATCTTTTGGGATTTTCAGTACCAGAAAAATGTCCGTTTTTTTGAAAACTTTAAATGCTCATAACTCGTGAAGGAATGCACCTAGAGGGCAAAAAATTGCATTTCTGTAATCTAGAGAGTCAGACCTTTCCAATGATGTATGATTTGTATATATTCGAGAAAAATAAAATTTTGAAATTTTCGTCGAAATCTGAAAAATTTTCAAATGCTGTTTTGAGGGTGAAGATCGCATCTTTTGGGATTTTCAGTACCAGAAAAATGTCCATTTTTTTTGAAAACTTTAAATGCATTTCTGTAATCTAGAGAGTCAAACCTTTCCAATGATGTATGATTTGTATATATTCGAGAAAAATAAAATTTTGAAATTTTCGTCGAAATCTGAAAAATTTTCAAATGCTGTTTTGAGGGTGAAGATCGCATCTTTTGGGATTTTCAGTACCAGAAAAATGTCATTTTTTTTGAAAACTTTAAATGCTCATAACTCGTGAAGGAATGCACCTAGAGGGCTAAAAATTGCATTTCTGTAATCTAGAGAGTCAGACCTTTCCAATGATGTATGATTTGCATATATTCGAAAAAAATAAAATTTTGAAATTTTGGTCGAAATCTGAAAAATTTTCAAATGCTGTTTTGAGGGTGAAGATCGCATCTTTTGGGATTTTCAGTACCAGAAAAATGTCCATTTTTTTTGAAAACTTTAAATGCATTTCTGTAATCTAGAGAGTCAAACCTTTCCAATGATGTATGATTTGTATATATTCGAGAAAAATAAAATTTTGAAATTTTCGTCGAAATCTGAAAAATTTTCAAATGCTGTTTTGAGGGTGAAGATCGCATCTTTTGGGATTTTCAGTACCAGAAAAATTTCGGTTTTTTTTGAAAACTTTAAATGCTCATAACTCGTGAAGGAATGCACCTAGAGGGCTAAAAATTGCATTTCTGTAATCTAGAGAGTCAGACCTTTCCAATGATGTATGATTTGCATATATTCGAAAAAAATAAAATTTTGAAATTTTCGTCGAAATCTGAAAAATTTTCAAATGCTGTTTTGAGGGTGAAGATCGCATCTTTTGGGATTTTCAGTACCAGAAAAATTTCGGTTTTTTTTGAAAACTTTAAATGCTCATAACTCGTAGAGAAATGCACCTAGAGGGCTAAAAATTGCATTTCTGTAATCTAGAGAGTCAGACCTTTCCAATGATGTTTGATTTGTATATATTCGAGAAAAATAAAATTTTGAAATTTTGGTCGAAATCTGAAAAATTTTCAAATGCTGTTTTGAGGGTGAAGATCGCATCTTTTGGGATTTTCAGTACCAGAAAAATTTCGGTTTTTTTTTGAAAACTTTAAATGCTCATAACTCGTGAAGGAATGCACCTAGAGGGCTAAAAATTGCATTTCTGTAATCTAGAGAGTCAGACCTTTCCAATGATGTATGATTTGTATATATTCGAGAAAAATAAAATTTTGAAATTTTGGTCGAAATCTGAAAAATTTTCAAATGCTGTTTTGAGGGTGAAGATCGCATCTTTTGGGATTTTCAGTACCAGAAAAATGTCCGTTTTTTTGAAAACTTTAAATGCTCATAACTCGTGAAGGAATGCACCTAGAGGGCAAAAAATTGCATTTCTGTAATCTAGAGAGTCAGACCTTTCCAATGATGTATGATTTGTATATATTCGAGAAAAATAAAATTTTGAAATTTTCGTCGAAATCTGAAAAATTTTCAAATGCTGTTTTGAGGGTGAAGATCGCATCTTTTGGGATTTTCAGTACCAGAAAAATGTCCATTTTTTTTGAAAACTTTAAATGCATTTCTGTAATCTAGAGAGTCAAACCTTTCCAATGATGTATGATTTGTATATATTCGAGAAAAATAAAATTTTGAAATTTTCGTCGAAATCTGAAAAATTTTCAAATGCTGTTTTGAGGGTGAAGATCGCATCTTTTGGGATTTTCAGTACCAGAAAAATGTCATTTTTTTTGAAAACTTTAAATGCTCATAACTCGTGAAGGAATGCACCTAGAGGGCTAAAAATTGCATTTCTGTAATCTAGAGAGTCAGACCTTTCCAATGATGTATGATTTGCATATATTCGAAAAAAATAAAATTTTGAAATTTTGGTCGAAATCTGAAAAATTTTCAAATGCTGTTTTGAGGGTGAAGATCGCATCTTTTGGGATTTTCAGTACCAGAAAAATTTCGGTTTTTTTTGAAAACTTTAAATGCTCATAACTCGTGAAGGAATGCACCTAGAGGGCTAAAAATTGCATTTCTGTAATCTAGAGAGTCAGACCTTTCCAATGATGTATGATTTGTATATATTCGAGAAAAATAAAATTTTGAAATTTTCGTCGAAATCTGAAAAATTTTCAAATGCTGTTTTGAGGGTGAAGATCGCATCTTTTGGGATTTTCAGTACCAGAAAAATGTCCATTTTTTTTGAAAACTTTAAATGCATTTCTGTAATCTAGAGAGTCAAACCTTTCCAATGATGTATGATTTGTATATATTCTAGAAAAATAAAATTTTGAAATTTTCGTCGAAATCTGAAAAATTTTCAAATGCTGTTTTGAGGGTGAAGATCGCATATTTTGGGATTTTCAGTACCAGAAAAATGTCCTTTTTTTTGAAAACTTTAAATGCTCATAACTCGTGAAGGAATGCACCTAGAGGGCTAAAAATTGCATTTCTGTAATCTAGAGAGTCAGACCTTTCCAATGATGTATGATTTGCATATATTCGAAAAAAATAAAATTTTGAAATTTTGGTCGAAATCTGAAAAATTTTCAAATGCTGTTTTGAGGGTGAAGATCGCATCTTTTGGGATTTTCAGTACCAGAAAAATGTCCGTTTTTTTGAAACTTTAAATCCTCATACCTCGTGAAGGAATGCACCTAGAGGGCTAAAAATTGCATTTCTGTAATCTAGAGAGTCAGACCTTTCCAATGATGTATGATTTGTATATATTCGAGAAAAATAAAATTTTGAAATTTTCGTCGAAATCTGAAAAATTTTCAAATGCTGTTTTGAGGGTGAAGATCGCATCTTTTGGGATTTTCAGTACCAGAAAAATTTCGGTTTTTTTTGAAAACTTTAAATGCTCATAACTCGTGAACGAATGCACTTAGAGGGCTAAAAATTGCATTTCTGTAATCTAGAGAGTCAGACCTTTCCAATGATGTATGATTTGTATATATTCGAGAAAAATAAAATTTTGAAATTTTGGTCGAAATCTGAAAAATTTTCAAATGCTGTTTTGAAGGAATGCACTTAGAGGGCTAAAAATTGCATTTCTGTAATCTAGAGAGTCAGACCTTTCCAATGATGTATGATTTGTATATATTCGAGAAAAATAAAATTTTGAAATTTTGGTCGAAATCTGAAAAATTTTCAAATGCTGTTTTGAGGGTGAAGATCGCATCTTTTGGGATTTTCAGTACCAGAAAAATGTCCGTTTTTTTGAAACTTTAAATCCTCATACCTCGTGAAGGAATGCACCTAGAGGGCTAAAAATTGCATTTCTGTAATCTAGAGAGTCAGACCTTTCCAATGATGTATGATTTGTATATATTCGAGAAAAATAAAATTTTGAAATTTTCGTCGAAATCTGAAAAATTTTCAAATGCTGTTTTGAGGGTGAAGATCGCATCTTTTGGGATTTTCAGTACCAGAAAAATTTCAGTTTTTTTTGAAAACTTTAAATGCTCATAACTCGTGAACGAATGCACTTAGAGGGCTAAAAATTGCATTTCTGTAATCTAGAGAGTCAGACCTTTCCAATGATGTATGATTTGTATATATTCGAGAAAAATAAAATTTTGAAATTTTGGTCGAAATCTGAAAAATTTTCAAATGCTGTTTTGAAGGAATGCACCTAGAGGGCTAAAAATTGCATTTCTGTAATCTAGAGAGTTAGACCTTTCCAATGATGTATGATTTGCATATATTCGAAAAAAATAAAATTTTGAAATTTCGGTCGAAATCTGAAAAATTTTCAAATGCTGTTTTGAGGGTGAAGATCGCATCTTTTGGGATTTTCAGTACCAGAAAAATTTCCATTTTTTTGAAAACTTTAAATCCTCATAACTCGTGAAGGAATGCACCTAGAGGGCTAAAAATTGCATTTCTGTAATCTAGAGAGTCAGACCTTTCCAATGATGTATGATTTGTATATATTCGAGAAAAATAAAATTTTGAAATTTTCGTCGAAATCTGAAAAATTTTCAAATGCTGTTTTGAGGGTGAAGATCGCATCTTTTGGGATTTTCAGTACCAGAAAAATTTCGGTTTTTTTTGAAAACTTTAAATGCTCATAACTCGTGAAGGAATGCACTTAGAGGGCTAAAAATTGCATTTCTGTAATCTAGAGAGTCAGACCTTTCCAATGATGTATGATTTGTATATATTCGAGAAAAATAAAATTTTGAAATTTTGGTCGAAATCTGAAAAATTTTCAAATGCTGTTTTGAAGGAATGCACCTAGAGGGCTAAAAATTGCATTTCTGTAATCTAGAGAGTCAGACCTTTCCAATGATGTATGATTTGTATATATTCGAGAAAAATAAAATTTTGAAATTTTGGTCGAAATCTGAAAAATTTTCAAATGCTGTTTTGAGGGTGAAGATCGCATCTTTTGGGATTTTCAGTACCAGAAAAATGTCCATTTTTTTGGAAACTTTAAATGCTCATAAATTTTCGTCGAAATCTGAAAAATTTTCAAATGCTGTTTTGAGGGTGAAGATCGCATCTTTTGGGATTTTCAGTACCAGAAAAATGTCCATGTTTTCGAAAACTTTAAATGCTCATAAATTTTCGTCGAAATCTGAAAAATTTTCAAATGCTGTTTTGAGGGTGAAGATCGCATCTTTTGGGATTTTCAGTACCAGAAAAATGTCCATGTTTTCGAAAACTTTAAATGCTCATAACTCGTAGAGAAATGCACCTAGAGGGCTAAAAATTGCATTTCTGTAATCTAGAGAGTCAGACCTTTCCAAGGATGTATGATTTGTATATATTCGAGAAAAATAAAATTTTGAAATTTTGGTCGAAATCTGAAAAATTTTCAAATGCTGTTTTGAGGGTGAAGATCGCATCTTTTGGGATTTTCAGTACCAGAAAAATTTCGGTTTTTTTTGAAAACTTTAAATGCTCATAACTCGTGAAGGAATGCACCTAGAGGGCTAAAAATTGCATTTCTGTAATCTAGAGAGTCAGACCTTTCCAATGATGTATGATTTGTATATATTCGAGAAAAATAAAATTTTGAAATTTTCGTCGAAATCTGAAAAATTTTCAAATGCTGTTTTGAGGGTGAAGATCGCATCTTTTGGGATTTTCAGTACCAGAAAAATTTCGGTTTTTTTTGAAAACTTTAAATGCTCATAACTCGTGAAGGAATGCACTTAGAGGGCTAAAAATTGCATTTCTGTAATCTAGAGAGTCAGACCTTTCCAATGATGTATGATTTGTATATATTCGAGAAAAATAAAATTTTGAAATTTTGGTCGAAATCTGAAAAATTTTCAAATGCTGTTTTGAAGGAATGCACCTAGAGGGCTAAAAATTGCATTTCTGTAATCTAGAGAGTTAGACCTTCCAATGATGTATGATTTGCATATATTCGAAAAAAATAAAATTTTGAAATTTTGGTCGAAATCTGAAAAATTTTCAAATGCTGTTTTGAGGGTGAAGATCGCATCTTTTGGGATTTTCAGTACCAGAAAAATGTCCATTTTTTTGGAAACTTTAAATCCTCATAACTAGTGAAGGAATGCACCTAGAGGGCTAAAAATTGCATTTCTGTAATCTAGAGAGTCAGACCTTTCCAATGATGTATGATTTGTATATATTCGAGAAAAATAAAATTTTGAAATTTTCGTCGAAATCTGAAAAATTTTCAAATGCTGTTTTGAGGGTGAAGATCGCATCTTTTGGGATTTTCAGTACCAGAAAAATGTCCATTTTTTTGGAAACTTTAAATGCTCATAAATTTTCGTCGAAATCTGAAAAATTTTCAAATGCTGTTTTGAGGGTGAAGATCGCATCTTTTGGGATTTTCAGTACCAGAAAAATGTCCATGTTTTCGAAAACTTTAAATGCTCATAACTCGTAGAGAAATGCACCTAGAGGGCTAAAAATTGCATTTCTGTAATCTAGAGAGTCAGACCTTTCCAAGGATGTATGATTTGTATATATTCGAGAAAAATAAAATTTTGAAATTTTCGTCGAAATCTGAAAAATTTTCAAATGCTGTTTTGAGGGTGAAGATCGCATCTTTTGGGATTTTCAGTGCCAGAAAAATGTCCATTTTTTTGAAAACTTTAAATGCTCATAACTCGTGAAGGAATGCACCTAGAGGGCTAAAAATTGCATTTCTGTAATCTAGAGAGTTAGACCTTTCCAATGATGTATGATTTGCATAATATATTCGAAAAAAATAAAATTTTGAAATTTTGGTCGAAATCTGAAAAATTTTCAAATGCTGTTTTGAGGGTGAAGATCGCATCTTTTGGGATTTTCAGTGCCAGAAAAATGTCCATTTTTTTGGAAACTTTAAATCCTCATAACTAGTGAAGGAATGCACCTAGAGGGCTAAAAATTGCATTTCTGTAATCTAGAGAGTCAGACCTTTCCAATGATGTATGATTTGTATATATTCGAGAAAAATAAAATTTTGAAATTTTGGTCGAAATCTGAAAAATTTTCAAATGCTGTTTTGAGGGTGAAGATCGCATCTTTTGGGATTTTCAGTACCAGAAAAATGTCCATTTTTTTGGAAACTTTAAATGCTCATAAATTTTCGTCGAAATCTGAAAAATTTTCAAATGCTGTTTTGAGGGTGAAGATCGCATCTTTTGGGATTTTCAGTACCAGAAAAATGTCCATGTTTTCGAAAACTTTAAATGCTCATAACTCGTAGAGAAATGCACCTAGAGGGCTAAAAATTGCATTTCTGTAATCTAGAGAGTCAGACCTTTCCAAGGATGTATGATTTGTATATATTCGAGAAAAATAAAATTTTGAAATTTTCGTCGAAATCTGAAAAATTTTCAAATGCTGTTTTGAGGGTGAAGATCGCATCTTTTGGGATTTTCAGTGCCAGAAAAATGTCCGTTTTTTTGAAAACTTTAAATGCTCATAACTCGTGAAGGAATGCACCTAGAGGGCTAAAAATTGCATTTCTGTAATCTAGAGAGTTAGACCTTTCCAATGATGTATGATTTGCATATATTCGAGAAAAATAAAATTTTGAAATTTTGGTCGAAATCTGAAAAATTTTCAAATGCTGTTTTGAGGGTGAAGATCGCATCTTTTGGGATTTTCAGTACCAGAAAAATGTCCGTTTTTTTGGAAACTTTAAATCCTCATACCTCGTGAAGGAATGCACCTAGAGGGCTAAAAATTGCATTTCTGTAATCTAGAGAGTCAGACCTTTCCAATGATGTATGATTTGTATATATTCGAGAAAAATAAAATTTTGAAATTTTCGTCGAAATCTGAAAAATTTTCAAATGCTGTTTTGAGGGTGAAGATCGCATCTTTTGGGATTTTCAGTACCAGAAAAATGTCCATTTTTTTGAAAACTTTAAATGCTCATAAGTCAGACCTTTCCAATGATGTATGATTTGTATATATTCGAGAAAAATAAAATTTTGAAATTTTGGTCGAAATCTGAAAAATTTTCAAATGCTGTTTTGAGGGTGAAGATCATATCTTTTGGGATTTTCAGTGCCAGAAAAATGTCCATTTTTTTGAAAACTTTAAATGCTCATAACTCGTGAAGGAATGCACCTAGAGGGCTAAAAATTGCATTTCTGTAATCTAGAGAGTTAGACCTTTCCAATGATGTATGATTTGCATATATTCGAGAAAAATAAAATTTTGAAATTTTGGTCGAAATCTGAAAAATTTTCAAATGCTGTTGAGGGTGAAGATCGCATCTTTTGGGATTTTCAGTACCAGAAAAATTTCCATTTTTTTGGAAACTTTAAATCCTCATACCTCGTGAAGGAATGCACCTAGAGGGCTAAAAATTGCATTTCTGTAATCTAGAGAGTCAGACCTTTCCAATGATGTATGATTTGTATATATTCGAGAAAAATAAAATTTTGAAATTTTGGTCGAAATCTGAAAAATTTTCAAATGCTGTTTTGAAGGAATGCACCTAGAGGGCTAAAAATTGCATTTCTGTAATCTAGAGAGTTAGACCTTCCAATGATGTATGATTTGCATATATTCGAAAAAAATAAAATTTTGAAATTTTGGTCGAAATCTGAAAAATTTTCAAATGCTGTTTTGAGGGTGAAGATCGCATCTTTTGGGATTTTCAGTACCAGAAAAATGTCCATTTTTTTGGAAACTTTAAATCCTCATAACTAGTGAAGGAATGCACCTAGAGGGCTAAAAATTGCATTTCTGTAATCTAGAGAGTCAGACCTTTCCAATGATGTATGATTTGTATATATTCGAGAAAAATAAAATTTTGAAATTTTCGTCGAAATCTGAAAAATTTTCAAATGCTGTTTTGAGGGTGAAGATCGCATCTTTTGGGATTTTCAGTACCAGAAAAATTTCGGTTTTTTTTTGAAAACTTTAAATGCTCATAAGTCAGACCTTTCCAATGATGTATGATTTGTATATATTCGAGAAAAATAAAATTTTGAAATTTTGGTCGAAATCTGAAAAATTTTCAAATGCTGTTTTGAGGGTGAAGATCGCATCTTTTGGGATTTTCGGTGCCAGAAAAATGTCCATTTTTTTTGAAAACTTTAAATGCTCATAACTCGTGAAGGAATGCACCTAGAGGGCTAAAAATTGCATTTCTGTAATCTAGAGAGTCAGACCTTTCCAATGATGTATGATTTGTATATATTCGAGAAAAATAAAATTTTGAAATTTTCGTCGAAATCTGAAAAATTTTCAAATGCTGTTTTGAGGGTGAAGATCGCATCTTTTGGGATTTTCAGTACCAGAAAAATGTCCATTTTTTTGGAAACTTTAAATCCTCATACCTCGTGAAGGAATGCACCTAGAGGGCTAAAAATTGCATTTCTGTAATCTAGAGAGTCAGACCTTTCCAATGATGTATGATTTGTATATATTCGAGAAAAATAAAATTTTGAAATTTTCGTCGAAATCTGAAAAATTTTCAAATGCTGTTTTGAGGGTGAAGATCGCATCTTTTTAAATGCTCATAACTCGTGAAGGAATGCACTTAGAGGGCTAAAAATTGCATTTCTGTAATCTAGAGAGTCAGACCTTTCCAATGATGTATGATTTGTATATATTCGAGAAAAATAAAATTTTGAAATTTTGGTCGAAATCTGAAAAATTTTCAAATGCTGTTTTGAAGGAATGCACCTAGAGGGCTAAAAATTGCATTTCTGTAATCTAGAGAGTTAGACCTTTCCAATGATGTATGATTTGCATATATTCGAAAAAAATAAAATTTTGAAATTTTGGTCGAAATCTGAAAAATTTTCAAATGCTGTTTTGAGGGTGAAGATCGCATCTTTTGGGATTTTCAGTACCAGAAAAATGTCCGTTTTTTTGGAAACTTTAAATCCTCATAACTAGTGAAGGAATGCACCTAGAGGGCTAAAAATTGCATTTCTGTAATCTAGAGAGTCAGACCTTTCCAATGATGTATGATTTGTATATATTCGAGAAAAATAAAATTTTGAAATTTTGGTCGAAATCTGAAAAATTTTCAAATGCTGTTTTGAGGGTGAAGATCGCATCTTTTGGGATTTTCAGTACCAGAAAAATGTCCGTTTTTTTGGAAACTTTAAATCCTCATAACTAGTGAAGGAATGCACCTAGAGGGCTAAAAATTGCATTTCTGTAATCTAGAGAGTCAGACCTTTCCAATGATGTATGATTTGTATATATTCGAGAAAAATAAAATTTTGAAATTTTGGTCGAAATCTGAAAAATTTTCAAATGCTGTTTTGAGGGTGAAGATCGCATCTTTTGGGATTTTCAGTACCAGAAAAATGTCCATTTTTTTGGAAACTTTAAATCCTCATACCTCGTGAAGGAATGCACCTAGAGGGCTAAAAATTGCATTTCTGTAATCTAGAGAGTCAGACCTTTCCAATGATGTATGATTTGTATATATTCGAGAAAAATAAAATTTTGAAATTTTCGTCGAAATCTGAAAAATTTTCAAATGCTGTTTTGAGGGTGAAGATCGCATCTTTTGGGATTTTCAGTACCAGAAAAATGTCCATTTTTTTTGAAAACTTTAAATGCTCATAACTCGTGAAGGAATGCACTTAGAGGGCTAAAAATTGCATTTCTGTAATCTAGAGAGTCAGACCTTTCCAATGATGTATGATTTGTATATATTCGAGAAAAATAAAATTTTGAAATTTTGGTCGAAATCTGAAAAATTTTCAAATGCTGTTTTGAAGGAATGCACCTAGAGGGCTAAAAATTGCATTTCTGTAATCTAGAGAGTTAGACCTTTCCAATGATGTATGATTTGCATATATTCGAAAAAAATAAAATTTTGAAATTTTGGTCGAAATCTGAAAAATTTTCAAATGCTGTTTTGAGGGTGAAGATCGCATCTTTTGGGATTTTCAGTACCAGAAAAATGTCCGTTTTTTTGGAAACTTTAAATCCTCATAACTAGTGAAGGAATGCACCTAGAGGGCTAAAAATTGCATTTCTGTAATCTAGAGAGTCAGACCTTTCCAATGATGTATGATTTGTATATATTCGAGAAAAATAAAATTTTGAAATTTTGGTCGAAATCTGAAAAATTTTCAAATGCTGTTTTGAGGGTGAAGATCGCATCTTTTGGGATTTTCAGTACCAGAAAAATGTCCGTTTTTTTGGAAACTTTAAATCCTCATAACTAGTGAAGGAATGCACCTAGAGGGCTAAAAATTGCATTTCTGTAATCTAGAGAGTCAGACCTTTCCAATGATGTATGATTTGTATATATTCGAGAAAAATAAAATTTTGAAATTTTGGTCGAAATCTGAAAAATTTTCAAATGCTGTTTTGAGGGTGAAGATCGCATCTTTTGGGATTTTCAGTACCAGAAAAATGTCCATTTTTTTGGAAACTTTAAATCCTCATACCTCGTGAAGGAATGCACCTAGAGGGCTAAAAATTGCATTTCTGTAATCTAGAGAGTCAGACCTTTCCAATGATGTATGATTTGTATATATTCGAGAAAAATAAAATTTTGAAATTTTCGTCGAAATCTGAAAAATTTTCAAATGCTGTTTTGAGGGTGAAGATCGCATCTTTTGGGATTTTCAGTACCAGAAAAATGTCCTTTTTTTTGAAAACTTTAAATGCTCATAACTCGTGAAGGAATGCACTTAGAGGGCTAAAAATTGCATTTCTGTAATCTAGAGAGTCAGACCTTTCCAATGATGTATGATTTGTATATATTCGAGAAAAATAAAATTTTGAAATTTTGGTCGAAATCTGAAAAATTTTCAAATGCTGTTTTGAAGGAATGCACCTAGAGGGCTAAAAATTGCATTTCTGTAATCTAGAGAGTTAGACCTTTCCAATGATGTATGATTTGCATATATTCGAAAAAAATAAAATTTTGAAATTTTGGTCGAAATCTGAAAAATTTTCAAATGCTGTTTTGAGGGTGAAGATCGCATCTTTTGGGATTTTCAGTACCAGAAAAATGTCCGTTTTTTTGGAAACTTTAAATCCTCATAACTAGTGAAGGAATGCACCTAGAGGGCTAAAAATTGCATTTCTGTAATCTAGAGAGTCAGACCTTTCCAATGATGTATGATTTGTATATATTCGAGAAAAATAAAATTTTGAAATTTTGGTCGAAATCTGAAAAATTTTCAAATGCTGTTTTGAGGGTGAAGATCGCATCTTTTGGGATTTTCAGTACCAGAAAAATGTCCATTTTTTTGGAAACTTTAAATCCTCATAACTAGTGAAGGAATGCACCTAGAGGGCTAAAAATTGCATTTCTGTAATCTAGAGAGTCAGACCTTTCCAATGATGTATGATTTGTATATATTCGAGAAAAATAAAATTTTGAAATTTTGGTCGAAATCTGAAAAATTTTCAAATGCTGTTTTGAGGGTGAAGATCGCATCTTTTGGGATTTTCAGTACCAGAAAAATGTCCATTTTTTTGGAAACTTTAAATGCTCATAAATTTTCGTCGAAATCTGAAAAATTTTCAAATGCTGTTTTGAGGGTGAAGATCGCATCTTTTGGGATTTTCAGTACCAGAAAAATGTCCATGTTTTCGAAAACTTTAAATGCTCATAACTCGTGAAGGAATGCACCTAGAGGGCTAAAAATTGCATTTCTGTAATCTAGAGAGTCAGACCTTTCCAATGATGTATGATTTGTATATATTCGAGAAAAATAAAATTTTGAAATTTTCGTCGAAATCTGAAAAATTTTCAAATGCTGTTTTGAGGGTGAAGATCGCATCTTTTGGGATTTTCAGTACCAGAAAAATGTCCATTTTTTTTGAAAACTTTAAATGCTCATAACTCGTGAAGGAATGCACTTAGAGGGCTAAAAATTGCATTTCTGTAATCTAGAGAGTCAGACCTTTCCAATGATGTATGATTTGTATATATTCGAGAAAAATAAAATTTTGAAATTTTGGTCGAAATCTGAAAAATGTTCAAATGCTGTTTTGAAGGAATGCACCTAGAGGGCTAAAAATTGCATTTCTGTAATCTAGAGAGTTAGACCTTTCCAATGATGTATGATTTGCATATATTCGAAAAAAATAAAATTTTGAAATTTTGGTCGAAATCTGAAAAATTTTCAAATGCTGTTTTGAGGGTGAAGATCGCATCTTTTGGGATTTTCAGTACCAGAAAAATGTCCGTTTTTTTGGAAACTTTAAATCCTCATAACTAGTGAAGGAATGCACCTAGAGGGCTAAAAATTGCATTTCTGTAATCTAGAGAGTCAGACCTTTCCAATGATGTATGATTTGTATATATTCGAGAAAAATAAAATTTTGAAATTTTGGTCGAAATCTGAAAAATTTTCAAATGCTGTTTTGAGGGTGAAGATCGCATCTTTTGGGATTTTCAGTACCAGAAAAATGTCCGTTTTTTTGGAAACTTTAAATCCTCATAACTAGTGAAGGAATGCACCTAGAGGGCTAAAAATTGCATTTCTGTAATCTAGAGAGTCAGACCTTTCCAATGATGTATGATTTGTATATATTCGAGAAAAATAAAATTTTGAAATTTTGGTCGAAATCTGAAAAATTTTCAAATGCTGTTTTGAGGGTGAAGATCGCTTCTTTTGGGATTTTCAGTACCAGAAAAATGTCCGTTTTTTTGGAAACTTTAAATCCTCATACCTCGTGAAGGAATGCACCTAGAGGGCTAAAAATTGCATTTCTGTAATCTAGAGAGTCAGACCTTTCCAATGATGTATGATTTGTATATATTCGAGAAAAATAAAATTTTGAAATTTTCGTCGAAATCTGAAAAATTTTCAAATGCTGTTTTGAGGGTGAAGATCGCATCTTTTGGGATTTTCAGTACCAGAAAAATGTCCATTTTTTTTGAAAACTTTAAATGCTCATAACTCGTGAAGGAATGCACTTAGAGGGCTAAAAATTGCATTTCTGTAATCTAGAGAGTCAGACCTTTCCAATGATGTATGATTTGTATATATTCGAGAAAAATAAAATTTTGAAATTTTGGTCGAAATCTGAAAAATTTTCAAATGCTGTTTTGAAGGAATGCACCTAGAGGGCTAAAAATTGCATTTCTGTAATCTAGAGAGTTAGACCTTTCCAATGATGTATGATTTGCATATATTCGAAAAAAATAAAATTTTGAAATTTTGGTCGAAATCTGAAAAATTTTCAAATGCTGTTTTGAGGGTGAAGATCGCATCTTTTGGGATTTTCAGTACCAGAAAAATGTCCATTTTTTTGGAAACTTTAAATCCTCATAACTAGTGAAGGAATGCACCTAGAGGGCTAAAAATTGCATTTCTGTAATCTAGAGAGTCAGACCTTTCCAATGATGTATGATTTGTATATATTCGAGAAAAATAAAATTTTGAAATTTTGGTCGAAATCTGAAAAATTTTCAAATGCTGTTTTGAGGGTGAAGATCGCATCTTTTGGGATTTTCAGTACCAGAAAAATGTCCATTTTTTTGGAAACTTTAAATGCTCATAAATTTTCGTCGAAATCTGAAAAATTTTCAAATGCTGTTTTGAGGGTGAAGATCGCATCTTTTGGGATTTTCAGTACCAGAAAAATGTCCATGTTTTCGAAAACTTTAAATGCTCATAACTCGTGAAGGAATGCACCTAGAGGGCTAAAAATTGCATTTCTGTAATCTAGAGAGTCAGACCTTTCCAATGATGTATGATTTGCATATATTCGAGAAAAATAAAATTTTGAAATTTTCGTCGAAATCTGAAAATTTTGAGGGTGAAGATCGCATCTTTTGGGATTTTCAGTACCAGAAAAATGTCCATTTTTTTGGAAACTTTAAATCCTCATACCTCGTGAAGGAATGCACCTAGAGGGCTAAAAATTGCATTTCTGTAATCTAGAGAGTCAGACCTTTCCAATGATGTATGATTTGTATATATTCGAGAAAAATAAAATTTTGAAATTTTCGTCGAAATCTGAAAAATTTTCAAATGCTGTTTTGAGGGTGAAGATCGCATCTTTTGGGATTTTCAGTACCAGAAAAATTTCGGTTTTTTTTGAAAACTTTAAATGCTCATAACTCGTGAAGGAATGATTTGTATATATTCGAGAAAAATAAAATTTTGAAATTTTCGTCGAAATCTGAAAAATTTTCAAATGCTGTTTTGAGGGTGAAGATCGCATCTTTTGGGATTTTCAGTACCAGAAAAATTTCGGTTTTTTTTGAAAACTTTAAATGCTCATAAGTCAGACCTTTCCAATGATGTATGATTTGTATATATTCGAGAAAAATAAAATTTTGAAATTTTGGTCGAAATCTGAAAAATTTTCAAATGCTGTTTTGAGGGTGAAGATCATATCTTTTGGGATTTTCAGTGCCAGAAAAATGTCCATTTTTTTGAAAACTTTAAATGCTCATAACTCGTGAAGGAATGCACCTAGAGGGCTAAAAATTGCATTTCTGTAATCTAGAGAGTTAGACCTTTCCAATGATGTATGATTTGCATATATTCGAGAAAAATAAAATTTTGAAATTTTGGTCGAAATCTGAAAATTTTGAGGGTGAAGATCGCATCTTTTGGGATTTTCAGTACCAGAAAAATGTCCGTTTTTTTGGAAACTTTAAATCCTCATACCTCGTGAAGGAATGCACCTAGAGGGCTAAAAATTGCATTTCTGTAATCTAGAGAGTCAGACCTTTCCAATGATGTATGATTTGTATATATTCGAGAAAAATAAAATTTTGAAATTTTCGTCGAAATCTGAAAAATTTTCAAATGCTGTTTTGAGGGTGAAGATCGCATCTTTTGGGATTTTCAGTACCAGAAAAATTTCGGTTTTTTTTGAAAACTTTAAATGCTCATAACTCGTGAAGGAATGCACTTAGAGGGCTAAAAATTGCATTTCTGTAATCTAGAGAGTCAGACCTTTCCAATGATGTATGATTTGTATATATTCGAGAAAAATAAAATTTTGAAATTTTGGTCGAAATCTGAAAAATTTTCAAATGCTGTTTTGAGGGTGAAGATCGCATCTTTTGGGATTTTCAGTACCAGAAAAATGTCCATTTTTTTGGAAACTTTAAATCCTCATAAATTTTCGTCGAAATCTGAAAAATTTTCAAATGCTGTTTTGAGGGTGAAGATCGCATCTTTTGGGATTTTCAGTACCAGAAAAATGTCCATGTTTTCGAAAACTTTAAATGCTCATAACTCGTAGAGAAATGCACCTAGAGGGCTAAAAATTGCATTTCTGTAATCTAGAGAGTCAGACCTTTCCAATGATGTATGATTTGTATATATTCGAGAAAAATAAAATTTTGAAATTTTGGTCGAAATCTGAAAAATTTTCAAATGCTGTTTTGAGGGTGAAGATCGCATCTTTTGGGATTTTCAGTGCCAGAAAAATGTCCGTTTTTTTGAAAACTTTAAATGCTCATAACTCGTGAAGGAATGCACCTAGAGGGCTAAAAATTGCATTTCTGTAATCTAGAGAGTTAGACCTTTCCAATGATGTATGATTTGTATATATTCGAGAAAAATAAAATTTTGAAATTTTGGTCGAAATCTGAAAAATTTTCAAATGCTGTTTTGAGGGTGAAGATCGCATCTTTTGGGATTTTCAGTACCAGAAAAATGTCCATTTTTTTGGAAACTTTAAATGCTCATAAATTTTCGTCGAAATCTGAAAAATTTTCAAATGCTGTTTTGAGGGTGAAGATCGCATCTTTTGGGATTTTCAGTACCAGAAAAATGTCCATGTTTTCGAAAACTTTAAATGCTCATAACTCGTAGAGAAATGCACCTAGAGGGCTAAAAATTGCATTTCTGTAATCTAGAGAGTCAGACCTTTCCAATGATGTATGATTTGTATATATTCGAGAAAAATAAAATTTTGAAATTTTGGTCGAAATCTGAAAAATTTTCAAATGCTGTTTTGAGGGTGAAGATCGCATCTTTTGGGATTTTCAGTACCAGAAAAATTTCGGTTTTTTTTGAAAACTTTAAATGCTCATAACTCGTGAAGGAATGCACTTAGAGGGCTAAAAATTGCATTTCTGTAATCTAGAGAGTCAGACCTTTCCAATGATGTATGATTTGTATATATTCGAGAAAAATAAAATTTTGAAATTTTGGTCGAAATCTGAAAAATTTTCAAATGCTGTTTTGAGGGTGAAGATCGCATCTTTTGGGATTTTCAGTACCAGAAAAATGTCCATTTTTTTGGAAACTTTAAATCCTCATAAATTTTCGTCGAAATCTGAAAAATTTTCAAATGCTGTTTTGAGGGTGAAGATCGCATCTTTTGGGATTTTCAGTACCAGAAAAATGTCCATGTTTTCGAAAACTTTAAATGCTCATAACTCGTAGAGAAATGCACCTAGAGGGCTAAAAATTGCATTTCTGTAATCTAGAGAGTCAGACCTTTCCAATGATGTATGATTTGTATATATTCGAGAAAAATAAAATTTTGAAATTTTGGTCGAAATCTGAAAAATTTTCAAATGCTGTTTTGAGGGTGAAGATCGCATCTTTTGGGATTTTCAGTGCCAGAAAAATGTCCGTTTTTTTGAAAACTTTAAATGCTCATAACTCGTGAAGGAATGCACCTAGAGGGCTAAAAATTGCATTTCTGTAATCTAGAGAGTTAGACCTTTCCAATGATGTATGATTTGTATATATTCGAGAAAAATAAAATTTTGAAATTTTGGTCGAAATCTGAAAAATTTTCAAATGCTGTTTTGAGGGTGAAGATCGCATCTTTTGGGATTTTCAGTACCAGAAAAATGTCCATTTTTTTGGAAACTTTAAATGCTCATAAATTTTCGTCGAAATCTGAAAAATTTTCAAATGCTGTTTTGAGGGTGAAGATCGCATCTTTTGGGATTTTCAGTACCAGAAAAATGTCCATGTTTTCGAAAACTTTAAATGCTCATAACTCGTAGAGAAATGCACCTAGAGGGCTAAAAATTGCATTTCTGTAATCTAGAGAGTCAGACCTTTCCAATGATGTATGATTTGTATATATTCGAGAAAAATAAAATTTTGAAATTTTGGTCGAAATCTGAAAAATTTTCAAATGCTGTTTTGAGGGTGAAGATCGCATCTTTTGGGATTTTCAGTGCCAGAAAAATGTCCGTTTTTTTGAAAACTTTAAATGCTCATAACTCGTGAAGGAATGCACCTAGAGGGCTAAAAATTGCATTTCTGTAATCTAGAGAGTTAGACCTTTCCAATGATGTATGATTTGCATATATTCGAGAAAAATAAAATTTTGAAATTTTGGTCGAAATCTGAAAAATTTTCAAATGCTGTTTTGAGGGTGAAGATCGCATCTTTTGGGATTTTCAGTACCAGAAAAATGTCCATTTTTTTGGAAACTTTAAATCCTCATACCTCGTGAAGGAATGCACCTAGAGGGCTAAAAATTGCATTTCTGTAATCTAGAGAGTCAGACCTTTCCAATGATGTATGATTTGTATATATTCGAGAAAAATAAAATTTTGAAATTTTGGTCGAAATCTGAAAAATTTTCAAATGCTGTTTTGAGGGTGAAGATCGCATCTTTTGGGATTTTCAGTGCCAGAAAAATTTCGGTTTTTTTTGAAAACTTTAAATGCTCATAACTCGTGAAGGAATGCACCTAGAGGGCTAAAAATTGCATTTCTGTAATCTAGAGAGTTAGACCTTTCCAATGATGTATGATTTGCATATATTCGAAAAAAATAAAATTTTGAAATTTTGGTCGAAATCTGAAAAATTTTCAAATGCTGTTTTGAGGGTGAAGATCGCATCTTTTGGGATTTTCAGTACCAGAAAAATGTCCATTTTTTTGGAAACTTTAAATGCTCATAAATTTTCGTCGAAATCTGAAAAATTTTCAAATGCTGTTTTGAGGGTGAAGATCGCATCTTTTGGGATTTTCAGTACCAGAAAAATGTCCATGTTTTCGAAAACTTTAAATGCTCATAACTCGTAGAGAAATGCACCTAGAGGGCTAAAAATTGCATTTCTGTAATCTAGAGAGTCAGACCTTTCCAATGATGTATGATTTGTATATATTCGAGAAAAATAAAATTTTGAAATTTTGGTCGAAATCTGAAAAATTTTCAAATGCTGTTTTGAGGGTGAAGATCGCATCTTTTGGGATTTTCAGTACCAGAAAAATTTCCATTTTTTTGAAAACTTTAAATGCTCATAACTCGTGAAGGAATGCACCTAGAGGGCTAAAAATTGCATTTCTGTAATCTAGAGAGTCAGACCTTTCCAATGATGTATGATTTGCATATATTCGAGAAAAATAAAATTTTGAAATTTTGGTCGAAATCTGAAAAATTTTCAAATGCTGTTTTGAGGGTGAAGATCGCATCTTTTGGGATTTTCAGTACCAGAAAAATGTCCATTTTTTTGGAAACTTTAAATCCTCATACCTCGTGAAGGAATGCACCTAGAGGGCTAAAAATTGCATTTCTGTAATCTAGAGAGTCAGACCTTTCCAATGATGTATGATTTGTATATATTCGAGAAAAATAAAATTTTGAAATTTTCGTCGAAATCTGAAAAATTTTCAAATGCTGTTTTGAGGGTGAAGATCGCATCTTTTGGGATTTTCAGTGCCAGAAAAATTTCGGTTTTTTTTGAAAACTTTAAATGCTCATAACTCGTGAAGGAATGCACCTAGAGGGCTAAAAATTGCATTTCTGTAATCTAGAGAGTTAGACCTTTCCAATGATGTATGATTTGCATATATTCGAAAAAAAATAAAATTTTGAAATTTTGGTCGAAATCTGAAAAATTTTCAAATGCTGTTTTGAGGGTGAAGATCGCATCTTTTGGGATTTTCAGTACCAGAAAAATGTCCATTTTTTTGGAAACTTTAAATGCTCATAAATTTTCGTCGAAATCTGAAAAATTTTCAAATGCTGTTTTGAGGGTGAAGATCGCATCTTTTGGGATTTTCAGTACCAGAAAAATGTCCATGTTTTCGAAAACTTTAAATGCTCATAACTCGTAGAGAAATGCACCTAGAGGGCTAAAAATTGCATTTCTGTAATCTAGAGAGTCAGACCTTTCCAATGATGTATGATTTGTATATATTCGAGAAAAATAAAATTTTGAAATTTTGGTCGAAATCTGAAAAATTTTCAAATGCTGTTTTGAGGGTGAAGATCGCATCTTTTGGGATTTTCAGTACCAGAAAAATTTCCATTTTTTTGAAAACTTTAAATGCTCATAACTCGTGAAGGAATGCACCTAGAGGGCTAAAAATTGCATTTCTGTAATCTAGAGAGTCAGACCTTTCCAATGATGTATGATTTGCATATATTCGAGAAAAATAAAATTTTGAAATTTTGGTCGAAATCTGAAAAATTTTCAAATGCTGTTTTGAGGGTGAAGATCGCATCTTTTGGGATTTTCAGTACCAGAAAAATGTCCATTTTTTTGGAAACTTTAAATCCTCATACCTCGTGAAGGAATGCACCTAGAGGGCTAAAAATTGCATTTCTGTAATCTAGAGAGTCAGACCTTTCCAATGATGTATGATTTGTATATATTCGAGAAAAATAAAATTTTGAAATTTTCGTCGAAATCTGAAAAATTTTCAAATGCTGTTTTGAGGGTGAAGATCGCATCTTTTGGGATTTTCAGTACCAGAAAAATTTCGGTTTTTTTTGAAAACTTTAAATGCTCATAAGTCAGACCTTTCCAATGATGTATGATTTGTATATATTCGAGAAAAATAAAATTTTGAAATTTTCGTCGAAATCTGAAAAATTTTCAAATGCTGTTTTGAGGGTGAAGATCGCATCTTTTGGGATTTTCAGTGCCAGAAAAATTTCGGTTTTTTTTGAAAACTTTAAATGCTCATAACTCGTGAAGGAATGCACCTAGAGGGCTAAAAATTGCATTTCTGTAATCTAGAGAGTTAGACCTTTCCAATGATGTATGATTTGCATATATTCGAAAAAAAATAAAATTTTGAAATTTTGGTCGAAATCTGAAAAATTTTCAAATGCTGTTTTGAGGGTGAAGATCGCATCTTTTGGGATTTTCAGTACCAGAAAAATGTCCATTTTTTTGGAAACTTTAAATGCTCATAAATTTTCGTCGAAATCTGAAAAATTTTCAAATGCTGTTTTGAGGGTGAAGATCGCATCTTTTGGGATTTTCAGTACCAGAAAAATGTCCATGTTTTCGAAAACTTTAAATGCTCATAACTCGTAGAGAAATGCACCTAGAGGGCTAAAAATTGCATTTCTGTAATCTAGAGAGTCAGACCTTTCCAATGATGTATGATTTGTATATATTCGAGAAAAATAAAATTTTGAAATTTTGGTCGAAATCTGAAAAATTTTCAAATGCTGTTTTGAGGGTGAAGATCGCATCTTTTGGGATTTTCAGTACCAGAAAAATTTCCATTTTTTTGAAAACTTTAATATATATATATTTAATATGTATATATTCGAGAAAAATAAAATTTTGAAATTTTGGTCGAAATCTGAAAAATTTTCAAATGCTGTTTTGAGGGTGAAGATCGCATCTTTTGGGATTTTCAGTACCAGAAAAATTTCCATTTTTTTGAAAACTTTAAATGCTCATAACTCGTGAAGGAATGCACCTAGAGGGCTAAAAATTGCATTTCTGTAATCTAGAGAGTCAGACCTTTCCAATGATGTATGATTTGCATATATTCGAGAAAAATAAAATTTTGAAATTTTGGTCGAAATCTGAAAAATTTTCAAATGCTGTTTTGAGGGTGAAGATCGCATCTTTTGGGATTTTCAGTACCAGAAAAATGTCCATTTTTTTGGAAACTTTAAATCCTCATACCTCGTGAAGGAATGCACCTAGAGGGCTAAAAATTGCATTTCTGTAATCTAGAGAGTCAGACCTTTCCAATGATGTATGATTTGCATATATTCGAGAAAAATAAAATTTTGAAATTTTGGTCGAAATCTGAAAAATTTTCAAATGCTGTTTTGAGGGTGAAGATCGCATCTTTTGGGATTTTCAGTACCAGAAAAATGTCCATTTTTTTGGAAACTTTAAATCCTCATACCTCGTGAAGGAATGCACCTAGAGGGCTAAAAATTGCATTTCTGTAATCTAGAGAGTCAGACCTTTCCAATGATGTATGATTTGTATATATTCGAGAAAAATAAAATTTTGAAATTTTCGTCGAAATCTGAAAAATTTTCAAATGCTGTTTTGAGGGTGAAGATCGCATCTTTTGGGATTTTCAGTACCAGAAAAATTTCGGTTTTTTTTGAAAACTTTAAATGCTCATAAGTCAGACCTTTCCAATGATGTATGATTTGTATATATTCGAGAAAAATAAAATTTTGAAATTTTGGTCGAAATCTGAAAAATTTTCAAATGCTGTTTTGAGGGTGAAGATCATATCTTTTGGGATTTTCAGTGCCAGAAAAATGTCCGTTTTTTTTGAAAACTTTAAATGCTCATAACTCGTGAAGGAATGCACCTAGAGGGCTAAAAATTGCATTTCTGTAATCTAGAGAGTTAGACCTTTCCAATGATGTATGATTTGCATATATTCGAGAAAAATAAAATTTTGAAATTTTGGTCGAAATCTGAAAATTTTGAGGGTGAAGATCGCATCTTTTGGGATTTTCAGTACCAGAAAAATTTCCATTTTTTTGGAAACTTTAAATGCTCATAACTCGTGAAGGAATGCACCTAGAGGGCTAAAAATTGCATTTCTGTAATCTAGAGAGTCAGACCTTTCCAATGATGTATGATTTGTATATATTCGAGAAAAATAAAATTTTGAAATTTTCGTCGAAATCTGAAAAATTTTCAAATGCTGTTTTGAGGGTGAAGATCGCATCTTTTGGGATTTTCAGTACCAGAAAAATTTCGGTTTTTTTTGAAAACTTTAAATGCTCATAACTCGTGAAGGAATGCACTTAGAGGGCTAAAAATTGCATTTCTGTAATCTAGAGAGTCAGACCTTTCCAATGATGTATGATTTGCATATATTCGAAAAAAAATAAAATTTTGAAATTTTGGTCGAAATCTGAAAAATTTTCAAATGCTGTTTTGAGGGTGAAGATCGCATCTTTTGGGATTTTCAGTACCAGAAAAATGTCCATTTTTTTGGAAACTTTAAATGCTCATAAATTTTCGTCGAAATCTGAAAAATTTTCAAATGCTGTTTTGAGGGTGAAGATCGCATCTTTTGGGATTTTCAGTACCAGAAAAATGTCCATGTTTTCGAAAACTTTAAATGCTCATAACTCGTAGAGAAATGCACCTAGAGGGCTAAAAATTGCATTTCTGTAATCTAGAGAGTCAGACCTTTCCAATGATGTATGATTTGTATATATTCGAGAAAAATAAAATTTTGAAATTTTGGTCGAAATCTGAAAAATTTTCAAATGCTGTTTTGAGGGTGAAGATCGCATCTTTTGGGATTTTCAGTACCAGAAAAATTTCCATTTTTTTGAAAACTTTAAATGCTCATAACTCGTGAAGGAATGCACCTAGAGGGCTAAAAATTGCATTTCTGTAATCTAGAGAGTCAGACCTTTCCAATGATGTATGATTTGCATATATTCGAGAAAAATAAAATTTTGAAATTTTGGTCGAAATCTGAAAAATTTTCAAATGCTGTTTTGAGGGTGAAGATCGCATCTTTTGGGATTTTCAGTACCAGAAAAATGTCCATTTTTTTGGAAACTTTAAATCCTCATACCTCGTGAAGGAATGCACCTAGAGGGCTAAAAATTGCATTTCTGTAATCTAGAGAGTCAGACCTTTCCAATGATGTATGATTTGCATATATTCGAGAAAAATAAAATTTTGAAATTTTGGTCGAAATCTGAAAAATTTTCAAATGCTGTTTTGAGGGTGAAGATCGCATCTTTTGGGATTTTCAGTACCAGAAAAATGTCCATTTTTTTGGAAACTTTAAATCCTCATACCTCGTGAAGGAATGCACCTAGAGGGCTAAAAATTGCATTTCTGTAATCTAGAGAGTCAGACCTTTCCAATGATGTATGATTTGTATATATTCGAGAAAAATAAAATTTTGAAATTTTCGTCGAAATCTGAAAAATTTTCAAATGCTGTTTTGAGGGTGAAGATCGCATCTTTTGGGATTTTCAGTACCAGAAAAATTTCGGTTTTTTTTGAAAACTTTAAATGCTCATAAGTCAGACCTTTCCAATGATGTATGATTTGTATATATTCGAGAAAAATAAAATTTTGAAATTTTCGTCGAAATCTGAAAAATTTTCAAATGCTGTTTTGAGGGTGAAGATCGCATCTTTTGGGATTTTCAGTACCAGAAAAATGTCCATTTTTTTGGAAACTTTAAATGCTCATAAATTTTCGTCGAAATCTGAAAAATTTTCAAATGCTGTTTTGAGGGTGAAGATCGCATCTTTTGGGATTTTCAGTACCAGAAAAATGTCCATGTTTTCGAAAACTTTAAATGCTCATAACTCGTAGAGAAATGCACCTAGAGGGCTAAAAATTGCATTTCTGTAATCTAGAGAGTCAGACCTTTCCAATGATGTATGATTTGTATATATTCGAGAAAAATAAAATTTTGAAATTTTGGTCGAAATCTGAAAAATTTTCAAATGCTGTTTTGAGGGTGAAGATCGCATCTTTTGGGATTTTCAGTACCAGAAAAATTTCCATTTTTTTGAAAACTTTAAATGCTCATAACTCGTGAAGGAATGCACCTAGAGGGCTAAAAATTGCATTTCTGTAATCTAGAGAGTCAGACCTTTCCAATGATGTATGATTTGCATATATTCGAGAAAAATAAAATTTTGAAATTTTGGTCGAAATCTGAAAAATTTTCAAATGCTGTTTTGAGGGTGAAGATCGCATCTTTTGGGATTTTCAGTACCAGAAAAATGTCCATTTTTTTGGAAACTTTAAATCCTCATACCTCGTGAAGGAATGCACCTAGAGGGCTAAAAATTGCATTTCTGTAATCTAGAGAGTCAGACCTTTCCAATGATGTATGATTTGCATATATTCGAGAAAAATAAAATTTTGAAATTTTGGTCGAAATCTGAAAAATTTTCAAATGCTGTTTTGAGGGTGAAGATCGCATCTTTTGGGATTTTCAGTACCAGAAAAATGTCCATTTTTTTGGAAACTTTAAATCCTCATACCTCGTGAAGGAATGCACCTAGAGGGCTAAAAATTGCATTTCTGTAATCTAGAGAGTCAGACCTTTCCAATGATGTATGATTTGTATATATTCGAGAAAAATAAAATTTTGAAATTTTCGTCGAAATCTGAAAAATTTTCAAATGCTGTTTTGAGGGTGAAGATCGCATCTTTTGGGATTTTCAGTACCAGAAAAATTTCGGTTTTTTTTGAAAACTTTAAATCCTCATACCTCGTGAAGGAATGCACCTAGAGGGCTAAAAATTGCATTTCTGTAATCTAGAGAGTCAGACCTTTCCAATGATGTATGATTTGTATATATTCGAGAAAAATAAAATTTTGAAATTTTCGTCGAAATCTGAAAAATTTTCAAATGCTGTTTTGAGGGTGAAGATCGCATCTTTTGGGATTTTCAGTACCAGAAAAATTTCGGTTTTTTTTGAAAACTTTAAATGCTCATAAGTCAGACCTTTCCAATGATGTATGATTTGTATATATTCGAGAAAAATAAAATTTTGAAATTTTGGTCGAAATCTGAAAAATTTTCAAATGCTGTTTTGAGGGTGAAGATCATATCTTTTGGGATTTTCAGTGCCAGAAAAATGTCCGTTTTTTTTGAAAACTTTAAATGCTCATAACTCGTGAAGGAATGCACCTAGAGGGCTAAAAATTGCATTTCTGTAATCTAGAGAGTTAGACCTTTCCAATGATGTATGATTTGCATATATTCGAGAAAAATAAAATTTTGAAATTTTGGTCGAAATCTGAAAATTTTGAGGGTGAAGATCGCATCTTTTGGGATTTTCAGTACCAGAAAAATGTCCATTTTTTTGGAAACTTTAAATCCTCATACCTCGTGAAGGAATGCACCTAGAGGGCTAAAAATTGCATTTCTGTAATCTAGAGAGTCAGACCTTTCCAATGATGTATGATTTGTATATATTCGAGAAAAATAAAATTTTGAAATTTTCGTCGAAATCTGAAAAATTTTCAAATGCTGTTTTGAGGGTGAAGATCGCATCTTTTGGGATTTTCAGTACCAGAAAAATTTCGGTTTTTTTTGAAAACTTTAAATGCTCATAACTCGTGAAGGAATGCACTTAGAGGGCTAAAAATTGCATTTCTGTAATCTAGAGAGTCAGACCTTTCCAATGATGTATGATTTGTATATATTCGAGAAAAATAAAATTTTGAAATTTTCGTCGAAATCTGAAAAATTTTCAAATGCTGTTTTGAGGGTGAAGATCGCATCTTTTGGGATTTTCAGTACCAGAAAAATTTCGGTTTTTTTTGAAAACTTTAAATGCTCATAAATTTTCGTCGAAATCTGAAAAATTTTCAAATGCTGTTTTGAGGGTGAAGATCGCATCTTTTGGGATTTTCAGTACCAGAAAAATGTCCATGTTTTCGAAAACTTTAAATGCTCATAACTCGTAGAGAAATGCACCTAGAGGGCTAAAAATTGCATTTCTGTAATCTAGAGAGTCAGACCTTTCCAATGATGTATGATTTGTATATATTCGAGAAAAATAAAATTTTGAAATTTTGGTCGAAATCTGAAAAATTTTCAAATGCTGTTTTGAGGGTGAAGATCGCATCTTTTGGGATTTTCAGTACCAGAAAAATTTCCATATTTTTGAAAACTTTAAATGCTCATAACTCGTGAAGGAATGCACCTAGAGGGCTAAAAATTGCATTTCTGTAATCTAGAGAGTTAGACCTTTCCAATGATGTATGATTTGTATATATTCGAGAAAAATAAAATTTTGAAATTTTGGTCGAAATCTGAAAAATTTTCAAATGCTGTTTTGAGGGTGAAGATCGCATCTTTTGGGATTTTCAGTACCAGAAAAATGTCCATTTTTTTGGAAACTTTAAATCCTCATAAATTTTCGTCGAAATCTGAAAAATTTTCAAATGCTGTTTTGAGGGTGAAGATCGCATCTTTTGGGATTTTCAGTACCAGAAAAATGTCCATATTTTCGAAAACTTTAAATGCTCATAACTCGTAGAGAAATGCACCTAGAGGGCTAAAAATTGCATTTCTGTAATCTAGAGAGTCAGACCTTTCCAATGATGTATGATTTGTATATATTCGAGAAAAATAAAATTTTGAAATTTTGGTCGAAATCTGAAAAATTTTCAAATGCTGTTTTGAGGGTGAAGATCGCATCTTTTGGGATTTTCAGTACCAGAAAAATTTCGGTTTTTTTTGAAAACTTTAAATGCTCATAACTCGTGAAGGAATGCACCTAGAGGGCTAAAAATTGCATTTCTGTAATCTAGAGAGTTAGACCTTTCCAATGATGTATGATTTGCATATATTCGAGAAAAATAAAATTTTGAAATTTTGGTCGAAATCTGAAAAATTTTCAAATGCTGTTTTGAGGGTGAAGATCGCATCTTTTGGGATTTTCAGTACCAGAAAAATGTCCGTTTTTTTGGAAACTTTAAATCCTCATACCTCGTGAAGGAATGCACCTAGAGGGCTAAAAATTGCATTTCTGTAATCTAGAGAGTCAGACCTTTCCAATGATGTATGATTTGTATATATTCGAGAAAAATAAAATTTTGAAATTTTCGTCGAAATCTGAAAAATTTTCAAATGCTGTTTTGAGGGTGAAGATCGCATCTTTTGGGATTTTCAGTACCAGAAAAATTTCGTTTTTTTTTTAAAACTTTAAATGCTCATAACTCGTGAAGGAATGCACTTAGAGGGCTAAAAATTGCATTTCTGTAATCTAGAGAGTCAGAACTTTCCAATGATGTATGATTTGTATATATTCGAGAAAAATAAAATTTTGAAATTTTGGTCGAAATCTGAAAAATTTTCAAATGCTGTTTTGAGGGTGAAGATCGCATCTTTTGGAATTTTCAGTGCCAGAAAAATTTCGGTTTTTTTTGAAAACTTTAAATGCTCATAACTCGTGAAGGAATGCACCTAGAGGGCTAAAAATTGCATTTCTGTAATCTAGAGAGTTAGACCTTTCCAATGATGTATGATTTGCATATATTCGAAAAAAATAAAATTTTGAAATTTTGGTCGAAATCTGAAAAATTTTCAAATGCTGTTTTGAGGGTGAAGATCGCATCTTTTGGGATTTTCAGTACCAGAAAAATGTCCGTTTTTTTGAAAACTTTAAATGCTCATAACTCGTAGAGAAATGCACCTAGAGGGCTAAAAATTGCATTTCTGTAATCTAGAGAGTCAGACCTTTCCAATGATGTATGATTTGTATATATTCGAGAAAAATAAAATTTGGAAATTTTCAAATGCTGTTTTGAGGGTGAAGATCGCATCTTTTGGGATTTTCAGTACCAGAAAAATTTCCATTTTTTTGGAAACTTTAAATGCTCATAACTCGTGAAGGAATGCACCTAGAGGGCTAAAACTTGCATTTCTGTAATCTAGAGAGTTAGACCTTTCCAATGATGTATGATTTGCATATATTCGAAAAAAAATAAAATTTTGAAATTTTGGTCGAAATCTGAAAAATTTTCAAATGCTGTTTTGAGGGTGAAGATCATACCTCGTGAAGGAATGCACCTAGAGGGCTAAAAATTGCATTTCTGTAATCTAGAGAGTCAGACCTTTCCAATGATGTATGATTTGTATATATTCGAGAAAAATAAAATTTTGAAATTTTCGTCGAAATCTGAAAAATTTTCAAATGCTGTTTTGAGGGTGAAGATCGCATCTTTTGGGATTTTCAGTACCAGAAAAATTTCGTTTTTTTTTGAAAACTTTAAATGCTCATAACTCGTGAAGGAATGCACTTAGAGGGCTAAAAATTGCATTTCTGTAATCTAGAGAGTCAGAACTTTCCAATGATGTATGATTTGTATATATTCGAGAAAAATAAAATTTTGAAATTTTGGTCGAAATCTGAAAAATTTTCAAATGCTGTTTTGAGGGTGAAGATCGCATCTTTTGGAATTTTCAGTGCCAGAAAAATTTCGGTTTTTTTTGAAAACTTTAAATGCTCATAACTCGTGAAGGAATGCACCTAGAGGGCTAAAAATTGCATTTCTGTAATCTAGAGAGTTAGACCTTTCCAATGATGTATGATTTGCATATATTCGAAAAAAATAAAATTTTGAAATTTTGGTCGAAATCTGAAAAATTTTCAAATGCTGTTTTGAGGGTGAAGATCGCATCTTTTGGGATTTTCAGTACCAGAAAAATGTCCGTTTTTTTGAAAACTTTAAATGCTCATAACTCGTAGAGAAATGCACCTAGAGGGCTAAAAATTGCATTTCTGTAATCTAGAGAGTCAGACCTTTCCAATGATGTATGATTTGTATATATTCGAGAAAAATAAAATTTTGAAATTTTGGTCGAAATCTGAAAAATTTTCAAATGCTGTTTTGAGGGTGAAGATCGCATCTTTTGGGATTTTCAGTACCAGAAAAATTTCGGTTTTTTTTGAAAACTTTAAATGCTCATAACTCGTGAAGGAATGCACCTAGAGGGCTAAAAATTGCATTTCTGTAATCTAGAGAGTTAGACCTTTCCAATGATGTATGATTTGCATATATTCGAGAAAAATAAAATTTTGAAATTTTGGTCGAAATCTGAAAAATTTTCAAATGCTGTTTTGAGGGTGAAGATCGCATCTTTTGGGATTTTCAGTACCAGAAAAATTTCCATTTTTTTGGAAACTTTAAATGCTCATAACTCGTGAAGGAATGCACCTAGAGGGCTAAAAATTGCATTTCTGTAATCTAGAGAGTCAGACCTTTCCAATGATGTATGATTTGTATATATTCGAGAAAAATAAAATTTGGAAATTTTCAAATGCTGTTTTGAGGGTGAAGATCGCATCTTTTGGGATTTTCAGTACCAGAAAAATTTCCATTTTTTTGAAAACTTTAAATGCTCATAACTCGTGAAGGAATGCACCTAGAGGGCTAAAACTTGCATTTCTGTAATCTAGAGAGTTAGACCTTTCCAATGATGTATGATTTGCATATATTCGAAAAAAATAAAATTTTGAAATTTTGGTCGAAATCTGAAAAATTTTCAAATGCTGTTTTGAGGGTGAAGATCATACCTCGTGAAGGAATGCACCTAGAGGGCTAAAAATTGCATTTCTGTAATCTAGAGAGTCAGACCTTTCCAATGATGTATGATTTGTATATATTCGAGAAAAATAAAATTTTGAAATTTTCGTCGAAATCTGAAAAATTTTCAAATGCTGTTTTGAGGGTGAAGATCGCATCTTTTGGGATTTTCAGTACCAGAAAAATGTCCATTTTTTTTGAAAACTTTAAATGCTCATAACTCGTGAAGGAATGCACTTAGAGGGCTAAAAATTGCATTTCTGTAATCTAGAGAGTCAGAACTTTCCAATGATGTATGATTTGTATATATTCGAGAAAAATAAAATTTTGAAATTTTGGTCGAAATCTGAAAAATTTTCAAATGCTGTTTTGAGGGTGAAGATCGCATCTTTTGGAATTTTCAGTGCCAGAAAAATTTCGGTTTTTTTTGAAAACTTTAAATGCTCATAACTCGTGAAGGAATGCACCTAGAGGGCTAAAAATTGCATTTCTGTAATCTAGAGAGTTAGACCTTTCCAATGATGTATGATTTGCATATATTCGAAAAAAATAAAATTTTGAAATTTTGGTCGAAATCTGAAAAATTTTCAAATGCTGTTTTGAGGGTGAAGATCGCATCTTTTGGGATTTTCAGTACCAGAAAAATGTCCGTTTTTTTGAAAACTTTAAATGCTCATAACTCGTAGAGAAATGCACCTAGAGGGCTAAAAATTGCATTTCTGTAATCTAGAGAGTCAGACCTTTCCAATGATGTATGATTTGTATATATTCGAGAAAAATAAAATTTTGAAATTTTGGTCGAAATCTGAAAAATTTTCAAATGCTGTTTTGAGGGTGAAGATCGCATCTTTTGGGATTTTCAGTACCAGAAAAATTTCCATATTTTTGAAAACTTTAAATGCTCATAACTCGTGAAGGAATGCACCTAGAGGGCTAAAAATTGCATTTCTGTAATCTAGAGAGTTAGACCTTTCCAATGATGTATGATTTGCATATATTCGAGAAAAATAAAATTTTGAAATTTTGGTCGAAATCTGAAAAATTTTCAAATGCTGTTTTGAGGGTGAAGATCGCATCTTTTGGGATTTTCAGTACCAGAAAAATTTCCATTTTTTTGGAAACTTTAAATGCTCATAACTCGTGAAGGAATGCACCTAGAGGGCTAAAAATTGCATTTCTGTAATCTAGAGAGTCAGACCTTTCCAATGATGTATGATTTGTATATATTCGAGAAAAATAAAATTTGGAAATTTTCAAATGCTGTTTTGAGGGTGAAGATCGCATCTTTTGGGATTTTCAGTACCAGAAAAATTTCCATTTTTTTGAAAACTTTAAATGCTCATAACTCGTGAAGGAATGCACCTAGAGGGCTAAAAATTGCATTTCTGTAATCTAGAGAGTTAGACCTTTCCAATGATGTATGATTTGCATATATTCGAAAAAAATAAAATTTTGAAATTTTGGTCGAAATCTGAAAAATTTTCAAATGCTGTTTTGAGGGTGAAGATCGCATCTTTTGGGATTTTCAGTACCAGAAAAATGTCCGTTTTTTTGAAAACTTTAAATGCTCATAACTCGTAGAGAAATGCACCTAGAGGGCTAAAAATTGCATTTCTGTAATCTAGAGAGTCAGACCTTTCCAATGATGTATGATTTGTATATATTCGAGAAAAATAAAATTTTGAAATTTTGGTCGAAATCTGAAAAATTTTCAAATGCTGTTTTGAGGGTGAAGATCGCATCTTTTGGGATTTTCAGTACCAGAAAAATTTCCATTTTTTTTGAAAACTTTAAATGCTCATAACTCGTGAAGGAATGCACCTAGAGGGCTAAAAATTGCATTTCTGTAATCTAGAGAGTCAGACCTTTCCAATGATGTATGATTTGCATATATTCGAAAAAAATAAAATTTTGAAATTTTGGTCGAAATCTGAAAAATTTTCAAATGCTGTTTTGAGGGTGAAGATCGCATCTTTTGGGATTTTCAGTACCAGAAAAATTTCCATTTTTTTGGAAACTTTAAATGCTCATAACTCGTGAAGGAATGCACCTAGAGGGCTAAAAATTGCATTTCTGTAATCTAGAGAGTCAGACCTTTCCAATGATGTATGATTTGTATATATTCGAGAAAAATAAAATTTTGAAATTTTGGTCGAAATCTGAAAAATTTTCAAATGCTGTTTTGAGGGTGAAGATCGCATCTTTTGGGATTTTCAGTGCCAAAAAAATGTCCATTTTTTTGAAAACTTTAAATGCTCATAACTCGTGAAGGAATGCACCTAGAGGGCTAAAAATTGCATTTCTGTAATCTAGAGAGTTAGACCTTTCCAATGATGTATGATTTGCATATATTCGAAAAAAATAAAATTTTGAAATTTTGGTCGAAATCTGAAAAATTTTCAAATGCTGTTTTGAGGGTGAAGATCGCATCTTTTGGGATTTTCAGTACCAGAAAAATTTCCATTTTTTTGGAAACTTTAAATGCTCATAACTCGTGAAGGAATGCACCTAGAGGGCTAAAAATTGCATTTCTGTAATCTAGAGAGTCAGACCTTTCCAATGATGTATGATTTGTATATATTCGAGAAAAATAAAATTTTGAAATTTTGGTCGAAATCTGAAAAATTTTCAAATGCTGTTTTGAGGGTGAAGATCGCATCTTTTGGGATTTTCAGTACCAGAAAAATTTCGTTTTTTTTTGAAAACTTTAAATGCTCATAACTCGTGAAGGAATGCACCTAGAGGGCTAAAAATTGCATTTCTGTAATCTAGAGAGTCAGACCTTTCCAATGATGTATGATTTGTATATATTCGAGAAAAATAAAATTTTGAAATTTTCGTCGAAATCTGAAAAATTTTCAAATGCTGTTTTGAGGGTGAAGATCGCATCTTTTGGGATTTTCAGTACCAGAAAAATTTCCATTTTTTTTGAAAACTTTAAATGCTCATAACTCGTAGAGAAATGCACCTAGAGGGCTAAAAATTGCATTTCTGTAATCTAGAGAGTCAGACCTTTCCAATGATGTATGATTTGTATATATTCGAGAAAAATAAAATTTTGAAATTTTGGTCGAAATCTGAAAAATTTTCAAATGCTGTTTTGAGGGTGAAGATCGCATCTTTTGGGATTTTCAGTGCCAGAAAAATGTCCATTTTTTTGAAAACTTTAAATGCTCATAACTCGTGAAGGAATGCACCTAGAGGGCTAAAAATTGCATTTCTGTAATCTAGAGAGTTAGACCTTTCCAATGATGTATGATTTGCATATATTCGAAAAAAATAAAATTTTGAAATTTTGGTCGAAATCTGAAAAATTTTCAAATGCTGTTTTGAGGGTGAAGATCGCATCTTTTGGGATTTTCAGTACCAGAAAAATTTCCATTTTTTTGGAAACTTTAAATGCTCATAACTCGTGAAGCAATGCACCTAGAGGGCTAAAAATTGCATTTCTGTAATCTAGAGAGTCAGACCTTTCCAATGATGTATGATTTGTATATATTCGAGAAAAATAAAATTTTGAAATTTTCGTCGAAATCTGAAAAATTTTCAAATGCTGTTTTGAGGGTGAAGATCGCATCTTTTGGGATTTTCAGTACCAGAAAAATGTCCATTTTTTTGGAAACTTTAAATGCTCATAACTCGTGAAGGAATGCACCTAGAGGGCTAAAAATTGCATTTCTGTAATCTAGAGAGTCAGACCTTTCCAATGATGTATGATTTGTATATATTCGAGAAAAATAAAATTTTGAAATTTTCGTCGAAATCTGAAAAATTTTCAAATGCTGTTTTGAGGGTGAAGATCGCATCTTTTGGGATTTTCAGTACCAGAAAAATGTCCGTTTTTTTGAAAACTTTTAATGCTCATAACTCGTGAAGGAATGCACCTAGAGGGCTAAAAATTGCATTTCTGTTATCTAGAGAGTCAGACCTTTCCAATGATGTATGATTTGTATATATTCGAGAAAAATAAAATTTTGAAATTTTCGTTGAAATCTGAAAAATTTTCAAATGCTGTTTTGAGGGTGAAGATCGCATCTTTTGGGATTTTCAGTACCAGAAAAATGTCCATTTTTTTGGAAACTTTAAATGCTCATAACTCGTGAAGCAATGCACCTAGAGGGCTAAAAATTGCATTTCTGTAATCTAGAGAGTCAGACCTTTCCAATGATGTATGATTTGTATATATTCGAGAAAAATAAAATTTTGAAATTTTCGTCGAAATCTGAAAAATTTTCAAATGCTGTTTTGAGGGTGAAGATCGCATCTTTTGGGATTTTCAGTACCAGAAAAATGTCCGTTTTTTTGAAAACTTTTAATGCTCATAACTCGTGAAGGAATGCACCTAGAGGGCTAAAAATTGCATTTCTGTTATCTAGAGAGTCAGACCTTTCCAATGATGTATGATTTGTATATATTCGAGAAAAATAAAATTTTGAAATTTTCGTTGAAATCTGAAAAATTTTCAAATGCTGTTTTGAGGGTGAAGATCGCATCTTTTGGGATTTTCAGTACCAGAAAAATTTCGGTTTTTTTTGAAAACTTTAAATGCTCATAACTCGTAGAGAAATGCACATAGAGGGCTAAAAATTGCATTTCTGTAATCTAGAGAGTCAGACCTTTCCAATGATGTATGATTTGTATATATTCGAGAAAAATAAAATTTTGAAATTTTGGTCGAAATCTGAAAAATTTTCAAATGCTGTTTTGAGGGTGAAGATCGCATCTTTTGGGATTTTCAGTACCAGAAAAATGTCCGTTTTTTTGAAAACTTTAAATGCTCATAACTAGTGAAAGAATGCACCTAGAGGGCTAAAAATTGCATTTCTGTAATCTAGAGAGTCAGACCTTTCCAATGATGTATGATTTGTATATATTCGAGAAAAATAAAATTTTGAAATTTTCGTCGAAATCTGAAAAATTTTCAAATGCTGTTTTGAGGGTGAAGATCGCAGCTTTTGGGATTTTCAGTACCAGAAAAATGTCCGTTTTTTCGAAAACTTTAAATGCTCATAACTCGTAGAGAAATGCACCTAGAGAGCTAAAAATTGCATTTCTGTAATCTAGAGAGTCAGACCTTTCCAATGATGTATGATTTGTATATATTCGAGAAAAATAAAATTTTGAAATTTTCGTCGAAATCTGAAAAATTTTCAAATGCTGTTTTGAGGGTGAAGATCGCATCTTTTGGGATTTTCAGTACCAGAAAAATTTCGTTTTTTTTTGAAAACTTTAAATGCTCATAACTCGTGAAGGAATGCACTTAGAGGGCTAAAAATTGCGTTTCTGTAATCTAGAGAGTCAGACCTTTCCATTAATGTATGATTTGTATATATTCGAAAAAAATAAAATTTTGAAATTTTGGTCGAAATCTGAAAAATTTTCAAATGCTGTTTTGAGGGTGAAGATCGCATCTTTTGGGATTTTCAGTACCAGAAAAATGTCCATTTTTTTGGAAACTTTAAATGCTCATAACTCGTGAAGGAATGCACCTAGAGGGCTAAAAATTGCATTTCTGTAATCTAGAGAGTCAGACCTTTCCAATGATGTATGATTTGTATATATTCGAGAAAAATGAAATTTTGAAATTTTGGTCGAAATCTGAAAAATGTTCAAATGTTGTTTTGAGGGTGAAGATCGCATCTTTTGGGATTTTCAGTACCAGAAAAATGTCCATTTTTTTGAAAACTTTAAATGCTCATAACTCGTAGAGAAATGCACCTAGAGAGCTAAAAATTGCATTTCTGTAATCTAGAGAGTCAGACCTTTCCAATGATAAATGATTTGTATATATTCGAGAAAAATAAAATTTTGAAATTTTGGTCGAAATCTGAAAAATTTTCAAATGCTGTTTTGAGGGTGAAGATCGCATCTTTTGGGATTTTCAGTACCAGAAAAATGTCCGTTTTTTCGAAAACTTTAAATGCTCATAACTCGTAGAGAAATGCACCTAGAGAGCTAAACCTTTCCAATGATGTATGATTTGTATATATTCGAGAAAAATAAAATTTTGAAATTTTCGTCGAAATCTGAAAAATTTTCAAATGCTGTTTTGAGGGTGAAGATCGCATCTTTTGGGATTTTCAGTACCAGAAAAATTTCGGTTTTTTTTGAAAACTTTAAATGCTCATAACTCGTGAAGGAATGCACTTAGAGGGCTAAAAATTGCGTTTCTGTAATCTACCCAATCAACAATTTTTGGTTAAAAAGCCGTTTAAAAACCTGATTTTAACTGGGGTTGAGAAACCTAACAAGTTTGAAATTGGTTCAAAAGACGTCTTCAAGACCTTTCAGGAGCATCTTCATGACCGAAAATGGTCAGTTACTTTGTAACCCCAGTCATGAAAAGGTAATAAAGAAACTGGTTTTTAAACGGTCAGCCTACAACTGCTAATTGAAGTTAAAAATAAACCCTGTATTTATGACCCGTTCCAGGTTATTTTGCTACCAATTTTTTTTAGCTTTTTTAGAACCGTTTGTTGACGGTTTAGCAAACCTATTTTTGAGGTTATTTTTCTACCTCTTGCTAACGTTTTTTCAAAACGTCGTTGAGACGTATTTTAGAACCGTTTCAGTAAGGTTTTTTCGCTACTAATTTTTTTAGCTTTTTTATTACCGTTTGTTGACGGTTTATGCAGAACTATTTTGTGGTGGTTATTTATTAACATTTTGGACACGTTTGAATACAACGTTTTGTGAACGTTTCAAAATGTATACAATGCCTTGTATATGCAACGCAAATAAAAGTGTTAATGTTGCCATTGTGAACAAAATCCAACGAGTCCTTAAGCTGAAAAAGAAGTCTTTTTTCAAAATTAAACAGATAAGAAATTTCCTTATTGACATTTATTTATTAAATAATTTAACTATAATATCAATAATAATTAATTAATTAAAACATAAATAAAAATACATTTTTTTTTTGAAACTTATAATTTTTTTTTTCTTTCTTGTGAGCAACTTTTCAACAACTTTGCTATGTTGTTTTCACTTTGAAAGACAAGACGACAATGTGATTTTGAACTTGATGGCAATAGAACGTATACGTATTTGTATTTGCTTTTTGACCTAACTGCGAATTTCACTGTGTATATTTGTAAGTTGAGTTATCGTTTCATTTGAGTTATATTTTTACCAAGGTCTTACATTTGTTGATTATAGGTTGTTTGTTATGGGGTATATGAAGTTTAATTTTAACTTAGGTTTTAGATTGGTTGAATAAAGGTAAATACTAAACCCAATATTTAACCGGTGGTTGCGACATAACTTTTCTCTTTCCAATTTGTAACCAAGGTTTTAAGAAGTTATATTAGAACTGGTTTTATTTTTACTTCATATTTGCAAATCGGGTTACTTGATGGCTAAAAAATAACCATTTTTAAATGCAGGTTCTATAGACGATTTTGGGTAACCAATTTCTAACTCGTGCTCTTAAGAAACCTCAAAATAACGATTGAATTTTACCAGGAACTAACTCAAGTCAAATATAGGTTTGGGTTAAACTGAATATTTGACCGTGGTTGCGACATAACTTTTCTCTATCCTATTTGTAACCAAGGTTTTAAGAAGTTATATTAGAACTGGTTTTATTTTTACTTCATATTTGCAAATCGGGTTACTTGATGGCTAAAAAATAACCATTTTTAAATGCAGGTTCTATAGACGATTTTGGGTAACCAATTTCTAACTCGTGCTCTTAAGAAACCTCAAAATAACGATTGAATTTTACCAGGAACTAACTCAAGTCAAATATAGGTTTGGGTTAAACTGAATATTTGACCGTGGTTGCGACATAACTTTTCTCTATCCAATTTGTAACCAAGGTTTTAAGAAGTTATATTAGAACTGGTTTTATTTTTACTTCATATTTGCAAATCGGGTTACTTGATGGCTAAAAAATAACCATTTTTAAATGCAGGTTCTATAGACGATTTTGGGTAACCAATTTCTAACTCGTGCTCTTAAGAAACCTCAAAATAACGATTTAATTTTACCAGGAACTAACTCAAGTCAAATACAGGTTTGGGTTAAACTGAATATTTGACCGTGGTTGCGTAATAACTTTTCTCTATCCAATTTGTGACCAAGGTTTTAAGAAGTTATATTAAAACTGAAGTTATTCTACAACCAAGGTTACAAATTGTTGATTGGGTAGAGAGTCAGACCTTTCCATTAATGTTTGATTTGTATATATTCGAGAAAAATAAAATTTTGAAATTTTCGTCGAAATCTGAAAAATTTTCAAATGCTGTTTTGAGGGTGAAGATCGCATCTTTTGGGATTTTCAGTGCCAGAAAAATGTCCATTTTTTTTGAAAACCAGAAAAATGTCCATTTTTTCGAAAACTTTAAATGCTCATAACTCGTAGAGAAATGCACCTAGAGAGCTAAAAATTGCATTTCTGTAATCTAGAGAGTCAGACCTTTCCAATGATGTATGATTTGTATATATTCGAGAAAAATAAAATTTTGAAATTTTGGTCGAAATCTGAAAAATTTTCAAATGCTGTTTTGAGGGTGAAGATCGCATCTTTTGGGATTTTCAGTACCAGAAAAATGTCCGTTTTTTTGAAAACTTTAAATGCTCATAACTCGTGAAGGAATGCACCTAGAGGGCTAAAAATTGCATTTCTGTAATCTAGAGAGTCAGACCTTTCCAATGATGTATGATTTGTATATATTCGAGAAAAATAAAATTTTGAAATTTTGGTCGAAATCTGAAAAATTTTCAAATGCTGTTTTGAGGGTGAAGATCGCATCTTTTGGGATTTTCAGTACCAGAAAAATGTCCATTTTTTCGAAAACTTTAAATGCTCATAACTCGTAGAGAAATGCACCTAGAGAGCTAAAAATTGCATTTCTGTAATCTAGAGAGTCAGACCTTTCCAATGATGTATGATTTGTATATATTCGAGAAAAATAAAATTTTGAAATTTTCGTCGAAATCTGAAAAATTTTCAAATGCTGTTTTGAGGGTGAAGATCGCATCTTTTGGGATTTTCAGTACCAGAAAAATTTCGGTTTTTTTGAAAACTTTAAATGCTCATAACTCGTAGAGAAATGCACCTAGAGAGCTAAAAATTGCATTTCTGTAATCTAGAGAGTCAGACCTTTCCAATGATGTATGATTTGTATATATTCGAGAAAAATAAAATTTTGAAATTTTCGTCGAAATCTGAAAAATTTTCAAATGCTGTTTTGAGGGTGAAGATCGCATCTTTTGGGATTTTCAGTACCAGAAAAATTTCGGTTTTTTTTGAAAACCAGAAAAATGTCCATTTTTTCGAAAACTTTAAATGCTCATAACTCGTAGAGAAATGCACCTAGAGAGCTAAAAATTGCATTTCTGTAATCTAGAGAGTCAGACCTTTCCAATGATGTATGATTTGTATATATTCGAGAAAAATAAAATTTTGAAATTTTGGTCGAAATCTGAAAAATTTTCAAATGCTGTTTTGAGGGTGAAGATCGCATCTTTTGGGATTTTCAGTACCAGAAAAATGTCCGTTTTTTTGAAAACTTTAAATGCTCATAACTCGTAGAGAAATGCACCTAGAGAGCTAAAAATTGCATTTCTGTAATCTAGAGAGTCAGACCTTTCCAATGATGTATGATTTGTATATATTCGAGAAAAATAAAATTTTGAAATTTTCGTCGAAATCTGAAAAATTTTCAAATGCTGTTTTGAGGGTGAAGATCGCATCTTTTGGGATTTTCAGTACCAGAAAAATTTCGGTTTTTTTGAAAACTTTAAATGCTCATAACTCGTAGAGAAATGCACCTAGAGAGCTAAAAATTGCATTTCTGTAATCTAGAGAGTCAGACCTTTCCAATGATGTATGATTTGTATATATTCGAGAAAAATAAAATTTTGAAATTTTCGTCGAAATCTGAAAAATTTTCAAATGCTGTTTTGAGGGTGAAGATCGCATCTTTTGGGATTTTCAGTACCAGAAAAATTTCGGTTTTTTTTGAAAACCAGAAAAATGTCCATTTTTTCGAAAACTTTGGTTGGTGGTTGCGACATAACTTTTCTCTATCCTATTTGTAACCAAGGTTTTAAGAAGTTATATTAGAACTGGTTTTATTTTTACTTCATATTTGCAAATCGGGTTACTTGATGGCTAAAAAATAACCATTTTTAAATGCAGGTTCTATAGACGATTTTGGGTAACCAATTTCTAACTCGTGCTCTTAAGAAACCTCAAAATAACGATTGAATTTTACCAGGAACTAACTCAAGTCAAATATAGGTTTGGGTTAAACTGAATATTTGACCGTGGTTGCGACATAACTTTTCTCTATCCAATTTGTAACCAAGGTTTTAAGAAGTTATATTAGAACTGGTTTTATTTTTACTTCATATTTGCAAATCGGGTTACTTGATGGCTAAAAAATAACCATTTTTAAATGCAGGTTCTATAGACGATTTTGGGTAACCAATTTCTAACTCGTGCTCTTAAGAAACCTCAAAATAACGATTTAATTTTACCAGGAACTAACTCAAGTCAAATACAGGTTTGGGTTAAACTGAATATTTGACCGTGGTTGCGTAATAACTTTTCTCTATCCAATTTGTGACCAAGGTTTTAAGAAGTTATATTAAAACTGAAGTTATTCTACAACCAAGGTTACAAATTGTTGATTGGGTAGAGAGTCAGACCTTTCCATTAATGTTTGATTTGTATATATTCGAGAAAAATAAAATTTTGAAATTTTCGTCGAAATCTGAAAAATTTTCAAATGCTGTTTTGAGGGTGAAGATCGCATCTTTTGGGATTTTCAGTGCCAGAAAAATGTCCATTTTTTTTGAAAACCAGAAAAATGTCCATTTTTTCGAAAACTTTAAATGCTCATAACTCGTAGAGAAATGCACCTAGAGAGCTAAAAATTGCATTTCTGTAATCTAGAGAGTCAGACCTTTCCAATGATGTATGATTTGTATATATTCGAGAAAAATAAAATTTTGAAATTTTGGTCGAAATCTGAAAAATTTTCAAATGCTGTTTTGAGGGTGAAGATCGCATCTTTTGGGATTTTCAGTACCAGAAAAATGTCCATTTTTTGAAAACTTTAAATGCTCATAACTCGTAGAGAAATGCACCTAGAGGGCTAAAAATTGCATTTCTGTAATCTAGAGAGTCAGACCTTTCCAATGATGTATGATTTGTATATATTCGAGAAAAATAAAATTTTGAAATTTTGGTCGAAATCTGAAAAATTTTCAAATGCTGTTTTGAGGGTGAAGATCGCATCTTTTGGGATTTTCAGTACCAGAAAAATGTCCATTTTTTCGAAAACTTTAAATGCTCATAACTCGTAGAGAAATGCACCTAGAGAGCTAAAAATTGCATTTCTGTAATCTAGAGAGTCAGACCTTTCCAATGATGTATGATTTGTATATATTCGAGAAAAATAAAATTTTGAAATTTTCGTCGAAATCTGAAAAATTTTCAAATGCTGTTTTGAGGGTGAAGATCGCATCTTTTGGGATTTTCAGTACCAGAAAAATTTCGGTTTTTTTGAAAACTTTAAATGCTCATAACTCGTAGAGAAATGCACCTAGAGAGCTAAAAATTGCATTTCTGTAATCTAGAGAGTCAGACCTTTCCAATGATGTATGATTTGTATATATTCGAGAAAAATAAAATTTTGAAATTTTCGTCGAAATCTGAAAAATTTTCAAATGCTGTTTTGAGGGTGAAGATCGCATCTTTTGGGATTTTCAGTACCAGAAAAATTTCGGTTTTTTTTGAAAACCAGAAAAATGTCCATTTTTTCGAAAACTTTAAATGCTCATAACTCGTAGAGAAATGCACCTAGAGAGCTAAAAATTGCATTTCTGTAATCTAGAGAGTCAGACCTTTCCAATGATGTATGATTTGTATATATTCGAGAAAAATAAAATTTTGAAATTTTGGTCGAAATCTGAAAAATTTTCAAATGCTGTTTTGAGGGTGAAGATCGCATCTTTTGGGATTTTCAGTACCAGAAAAATTTCGGTTTTTTTTGAAAACCAGAAAAATGTCCATTTTTTCGAAAACTTTAAATGCTCATAACTCGTAGAGAAATGCACCTAGAGAGCTAAAAATTGCATTTCTGTAATCTAGAGAGTCAGACCTTTCCAATGATGTATGATTTGTATATATTCGAGAAAAATAAAATTTTGAAATTTTGGTCGAAATCTGAAAAATTTTCAAATGCTGTTTTGAGGGTGAAGATCGCATCTTTTGGGATTTTCAGTACCAGAAAAATGTCCGTTTTTTTGAAAACTTTAAATGCTCATAACTCGTAGAGAAATGCACCTAGAGAGCTAAAAATTGCATTTCTGTAATCTAGAGAGTCAGACCTTTCCAATGATGTATGATTTGTATATATTCGAGAAAAATAAAATTTTGAAATTTTCGTCGAAATCTGAAAAATTTTCAAATGCTGTTTTGAGGGTGAAGATCGCATCTTTTGGGATTTTCAGTACCAGAAAAATTTCGGTTTTTTTGAAAACTTTAAATGCTCATAACTCGTAGAGAAATGCACCTAGAGAGCTAAAAATTGCATTTCTGTAATCTAGAGAGTCAGACCTTTCCAATGATGTATGATTTGTATATATTCGAGAAAAATAAAATTTTGAAATTTTCGTCGAAATCTGAAAAATTTTCAAATGCTGTTTTGAGGGTGAAGATCGCATCTTTTGGGATTTTCAGTACCAGAAAAATTTCGGTTTTTTTTGAAAACCAGAAAAATGTCCATTTTTTCGAAAACTTTAAATGCTCATAACTCGTAGAGAAATGCACCTAGAGAGCTAAAAATTGCATTTCTGTAATCTAGAGAGTCAGACCTTTCCAATGATGTATGATTTGTATATATTCGAGAAAAATAAAATTTTGAAATTTTGGTCGAAATCTGAAAAATTTTCAAATGCTGTTTTGAGGGTGAAGATCGCATCTTTTGGGATTTTCAGTACCAGAAAAATGTCCGTTTTTTTGAAAACTTTAAATGCTCATAACTCGTGAAGGAATGCACCTAGAGGGCTAAAAATTGCATTTCTGTAATCTAGAGAGTCAGACCTTTCCAATGATGTATGATTTGTATATATTCGAGAAAAATAAAATTTTGAAATTTTGGTCGAAATCTGAAAAATTTTCAAATGCTGTTTTGAGGGTGAAGATCGCATCTTTTGGGATTTTCAGTACCAGAAAAATGTCCATTTTTTCGAAAACTTTAAATGCTCATAACTCGTAGAGAAATGCACCTAGAGAGCTAAAAATTGCATTTCTGTAATCTAGAGAGTCAGACCTTTCCAATGATGTATGATTTGTATATATTCGAGAAAAATAAAATTTTGAAATTTTCGTCGAAATCTGAAAAATTTTCAAATGCTGTTTTGAGGGTGAAGATCGCATCTTTTGGGATTTTCAGTACCAGAAAAATTTCGGTTTTTTTTGAAAACTTTAAATGCTCATAACTCGTAGAGAAATGCACCTAGAGAGCTAAAAATTGCATTTCTGTAATCTAGAGAGTCAGACCTTTCCAATGATGTATGATTTGTATATATTCGAGAAAAATAAAATTTTGAAATTTTCGTCGAAATCTGAAAAATTTTCAAATGCTGTTTTGAGGGTGAAGATCGCATCTTTTGGGATTTTCAGTACCAGAAAAATTTCGGTTTTTTTTGAAAACCAGAAAAATGTCCATTTTTTCGAAAACTTTAAATGCTCATAACTCGTGAAGGAATGCACCTAGAGGGCTAAAAATTGCATTTCTGTAATCTAGAGAGTCAGACCTTTCCAATGATGTATGATTTGTATATATTCGAGAAAAATAAAATTTTGAAATTTTCGTCGAAATCTGAAAAATTTTCAAATGCTGTTTTGAGGGTGAAGATCGCATCTTTTGGGATTTTCAGTACCAGAAAAATTTCGGTTTTTTTTGAAAACTTTAAATCCTCATAACTAGTGAAGGAATGCACCTAGAGGGCTAAAAATTGCATTTCTGTAATCTAGAGAGTCAGACCTTTCCAATGATGTATGATTTGTATATATTCGAGAAAAATAAAATTTTGAAATTTTGGTCGAAATCTGAAAAATTTTCAAATGCTGTTTTGAGGGTGAAGATCGCATCTTTTGGGATTTTCAGTACCAGAAAAATGTCCATTTTTTCGAAAACTTTAAATGCTCATAACTCGTGAAGGAATGCACCTAGAGGGCTAAAAATTGCATTTCTGTAATCTAGAGAGTAAGACCTTTCCAATGATGTATGATTTGTATATATTCGAAAAAAATAAAATTTTGAAATTTTGGTCGAAATCTGAAAAATTTTCAAATGCTGTTTTGAGGGTGAAGATCGCATCTTTTGGGATTTTCAGTACCAGAAAAATGTCCATTTTTTTGGAAACTTTAAATCCTCATAACTAGTGAAGGAATGCACCTAGAGGGCTAAAAATTGCATTTCTGTAATCTAGAGAGTCAGACCTTTCCAATGATGTATGATTTGTATACTATATTCGAGAAAAATAAAATTTTGAAATTTTGGTCGAAATCTGAAAAATGTTCAAATGTTGTTTTGAGGGTGAAGATCGCATCTTTTGGGATTTTCAGTACCAGAAAAATGTCCGTTTTTTTGAAAACTTTAAATGCTCATAACTCGTGAAGGAATGCACCTAGAGGGCTAAAAATTGCATTTCTGTAATCTAGAGAGTCAGACCTTTCCAATGATGTATGATTTGTATATATTCGAGAAAAATAAAATTTTGAAATTTTCGTCGAAATCTGAAAAATTTTCAAATGCTGTTTTGAGGGTGAAGATCGCATCTTTTGGGATTTTCAGTACCAGAAAAATTTCGGTTTTTTTTGAAAACTTTAAATCCTCATAACTAGTGAAGGAATGCACCTAGAGGGCTAAAAATTGCATTTCTGTAATCTAGAGAGTCAGACCTTTCCAATGATGTATGATTTGTATATATTCGAGAAAAATAAAATTTTGAAATTTTGGTCGAAATCTGAAAAATTTTCAAATGCTGTTTTGAGGGTGAAGATCGCATCTTTTGGGATTTTCAGTACCAGAAAAATGTCCATTTTTTCGAAAACTTTAAATGCTCATAACTCGTAGAGAAATGCACCTAGAGAGCTAAAAATTGCATTTCTGTAATCTAGAGAGTCAGACCTTTCCAATGATGTATGATTTGTATATATTCGAGAAAAATAAAATTTTGAAATTTTCGTCGAAATCTGAAAAATTTTCAAATGCTGTTTTGAGGGTGAAGATCGCATCTTTTGGGATTTTCAGTACCAGAAAAATTTCGGTTTTTTTTGAAAACTTTAAATGCTCATAACTCGTCAAGGAATGCACTTAGAGGGCTAAAAATTGCGTTTCTGTAATCTAGAGAGTCAGACCTTTCCATTAATGTTTGATTTGTATATATTCGAGAAAAATAAAATTTTGAAATTTTCGTCGAAATCTGAAAAATTTTCAAATGCTGTTTTGAGGGTGAAGATCGCATCTTTTGGGATTTTCAGTGCCAGAAAAATGTCCATTTTTTTTGAAAACTTTAAATGCTCATAACTCGTGAAGGAATGCACCTAGAGGGCTAAAAATTGCATTTCTGTAATCTAGAGAGTAAGACCTTTCCAATGATGTATGATTTGTATATATTCGAAAAAAATAAAATTTTGAAATTTTGGTCGTAATCTGAAAAATTTTCAAATGCTGTTTTGAGGGTGAAGATCGCATCTTTTGGGATTTTCAGTACCAGAAAAATGTCCATTTTTTTGGAAACTTTAAATCCTCATAACTAGTGAAGGAATGCACCTAGAGGGCTAAAAATTGCATTTCTGTAATCTAGAGAGTCAGACCTTTCCAATGATGTATGATTTGTATATATTCGAGAAAAATAAAATTTTAAAATTTTGGTCGAAATCTGAAAAATTTTCAAATGTTGTTTTGAGGGTGAAGATCGCATCTTTTGGGATTTTCAGTACCAGAAAAATGTCCGTTTTTTTGAAAACTTTAAATGCTCATAACTCGTGAAGGAATGCACCTAGAGGGCTAAAAATTGCATTTCTGTAATCTAGAGAGTCAGACCTTTCCAATGATGTATGATTTGTATATATTCGAGAAAAATAAAATTTTGAAATTTTCGTCGAAATCTGAAAAATTTTCAAATGCTGTTTTGAGGGTGAAGATCGCATCTTTTGGGATTTTCAGTACCAGAAAAATGTCCGTTTTTTTGGAAACTTTAAATCCTCATAACTAGTGAAGGAATGCACCTAGAGGGCTAAAAATTGCATTTCTGTAATCTAGAGAGTCAGACCTTTCCAATGATGTATGATTTGTATATATTCGAGAAAAATTAAATTTTGAAATTTTGGTCGAAATCTGAAAAATTTTCAAATGCTGTTTTGAGGGTGAAGATCGCATCTTTTGGGATCAGTACCAGAAAAATTTCGGTTTTTTTTTGAAAACTTTAAATGCTCATAACTCGTGAAAGAATGCACCTAGAGGGCTAAAAATTGCATTTCTGTAATCTAGAGAGTCAGACCTTTCCAATGATGTATGATTTGTATATATTCGAGAAAAATAAAATTTTGAAATTTTCTTTTTTTTTTTGATTTGTATATATTCGAGAAAAATAAAATTTTGAAATTTTCGTCGAAATCTGAAAAATTTTCAAATGCTGTTTTGAGGGTGAAGATCGCATCTTTTGGGATTTTCAGTACCAGAAAAATGTCCATTTTTTTGGAAACTTTAAATCCTCATAACTAGTGAAGGAATGCACCTAGAGGGCTAAAAATTGCATTTCTGTAATCTAGAGAGTCAGACCTTTCCAATGATGTATGATTTGTATATATTCGAGAAAAATAAAATTTTGAAATTTTGGTCGAAATCTGAAAAATTTTCAAATGCTGTTTTGAGGGTGAAGATCGCATCTTTTGGGATTTTCAGTACCAGAAAAATGTCCATTTTTTTTGAAAACTTTAAATGCTCATAACTCGTAGAGAAATGCACCTAGAGGGCTAAAAATTGCATTTCTGTAATCTAGAGAGTCAGACCTTTCCAATGATGTATGATTTGTATTATATTCGAGAAAAATAAAATTTTGAAATTTTGGTCGAAATCTGAAAAATTTTCAAATGCTGTTTTGAGGGTGAAGATCGCATCTTTTGGGATTTTCAGTACCAGAAAAATGTCCGTTTTTTTGAAAACTTTAAATCCTCATAACTCGTGAAGGAATGCACCTAGAGGGCTAAAAATTGCATTTCTGTAATCTAGAGAGTCAGACCTTTCCAATGATGTATGATTTGTATATATTCGAGAAAAATAAAATTTTGAAATTTTCGTCGAAATCTGAAAAATTTTCAAATGCTGTTTTGAGGGTGAAGATCGCATCTTTTGGGATTTTCAGTACCAGAAAAATGTCCATTTTTTTGGAAACTTTAAATCCTCATAACTAGTGAAGGAATGCACCTAGAGGGCTAAAAATTGCATTTCTGTAATCTAGAGAGTCAGACCTTTCCAATGATGTATGATTTGTATATATTCGAGAAAAATAAAATTTTGAAATTTTCGTCGAAATCTGAAAAATTTTCAAATGCTGTTTTGAGGGTGAAGATCGCATCTTTTGGGATTTTCAGTACCAGAAAAATGTCCATTTTTTTGAAAACTTTAAATCCTCATAACTCGTGAAGGAATGCACCTAGAGGGCTAAAAATTGCATTTCTGTAATCTAGAGAGTCAGACCTTTCCAATGATGTATGATTTGTATATATTCGAGAAAAATAAAATTTTGAAATTTTGGTCGAAATCTGAAAAATTTTCAAATGCTGTTTTGAGGGTGAAGATCGCATCTTTTGGGATTTTCAGTACCAGAAAAATGTCCATTTTTTTTGAAAACTTTAAATGCTCATAACTCGTAGAGAAATGCACCTAGAGGGCTAAAAATTGCATTTCTGTAATCTAGAGAGTCAGACCTTTCCAATGATGTATGATTTGTATTATATTCGAGAAAAATAAAATTTTGAAATTTTGGTCGAAATCTGAAAAATTTTCAAATGCTGTTTTGAGGGTGAAGATCGCATCTTTTGGGATTTTCAGTACCAGAAAAATTTCGGTTTTTTTTTTTGAAAACTTTAAATGCTCATAACTCGTGAAGGAATGCACCTAGAGGGCTAAAAATTGCATTTCTGTAATCTAGAGAGTCAGACCTTTCCAATGATGTATGATTTGTATATATTCGAGAAAAATAAAATTTTGAAATTTTCGTCGAAATCTGAAAAATTTTCAAATGCTGTTTTGAGGGTGAAGATCGCATCTTTTGGGATTTTCAGTACCAGAAAAATGTCCATTTTTTTTGAAAACTTTAAATGCTCATAACTCGTAGAGAAATGCACCTAGAGGGCTAAAAATTGCATTTCTGTAATCTAGAGAGTCAGACCTTTCCAATGATGTATGATTTGTATATATTCGAGAAAAATAAAATTTTGAAATTTTGGTCGAAATCTGAAAAATTTTCAAATGCTGTTTTGAGGGTGAAGATCGCATCTTTTGGGATTTTCAGTACCAGAAAAATTTCGGTTTTTTTTGAAAACTTTAAATCCTCATAACTAGTGAAGGAATGCACCTAGAGGGCTAAAAATTGCATTTCTGTAATCTAGAGAGTCAGACCTTTCCAATGATGTATGATTTGTATATATTCGAGAAAAATAAAATTTTGAAATTTTCGTCGAAATCTGAAAAATTTTCAAATGCTGTTTTGAGGGTGAAGATCGCATCTTTTGGGATTTTCAGTACCAGAAAAATGTCCATTTTTTTTGAAAACTTTAAATGCTCATAACTCGTAGAGAAATGCACCTAGAGGGCTAAAAATTGCATTTCTGTAATCTAGAGAGTCAGACCTTTCCAATGATGTATGATTTGTATATATTCGAAAAAAATAAAATTTTAAAATTTTGGTCGAAATCTGAAAAATTTTCAAATGTTGTTTTGAGGGTGAAGATCGCATCTTTTGGGATTTTCAGTACCAGAAAAATGTCCATTTTTTTGGAAACTTTAAATCCTCATAACTAGTGAAGGAATGCACCTAGAGGGCTAAAAATTGCATTTCTGTAATCTAGAGAGTCAGACCTTTCCAATGATGTATGATTTGTATATATTCGAGAAAAATAAAATTTTAAAATTTTGGTCGAAATCTGAAAAATTTTCAAATGTTGTTTTGAGGGTGAAGATCGCATCTTTTGGGATTTTCAGTACCAGAAAAATGTCCGTTTTTTTGAAAACTTTAAATGCTCATAACTCGTGAAGGAATGCACCTAGAGGGCTAAAAATTGCATTTCTGTAATCTAGAGAGTCAGACCTTTCCAATGATGTATGATTTGTATATATTCGAGAAAAATAAAATTTTGAAATTTTCGTCGAAATCTGAAAAATTTTCAAATGCTGTTTTGAGGGTGAAGATCGCATCTTTTGGGATTTTCAGTACCAGAAAAATGTCCATTTTTTTGGAAACTTTAAATCCTCATAACTAGTGAAGGAATGCACCTAGAGGGCTAAAAATTGCATTTCTGTAATCTAGAGAGTCAGACCTTTCCAATGATGTATGATTTGTATATATTCGAGAAAAATAAAATTTTGAAATTTTGGTCGAAATCTGAAAAATTTTCAAATGCTGTTTTGAGGGTGAAGATCGCATCTTTTGGGATCAGTACCAGAAAAATTTCGGTTTTTTTTTGAAAACTTTAAATGCTCATAACTCGTGAAAGAATGCACCTAGAGGGCTAAAAATTGCATTTCTGTAATCTAGAGAGTCAGACCTTTCCAATGATGTATGATTTGTATATATTCGAGAAAAATAAAATTTTGAAATTTTCGTCGAAATCTGAAAAATTTTCAAATGCTGTTTTGAGGGTGAAGATCGCATCTTTTGGGATTTTCAGTACCAGAAAAATCCTCATAACTCGTGAAGGAATGCACCTAGAGGGCTAAAAATTGCATTTCTGTAATCTAGAGAGTCAGACCTTTCCAATGATGTATGATTTGTATATATTCGAGAAAAATAAAATTTTGAAATTTTGGTCGAAATCTGAAAAATTTTCAAATGCTGTTTTGAGGGTGAAGATCGCATCTTTTGGGATTTTCAGTACCAGAAAAATGTCCATTTTTTTTGAAAACTTTAAATGCTCATAACTCGTAGAGAAATGCACCTAGACGGCTAAAAATTGCATTTCTGTAATCTAGAGAGTCAGACCTTTCCAATGATGTATGATTTGTATATATTCGAGAAAAATAAAATTTTGAAATTTTCGTCGAAATCTGAAAAATTTTCAAATGCTGTTTTGAGGGTGAAGATCGCATCTTTTGGGATTTTCAGTACCAGAAAAATTTCGGTTTTTTTTTTTGAAAACTTTAAATGCTCATAACTCGTGAAGGAATGCACCTAGAGGGCTAAAAATTGCATTTCTGTAATCTAGAGAGTCAGACCTTTCCAATGATGTATGATTTGTATATATTCGAGAAAAATAAAATTTTGAAATTTTGGTTGAAATCTGAAAAATTTTCAAATGCTGTTTTGAGGGTGAAGATCGCATCTTTTGGGATTTTCAGTACCAGAAAAATTTCGGTTTTTTTTGAAAACTTTAAATCCTCATAACTAGTGAAGGAATGCACCTAGAGGGCTAAAAATTGCATTTCTGTAATCTAGAGAGTCAGACCTTTCCAATGATGTATGATTTGTATATATTCGAGAAAAATAAAATTTTGAAATTTTCGTCGAAATCTGAAAAATTTTCAAATGCTGTTTTGAGGGTGAAGATCGCATCTTTTGGCATTTTCAGTACCAGAAAAATGTCCGTTTTTTTGAAAACTTTAAATGCTCATAACTCGTAGAGAAATGCACCTAGAAGGCTAAAAATTGCATTTCTGTAATCTAGAGAGTCAGACCTTTCCAATGATGTATGATTTGTATACATATATTCGAGAAAAATAAAATTTTGAAATTTTCGTCGAAATCTGAAAAATTTTCAAATGCTGTTTTGAGGGTGAAGATCGCATCTTTTGGGATTTTCAGTACCAGAAAAATTTCGGTTTTTTTTGAAAACTTTAAATGCTCATAACTCGTAGAGAAATGCACCTAGAGGGCTAAAAATTGCATTTCTGTAATCTAGAGAGTTAGACCTTTCCAATGATGTATGATTTGCATATATTCGAAAAAAATGAAATTTTGAAATTTTGGTCGAAATCTGAAAAATTTTCAAATGCTGTTTTGAGGGTGAAGATCGCATCTTTTGGGATTTTCAGTACCAGAAAAATTTCGGTTTTTTTTGAAAACTTTAAATGCTCATAACTCGTAGAGAAATGCACCTAGACGGCTAAAAATTGCATTTCTGTAATCTAGAGAGTTAGACCTTTCCAATGATGTATGATTTGCATATATTCGAAAAAAATAAAATTTTAAAATTTTGGTCGAAATCTGAAAAATTTTCAAATGTTGTTTTGAGGGTGAAGATCGCATCTTTTGGGATTTTCAGTACCAGAAAAATGTCCGTTTTTTTGAAAACTTTAAATGCTCATAACTCGTGAAGGAATGCACCTAGAGGGCTAAAAATTGCATTTCTGTAATCTAGAGAGTCAGACCTTTCCAATGATGTATGATTTGTATATATTCGAGAAAAATAAAATTTTGAAATTTTGGTCGAAATCTGAAAAATTTTCAAATGCTGTTTTGAGGGTGAAGATCGCATCTTTTGGGATTTTCAGTACCAGAAAAATTTCGGTTTTTTTTGAAAACTTTAAATCCTCATAACTAGTGAAGGAATGCACCTAGAGGGCTAAAAATTGCATTTCTGTAATCTAGAGAGTCAGACCTTTCCAATGATGTATGATTTGTATATATTCGAGAAAAATAAAATTTTGAAATTTTCGTCGAAATCTGAAAAATTTTCAAATGCTGTTTTGAGGGTGAAGATCGCATCTTTTGGCATTTTCAGTACCAGAAAAATTTCGGTTTTTTTTGAAAACTTTAAATGCTCATAACTCGTAGAGAAATGCACCTAGAGGGCTAAAAATTGCATTTCTGTAATCTAGAGAGTCAGACCTTTCCAATGATGTATGATTTGTATATATTCGAGAAAAATAAAATTTTGAAATTTTCGTCGAAATCTGAAAAATTTTCAAATGCTGTTTTGAGGGTGAAGATCGCATCTTTTGGGATTTTCAGTACCAGAAAAATGTCCATTTTTTTTGAAAACTTTAAATGCTCATAACTCGTAGAGAAATGCACCTAGACGGCTAAAAATTGCATTTCTGTAATCTAGAGAGTTAGACCTTTCCAATGATGTATGATTTGCATATATTCGAAAAAAATAAAATTTTAAAATTTTGGTCGAAATCTGAAAAATTTTCAAATGTTGTTTTGAGGGTGAAGATCGCATCTTTTGGGATTTTCAGTACCAGAAAAATGTCCGTTTTTTTGAAAACTTTAAATGCTCATAACTCGTGAAGGAATGCACCTAGAGGGCTAAAAATTGCATTTCTGTAATCTAGAGAGTCAGACCTTTCCAATGATGTATGATTTGTATATATTCGAGAAAAATAAAATTTTGAAATTTTCGTCGAAATCTGAAAAATTTTCAAATGCTGTTTTGAGGGTGAAGATCGCATCTTTTGGCATTTTTTGGGATTTTCAGTACCAGAAAAATTTCGGTTTTTTTTGAAAACTTTAAATGCTCATAACTCGTAGAGAAATGCACCTAGACGGCTAAAAATTGCATTTCTGTAATCTAGAGAGTTAGACCTTTCCAATGATGTATGATTTGCATATATTCGAAAAAAATAAAATTTTAAAATTTTGGTCGAAATCTGAAAAATTTTCAAATGTTGTTTTGAGGGTGAAGATCGCATCTTTTGGGATTTTCAGTACCAGAAAAATGTCCGTTTTTTTGAAAACTTTAAATGCTCATAACTCGTGAAGGAATGCACCTAGAGGGCTAAAAATTGCATTTCTGTAATCTAGAGAGTCAGACCTTTCCAATGATGTATGATTTGTATATATTCGAGAAAAATAAAATTTTGAAATTTTGGTCGAAATCTGAAAAATTTTCAAATGCTGTTTTGAGGGTGAAGATCGCATCTTTTGGGATTTTCAGTACCAGAAAAATTTCGGTTTTTTTTGAAAACTTTAAATCCTCATAACTAGTGAAGGAATGCACCTAGAGGGCTAAAAATTGCATTTCTGTAATCTAGAGAGTCAGACCTTTCCAATGATGTATGATTTGTATATATTCGAGAAAAATAAAATTTTGAAATTTTCGTCGAAATCTGAAAAATTTTCAAATGCTGTTTTGAGGGTGAAGATCGCATCTTTTGGCATTTTCAGTACCAGAAAAATTTCGGTTTTTTTTGAAAACTTTAAATGCTCATAACTCGTAGAGAAATGCACCTAGAGGGCTAAAAATTGCATTTCTGTAATCTAGAGAGTCAGACCTTTCCAATGATGTATGATTTGTATATATTCGAGAAAAATAAAATTTTGAAATTTTCGTCGAAATCTGAAAAATTTTCAAATGCTGTTTTGAGGGTGAAGATCGCATCTTTTGGGATTTTCAGTACCAGAAAAATGTCCATTTTTTTTGAAAACTTTAAATGCTCATAACTCGTAGAGAAATGCACCTAGACGGCTAAAAATTGCATTTCTGTAATCTAGAGAGTTAGACCTTTCCAATGATGTATGATTTGCATATATTCGAAAAAAATAAAATTTTAAAATTTTGGTCGAAATCTGAAAAATTTTCAAATGTTGTTTTGAGGGTGAAGATCGCATCTTTTGGGATTTTCAGTACCAGAAAAATGTCCGTTTTTTTGAAAACTTTAAATGCTCATAACTCGTGAAGGAATGCACCTAGAGGGCTAAAAATTGCATTTCTGTAATCTAGAGAGTCAGACCTTTCCAATGATGTATGATTTGTATATATTCGAGAAAAATAAAATTTTGAAATTTTGGTCGAAATCTGAAAAATTTTCAAATGCTGTTTTGAGGGTGAAGATCGCATCTTTTGGGATTTTCAGTACCAGAAAAATGTCCATTTTTTTTGAAAACTTAAAATCCTCATAACTCGTAGAGAAATGCACCTAGAGGGCTAAAAATTGCATTTCTGTAATCTAGAGAGTCAGACCTTTCCAATGATGTATGATTTGTATATATTCGAGAAAAATAAAATTTTGAAATTTTGGTCGAAATCTGAAAAATTTTCAAATGCTGTTTTGAGGGTGAAGATCGCATCTTTTGGGATTTTCAGTACCAGAAAAATTTCGGTTTTTTTTGAAAACTTTAAATCCTCATAACTAGTGAAGGAATGCACCTAGAGGGCTAAAAATTGCATTTCTGTAATCTAGAGAGTCAGACCTTTCCAATGATGTATGATTTGTATATATTCGAGAAAAATAAAATTTTGAAATTTTCGTCGAAATCTGAAAAATTTTCAAATGCTGTTTTGAGGGTGAAGATCGCATCTTTTGGGATTTTCAGTACCAGAAAAATGTCCATTTTTTTTGAAAACTTTAAATGCTCATAACTCGTAGAGAAATGCACCTAGAGGGCTAAAAATTGCATTTCTGTAATCTAGAGAGTCAGACCTTTCCAATGATGTATGATTTGTATATATTCGAGAAAAATAAAATTTTGAAATTTTCGTCGAAATCTGAAAAATTTTCAAATGCTGTTTTGAGGGTGAAGATCGCATCTTTTGGGATTTTCAGTACCAGAAAAATTTCGGTTTTTTTTGAAAACTTTAAATGCTCATAACTCGTAGAGAAATGCACCTAGACGGCTAAAAATTGCATTTCTGTAATCTAGAGAGTTAGACCTTTCCAATGATGTATGATTTGCATATATTCGAAAAAAATAAAATTTTAAAATTTTGGTCGAAATCTGAAAAATTTTCAAATGCTGTTTTGAGGGTGAAGATCGCATCTTTTGGGATTTTCAGTACCAGAAAAATTTCGGTTTTTTTTGAAAACTTTAAATGCTCATAACTCGTGAAGGAATGCACCTAGAGGGCTAAAAATTGCATTTCTGTAATCTAGAGAGTCAGACCTTTCCAATGATGTATGATTTGTATATATTCGAGAAAAATAAAATTTTGAAATTTTCGTCGAAATCTGAAAAATTTTCAAATGCTGTTTTGAGGGTGAAGATCGCATCTTTTGGGATTTTCAGTACCAGAAAAATGTCCATTTTTTTTGAAAACTTTAAATGCATTTCTGTAATCTAGAGAGTCAGACCTTTCCAATGATGTATGATTTGTATATATTCGAGAAAAATAAAATTTTGAAATTTTCGTCGAAATCTGAAAAATTTTCAAATGCTGTTTTGAGGGTGAAGATCGCATCTTTTGGGATTTTCAGTACCAGAAAAATGTCCATTTTTTTTGAAAACTTTAAATCCTCATAACTCGTAGTGAAATGCACCTAGAGGGCTAAAAATTGCATTTCTGTAATCTAGAGAGTCAGACCTTTCCAATGATGTATGATTTGTATATATTCGAGAAAAATAAAATTTTGAAATTTTCGTCGAAATCTGAAAAATTTTCAAATGCTGTTTTGAGGGTGAAGATCGCATCTTTTGGGATTTTCAGTACCAGAAAAATGTCCATTTTTTTTGAAAACTTTAAATGCTCATAACTCGTAGAGAAATGCACCTAGACGGCTAAAAATTGCATTTCTGTAATCTAGAGAGTCAGACCTTTCCAATGATGTATGATTTGTATATATTCGAGAAAAATAAAATTTTGAAATTTTCGTCGAAATCTGAAAAATTTTCAAATGCTGTTTTGAGGGTGAAGATCGCATCTTTTGGGATTTTCAGTACCAGAAAAATGTCCATTGTTTTGAAAACTTTAAATGCTCATAACTCTTAGAGAAATGCACCTAGAGGGCTAAAAAATGCATTTCTGTAATCTAGAGAGTTAGACCTTTCCAATGATGTATGATTTGCATATATTTGAAAAAAATAAAATTTTGAAATTTTGGTCGAAATCTGAAAAATTTTCAAATGCTGTTTTGAGGGTGAAGATCGCATCTTTTGGGATTTTCAGTACCAGAAAAATGTCCATTTTTTTGAAAACTTTAAATGCTCATAACTCGTGAAGGAATGCACCTAGAGGGCTAAAAATTGCATTTCTGTAATCTAGAGAGTCAGACCTTTCCAATGATGTATGATTTGTATATATTCGAGAAAAATAAAATTTTGAAATTTTCGTCGAAATCTGAAAAATTTTCAAATGCTGTTTTGAGGGTGAAGCTCGCATCTTTTGGCATTTTCAGTACCAGAAAAATGTCCGTTTTTTCGAAAACTTTAAATGCTCATAACTCGTAGAGAAATGCATCTAGAGGGCTAAAAAATGCATTTCTGTAATCTAGAGAGTTAGACCTTTCCAATGATGTATGATTTGCATATATTCGAAAAAAATAAAATTTTGAAATTTTGGTCGAAATCTGAAAAATTTTCAAATGCTGTTTTGAGGGTGAAGATCGCATCTTTTGGGATTTTCAGTACCAGAAAAATTTCGGTTTTTTTTGAAAACTTTAAATGCTCATAACTCGTGAAGGAATGCACCTAGAGGGCTAAAAATTGCATTTCTGTAATCTAGAGAGTCAGACCTTTCCAATGATGTATGATTTGTATATATTCGAGAAAAATAAAATTTTGAAATTTTCGTCGAAATCTGAAAAATTTTCAAATGCTGTTTTGAGGGTGAAGATCGCATCTTTTGGGATTTTCGGTACCAGAAAAATGTCCTTTTTTTTGAAAACTTTAAATCCTCATAACTCGTAGAGAAATGCACCTAGAGGGCTAAAAATTGCATTTCTGTAATCTAGAGAGTCAGACCTTTCCAATGATGTATGATTTGTATATATTCGAGAAAAATAAAATTTTGAAAAATTTTCAAATGCTGTTTTGAGGGTGAAGATCGCATCTTTTGGGATTTTCAGTACCTTGAAAACTTTAAATGCTCATAACTCGTAGAGAAATGCACCTAGAGGGCTAAAAATTGCATTTCTGTAATCTAGAGAGTTAGACCTTTCCAATGATGTATGATTTGCATATATTCGAAAAAAATAAAATTTTGAAATTTTGGTCGAAATCTGAAAAATTTTCAAATGCTGTTTTGAGGGTGAAGATCGCATCTTTTGGGATTTTCAGTACCAGAAAAATGTCCATTTTTTTTGAAAACTTTAAATGCATTTCTGTAATCTAGAGAGTCAGACCTTTCCAATGATGTATGATTTGTATATATTCGAGAAAAATAAAATTTTGAAATTTTCGTCGAAATCTGAAAAATTTTCAAATGCTGTTTTGAGGGTGAAGATCGCATCTTTTGGGATTTTCAGTACCAGAAAAATTTCGGTTTTTTTTGAAAACTTTAAATGCTCATAACTCGTGAAGGAATGCACTTAGAGGGCTAAAAATTGCATTTCTGTAATCTAGAGAGTCAGACCTTTCCAATGATGTATGATTTGTATACATATATTCGAGAAAAATAAAATTTTGAAATTTTCGTCGAAATCTGAAAAATTTTCAAATGCTGTTTTGAGGGTGAAGCTCGCATCTTTTGGGATTTTCAGTACCAGAAAAATTTCGGTTTTTTTTGAAAACTTTAAATGCTCATAACTCGTAGAGAAATGCACCTAGAGGGCTAAAAATTGCATTTCTGTAATCTAGAGAGTTAGACCTTTCCAATGATGTATGATTTGCATATATTCGAAAAAAATGAAATTTTGAAATTTTGGTCGAAATCTGAAAAATTTTCAAATGCTGTTTTGAGGGTGAAGATCGCATCTTTTGGGATTTTCAGTACCAGAAAAATTTCCATTTTTTTGAAAACTTTAAATGCTCATAACTCGTAGAGAAATGCACCTAGAGGGCTAAAAATTGCATTTCTGTAATCTAGAGAGTCAGACCTTTCCAATGATGTATGATTTGTATATATTCGAGAAAAATAAAATTTTGAAATTTTGGTAGAAATCTGAAAAATTTTCAAATGCTGTTTTGAGGGTGAAGATCGCATCTTTTGGGATTTTCAGTACCAGAAAAATTTCGGTTTTTTTTGAAAACTTTAAATGCTCATAACTCGTAGAGAAATGCACCTAGAGGGCTAAAAATTGCATTTCTGTAATCTAGAGAGTTAGACCTTTCCAATGATGTATGATTTGCATATATTCGAAAAAAATGAAATTTTGAAATTTTGGTCGAAATCTGAAAAATTTTCAAATGCTGAGGGTGAAGATCGCATCTTTTGGGATTTTCAGTACCAGAAAAATTTCCATTTTTTTGAAAACTTTAAATGCTCATAACTCGTGAAGGAATGCACCTAGAGGGCTAAAAATTGCATTTCTGTAATCTAGAGAGTCAGACCTTTCCAATGTTGTATGATTTGTATATATTCGAGAAAAATAAAATTTTGAAATTTTGGTCGAAATCTGAAAAATTTTCAAATGCTGTTTTGAGGGTGAAGATCGCATCTTTTGGGATTTTCAGTACCAGAAAAATTTCCATTTTTTGAAAACTTTAAATGCTCATAACTCGTAGAGAAATGCACCTAGAGGGCTAAAAATTGCATTTCTGTAATCTAGAGAGTCAGACCTTTCCAATGATGTATGATTTGTATATATTCGAGAAAAATAAAATTTTGAAATTTTGGTCGAAATCTGAAAAATTTTCAAATGCTGTTTTGAGGGTGAAGATCGCATCTTTTGGGATTTTCAGTACCAGAAAAATTTCGGTTTTTTTTGAAAACTTTAAATGCTCATAACTCGTAGAGAAATGCACCTAGAGGGCTAAAAATTGCATTTCTGTAATCTAGAGAGTTAGACCTTTCCAATGATGTATGATTTGCATATATTCGAAAAAAATGAAATTTTGAAATTTTGGTCGAAATCTGAAAAATTTTCAAATGCTGAGGGTGAAGATCGCATCTTTTGGGATTTTCAGTACCAGAAAAATTTCCATTTTTTTGAAAACTTTAAATGCTCATAACTCGTAGAGAAATGCACCTAGAGGGCTAAAAATTGCATTTCTGTAATCTAGAGAGTTAGACCTTTCCAATGATGTATGATTTGCATATATTCGAAAAAAATGAAATTTTGAAATTTTGGTCGAAATCTGAAAAATTTTCAAATGCTGAGGGTGAAGATCGCATCTTTTGGGATTTTCAGTACCAGAAAAATTTCCATTTTTTTGAAAACTTTAAATGCTCATAACTCGTGAAGGAATGCACCTAGAGGGCTAAAAATTGCATTTCTGTAATCTAGAGAGTCAGACCTTTCCAATGATGTATGATTTGTATATATTCGAGAAAAATAAAATTTTGAAATTTTCGTCGAAATCTGAAAAATTTTCAAATGCTGTTTTGAGGGTGAAGATCGCATCTTTTGGGATTTTCAGTACCAGAAAAATGTCCGTTTTTTTGAAAACTTTAAATGCTCATAACTCGTAGAGAAATGCACCTAGAGGGTTAAAAATTGCATTTCTGTAATCTAGAGAGTCAGACCTTTCCAATGATGTATGATTTGTATATATTCGAGAAAAATAAAATTTTGAAATTTTGGTCGAAATCTGAAAAATTTTCAAATGCTGTTTTGAGGGTGAAGATCGCATCTTTTGGGATTTTCAGTACCAGAAAAATGTCCATTTTTTGAAAACTTTAAATGCTCATAACTCGTAGAGAAATGCACCTAGAGGGCTAAAAATTGCATTTCTGTAATCTAGAGAGTCAGACCTTTCCAATGATGTATGATTTGTATATATTCGAGAAAAATAAAATTTTGAAATTTTGGTCGAAATCTGAAAAATTTTCAAATGCTGTTTTAAGGGTGAAGATCGCATCTTTTGGGATTTTCAGTACCAGAAAAATGTCCGTTTTTTTGAAAACTTTAAATGCTCATAACTCGTAGAGAAATGCACCTAGAAGGCTAAAAATTGCATTTCTGTAATCTAGAGAGTCAGACCTTTCCAATGATGTATGATTTGTATACATATATTCGAGAAAAATAAAATTTTGAAATTTTCGTCGAAATCTGAAAAATTTTCAAATGCTGTTTTGAGGGTGAAGATCGCATCTTTTGGGATTTTCAGTACCAGAAAAATTTCGGTTTTTTTTGAAAACTTTAAATGCTCATAACTCGTAGAGAAATGCACCTAGAGGGCTAAAAATTGCATTTCTGTAATCTAGAGAGTTAGACCTTTCCAATGATGTATGATTTGCATATATTCGAAAAAAATGAAATTTTGAAATTTTGGTCGAAATCTGAAAAATTTTCAAATGCTGTTTTGAGGGTGAAGATCGCATCTTTTGGGATTTTCAGTACCAGAAAAATTTCCATTTTTTTAAAAACTTTAAATGCTCATAACTCGTGAAGGAATGCACCTAGAGGGCTAAAAATTGCATTTCTGTAATCTAGAGAGTCAGACCTTTCCAATGATGTATGATTTGTATATATTCGAGAAAAATAAAATTTTGAAATTTTCGTCGAAATCTGAAAAATTTTCAAATGCTGTTTTGAGGGTGAAGATCGCATCTTTTGGGATTTTCAGTACCAGAAAAATTTCGGTTTTTTTGAAAACTTTAAATGCTCATAACTCGTAGAGAAATGCACCTAGAGGGCTAAAAATTGCATTTCTGTAATCTAGAGAGTCAGACCTTTCCAATGATGTATGATTTGTATATATTCGAGAAAAATAAAATTTTGAAATTTTCGTCGAAATCTGAAAAATTTTCAAATGCTGTTTTGAGGGTGAAGATCGCATCTTTTGGGATTTTCAGTACCAGAAAAATGTCCATTTTTTTTGAAAACTTTAAATGCTCATAACTCGTAGAGAAATGCACCTAGAGGGCTAAAAATTGCATTTCTGTAATCTAGAGAGTCAGACCTTTCCAATGATGTATGATTTGTATATATTCGAGAAAAATAAAATTTGGTCGAAATCTGAAAAATTTTCAAATGCTGTTTTGAGGGTGAAGATCGCATCTTTTGGGATTTTCAGTACCAGAAAAATGTCCATATTTTTGAAAACTTTAAATGCTCATAACTCGTAGAGAAATGCACCTAGAGGGCTAAAAATTGCATTTCTGTAATCTAGAGAGTCAGACCTTTCCAATGATGTATGATTTGTATATATTCGAGAAAAATAAAATTTTGAAATTTTCGTCGAAATCTGAAAAATTTTCAAATGCTGTTTTGAGGGTGAAGATCGCATCTTTTGGGATTTTCAGTACCAGAAAAATGTCCATTTTTTTTGAAAACTTTAAATGCTCATAACTCGTAGAGAAATGCACCTAGAGGGCTAAAAATTGCATTTCTGTAATCTAGAGAGTCAGACCTTTCCAATGATGTATGATTTGTATACATATATTCGAGAAAAATAAAATTTTGAAATTTTCGTCGAAATCTGAAAAATTTTCAAATGCTGTTTTGAGGGTGAAGATCGCATCTTTTGGGATTTTCAGTACCAGAAAAATTTCGGTTTTTTTTGAAAACTTTAAATGCTCATAACTCGTGAAGGAATGCACCTAGAGGGCTAAAAATTGCATTTCTGTAATCTAGAGAGTCAGATCTTTCCAATGATGTATGATTTGTATATATTCGAGAAAAATAAAATTTTGAAATTTTGGTCGAAATCTGAAAATTTTCAAATGCTGTTTTGAGGGTGAAGATCGCATCTTTTGGGATTTTCAGTACCAGAAAAATGTCCATTTTTTGAAAACTTTAAATGCTCATAACTCGTAGAGAAATGCACCTAGAGAGCTAAAAATTGCATTTCTGTAATCTAGAGAGTCAGACCTTTCCAATGATGTATGATTTGTATATAGGTACATATATTCGAGAAAAATAAAATTTTGAAATTTTCGTCGAAATCTGAAAAATTTTCAAATGCTGTTTTGAGGGTGAAGATCGCATCTTTTGGGATTTTCAGTACCAGAAAAATTTCGGTTTTTTTTGAAAACTTTAAATGCTCATAACTCGTGAAGGAATGCACCTAGAGGGCGAAAAATTGCATTTCTGTAATCTAGAGAGTTAGACTTTTCCAATGATGTATGATTTGCATATATTCGAAAAAAATAAAATTTTGAAATTTTCGTCGAAATCTGAAAAATTTTCAAATGCTGTTTTGAGGGTGAAGATCGCATCTTTTGGGATTTTCAGTACCAGAAAAATGTCCGTTTTTTTGAAAACTTTAAATCCTCATAACTCGTGAAGGAATGCACCTAGAGGGCTAAAAATTGCATTTCTGTAATCTAGAGAGTCAGACCTTTCCAATGATGTATGATTTGTATATATTCGAGAAAAATAAAATTTGGTCGAAAAATTTTCAAATGCTGTTTTGAGGGTGAAGATCGCATCTTTTGGGATTTTCAGTACCAGAAAAATTTCCATATTTTTGAAAACTTTAAATGCTCATAACTCGTGAAGGAATGCACCTAGAGGGCTAAAAATTGCATTTCTGTAATCTAGAGAGTCAGATCTTTCCAATGATGTATGATTTGTATATATTCGAGAAAAATAAAATTTTGAAATTTTGGTCGAAATCTGAAAATTTTCAAATGCTGTTTTGAGGGTGAAGATCGCATCTTTTGGGATTTTCAGTACCAGAAAAATGTCCATTTTTTGAAAACTTTAAATGCTCATAACTCGTAGAGAAATGCACCTAGAGAGCTAAAAATTGCATTTCTGTAATCTAGAGAGTCAGACCTTTCCAATGATGTATGATTTGTATATAGGTACATATATTCGAGAAAAATAAAATTTTGAAATTTTCGTCGAAATCTGAAAAATTTTCAAATGCTGTTTTGAGGGTGAAGATCGCATCTTTTGGGATTTTCAGTACCAGAAAAATTTCGGTTTTTTTTGAAAACTTTAAATGCTCATAACTCGTGAAGGAATGCACCTAGAGGGCGAAAAATTGCATTTCTGTAATCTAGAGAGTTAGACTTTTCCAATGATGTATGATTTGCATATATTCGAAAAAAATAAAATTTTGAAATTTTCGTCGAAATCTGAAAAATTTTCAAATGCTGTTTTGAGGGTGAAGATCGCATCTTTTGGGATTTTCAGTACCAGAAAAATGTCCGTTTTTTTGAAAACTTTAAATCCTCATAACTCGTGAAGGAATGCACCTAGAGGGCTAAAAATTGCATTTCTGTAATCTAGAGAGTCAGACCTTTCCAATGATGTATGATTTGTATATATTCGAGAAAAATAAAATTTGGTCGAAAAATTTTCAAATGCTGTTTTGAGGGTGAAGATCGCATCTTTTGGGATTTTCAGTACCAGAAAAATTTCCATATTTTTGAAAACTTTAAATGCTCATAACTCGTGAAGGAATGCACCTAGAGGGCTAAAAATTGCATTTCTGTAATCTAGAGAGTCAGACCTTTCCAATGATGTATGATTTGTATATATTCGAGAAAAATAAAATTTTGAAATTTTCGTCGAAATCTGAAAAATTTTCAAATGCTGTTTTGAGGGTGAAGATCGCATCTTTTGGGATTTTCAGTACCAGAAAAATGTCCATTTTTTTTGAAAACTTTAAATGCTCATAACTCGTAGAGAAATGCACCTAGAGGGCTAAAAATTGCATTTCTGTAATCTAGAGAGTCAGACCTTTCCAATGATGTATGATTTGTATATATTCGAGAAAAATAAAATTTTGAAATTTTGGTCGAAATCTGAAAAATTTTCAAATGCTGTTTTGAGGGTGAAGATCGCATCTTTTGGGATTTTCAGTACCAGAAAAATGTCCATTTTTTTTGAAAACTTTAAATGCTCATAACTCGTAGAGAAATGCACCTAGAGGGCTAAAAATTGCATTTCTGTAATCTAGAGAGTCAGACCTTTCCAATGATGTATGATTTGTATATATTCGAGAAAAATTAAATTTTGAAATTTTCGTCGAAATCTGAAAAATTTTCAAATGCTGTTTTGAGGGTGAAGATCGCATCTTTTGGGATTTTCAGTACCAGAAAAATTTCGGTTTTTTTTGAAAACTTTAAATGCTCATAACTCGTGAATGCACTTAGAGGGCTAAAAATTGCATTTCTGTAATCTAGAGAGTCAGACCTTTCCAATGATGTATGATTTGTATATATTCGAGAAAAATAAAATTTTGAAATTTTGGTCGAAATCTGAAAAATTTTCAAATGCTGTTTTGAGGGTGAAGATCGCATCTTTTGGGATTTTCAGTACCAGAAAAATGTCCATTTTTTTTGAAAACTTTAAATGCTCATAACTCGTAGAGAAATGCACCTAGAGGGCTAAAAATTGCATTTCTGTAATCTAGAGAGTCAGACCTTTCCAATGATGTATGATTTGTATATATTCGAGAAAAATAAAATTTTGAAATTTTGGTCGAAATCTGAAAAATTTTCAAATGCTGTTTTGAGGGTGAAGATCGCATCTTTTGGGATTTTCAGTACCAGAAAAATGTCCATTTTTTTTTGAAAACTTTAAATGCTCATAACTCGTAGAGAAATGCACCTAGAGGGCTAAAAATTGCATTTCTGTAATCTAGAGAGTCAGACCTTTCCAATGATGTATGATTTGTATATATTCGAGAAAAATAAAATTTTGAAATTTTGGTCGAAATCTGAAAAATTTTCAAATGCTGTTTTGAGGGTGAAGATCGCATCTTTTGGGATTTTCAGTACCAGAAAAATGTCCATTTTTTTTGAAAACTTTAAATGCTCATAACTCGTAGAGAAATGCACCTAGAGGGCTAAAAATTGCATTTCTGTAATCTAGAGAGTCAGACCTTTCCAATGATGTATGATTTGTATATATTCGAGAAAAATAAAATTTTGAAATTTTCGTCGAAATCTGAAAAATTTTCAAATGCTGTTTTGAGGGTGAAGATCGCATCTTTTGGGATTTTCAGTACCAGAAAAATTTCGGTTTTTTTTGAAAACTTTAAATGCTCATAACTCGTGAATGCACTTAGAGGGCTAAAAATTGCATTTCTGTAATCTAGAGAGTCAGACCTTTCCAATGATGTATGATTTGTATATATTCGAGAAAAATAAAATTTTGAAATTTTGGTCGAAATCTGAAAAATTTTCAAATGCTGTTTTGAGGGTGAAGATCGCATCTTTTGGGATTTTCAGTACCAGAAAAATGTCCATTTTTTTTGAAAACTTTAAATGCTCATAACTCGTAGAGAAATGCACCTAGAGGGCTAAAAATTGCATTTCTGTAATCTAGAGAGTCAGACCTTTCCAATGATGTATGATTTGTATATATTCGAGAAAAATAAAATTTTGAAATTTTGGTCGAAATCTGAAAAATTTTCAAATGCTGTTTTGAGGGTGAAGATCGCATCTTTTGGGATTTTCAGTACCAGAAAAATTTCGGTTTTTTTTGAAAACTTTAAATGCTCATAACTCGTAGAGAAATGCACCTAGAGGGCTAAAAATTGCATTTCTGTAATCTAGAGAGTCAGACCTTTCCAATGATGTATGATTTGCATATATTCGAAAAAAATAAAATTTTGAAATTTTGGTCGAAATCTGAAAAATTTTCAAATGCTGTTTTGAGGGTGAAGATCGCATCTTTTGGGATTTTCAGTACCAGAAAAATTTCGGTTTTTTTTTGAAAACTTTAAATGCTCATAACTCGTGAAGGAATGCACCTAGAGGGCTAAAAATTGCATTTCTGTAATCTAGAGAGTCAGACCTTTTCAATGATGTATGATTTGTATATATTCGAGAAAAATAAAATTTTGAAATTTTGGTCGAAATCTGAAAAATTTTCAAATGCTGTTTTGAGGGTGAAGATCGCATCTTTTGGGATTTTCAGTACCAGAAAAATTTCCATATTTTTGAAAACTTTAAATGCTCATAACTCGTGAAGGAATGCACCTAGAGGGCTAAAAATTGCATTTCTGTAATCTAGAGAGTTAGACCTTTCCAATGATGTATGATTTGCATATATTCGAAAAAAATAAAATTTTGAAATTTTGGTCGAAATCTGAAAAATTTTCAAATGCTGTTTTGAGGGTGAAGATCGCATCTTTTGGGATTTTCAGTACCAGAAAAATGTCCATTTTTTTTGAAAAATTTAAATGCCCATAACTCGTAGAGAAATGCACCTAGAGGGCTAAAAATTGCATTTCTGTAATCTAGAGAGTCAGACCTTTCCAATGATGTATGATTTGTATATATTCGAGAAAAATAAAATTTTGAAATTTTGGTCGAAATCTGAAAAATTTTCAAATGCTGTTTTGAGGGTGAAGATCGCATCTTTTGGGATTTTCAGTACCAGAAAAATGTCCACTTTTTTTGAAAACTTTAAATGCTCATAACTCGTAGAGAAATGCACCTAGAGGGCTAAAAATTGCATTTCTGTAATCTAGAGAGTCAGACCTTTCCAATGATGTATGATTTGTATATATTCGAGAAAAATAAAATTTTGAAGTTTTGGTCGAAATCTGAAAAATTTTCAAATGCTGTTTTGAGGGTGAAGATCGCATCTTTTGGGATTTTCAGTACCAGAAAAATGTCCATATTTTTGAAAACTTTAAATGCTCATAACTCGTAGAGAAATGCACCTAGAGGGCTAAAAATTGCATTTCTGTAATCTAGAGAGTTAGACCTTTCCAATGATGTATGATTTGCATATATTCGAAAAAAATAAAATTTTGAAATTTTGGTCGAAATCTGAAAAATTTTCAAATGCTGTTTTGAGGGTGAAGATCGCATCTTTTGGGATTTTCAGTACCAGAAAAATTTCGGTTTTTTTTTGAAAACTTTAAATGCTCATAACTCGTGAAGGAATGCACCTAGAGGGCTAAAAATTGCATTTCTGTAATCTAGAGAGTCAGACCTTTTCAATGATGTATGATTTGTATATATTCGAGAAAAATAAAATTTTGAAATTTTGGTCGAAATCTGAAAAATTTTCAAATGCTGTTTTGAGGGTGAAGATCGCATCTTTTGGGATTTTCAGTACCAGAAAAATTTCCATATTTTTGAAAACTTTAAATGCTCATAACTCGTGAAGGAATGCACCTAGAGGGCTAAAAATTGCATTTCTGTAATCTAGAGAGTTAGACCTTTCCAATGATGTATGATTTGCATATATTCGAAAAAAATAAAATTTTGAAATTTTGGTCGAAATCTGAAAAATTTTCAAATGCTGTTTTGAGGGTGAAGATCGCATCTTTTGGGATTTTCAGTACCAGAAAAATGTCCATTTTTTTTGAAAAATTTAAATGCCCATAACTCGTAGAGAAATGCACCTAGAGGGCTAAAAATTGCATTTCTGTAATCTAGAGAGTCAGACCTTTCCAATGATGTATGATTTGTATATATTCGAGAAAAATAAAATTTTGAAATTTTGGTCGAAATCTGAAAAATTTTCAAATGCTGTTTTGAGGGTGAAGATCGCATCTTTTGGGATTTTCAGTACCAGAAAAATGTCCACTTTTTTTGAAAACTTTAAATGCTCATAACTCGTAGAGAAATGCACCTAGAGGGCTAAAAATTGCATTTCTGTAATCTAGAGAGTCAGACCTTTCCAATGATGTATGATTTGTATATATTCGAGAAAAATAAAATTTTGGTCGAAATCTGAAAAATTTTCAAATGCTGTTTTGAGGGTGAAGATCGCATCTTTTGGGATTTTCAGTACCAGAAAAATGTCCATTTTTTTTGTTGATGTATGATTTGTATATATTCGAGAAAAATAAAATTTTGAAATTTTGGTCGAAATCTGAAAAATTTTCAAATGCTGTTTTGAGGGTGAAGATCGCATCTTTTGGGATTTTCAGTACCAGAAAAATGTCCATTTTTTTTGAAAAATTTAAATCCTCATAACTCGTGAAGGAATGCACCTAGAGCCCTAGAGGGCTAAAAATTGCATTTCTGTAATCTAGAGAGTCAGACCTTTCCAATGATGTATGATTTGTATATATTCGAGAAAAATAAAATTTTGGTCGAAATCTGAAAAATTTTCAAATGCTGTTTTGAGGGTGAAGATCGCATCTTTTGGGATTTTCAGTACCAGAAAAATGTCCATATTTTTGAAAACTTTAAATGCTCATAACTCGTAGAGAAATGCACCTAGAGGGCTAAAAATTGCATTTCTGTAATCTAGAGAGTTAGACCTTTCCAATGATGTATGATTTGCATATATTCGAAAAAAATAAAATTTTGAAATTTTGGTCGAAATCTGAAAAATTTTCAAATGCTGTTTTGAGGGTGAAGATCGCATCTTTTGGGATTTTCAGTACCAGAAAAATTTCCATTTTTTTGAAAACTTTAAATGCTCATAACTCGTGAAGGAATGCACCTAGAGGGCTAAAAATTGCATTTCTGTAATCTAGAGAGTCAGACCTTTCCAATGATGTATGATTTGTATATATTCGAGAAAAATAAAATTTTGAAATTTTGGTCGAAATCTGAAAAATTTTCAAATGCTGTTTTGAGGGTGAAGATCGCATCTTTTGGGATTTTCAGTACCAGAAAAATTTCCATTTTTTGAAAACTTTAAATGCTCATAACTCGTGAAGGAATGCACCTAGAGCGCTAAAAATTGCATTTCTGTAATCTAGAGAGTTAGGCCTTTCCAATGATGTATGATTTGCATATATTCGAAAAAAATAAAATTTTGAAATTTTGGTCGAAATCTGAAAAATTTTCAAATGCTGTTGAGGGTGAAGATCGCATCTTTTGGGATTTTCAGTACCAGAAAAATGTCCGTTTTTTCGAAAACTTTAAATGCTCATAACTCGTAGAGAAATGCACCTAGAGGGCTAAAAATTGCATTTCTGTAATCTAGAGAGTTAGGCCTTTCCAATGATGTATGATTTGTATATATTCGAAAAAAATAAAATTTTGAAATTTTGGTCGAAATCTGAAAAATTTTCAAATGCTGTTTTGAGGGTGAAGATCGCATCTTTTGGGATTTTCAGTACCAGAAAAATGTCCGTTTTTTCGAAAACTTTAAATGCTCATAACTCGTAGAGAAATGCACCTAGAGGGCTAAAAATTGCATTTCTGTAATCTAGAGAGTCAGGCCTTTCCAATGATGTATGATTTGTATATATTCGAGAAAAATAAAATTTTGAAATTTTGGTCGAAATCTGAAAAATTTTCAAATGCTGTTTTGAGGGTGAAGATCGCATCTTTTGGGATTTTCAGTACCAGAAAAATGTCCATTTTTTTTGAAAACTTTAAATGCTCATAACTCGTAGAGAAATGCACCTAGAGGGCTAAAAATTGCATTTCTGTAATCTAGAGAGTCAGACCTTTCCAATGATGTATGATTTGTATATATTCGAGAAAAATAAAATTTTGAAATTTTGGTCGAAATCTGAAAAATTTTCAAATGCTGTTTTGAGGGTGAAGATCGCATCTTTTGGGATTTTCAGTACCAGAAAAATGTCCGTTTTTTTTTAAACTTTAAATGCTCATAACTCGTAGAGAAATGCACCTAGAGGGCTAAAAATTGCATTTCTGTAATCTAGAGAGTCAGACCTTTCCAATGATGTATGATTTGTATATATTCGAGAAAAAAAAAATTTTGAAATTTTGGTCGAAATCTGAAAAATTTTCAAATGCTGTTTTGAGGGTGAAGATCGCATCTTTTGGGATTTTCAGTACCAGAAAAATGTCCATATTTTTGAAAACTTTAAATGCTCATAACTCGTAGAGAAATGCACCTAGAGGGCTAAAAATTGCATTTCTGTAATCTAGAGAGTTAGACCTTTCCAATGATGTATGATTTGCATATATTCGAAAAAAATAAAATTTTGAAATTTTGGTCGAAATCTGAAAAATTTTCAAATGCTGTTTTGAGGGTGAAGATCGCATCTTTTGGGATTTTCAGTACCAGAAAAATTTCCATTTTTTGAAAACTTTAAATGCTCATAACTCGTGAAGGAATGCACCTAGAGCGCTAAAAATTGCATTTCTGTAATCTAGAGAGTTAGGCCTTTCCAATGATGTATGATTTGCATATATTCGAAAAAAATAAAATTTTGAAATTTTGGTCGAAATCTGAAAAATTTTCAAATGCTGTTGAGGGTGAAGATCGCATCTTTTGGGATTTTCAGTACCAGAAAAATGTCCGTTTTTTCGAAAACTTTAAATGCTCATAACTCGTAGAGAAATGCACCTAGAGGGCTAAAAATTGCATTTCTGTAATCTAGAGAGTTAGGCCTTTCCAATGATGTATGATTTGTATATATTCGAAAAAAATAAAATTTTGAAATTTTGGTCGAAATCTGAAAAATTTTCAAATGCTGTTGAGGGTGAAGATCGCATCTTTTGGGATTTTCAGTACCAGAAAAATGTCCGTTTTTTCGAAAACTTTAAATGCTCATAACTCGTAGAGAAATGCACCTAGAGGGCTAAAAATTGCATTTCTGTAATCTAGAGAGTTAGGCCTTTCCAATGATGTATGATTTGTATATATTCGAAAAAAATAAAATTTTGAAATTTTGGTCGAAATCTGAAAAATTTTCAAATGCTGTTTTGAGGGTGAAGATCGCATCTTTTGGGATTTTCAGTACCAGAAAAATGTCCGTTTTTTCGAAAACTTTAAATGCTCATAACTCGTAGAGAAATGCACCTAGAGGGCTAAAAATTGCATTTCTGTAATCTAGAGAGTCAGGCCTTTCCAATGATGTATGATTTGTATATATTCGAGAAAAATAAAATTTTGAAATTTTGGTCGAAATCTGAAAAATTTTCAAATGCTGTTTTGAGGGTGAAGATCGCATCTTTTGGGATTTTCAGTACCAGAAAAATGTCCATTTTTTTTGAAAACTTTAAATGCTCATAACTCGTAGAGAAATGCACCTAGAGGGCTAAAAATTGCATTTCTGTAATCTAGAGAGTCAGACCTTTCCAATGATGTATGATTTGTATATATTCGAGAAAAATAAAATTTTGAAATTTTGGTCGAAATCTGAAAAATTTTCAAATGCTGTTTTGAGGGTGAAGATCGCATCTTTTGGGATTTTCAGTACCAGAAAAATGTCCGTTTTTTTTTAAACTTTAAATGCTCATAACTCGTAGAGAAATGCACCTAGAGGGCTAAAAATTGCATTTCTGTAATCTAGAGAGTCAGACCTTTCCAATGATGTATGATTTGTATATATTCGAGAAAAATAAAATTTTGAAATTTTGGTCGAAATCTGAAAAATTTTCAAATGCTGTTTTGAGGGTGAAGATCGCATCTTTTGGGATTTTCAGTACCAGAAAAATGTCCACTTTTTTTGAAAACTTTAAATGCTCATAACTCGTAGAGAAATGCACCTAGAGGGCTAAAAATTGCATTTCTGTAATCTAGAGAGTCAGACCTTTCCAATGATGTATGATTTGTATATATTCGAGAAAAATAAAATTTTGAAATTTTGGTCGAAATCTGAAAAATTTTCAAATGCTGTTTTGAGGGTGAAGATCGCATCTTTTGGGATTTTCAGTACCAGAAAAATGTCCATTTTTTTTGTTGATGTATGATTTGTATATATTCGAGAAAAATAAAATTTTGAAATTTTGGTCGAAATCTGAAAAATTTTCAAATGCTGTTTTGAGGGTGAAGATCGCATCTTTTGGGATTTTCAGTACCAGAAAAATGTCCATTTTTTTTGAAAAATTTAAATCCTCATAACTCGTGAAGGAATGCACCTAGAGCCCTAGAGGGCTAAAAATTGCATTTCTGTAATCTAGAGAGTCAGACCTTTCCAATGATGTATGATTTGTATATATTCGAGAAAAATAAAATTTTGGTCGAAATCTGAAAAATTTTCAAATGCTGTTTTGAGGGTGAAGATCGCATCTTTTGGGATTTTCAGTACCAGAAAAATGTCCATATTTTTGAAAACTTTAAATGCTCATAACTCGTAGAGAAATGCACCTAGAGGGCTAAAAATTGCATTTCTGTAATCTAGAGAGTTAGACCTTTCCAATGATGTATGATTTGCATACATATATTCGAAAAAAATAAAATTTTGAAATTTTGGTCGAAATCTGAAAAATTTTCAAATGCTGTTTTGAGGGTGAAGATCGCATCTTTTGGGATTTTCAGTACCAGAAAAATTTCCATTTTTTTGAAAACTTTAAATGCTCATAACTCGTGAAGGAATGCACCTAGAGGGCTAAAAATTGCATTTCTGTAATCTAGAGAGTCAGACCTTTCCAATGATGTATGATTTGTATATATTCGAGAAAAATAAAATTTTGAAATTTTGGTCGAAATCTGAAAAATTTTCAAATGCTGTTTTGAGGGTGAAGATCGCATCTTTTGGGATTTTCAGTACCAGAAAAATGTCCGTTTTTTCGAAAACTTTAAATGCTCATAACTCGTAGAGAAATGCACCTAGAGGGCTAAAAATTGCATTTCTGTAATCTAGAGAGTTAGGCCTTTCCAATGATGTATGATTTGTATATATTCGAAAAAAATAAAATTTTGAAATTTTGGTCGAAATCTGAAAAATTTTCAAATGCTGTTTTGAGGGTGAAGATCGCATCTTTTGGGATTTTCAGTACCAGAAAAATGTCCGTTTTTTCGAAAACTTTAAATGCTCATAACTCGTAGAGAAATGCACCTAGAGGGCTAAAAATTGCATTTCTGTAATCTAGAGAGTCAGGCCTTTCCAATGATGTATGATTTGTATATATTCGAGAAAAATAAAATTTTGAAATTTTGGTCGAAATCTGAAAAATTTTCAAATGCTGTTTTGAGGGTGAAGATCGCATCTTTTGGGATTTTCAGTACCAGAAAAATGTCCATTTTTTTTGAAAACTTTAAATGCTCATAACTCGTAGAGAAATGCACCTAGAGGGCTAAAAATTGCATTTCTGTAATCTAGAGAGTCAGACCTTTCCAATGATGTATGATTTGTATATATTCGAGAAAAATAAAATTTTGAAATTTTGGTCGAAATCTGAAAAATTTTCAAATGCTGTTTTGAGGGTGAAGATCGCATCTTTTGGGATTTTCAGTACCAGAAAAATGTCCGTTTTTTTTTAAACTTTAAATGCTCATAACTCGTAGAGAAATGCACCTAGAGGGCTAAAAATTGCATTTCTGTAATCTAGAGAGTCAGACCTTTCCAATGATGTATGATTTGTATATATTCGAGAAAAATAAAATTTTGAAATTTTGGTCGAAATCTGAAAAATTTTCAAATGCTGTTTTGAGGGTGAAGATCGCATCTTTTGGGATTTTCAGTACCAGAAAAATGTCCATATTTTTGAAAACTTTAAATGCTCATAACTCGTAGAGAAATGCACCTAGAGGGCTAAAAATTGCATTTCTGTAATCTAGAGAGTTAGACCTTTCCAATGATGTATGATTTGCATATATTCGAAAAAAATAAAATTTTGAAATTTTGGTCGAAATCTGAAAAATTTTCAAATGCTGTTTTGAGGGTGAAGATCGCATCTTTTGGGATTTTCAGTACCAGAAAAATTTCCATTTTTTTGAAAACTTTAAATGCTCATAACTCGTGAAGGAATGCACCTAGAGGGCTAAAAATTGCATTTCTGTAATCTAGAGAGTCAGACCTTTCCAATGATGTATGATTTGTATATATTCGAGAAAAATAAAATTTTGAAATTTTGGTCGAAATCTGAAAAATTTTCAAATGCTGTTTTGAGGGTGAAGATCGCATCTTTTGGGATTTTCAGTACCAGAAAAATTTCCATTTTTTGAAAACTTTAAATGCTCATAACTCGTGAAGGAATGCACCTAGAGCGCTAAAAATTGCATTTCTGTAATCTAGAGAGTTAGGCCTTTCCAATGATGTATGATTTGCATATATTCGAAAAAAATAAAATTTTGAAATTTTGGTCGAAATCTGAAAAATTTTCAAATGCTGTTGAGGGTGAAGATCGCATCTTTTGGGATTTTCAGTACCAGAAAAATGTCCGTTTTTTCGAAAACTTTAAATGCTCATAACTCGTAGAGAAATGCACCTAGAGGGCTAAAAATTGCATTTCTGTAATCTAGAGAGTTAGGCCTTTCCAATGATGTATGATTTGTATATATTCGAAAAAAATAAAATTTTGAAATTTTGGTCGAAATCTGAAAAATTTTCAAATGCTGTTTTGAGGGTGAAGATCGCATCTTTTGGGATTTTCAGTACCAGAAAAATGTCCGTTTTTTCGAAAACTTTAAATGCTCATAACTCGTAGAGAAATGCACCTAGAGGGCTAAAAATTGCATTTCTGTAATCTAGAGAGTCAGGCCTTTCCAATGATGTATGATTTGTATATATTCGAGAAAAATAAAATTTTGAAATTTTGGTCGAAATCTGAAAAATTTTCAAATGCTGTTTTGAGGGTGAAGATCGCATCTTTTGGGATTTTCAGTACCAGAAAAATGTCCATTTTTTTTGAAAACTTTAAATGCTCATAACTCGTAGAGAAATGCACCTAGAGGGCTAAAAATTGCATTTCTGTAATCTAGAGAGTCAGACCTTTCCAATGATGTATGATTTGTATATATTCGAGAAAAATAAAATTTTGAAATTTTGGTCGAAATCTGAAAAATTTTCAAATGCTGTTTTGAGGGTGAAGATCGCATCTTTTGGGATTTTCAGTACCAGAAAAATTTCGGTTTTTTTTGAAAACTTTAAATGCTCATAACTCGTAGAGAAATGCACCTAGAGGGCTAAAAATTGCATTTCTGTAATCTAGAGAGTCAGACCTTTATATTCGAGAAAAATAAAATTTTGAAATTTTGGTCGAAATCTGAAAAATTTTCAAATGCTGTTTTGAGGGTGAAGATCGCATCTTTTGGGATTTTCAGTACCAGAAAAATGTCCGTTTTTTTGAAAACTTTAAATGCTCATAACTCGTAGAGAAATGCACCTAGAGGGCTAAAAATTGCATTTCTGTAATCTAGAGAGTCAGACCTTTCCAATGATGTATGATTTGTATATATTCGAGAAAAATAAAATTTTGAAATTTTGGTCGAAATCTGAAAAATTTTCAAATGCTGTTTTGAGGGTGAAGATCGCATCTTTTGGGATTTTCAGTACCAGAAAAATGTCGGTTTTTTTTAAAAACTTTAAATGCTCATAACTCGTAGAGAAATGCACCTAGAGGGCTAAAAATTGCATTTCTGTAATCTAGAGAGTCAGACCTTTCCAATGACGTATGATTTGTATATATTCGAGAAAAATAAAATTTTGAAGTTTTGGTCGAAATCTGAAAAATTTTCAAATGCTGTTTTGAGGGTGAAGATCGCATCTTTTGGGATTTTCAGTACCAGAAAAATTTCGGTTTTTTTTGAAAACTTTAAATGCTCATAACTCGTGAAGGAATGCACCTAGAGGGCTAAAAATTGCATTTCTGTAATCTAGAGAGTCAGACCTTTCCAATGATGTATGATTTGTATATATTCGAGAAAAATAAAATTTTGAAATTTTCGTCGAAATCTGAAAAATTTTCAAATGCTGTTTTGAGGGTGAAGATCGCATCTTTTGGAATTTTCAGTACCAGAAAAATGTCCATATTTTTGAAAACTTTAAATGCTCATAACTCATAACAGAAAAATGTCCGTTTTTTTTTAAACTTTAAATGCTCATGACTCGTAGAGAAATGCACCTAGAGGGCTAAAAATTGCATTTCTGTAATCTAGAGAGTCAGACCTTTCCAATGATGTATGATTTGTATATATTCGAGAAAAATAAAATTTTGAAATTTTGGTCGAAATCTGAAAAATTTTCAAATGCTGTTTTGAGGGTGAAGATCGCATCTTTTGGGATTTTCAGTACCAGAAAAATGTCCGTTTTTTTGAAAACTTTAAATGCTCATAACTCGTAGAGAAATGCACCTAGAGGGCTAAAAATTGCATTTCTGTAATCTAGAGAGTCAGACCTTTCCAATGATGTATGATTTGTATATATTCGAGAAAAATAAAATTTTGAAATTTTGGTCGAAATCTGAAAAATTTTCAAATGCTGTTTTGAGGGTGAAGATCGCATCTTTTGGGATTTTCAGTACCAGAAAAATGTCCGTTTTTTTTTAAACTTTAAATGCTCATAACTCGTAGAGAAATGCACCTAGAGGGCTAAAAAATTGCATTTCTGTAATCTAGAGAGTCAGACCTTTCCAATGATGTATGATTTGTATATATTCGAGAAAAATAAAATTTTGAAGTTTTGGTCGAAATCTGAAAAATTTTCAAATGCTGTTTTGAGGGTGAAGATCGCATCTTTTGGGATTTTCAGTACCAGAAAAATGTCCATTTTTTAAAAACTTTAAATGCTCATAACTCGTGAAGGAATGCACCTAGAGGGCTAAAAATTGCATTTCTGTAATCTAGAGAGTCAGACCTTTCCAATGATGTATGATTTGTATATATTCGAGAAAAATAAAATTTTGAAATTTTCGTCGAAATCTGAAAAATTTTCAAATGCTGTTTTGAGGGTGAAGATCGCATCTTTTGGGATTTTCAGTACCAGAAAAATTTCGGTTTTTTTTGAAAACTTTAAATGCTCATAACTCGTAGAGAAATGCACCTAGAGGGCTAAAAATTGCATTTCTGTAATCTAGAGAGTCAGACCTTTATATTCGAGAAAAATAAAATTTTGAAATTTTGGTCGAAATCTGAAAAATTTTCAAATGCTGTTTTGAGGGTGAAGATCGCATCTTTTGGGATTTTCAGTACCAGAAAAATGTCCATATTTTTGAAAACTTTAAATGCTCATAACTCGTAGAGAAATGCACCTAGAGGGCTAAAAATTGCATTTCTGTAATCTAGAGAGTCAGACCTTTCCAATGATGTATGATTTGTATATATTCGAGAAAAATAAAATTTTGAAATTTTGGTCGAAATCTGAAAAATTTTCAAATGCTGTTTTGAGGGTGAAGATCGCATCTTTTGGGATTTTCAGTACCAGAAAAATGTCGGTTTTTTTTAAAAACTTTAAATGCTCATAACTCGTAGAGAAATGCACCTAGAGGGCTAAAAATTGCATTTCTGTAATCTAGAGAGTCAGACCTTTATATTCGAGAAAAATAAAATTTTGAAATTTTGGTCGAAATCTGAAAAATTTTCAAATGCTGTTTTGAGGGTGAAGATCGCATCTTTTGGGATTTTCAGTACCAGAAAAATGTCCATATTTTTGAAAACTTTAAATGCTCATAACTCGTAGAGAAATGCACCTAGAGGGCTAAAAATTGCATTTCTGTAATCTAGAGAGTCAGACCTTTCCAATGATGTATGATTTGTATATATTCGAGAAAAATAAAATTTTGAAATTTTGGTCGAAATCTGAAAAATTTTCAAATGCTGTTTTGAGGGTGAAGATCGCATCTTTTGGGATTTTCAGTACCAGAAAAATGTCGGTTTTTTTTAAAAACTTTAAATGCTCATAACTCGTAGAGAAATGCACCTAGAGGGCTAAAAATTGCATTTCTGTAATCTAGAGAGTCAGACCTTTCCAATGATGTATGATTTGTATATATTCGAGAAAAATAAAATTTTGAAGTTTTGGTCGAAATCTGAAAAATTTTCAAATGCTGTTTTGAGGGTGAAGATCGCATCTTTTGGGATTTTCAGTACCAGAAAAATTTCGGTTTTTTTTGAAAACTTTAAATGCTCATAACTCGTGAAGGAATGCACCTAGAGGGCTAAAAATTGCATTTCTGTAATCTAGAGAGTCAGACCTTTCCAATGATGTATGATTTGTATATATTCGAGAAAAATAAAATTTTGAAATTTTCGTCGAAATCTGAAAAATTTTCAAATGCTGTTTTGAGGGTGAAGATCGCATCTTTTGGAATTTTCAGTACCAGAAAAATGTCCATATTTTTGAAAACTTTAAATGCTCATAACTCGTGAAGGAATGCACCTAGAGGGCTAAAAATTGCATTTCTGTAATCTAGAGAGTCAGACCTTTCCAATGATGTATGATTTGTATATATTCGAGAAAAATAAAATTTTGAAATTTTGGTCGAAATCTGAAAAATTTTCAAATGCTGTTTTGAGGGTGCTCATAACTCGTAGAGAAATGCACCTAGAGGGCTAAAAATTGCATTTCTGTAATCTAGAGAGTCAGACCTTTCCAATGATGTATGATTTGTATATATTCGAGAAAAATAAAATTTTGAAATTTTCGTCGAAATCTGAAAAATTTTCAAATGCTGTTTTGAGGGTGAAGATCGCATCTTTTGGAATTTTCAGTACCAGAAAAATGTCCATATTTTTGAAAACTTTAAATGCTCATAACTCGTGAAGGAATGCACCTAGAGGGCTAAAAATTGCATTTCTGTAATCTAGAGAGTCAGACCTTTCCAATGATGTATGATTTGTATATATTCGAGAAAAATAAAATTTTGAAATTTTGGTCGAAATCTGAAAAATTTTCAAATGCTGTTTTGAGGGTGAAGATCGCATCTTTTGGGATTTTCAGTACCAGAAAAATGTCCGTTTTTTTTTAAACTTTAAATGCTCATAACTCGTAGAGAAATGCACCTAGAGGGCTAAAAAATTGCATTTCTGTAATCTAGAGAGTCAGACCTTTCCAATGATGTATGATTTGTATATATTCGAGAAAAATAAAATTTTGAAGTTTTGGTCGAAATCTGAAAAATTTTCAAATGCTGTTTTGAGGGTGAAGATCGCATCTTTTGGGATTTTCAGTACCAGAAAAATGTCCATTTTTTAAAAACTTTAAATGCTCATAACTCGTGAAGGAATGCACCTAGAGGGCTAAAAATTGCATTTCTGTAATCTAGAGAGTCAGACCTTTCTAATGATGTATGATTTGTATATATTCGAGAAAAATAAAATTTTGAAATTTTCGTCGAAATCTGAAAAATTTTCAAATGCTGTTTTGAGGGTGAAGATCGCATCTTTTGGAATTTTCAGTACCAGAAAAATGTCCATATTTTTGAAAACTTTAAATGCTCATAACTCGTGAAGGAATGCACCTAGAGGGCTAAAAATTGCATTTCTGTAATCTAGAGAGTCAGACCTTTCCAATGATGTATGATTTGTATATATTCGAGAAAAATAAAATTTTGAAATTTTGGTCGAAATCTGAAAAATTTTCAAATGCTGTTTTGAGGGTGAAGATCGCATCTTTTGGGATTTTCAGTACCAGAAAAATGTCCGTTTTTTTGAAAACTTTAAATGCTCATAACTCGTGAAGGAATGCACCTAGAGGGCTAAAAATTGCATTTCTGTAATCTAGAGAGTCAGACCTTTCCAATGATGTATGATTTGTATATATTCGAGAAAAATAAAATTTTGAAGTTTTGGTCGAAATCTGAAAAATTTTCAAATGCTGTTTTGAGGGTGAAGATCGCATCTTTTGGGATTTTCAGTACCAGAAAAATGTCCATTTTTTAAAAACTTTAAATGCTCATAACTCGTGAAGGAATGCACCTAGAGGGCTAAAAATTGCATTTCTGTAATCTAGAGAGTCAGACCTTTCCAATGATGTATGATTTGTATATATTCGAGAAAAATAAAATTTTGAAATTTTCGTCGAAATCTGAAAAATTTTCAAATGCTGTTTTGAGGGTGAAGATCGCATCTTTTGGGATTTTCAGTACCAGAAAAATTTCGGTTTTTTTTGAAAACTTTAAATGCTCATAACTCGTAGAGAAATGCACCTAGAGGGCTAAAAATTGCATTTCTGTAATCTAGAGAGTCAGACCTTTATATTCGAGAAAAATAAAATTTTGAAATTTTGGTCGAAATCTGAAAAATTTTCAAATGCTGTTTTGAGGGTGAAGATCGCATCTTTTGGGATTTTCAGTACCAGAAAAATGTCCATATTTTTGAAAACTTTAAATGCTCATAACTCGTAGAGAAATGCACCTAGAGGGCTAAAAATTGCATTTCTGTAATCTAGAGAGTCAGACCTTTCCAATGATGTATGATTTGTATATATTCGAGAAAAATAAAATTTTGAAATTTTGGTCGAAATCTGAAAAATTTTCAAATGCTGTTTTGAGGGTGAAGATCGCATCTTTTGGGATTTTCAGTACCAGAAAAATGTCGGTTTTTTTTAAAAACTTTAAATGCTCATAACTCGTAGAGAAATGCACCTAGAGGGCTAAAAATTGCATTTCTGTAATCTAGAGAGTCAGACCTTTCCAATGATGTATGATTTGTATATATTCGAGAAAAATAAAATTTTGAAGTTTTGGTCGAAATCTGAAAAATTTTCAAATGCTGTTTTGAGGGTGAAGATCGCATCTTTTGGGATTTTCAGTACCAGAAAAATTTCGGTTTTTTTTGAAAACTTTAAATGCTCATAACTCGTGAAGGAATGCACCTAGAGGGCTAAAAATTGCATTTCTGTAATCTAGAGAGTCAGACCTTTCCAATGATGTATGATTTGTATATATTCGAGAAAAATAAAATTTTGAAATTTTCGTCGAAATCTGAAAAATTTTCAAATGCTGTTTTGAGGGTGAAGATCGCATCTTTTGGAATTTTCAGTACCAGAAAAATGTCCATATTTTTGAAAACTTTAAATGCTCATAACTCGTGAAGGAATGCACCTAGAGGGCTAAAAATTGCATTTCTGTAATCTAGAGAGTCAGACCTTTCCAATGATGTATGATTTGTATATATTCGAGAAAAATAAAATTTTGAAATTTTGGTCGAAATCTGAAAAATTTTCAAATGCTGTTTTGAGGGTGAAGATCGCATCTTTTGGGATTTTCAGTACCAGAAAAATGTCCGTTTTTTTGAAAACTTTAAATACTCATAACTCGTGAAGGAATGCACATAGAGGGCTAAAAATTGCATTTCTGTAATCTAGAGAGTCAGACCTTTCCAATGATGTATGATTTGTATATATTCGAGAAAAATAAAATTTTGAAATTTTGGTCGAAATCTGAAAAATTTTCAAATGCTGTTTTGAGGGTGAAGATCGCATCTTTTGGGATTTTCAGTACCAGAAAAATGTCCATATTTTTGAAAACTTTAAATGCTCATAACTCGTAGAGAAATGCACCTAGAGGGCTAAAAATTGCATTTCTGTAATCTAGAGAGTCAGACCTTTCCAATGATGTATGATTTGTATATATTCGAGTAAAATAAAATTTTGAAATTTTGGTCGAAATCTGAAAAATTTTCAAATGCTGTTTTGAGGGTGAAGATCGCATCTTTTGGGATTTTCAGTACCAGAAAAATTTCCATTTTTTTGAAAACTTTAAATGCTCATAACTCGTAGAGAAATGCACCTAGAGGGCTAAAAATTGCATTTCTGTAATCTAGAGAGTCAGACCTTTCCAATGATGTATGATTTGTATATATTCGAGAAAAATAAAATTTTGAAGTTTTGGTCGAAATCTGAAAAATTTTCAAATGCTGTTTTGAGGGTGAAGATCGCATCTTTTGGGATTTTCAGTACCAGAAAAATTTCGGTTTTTTTTGAAAACTTTAAATGCTCATAACTCGTGAAGGAATGCACCTAGAGGGCTAAAAATTGCATTTCTGTAATCTAGAGAGTCAGACCTTTCCAATGATGTATGATTTGTATATATTCGAGAAAAATAAAATTTTGAAATTTTGGTCGAAATCTGAAAAATTTTCAAATGCTGTTTTGAGGGTGAAGATCGCATCTTTTGGGATTTTCAGTACCAGAAAAATGTCCATTTTTTTTGAAAACTTTAAATGCTCATAACTCGTAGAGAAATGCACCTAGAGGGCTAAAAATTGCATTTCTGTAATCTAGAGAGTCAGACCTTTCCAATGATGTATGATTTGTATATATTCCAGAAAAATAAAATTTTGAAATTTTGGTCGAAATCTGAAAAATTTTCAAATGCTGTTTTGAGGGTGAAGATCGCATCTTTTGGGATTTTCAGTACCAGAAAAATGTCCATTTTTTTTGAAAAATTTAAATGCTCATAACTCGTAGAGAAATGCACCTAGAGGGCTAAAAATTGCATTTCTGTAATCTAGAGAGTCAGACCTTTCCAATGATGTATGATTTGTATATATTCGAGAAAAATAAAATTTTGAAATTTTGGTCGAAATCTGAAAAATTTTCAAATGCTGTTTTGAGGGTGAAGATCGCATCTTTTGGGATTTTCAGTACCAGAAAAATTTCCATATTTTTGAAAACTTTAAATGCTCATAACTCGTGAAGGAATGCACCTAGAGGGCTAAAAATTGCATTTCTGTAATCTAGAGAGTCAGACCTTTCCAATGATGTATGATTTGTATATATTCGAGAAAAATAAAATTTTGAAATTTTGGTCGAAATGTGAAAAATTTTCAAATGCTGTTTTGAGGGTGAAGATCGCATTTCTGTAATCTAGAGAGTCAGACCTTTCCAATGATGTATGATTTGTATATATTCGAGAAAAATAAAATTTTGAAATTTTGGTCGAAATCTGAAAAATTTTCAAATGCTGTTTTGAGGGTGAAGATCGCATCTTTTGGGATTTTCAGTACCAGAAAAATGTCCGTTTTTTTGAAAACTTTAAATGCTCATAACTCGTGAAGGAATGCACCTAGAGGGCTAAAAATTGCATTTCTGTAATCTAGAGAGTCAGACCTTTCCAATGATGTATGATTTGTATATATTCGAGAAAAATTAAATTTTGAAATTTTGGTCGAAATCTGAAAAATTTTCAAATGCTGTTTTGAAAGTGAAGATTGCATCTTTTGGGATTTTCAGTACCAGAAAAATGTCCATATTTTTGAAAACTTTAAATGCTCATAACTCGTAGAGAAATGCACCTAGAGGGCTAAAAATTGCATTTCTGTAATCTAGAGAGTCAGACCTTTCCAATGATGTATGATTTGTATATATTCGAGAAAAATAAAATTTTGAAATTTTGGTCGAAATCTGAAAAATTTTCAAATGCTGTTTTGAGGGTGAAGATCGCATCTTTTGGGATTTTCAGTACCAGATGCATTTCTGTAATCTAGAGAGTCAGACCTTTCCAATGATGTATGATTTTGGTCGAAATCTGAAAAATTTTCAAATGTTGTTTTGAGGGTGAAGATCGCATCTTTTGGGATTTTCAGTACCAGAAAAATGTCCGTTTTTTTGAAAACTTTAAATCCTCATAACTCGTGAAGGAATGTATCTAGAGGGCTAAAAATTGCATTTCTGTAATCTAGAGAGTCAGACCTTTCCAATGATGTATGATTTGTATATATTCGAGAAAAATAAAATTTTGAAATTTCGTCGAAATCTGAAAAATTTTCAAATGCTGTTTTGAGGGTGAAGATCGCATCTTTTGGGATTTTCAGTACCAGAAAAATGTCCGTTTTTTTGAAAACTTTAAATGCTCATAACTCGTGAAGGAATGCACCTAGAGGGCTAAAAATTGCATTTCTGTAATCTAGAGAGTCAGACCTTTCCAATGATGTATGATTTTGGTCGAAATCTGAAAAATTTTCAAATGTTGTTTTGAGGGTGAAGATCGCATCTTTTGGGATTTTCAGCACCAGAAAAATGTCTGTTTTTTGAAAACTTTAAATCCTCATAACTCGTGAAGGAATGCACCTAGAGGGCTAAAAATTGCATTTCTGTAATCTAGAGAGTCGGACCTTTCCAATGATGTATGATTTTGGTCGAAATCTGAAAAATTTTCAAATGTTGTTTTGAGGGTGAAGATCGCATCTTTTGGGATTTTCAGTACCAGAAAAATGTCCGTTTTTTTGAAAACTTTAAATGCTTATAACTCGTGAAGGAATGCACCTAGAGGGCTAAAAATTGCATTTCTGTAATCTAGAGAGTCAGACCTTTCCAATGATGTATGATTTGTATATATTCGAGAAAAATAAAATTTTGAAATTTTGGTCGAAATCTGAAAAATTTTCAAATGCTGTTTTGAGGGTGAAGATCGCATCTTTTGGGATTTTCAGTACCAGAAAAATGTCCGTTTTTTTGAAAACTTTAAATGCTCATAACTCGTGAAGGAATGCACCTAGAGGGCTAAAAATTGCATTTCTGTAATCTAGAGAGTCAGACCTTTCCAATGATGTATGATTTGTATATATTCGAGAAAAATAAAATTTTGAAATTTTGGTCGAAATCTGAAAAATTTTCAAATGCTGTTTTGAGGGTGAAGATCGCATCTTTTGGGATTTTCAGTACCAGAAAAATGTCCATATTTTTGAAAACTTTAAATGCTCATAACTCGTAGAGAAATGCACCTAGAGGGCTAAAAATTGCATTTCTGTAATCTAGAGAGTCAGACCTTTCCAATGATGTATGATTTGTATATATTCGAGAAAAATAAAATTTTGAAATTTTGGTCGAAATCTGAAAAAATTTCAAATGCTGTTTTGAGGGTGAAGATCGCATCTTTTGGGATTTTCAGTACCAGAAAAATGTCCGTTTTTTTGAAAACTTTAAATCCTCATAACTCGTGAAGGAATGCACCTAGAGGGCTAAGAATTGCATTTCTGTAATCTAGAGAGTCAGACCTTTCCAATGATGTATGATTTGTATATATCCGAGAAAAATAAAATTTTGAAATTTTGGTCGAAATCTGAAAAATTTTCAAATGTGTTTTGAGGGTGAGAATCGCATCTTTTGGGATTTTCAGTACCAGAAAAATATCCGTTTTTTTGAAAACTTTAAATGCTCATAACTCGTGAAGGAATGCACCTAGAGGGCTAAAAATTGCATTTCTGTAATCTAGAGAGTCAGACCTTTCCAATGATGTATGATTTGTATATATTCGAGAAAAATAAAATTTTGAAATTTTGGTCGAAATCTGAAAAATTTTCAAATGCTGTTTTGAGGGTGAAGATCGCATCTTTTGGGATTTTCAGTACCAGAAAAATTTCCATATTTTTGAAAACTTTAAATGCTCATAACTCGTGAAGGAATGCACCTAGAGGGCTAAAAATTGCTTTTCTGTAATCTAGAGAGTCAGACCTTTCCAATGATGTATGATTTGTATATATCCGAGAAAAATAAAATTTTGAAATTTTGGTCGAAATCTGAAAAATTTTCAAATGCTGTTTTGAGGGTGAAGATCGCATCTTTTGGGATTTTCAGTACCAGAAAAATTTCCATTTTTTTGAAAAATTTAAATGCTCATAACTCGTGAAGGAATGCACCTAGAGGGCTAAAAATTGCTTTTCTGTAATCTAGAGAGTCAGACCTTTCCAATGATGTATGATTTGTATATATCCGAGAAAAATAAAATTTTGAAATTTTGGTCGAAATCTGAAAAATTTTCAAATGCTGTTTTGAGGGTGAAGATCGCATCTTTTGGGATTTTCAGTACCAGAAAAATTTCCATTTTTTTGAAAACTTTAAATGCTCATAACTCGTGAAGGAATGCACCTAGAGGGCTAAAAATTGCATTTCTGTAATCTAGAGAGTCAGACCTTTCCAATGATGTATGATTTGTATATATTCGAGAAAAATTAAATTTTGAAATTTTGGTCGAAATCTGAAAAATTTTCAAATGCTGTTTTGAGGGTGAAGATCGCATCTTTTGGGATTTCAAGTACCAGAAAAATGTCCATATTTTTGAAAATTTAAATCCTCATAACTCGTGAAGGAATGCACCTAGAGGGCTAAAAATTGCATTTCTGTAATCTAGAGAGTCAGACCTTTCCAATGATGTATGATTTGTATATATTCCAGAAAAATAAAATTTTGAAATTTTGGTCGAAATCTGAAAAATTTTCAAATGCTGTTTTGAGGGTGAAGATCGCATCTTTTGGGATTTTCAGTACCAGAAAAATTTCCATTTTTTTGAAAACTTTAAATGCTCATAACTCGTGAAGGAATGCACCTAGAGGGCTAAAAATTGCATTTCTGTAATCTAGAGAGTCAGACCTTTCCAATGATGTATGATTTGTATATATTCGAGAAAAATAAAATTTTGAAGTTTTGGTCGAAATCTGAAAAATTTTCAAATGCTGTTTTGAGGGTGAAGATCGCATCTTTTGGGATTTTCAGTACCAGAAAAATGTCCATTTTTTTTGAAAAATTTAAATGCTCATAACTCGTAGAGAAATGCACCTAGAGGGCTAAAAATTGCATTTCTGTAATCTAGAGAGTCAGACCTTTCCAATGATGTATGATTTGTATATATTCGAGAAAAATAAAATTTTGGTCGAAATCTGAAAAATTTTCAAATGCTGTTTTGAGGGTGAAGATCGCATCTTTTGGGATTTTCAGTACCAGAAAAATTTCCATATTTTTGAAAACTTTAAATGCTCATAACTCGTGAAGGAATGCACCTAGAGGGCTAAAAATTGCATTTCTGTAATCTAGAGAGTCAGACCTTTCCAATGATGTATGATTTGTATATATTCGAGAAAAATAAAATTTTGAAATTTTGGTCGAAATCTGAAAAATTTTCAAATGCTGTTTTGAGGGTGAAGATCGCATCTTTTGGGATTTTCAGTACCAGAAAAATGTCCATATTTTTGAAAACTTTAAATGCTCATAACTCGTAGAGAAATGCACCTAGAGGGCTAAAAATTGCATTTCTGTAATCTAGAGAGTCAGACCTTTCCAATGATGTATGATTTGTATATATTCGAGAAAAATAAAATTTTGAAATTTTGGTCGAAATGTGAAAAATTTTCAAATGCTGTTTTGAGGGTGAAGATCGCATTTCTGTAATCTAGAGAGTCAGACCTTTCCAATGATGTATGATTTGTATATATTCGAGAAAAATAAAATTTTGAAATTTTGGTCGAAATCTGAAAAATTTTCAAATGCTGTTTTGAGGGTGAAGATCGCATCTTTTGGGATTTTCAGTACCAGAAAAATGTCCGTTTTTTTGAAAACTTTAAATGCTCATAACTCGTGAAGGAATGCACCTAGAGGGCTAAAAATTGCATTTCTGTAATCTAGAGAGTCAGACCTTTCCAATGATGTATGATTTGTATATATTCGAGAAAAATTAAATTTTGAAATTTTGGTCGAAATCTGAAAAATTTTCAAATGCTGTTTTGAGGGTGAAGATCGCATCTTTTGGGATTTTCAGTACCAGAAAAATATCCGTTTTTTTGAAAACTTTAAATGCTCATAACTCGTGAAGGAATGCACCTAGAGGGCTAAAAATTGCATTTCTGTAATCTAGAGAGTCAGACCTTTCCAATGATGTATGATTTGTATATATTCGAGAAAAATTAAATTTTGAAATTTTGGTCGAAATCTGAAAAATTTTCAAATGCTGTTTTGAGGGTGAAGATCGCATCTTTTGGGATTTTCAGTACCAGATGCATTTCTGTAATCTAGAGAGTCAGACCTTTCCAATGATGTATGATTTTGGTCGAAATCTGAAAAATTTTCAAATGTTGTTTTGAGGGTGAAGATCGCATCTTTTGGGATTTTCAGTACCAGAAAAATGTCCGTTTTTTTGAAAACTTTAAATCCTCATAACTCGTGAAGGAATGTATCTAGAGGGCTAAAAATTGCATTTCTGTAATCTAGAGAGTCAGACCTTTCCAATGATGTATGATTTGTATATATTCGAGAAAAATAAAATTTTGAAATTTCGTCGAAATCTGAAAAATTTTCAAATGCTGTCTTGAGGGTGAAGATCGCATCTTTTGGGATTTTCAGTACCAGAAAAATGTCCGTTTTTTTGAAAACTTTAAATGCTCATAACTCGTGAAGGAATGCACCTAGAGGGCTAAAAATTGCATTTCTGTAATCTAGAGAGTCAGACCTTTCCAATGATGTATGATTTTGGTCGAAATCTGAAAAATTTTCAAATGTTGTTTTGAGGGTGAAGATCGCATCTTTTGGGATTTTCAGCACCAGAAAAATGTCCGTTTTTTGAAAACTTTAAATCCTCATAACTCGTGAAGGAATGCACCTAGAGGGCTAAAAATTGCATTTCTGTAATCTAGAGAGTCGGACCTTTCCAATGATGTATGATTTTGGTCGAAATCTGAAAAATTTTCAAATGTTGTTTTGAGGGTGAAGATCGCATCTTTTGGGATTTTCAGTACCAGAAAAATGTCCGTTTTTTTGAAAACTTTAAATGCTTATAACTCGTGAAGGAATGCACCTAGAGGGCTAAAAATTGCATTTCTGTAATCTAGAGAGTCAGACCTTTCCAATGATGTATGATTTGTATATATTCGAGAAAAATAAAATTTTGAAATTTTGGTCGAAATCTGAAAAATTTTCAAATGCTGTTTTGAGGGTGAAGATCGCATCTTTTGGGATTTTCAGTACCAGAAAAATGTCCGTTTTTTTGAAAACTTTAAATGCTCATAACTCGTGAAGGAATGCACCTAGAGGGCTAAAAATTGCATTTCTGTAATCTAGAGAGTCAGACCTTTCCAATGATGTATGATTTGTATATATTCGAGAAAAATAAAATTTTGAAATTTTGGTCGAAATCTGAAAAATTTTCAAATGCTGTTTTGAGGGTGAAGATCGCATCTTTTGGGATTTTCAGTACCAGAAAAATGTCCATATTTTTGAAAACTTTAAATGCTCATAACTCGTAGAGAAATGCACCTAGAGGGCTAAAAATTGCATTTCTGTAATCTAGAGAGTCAGACCTTTCCAATGATGTATGATTTGTATATATTCGAGAAAAATAAAATTTTGAAATTTTGGTCGAAATGTGAAAAATTTTCAAATGCTGTTTTGAGGGTGAAGATCGCATTTCTGTAATCTAGAGAGTCAGACCTTTCCAATGATGTATGATTTGTATATATTCGAGAAAAATAAAATTTTGAAATTTTGTTCGAAATCTGAAAAATTTTCAAATGCTGTTTTGAGGGTGAAGATCGCATCTTTTGGGATTTTCAGTACCAGAAAAATGTCCGTTTTTTTGAAAACTTTAAATGCTCATAACTCGTGAAGGAATGCACCTAGAGGGCTAAAAATTGCATTTCTGTAATCTAGAGAGTCAGACCTTTCCAATGATGTATGATTTGTATATATTCGAGAAAAATAAAATTTTGAAATTTTGGTCGAAATCTGAAAAATTTTCAAATGCTGTTTTGAGGGTGAAGATCGCATCTTTTGGGATTTTCAGTACCAGAAAAATGTCCGTTTTTTTGAAAACTTTAAATGCTCATAACTCGTGAAGGAATGCACCTAGAGGGCTAAAAATTGCATTTCTGTAATCTAGAGAGTCAGACCTTTCCAATGATGTATGATTTGTATATATTCGAGAAAAATTAAATTTTGAAATTTTGGTCGAAATCTGAAAAATTTTCAAATGCTGTTTTGAGGGTGAAGATCGCATCTTTTGGGATTTTCAGTACCAGATGCATTTCTGTAATCTAGAGAGTCAGACCTTTCCAATGATGTATGATTTTGGTCGAAATCTGAAAAATTTTCAAATGTTGTTTTGAGGGTGAAGATCGCATCTTTTGGGATTTTCAGTACCAGAAAAATGTCCGTTTTTTTGAAAACTTTAAATCCTCATAACTCGTGAAGGAATGTATCTAGAGGGCTAAAAATTGCATTTCTGTAATCTAGAGAGTCAGACCTTTCCAATGATGTATGATTTGTATATATTCGAGAAAAATAAAATTTTGAAATTTCGTCGAAATCTGAAAAATTTTCAAATGCTGTCTTGAGGGTGAAGATCGCATCTTTTGGGATTTTCAGTACCAGAAAAATGTCCGTTTTTTTGAAAACTTTAAATGCTCATAACTCGTGAAGGAATGCACCTAGAGGGCTAAAAATTGCATTTCTGTAATCTAGAGAGTCAGACCTTTCCAATGATGTATGATTTTGGTCGAAATCTGAAAAATTTTCAAATGTTGTTTTGAGGGTGAAGATCGCATCTTTTGGGATTTTCAGCACCAGAAAAATGTCCGTTTTTTGAAAACTTTAAATCCTCATAACTCGTGAAGGAATGCACCTAGAGGGCTAAAAATTGCATTTCTGTAATCTAGAGAGTCGGACCTTTCCAATGATGTATGATTTTGGTCGAAATCTGAAAAATTTTCAAATGTTGTTTTGAGGGTGAAGATCGCATCTTTTGGGATTTTCAGTACCAGAAAAATGTCCGTTTTTTTGAAAACTTTAAATGCTTATAACTCGTGAAGGAATGCACCTAGAGGGCTAAAAATTGCATTTCTGTAATCTAGAGAGTCAGACCTTTCCAATGATGTATGATTTGTATATATTCGAGAAAAATAAAATTTTGAAATTTTGGTCGAAATCTGAAAAATTTTCAAATGCTGTTTTGAGGGTGAAGATCGCATCTTTTGGGATTTTCAGTACCAGAAAAATGTCCGTTTTTTTGAAAACTTTAAATGCTCATAACTCGTGAAGGAATGCACCTAGAGGGCTAAAAATTGCATTTCTGTAATCTAGAGAGTCAGACCTTTCCAATGATGTATGATTTGTATATATTCGAGAAAAATAAAATTTTGAAATTTTGGTCGAAATCTGAAAAATTTTCAAATGCTGTTTTGAGGGTGAAGATCGCATCTTTTGGGATTTTCAGTACCAGAAAAATGTCCATATTTTTGAAAACTTTAAATGCTCATAACTCGTAGAGAAATGCACCTAGAGGGCTAAAAATTGCATTTCTGTAATCTAGAGAGTCAGACCTTTCCAATGATGTATGATTTGTATATATTCGAGAAAAATAAAATTTTGAAATTTTGGTCGAAATCTGAAAAATTTTCAAATGCTGTTTTGAGGGTGAAGATCGCATCTTTTGGGATTTTCAGTACCAGAAAAATGTCCGTTTTTTTGAAAACTTTAAATCCTCATAACTCGTGAAGGAATGCACCTAGAGGGCTAAGAATTGCATTTCTGTAATCTAGAGAGTCAGACCTTTCCAATGATGTATGATTTGTATATATCCGAGAAAAATAAAATTTTGAAATTTTGGTCGAAATCTGAAAAATTTTCAAATGTGTTTTGAGGGTGAGAATCGCATCTTTTGGGATTTTCAGTACCAGAAAAATATCCGTTTTTTTGAAAACTTTAAATGCTCATAACTCGTGAAGGAATGCACCTAGAGGGCTAAAAATTGCATTTCTGTAATCTAGAGAGTCAGACCTTTCCAATGATGTATGATTTGTATATATTCGAGAAAAATAAAATTTTGAAATTTTGGTCGAAATCTGAAAAATTTTCAAATGCTGTTTTGAGGGTGAAGATCGCATCTTTTGGGATTTTCAGTACCAGAAAAATTTCCATATTTTTGAAAACTTTAAATGCTCATAACTCGTGAAGGAATGCACCTAGAGGGCTAAAAATTGCTTTTCTGTAATCTAGAGAGTCAGACCTTTCCAATGATGTAAAAAAAATAAAATTTTGAAATTTTGGTCGAAATCTGAAAAATTTTCAAATGCTGTTTTGAGGGTGAAGATCGCATCTTTTGGGATTTTCAGTACCAGAAAAATTTCCATTTTTTTGAAAAATTTAAATGCTCATAACTCGTGAAGGAATGCACCTAGAGGGCTAAAAATTGCTTTTCTGTAATCTAGAGAGTCAGACCTTTCCAATGATGTATGATTTGTATATATCCGAGAAAAATAAAATTTTGAAATTTTGGTCGAAATCTGAAAAATTTTCAAATGCTGTTTTGAGGGTGAAGATCGCATCTTTTGGGATTTTCAGTACCAGAAAAATTTCCATTTTTTTGAAAACTTTAAATGCTCATAACTCGTGAAGGAATGCACCTAGAGGGCTAAAAATTGCATTTCTGTAATCTAGAGAGTCAGACCTTTCCAATGATGTATGATTTGTATATATTCGAGAAAAATAAAATTTTGAAATTTTGGTCGAAATCTGAAAAATTTTCAAATGCTGTTTTGAGGGTGAAGATCGCATCTTTTGGGATTTCAAGTACCAGAAAAATGTCCATATTTTTGAAAATTTAAATCCTCATAACTCGTGAAGGAATGCACCTAGAGGGCTAAAAATTGCATTTCTGTAATCTAGAGAGTCAGACCTTTCCAATGATGTATGATTTGTATATATTCGAGAAAAATAAAATTTTGAAATTTTGGTCGAAATCTGAAAAATTTTCAAATGCTGTTTTGAGGGTGAAGATCGCATCTTTTGGGATTTTCAGTACCAGAAAAATTTCCATATTTTTGAAAACTTTAAATGCTCATAACTCGTGAAGGAATGCACCTAGAGGGCTAAAAATTGCTTTTCTGTAATCTAGAGAGTCAGACCTTTCCAATGATGTATGATTTGTATATATTCGAGAAAAATAAAATTTTGAAATTTTGGTCGAAATCTGAAAAATTTTCAAATGCTGTTTTGAGGGTGAAGATCGCATCTTTTGGGATTTTCAGTACCAGAAAAATTTCCATTTTTTTGAAAAATTTAAATGCTCATAACTCGTGAAGGAATGCACCTAGAGGGCTAAAAATTGCTTTTCTGTAATCTAGAGAGTCAGACCTTTCCAATGATGTATGATTTGTATATATCCGAGAAAAATAAAATTTTGAAATTTTGGTCGAAATCTGAAAAATTTTCAAATGCTGTTTTGAGGGTGAAGATCGCATCTTTTGGGATTTTCAGTACCAGAAAAATTTCCATTTTTTTGAAAACTTTAAATGCTCATAACTCGTGAAGGAATGCACCTAGAGGGCTAAAAATTGCATTTCTGTAATCTAGAGAGTCAGACCTTTCCAATGATGTATGATTTGTATATATTCGAGAAAAATAAAATTTTGAAATTTTGGTCGAAATCTGAAAAAAATTCAAATGCTGTTTTGAGGGTGAAGATCGCATCTTTTGGGATTTCAAGTACCAGAAAAATGTCCATATTTTTGAAAATTTAAATCCTCATAACTCGTGAAGGAATGCACCTAGAGGGCTAAAAATTGCATTTCTGTAATCTAGAGAGCCAATGATGTATGATTTGTATATATTCGAGAAAAATAAAATTTTGAAATTTTGGTCGAAATCTGAAAAATTTTCAAATGCTGTTTTGAGGGTGAAGATCGCATCTTTTGGGATTTTCAGTACCAGAAAAATGTCCGTTTTTTTGAAAACTTTAAATGCTCATAACTAGTGAAGAAATGCACCTAGAGGGCTAAAAATTGCATTTCTGTAATCTAGAGAGTCAGACCTTTCCAATGATGTATGATTTGTATATATTCGAGAAAAATAAAATTTTGAAATTTTGGTCGAAATCTGAAAAATTTTCAAATGCTGTTTTGAGGGTGAAGATCGCATCTTTTGGGATTTTCAGTACCAGAAAAATGTCCGTTTTTTTGAAAACTTTAAATGCTCATAACTCGTGAAGGAATGCACCTAGAGGGCTAAAAATTGCATTTCTGTAATCTAGAGAGTCAGACCTTTCCAATGATGTATGATTTGTATATATTCGAGAAAAATAAAATTTTGAAATTTTGGTCGAAATCTGAAAAATTTTCAAATGCTGTTTTGAGGGTGAAGATCGCATCTTTTGGGATTTTCAGTACCAGAAAAATGTCCGTTTTTTTGAAAACTTTAAATGCTCATAACTCGTGAAGGAATGCACCTAGAGGGCTAAAAATTGCATTTCTGTAATCTAGAGAGTCAGACCTTTCCAATGATGTATGATTTGTATATATTCGAGAAAAATAAAATTTTGAAATTTTGGTCGAAATCTGAAAAATTTTCAAATGCTGTTTAGAGGGTGAAGATCGCATCTTTTGGGATTTTCGGTACCAGCAAAATGTCCATATTTTTGAAAACTTTAAATGCTCATAACTCGTGAAGGAATGCACCTAGAGGGCTAAAAATTGCATTTCTGTAATCTAGAGAGCCAATGATGTATGATTTGTATATATTCGAGAAAAATAAAATTTTGAAATTTTGGTCGAAATCTGAAAAATTTTCAAATGCTGTTTTGAGGGTGAAGATCGCATCTTTTGGGATTTTCAGTACCAGAAAAATGTCCGTTTTTTTGAAAACTTTAAATGCTCATAACTAGTGAAGAAATGCACCTAGAGGGCTAAAAATTGCATTTCTGTAATCTAGAGAGTCAGACCTTTCCAATGATGTATGATTTGTATATATTCGAGAAAAATAAAATTTTGAAATTTTCGTCGAAATCTGAAAAATTTTCAAATGCTGTTTAGAGGGTGAAGATCGCATCTTTTGGGATTTTCAGTACCAGAAAAATGTCCGTTTTTTTGAAAACTTTAAATGCTCATAACTCGTGAAGGAATGCACCTAGAGGGCTAAAAATTGCATTTCTGTAATCTAGAGAGTCAGACCTTTCCAATGATGTATGATTTGTATATATTCGAGAAAAATAAAATTTTGAAATTTTGGTCGAAATCTGAAAAATTTTCAAATGCTGTTTAGAGGGTGAAGATCGCATCTTTTGGGATTTTCGGTACCAGCAAAATGTCCATATTTTTGAAAACTTTAAATGCTCATAACTCGTGAAGGAATGCACCTAGAGGGCTAAAAATTGCATTTCTGTAATCTAGAGAGCCAATGATGTATGATTTGTATATATTCGAGAAAAATAAAATTTTGAAATTTTGGTCGAAATCTGAAAAATTTTCAAATGCTGTTTTGACGGTGAAGATCGCATCTTTTGGGATTTTCAGTACCAGAAAAATTTCGGTTTTTTTTGAAAACTTTAAATGCTCATAACTCGTGAAGGAATGCACCTAGAGGGCTAAAAATTGCATTTCTGTAATCTAGAGAGTCAGACCTTTCCAATGATGTATGATTTGTATATAGGTATATTCGAGAAAAATAAAATTTTGAAATTTTGGTCGAAATCTGAAAAATTTTCAAATGCTGTTTTGAGGGTGAAGATCGCATCTTTTGGGATTTTCAGTACCAGAAAAATGTCCGTTTTTTTGAAAACTTTAAATGCTCATAACTCGTGAAGGAATGCACCTAGAGGGCTAAAAATTGCATTTCTGTAATCTAGAGAGCCAATGATGTATGATTTGTATATATTCGAGAAAAATAAAATTTTGAAATTTTGGTCGAAATCTGAAAAATTTTCAAATGCTGTTTTGAGGGTGAAGATCGCATCTTTTGGGATTTTCAGTACCAGAAAAATTTCCATTTTTTTTAAAACTTTAAATGCTCATAACTCGTGAAGGAATGCACCTAGAGGGCTAAAAATTGCTTTTCTGTAATCTAGAGAGTCAGACCTTTCCAATGATGTATGATTTGTATATATTCGAGAAAAATAAAATTTTGAAATTTTGGTCGAAATCTGAAAAATTTTCAAATGCTGTTTAGAGGGTGAAGATCGCATCTTTTGGGATTTTCAGTACCAGAAAAATTTCCGTTTTTTTGAAAACTTTAAATGCTCATAACTCGTGAAGGAATGCACCTAGAGGGCTAAAAATTGCATTTCTGTAATCTAGAGAGCCAATGATGTATGATTTGTATATATTCGAGAAAAATAAAATTTTGAAATTTTGGTCGAAATCTGAAAAATTTTCAAATGCTGTTTTGAGGGTGAAGATCGCATCTTTTGGAATTTTCAGTACCAGAAAAATGTCCGTTTTTTTGACAACTTTAAGTGCTCATAACTCGTGAAGGATGCACCTAGAGGGCTAAAAATTGCATTTCTGTAATCTAGAGAGTCAGACCTTTCCAATGATGTATGATTTGTATATATTCGAGAAAAATAAAATTTTGAAATTTTGGTCGAAATCTGAAAAATTTTCAAATGCTGTTTTGAGGGTGAAGATCGCATCTTTTGGGATTTTCAGTACCAGAAAAATGTCCGTTTTTTTGAAAACTTTAAATGCTCATAACTCGTGAAGGATGCACCTAGAGGGCTAAAAATTGCATTTCTGTAATCTAGAGAGTCAGACCTTTCCAATGATGTATGATTTGTATATATGTATTCGAGAAAAATAAAATTTTGAAATTTTGGTCGAAATCTGAAAAATTTGCAAATGCTGTTTTGAGGGTGAAGATCGCATCTTTTGGGATTTTCAGTACCAGAAAAATGTCCGTTTTTTTGAAAACTTTAAATGCTCATAACTCGTGAAGAAATGCACCTAGAGGGCTAAAAATTGCATTTCTGTAATCTAGAGAGTCAGACCTTTCCAATGATGTATGATTTGTATATATTCGAGAAAAATAAAATTTTGAAATTTTCGTCGAAATCTGAAAAATTTTCAAATGCTGTTTAGAGGGTGAAGATCGCATCTTTTGGGATTTTCGGTACCAGAAAAATGTCCGTTTTTTTGAAAACTTTAAATGCTCATAACTCGTGAAGGAATGCACCTAGAGGGCTAAAAATTGCATTTCTGTAATCTAGAGAGTCAGACCTTTCCAATGATGTATGATTTGTATATATTCGAGAAAAATAAAATTTTGAAATTTTCGTCGAAATCTGAAAAATTTTCAAATGCTGTTTAGAGGGTGAAGATCGCATCTTTTGGGATTTTCGGTACCAGAAAAATGTCCGTTTTTTTGAAAACTTTAAATGCTCATAACTCGTGAAGGAATGCACCTAGAGGGCTAAAAATTGCATTTCTGTAATCTAGAGAGTCAGACCTTTCCAATGATGTATGATTTGTATATATTCGAGAAAAATAAAATTTTGGAATTTTCGTCGAAATCTGAAAAATTTTCAAATGCTGTTTAGAGGGTGAAGATCGCATCTTTTGGGATTTTCGGTACCAGAAAAATGTCCGTTTTTTTGAAAACTTTAAATGCTCATAACTCGTGAAGGAATGCACCTAGAGGGCTGTTTTGAGGGTGAAGATCGCATCTTTTGGGATTTTCAGTACCAGAAAAATGTCCGTTTTTTTGAAAACTTTAAATGCTCATAACTCGTGAAGGAATGCACCTAGAGGGCTAAAAATTGCATTTCTGTAATCTAGAGAGTCAGACCTTTCCAATGATGTATGATTTGTATATATTTGAGAAAAATAAAATTTTGGAATTTTCGTCGAAATCTGAAAAATTTTCAAATGCTGTTTAGAGGGTGAAGATCGCATCTTTTGGGATTTTCGGTACCAGAAAAATGTCCGTTTTTTTGAAAACTTTAAATGCTCATAACTCGTGAAGGAATGCACCTAGAGGGCTGTTTTGAGGGTGAAGATCGCATCTTTTGGGATTTTCAGTACCAGAAAAATGTCCGTTTTTTTGAAAACTTTAAATGCTCATAACTCGTGAAGAAATGCACCTAGAGGGCTAAAAATTGCATTTCTGTAATCTAGAGAGTCAGACCTTTCCAATGATGTATGATTTGTATATATTCGAAAAAAATAAAATTTTGAAATTTTGGTCGAAATCTGAAAAATTTTCAAATGCTGTTTTGAGGGTGAAGATCGCATCTTTTGGGATTTTCAGTACCAGAAAAATTTCGGTTTTTTTTGAAAACTTTAAATGCTCATAACTCGTGAAGGAATGCACCTAGAGGGCTAAAAATTGCATTTCTGTAATCTAGAGAGTCAGACCTTTCCAATGATGTATGATTTGTATATATTCGAGAAAAATAAAATTTTGAAATTTTCGTCGAAATCTGAAAAATTTTCAAATGCTGTTTTGAGGGTGAAGATCGCATCTTTTGGGATTTTCAGTACCAGAAAAATTTCGGTTTTTTTTGAAAACTTTAAATGCTCATAACTCGTGAAGGAATGCACCTAGAGGGCTAAAAATTGCATTTCTGTAATCTAGAGAGTCAGACCTTTCCAATGATGTATGCTTTGTATATATTCGAGAAAAATAAAATTTTGAAATTTTGGTCGAAATCTGAAAAATTTTCAAATGCTGTTTAGAGGGTGAAGATCGCATCTTTTGGGATTTTCAGTACCAGAAAAATTTCGGTTTTTTTTGAAAACTTTAAATGCTCATAACTCGTGAAGGAATGCACTTAGAGGGCTAAAAATTGCATTTCTGTAATCTAGAGAGTCAGACCTTTCCAATGATGTATGATTTGTATACATTCGAGAAAAATAAAATTTTGAAATTTTGGTCGAAATCTGAAAAATTTTCAAATGCTGTTTAGAGGGTGAAGATCGCATCTTTTGGGATTTTCAGTACCAGAAACTCGTGAAGGAATGCACCTAGAGGGCTAAAAATTGCATTTCTGTAATCTAGAGAGTCAGACCTTTCCATGTCTGATGTCTGATTTGTAAATACATATTCGAGAAAAATAAAATTTTGAAATTTTGGTCGAAATCTGAAAAATTTTCAAATGCTGTTTAGAGGGTGAAGATCGCATCTTTTGGGATTTTCGGTACCAGAAAATGTCCGATTTTTTGAAAACTTTAAATGCTCATAACTCGTGAAGGAATGCACCTAGAGGGCTAAAAATTGCATTTCTGTAATCTAGAGAGTCAGACCTTTCCAATGATGTATGATTTGTATATACTCGAGAAAAATAAAATTTTGAAATTTTGGTCGAAATCTGAAAAATTTTCAAATGCTGTTTTGAGGGTGAAGATCGCATCTTTTGGGATTTTCAGTACCAGAAAAATGTCCGTTTTTTTGAAAACTTTAAATGCTCATAACTCGTGAAGGAATGCACCTAGAGGGCTAAAAATTGCATTTCTGTAATCTAGAGAGTCAGACCTTTCCAATGATGTATGATTTGTATATATTCGAGAAAAATAAAATTTTGAAATTTTGGTCGAAATCTGAAAAATTTTCAAATGCTGTTTAGAGGGTGAAGATCGCATCTTTTGGGATTTTCAGTACCAGAAAAATGTCCGTTTTTTTGAAAACTTTAAATGCTCATAACTCGTGAAGGAATGCACCTAGAGGGCTAAAAATTGCATTTCTGTAATCTAGAGAGTCAGACCTTTCCAATGATGTATGATTTGTATATATTCGAGAAAAATAAAATTTTGAAATTTTGGTCGAAATCTGAAAAATTTTCAAATGCTGTTTAGAGGGTGAAGATCGCATCTTTTGGGATTTTCGGTTTTGAAAATTTTAAATGCTCATAACTCGTGAAGGAATGCACTTAGAGGGCTAAAAATTGCATTTCTGTAATCTAGAGAGTCAGACCTTTCCAATGATGTATGATTTGTATATATTCGAGAAAAATAAAATTTTGGTCGAAATCTGAAAAATTTTCAAATGCTGTTTTGAGTGTGAAGATCGCATCTTTTGGGATTTTCAGTACCAGAAAAATGTCCGTTTTTTTGAAAACTTTAAATGCTCATAACTCGTGAAGGAATGCACCTAGAGGGCTAAAAATTGCATTTCTGTAATCTAGAGAGTCAGACCTTTCCAATGATGTATGATTTGTAAAAATAAAATTTTGAAATTTTGGTCGAAATCTGAAAAATTTTCAAATGCTGTTTTGAGGGTGAAGATCGCATCTTTTGGGATTTTCAGTACCAGAAAAATTTCCGTTTTTTTGAAAACTTTAAATGCTCATAACTCGTGAAGGAATGCACCTAGAGGGCTAAAAATTGCATTTCTGTAATCTAGAGAGTCAGACCTTTCCAATGATGTATGATTTGTATACATTCGAGAAAAATAAAATTTTGTAATTTTGGTCGAAATCTGAAAAATTTTCAATTGCTGTTTAGAGGGTGAAGATCGCATCTTTTGGGATTTTCAGTACCAGAAAAATTTCCATTTTTTTGAAAACAATTTTGAATACAATGATGTATAATTTGTATACATTCGAGAAAAATAAAATTTTGTAATTTTGGTCGAAATCTGAAAAATTTTCAATTGCTGTTTAGAGGGTGAAGATCGCATCTTTTGGGATTTTCAGTACCAGAAAAATTTCCATTTTTTTGAAAACAATTTTGAATACAATGATGTATGATTTGTATATATTCGAGAAAAATAAAATTTTGAAATTTTGGTCGAAATCTGAAAAATTTTCAAATGCTGTTTTGAGGGTGAAGATCGCATCTTTTGGGATTTTCAGTACCAGAAAATGTCCGTTTTTTTGAAAACTTTAAATCCTCATAACTCGTGAAGGAATGCACCTAGAGGGCTAAAAATTGCATTTCTGTAATCTAGAGAGTCAGACCTTTCCAATGATGTATGATTTGTATACATTCGAGAAAAATAAAATTTTGTAATTTTGGTCGAAATCTGAAAAATTTTCAATTGCTGTTTAGAGGGTGAAGATCGCATCTTTTGGGATTTTCAGTACCAGAAAAATTTCCATTTTTTTGAAAACAATTTTGAATACAATGATGTATGATTTGTATATATCCGAGAAAAATAAAATTTTGAAATTTTGGTCGAAATCTGAAAAATTTTCAATTGCTGTTTAGAGGGTGAAGATCGCATCTTTTGGGATTTTCAGTACCAGAAAAATTTCCATTTTTTTGAAAACAATTTTGAATACAATGATGTATGATTTGTATATATCCGAGAAAAATAAAATTTTGAAATTTTGGTCGAAATCTGAAAAATTTTCAAATGCTGTTTTGAGGGTGAAGATCGCATCTTTTGGGATTTTCAGTACCAGAAAAATGTCCGTTTTTTTGAAAACTTTAAATGCTCATAACTCGTGAAAGAATGCACCTAGAGGGCTAAAAATTGCATTTCTGTAATCTAGAGAGTCAGACCTTTCCAATGATGTCTGATTTGTAAATACATATTCGAGAAAAATAAAATTTTGAAATTTTGGTCGAAATCTGAAAAATTTTCAAATGCTGTTTAGAGGGTGAAGATCGCATCTTTTGGGATTTTCGGTACCAGAAAATGTCCGTTTTTTTGAAAACTTTAAATCCTCATAACTCGTGAAGGAATGCACCTAGAGGGCTAAAAATTGCATTTCTGTAATCTAGAGAGTCAGACCTTTCCAATGATGTATGATTTGTATATACTCGAGAAAAATAAAATTTTGAAATTTTGGTCGAAATCTGAAAAATTTTCAAATGCTGTTTTGAGGGTGAAGATCGCATCTTTTGGGATTTTCAGTACCAGAAAAATGTCCATATTTTTGAAAACGTTAAATGCTCATAACTCGTGAAGGAATGCACCTAGAGGGCTAAAAATTGCATTTCTGTAATCTAGAGAGTCAGACCTTTCCAATGATGTATGATTTGTATATATTCGAGAAAAAGAAAATTTTGAAATTTTGGTCGAAATCTGAAAAATTTTCAAATGCTGTTTTGAGGGTGAAGATCGCATCTTTTGGGATTTTCAGTACCAGAAAAATGTCCGTTTTTTTGAAAACTTTAAATCCTCATAACTCGTGAAGGAATGCACCTAGAGGGCTAAAAATTGCATTTCTGTAATCTAGAGAGTCAGACCTTTCCAATGATGTATGATTTGTATATATTCGAGAAAAATAAAATTTTGAAATTTTGGTCGAAATCTGAAAAATTTTCAAATGCTGTTTTGAGGGTGAAGATCGCATCTTTTGGGATTTTCGAAATCTGAAAAATTTTCAAATTCTGTTTAGAGGGTGAAGATCGCATCTTTTGGGATTTTCAGTACCAGAAAAATTTCCGTTTTTTTGAAAACTTTAAATCCTCATAACTCGTGAAGGAATGCACCTAGAGGGCTAAAAATTGCATTTCTGTAATCTAGAGAGTCAGACCTTTCCAATGATGTATGATTTGTATATATTCGAGAAAAAGAAAATTTTGAAATTTTGGTCGAAATCTGAAAAATTTTCAAATGCTGTTTTGAGGGTGAAGATCGCATCTTTTGGGATTTTCAGTACCAGAAAAATGTCCGTTTTTTTGAAAACTTTAAATCCTCATAACTCGTGAAGGAATGCACCTAGAGGGCTAAAAATTGCATTTCTGTAATCTAGAGAGTCAGACCTTTCCAATGATGTATGATTTGTATATATTCGAGAAAAATAAAATTTTGAAATTTTGGTCGAAATCTGAAAAATTTTCAAATGCTGTTTTGAGGGTGAAGATCGCATCTTTTGGGATTTTCGAAATCTGAAAAATTTTCAAATGCTGTTTAGAGGGTGAAGATCGCATCTTTTGGGATTTTCAGTACCAGAAAAATGTCCGTATTTTTGAAAACTTTAAATCCTCATAACTCGTGAAGGAATGCACGTAGAGGGCTAAAAATTGCATTTCTGTAATCTAGAGAGTCAGACCTTTCCAATGATGTATGATTTGTATATATTCGAGAAAAATAAAATTTTGAAATTTTGGTCGAAATCTGAAAAATTTTCAAATGCTGTTTTGAGGGTGAAGATCGCATCTTTTGGGATTTTCAGTACCAGAAAAATGTCCGTTTTTTTGAAAACTTTAAATGCTCATAACTCGTGAAGGAATGCACCTAGAGGGCTAAAAATTGCATTTCTGTAATCTAGAGAGTCAGACCTTTCCAATGATGTATGATTTGTATATATTCGAGAAAAATAAAATTTTGAAATTTTGGTCGAAATCTGAAAAATTTTCAAATGCTGTTTTGAGGGTGAAGATCGCATCTTTTGGGATTTTCAGTACCAGAAAAATGTCCGTTTTTTTGAAAACTTTAAATCCTCATAACTCGTGAAGGAATGCACCTAGAGGGCTAAAAATTGCATTTCTGTAATCTAGAGAGTCAGACCTTTCCAATGATGTATGATTTGTATATATCCGAGAAAAATAAAATTTTGAAATTTTGGTCGAAATCTGAAAAATTTTCAAATGCTGTTTTGAGGGTGAAGATCGCATCTTTTGGGATTTTCAGTACCAGAAAAATGTCCGTTTTTTTGAAAACTTTAAATGCTCATAACTCGTGAAGGAATGCACCTAGAGGGCTAAAAATTGCATTTCTGTAATCTAGAGAGTCAGACCTTTCCAATGATGTATGATTTGTATATATTCGAGAAAAATAAAATTTTGAAATTTTGGTCGAAATCTGAAAAATTTTCAAATGCTGTTTTGAGGGTGAAGATCGCATCTTTTGGGATTTTCAGTACCAGAAAAATGTCCGTTTTTTTGAAAACTTTAAATGCTCATAACTCGTGAAGGAATGCACCTAGAGGGCTAAAAATTGCATTTCTGTAATCTAGAGAGTCAGACCTTTCCAATGATGTATGATTTGTATATATTCGAGAAAAAGGAAATTTTGAAATTTTGGTCGAAATCTGAAAAATTTTCAAATGCTGTTTTGAGGGTGAAGATCGCATCTTTTGGGATTTTCAGTACCAGAAAAATGTCCGCTTTTTTTGAAAACTTTAAATCCTCATAACTCGTGAAGGAATGCACCTAGAGGGCTAAAAATTGCATTTCTGTAATCTAGAGAGTCAGACCTTTCCAATGATGTATGATTTGTATATATTCGAGAAAAATAAAATTTTGAAATTTTGGTCGAAATCTGAAAAATTTTCAAATGCTGTTTTGAGGGTGAAGATCGCATCTTTTGGGATTTTCAGTACCAGAAAAATGTCCGTTTTTTTGAAAACTTTAAATGCTCATAACTCGTGAAGGAATGCACCTAGAGGGCTAAAAATTGCATTTCTGTAAACTAGAGAGTCAGACCTTTCCAATGATGTATGATTTGTATATATCCGAGAAAAATAAAATTTTGAAATTTTGGTCGAAATCTGAAAAATTTTCAAATGCTGTTTTGAGGGTGAAGATCGCATCTTTTGGGATTTTCAGTACCAGAAAAATGTCCGTTTTTTTGAAAACTTTAAATCCTCATAACTCGTGAAGGAATGCACCTAGAGGGCTAAAAATTGCATTTCTGTAATCTAGAGAGTCAGACCTTTCCAATGATGTATGATTTGTATATATCCGAGAAAAATAAAATTTTGAAATTTTGGTCGAAATCTGAAAAATTTTCAAATGCTGTTTTGAGGGTGAAGATCGCATCTTTTGGGATTTTCAGTACCAGAAAAATGTCCGTTTTTTTTGAAAACTTTAAATCCTCATAACTCGTGAAGGAATGCACCTAGAGGGCTAAAAATTGCATTTCTGTAATCTAGAGAGTCAGACCTTTCCAATGATGTATGATTTGTATATATCCGAGAAAAATAAAATTTTGAAATTTTCGTCGAAATCTGAAAAATTTTCAAATGCTGTTTTGAGGGTGAAGATCGCATCTTTTGGGATTTTCAGTACCAGAAAAATGTCCGTTTTTTTGAAAACTTTAAATGCTCATAACTCGTGAAGGAATGCACCTAGAGGGCTAAAAATTGCATTTCTGTAATCTAGAGAGTCAGACCTTTCCAATGATGTATGATTTGTATATATTCGAGAAAAATAAAATTTTGAAATTTTCGTCGAAATCTGAAAAATTTTCAAATGCTGTTTTGAGGGTGAAGATCGCATCTTTTGGGATTTTCAGTACCAGAAAAATTTCCATTTTTTTGAAAACTTTAAATGCTCATAACTCGTGAAGGAATGCACCTAGAGGGCTAAAAATTGCATTTCTGTAATCTAGAGAGTCAGACCTTTCCAATGATGTATGATTTGTATATATCCGAGAAAAATAAAATTTTGAAATTTTGGTCGAAATCTGAAAAATTTTCAAATGCTGTGTAACAAAACCGAGGTGTTGTCGGCTGGATTCCCTAACGGTAAACTAGGTCTTACCACGTAGAGGTATAAATACATACCAGGCCACTAGTCTCCTTTGGGAATCCGACCACTCCTCCCTATACCACCGTTACAACCCCATGCCTACAGGAAACATGAGGCTGATCCGGGCAGCAAGGAGGAGAGGGTGTCCAGGCTACGGTTGCGTGGCATGCTTGCATTGCACAAACTGGCTCGTCGGCGGGGGGGTTCTTGCTACCGCAGCACTGGACTGTCGTTACGACTTCATGCCGGATAAAAGTAAAATAAAAAAAGTTGGTTCATGTATATAATACTGAGACCCAAATCCGTTCCAATAGAAGGGTGTGATTCCTAGAGGGGGGGAGAGAGACCATGATATCGTTGTCTCTCCGGAGGATTTAACCCACCCAATGTATCGACAGATACCACCATGGTTACTGCTTCCTCCAATGTTATGCAGTAACCCCAGACCTGATATTACACCAGCTTACCACTTCACCATTTCATCGACACTTCAGTAGCGAGTCACCTCCACCTCAAGCTTCAGGATTAAGACTCCATCTTAATCGAAATTCATGTTCAAATCAAATGTAACACAATTGATAGCGAATTTAACTTCCCTTCTAAAAAAATAAGAACGTCAATCATTCAAAATAAAGAAACCCAATGCAGGTAGAATCCATGTAAAGAAAAAAGTCAACGACATCAGTTTCATCAAAAAGAGTTACAATCGTTGTTTTATTGTCGTTGGCCAAGCATTGTGTTTACAAAAATAAATATATAAAAATAATTTAGAAATAAAGAAAAAAAAATGTAATAATAATTTCAGGTAGGGGTGGTAACCCTAACTGTTGCAAAAAAATTTCAAAAAAAAACAATTTAACTTTATTAATAATTTTTCCTTCAATTGTAGGTTTTTGTATTTTCAATTATATAAAAAAAAAAATGTTTAGCGCAGTCATGGAAATAATTGTTACCGTAAGTATCTTTAACTGTATTATTTATTTAGTTTATTTTCCCACTTTTATTTTTTTTTTTTATTTATTTATTTTGACTTTTTTTTTTGTTGTTTCTTTTTTTTATTTTATTCTTTTATTTTAAATTTATTTGTATATCAACTTTTTTTTTTTTCAGTGTAGTTAAAATAAAAAGGTAATATGAATGTAGGTATGTATATCAAAACAAATCCAAAATCATTATGAAGGTAAGTGTGGTATTAAAATATAGAAAAAAAAAACTTACTTTGTCATCCGAATATCGCCACTGCCAAGGAGGTGCACCGCTTTGGAGTACTTATCCTATAGTATGACGTGCTGTAATTGAATTAAGTTTATTTTGTCTTGTTTTGATTATAGGGAATTTTTTTGTTGTTTTGAATTGTTTTTTTTTTTTCTCAAAAATAAATTATTTCCATCACTATGTATTTCTTTATGATTTGATAAATTATTTGTAGTATTATTTTTTTCTTCTTAATTAATAATGGCCACTTTTCATTTCCTTTATATAAAAAAAAAATTGATTGTTTAACACTTAGAAATTAAGACACTAACGACACACTAGACACAAGAGGAAGGAAGGAACAGGGGGTAGGCACCAGCTTACAAAAGGTAGGTATTGATAGGTAGATTTATGATGAGAACACTTTGGACACAATTTTTTTTTCTTGCACAAGGTAAGTAATTTTTGTAGGGTGTTGCTCCGTCGATGTCAGGTTAGTCCTCCGGTAAGTATTTGGGTTTCTCTTCGATTTCTTCAGGTAAGTAGGTTTTCCAGGTATGTATATTCCAGGTAAGTGTATTCCAGGTAAGTATTTATATATAAAAAAAAGAAATGCTTTTTTTTATTTTTATTTTCTTTACTTTTTTTTTTCCAGGTTCAGGTGAGTGTTTTTTTTTTCTTTTAGTTTTTATTTTATTTTAATTTTTTTTTCTTTTTTTTCAGATTAGGTAAGAAAAAAAAATTGGTAGGTTTTCTAAGTTGGTAGGGATAACTTTTTTTTTTGTGAGCAGAGGGGTTGAAAAGGTTTATTTTTTATAGGGTATGTTTCGGACTTTAATTTTGCCGAGCACCAATAGTTTTCCTATATTCTTTTTTTTTTTTAGGAAATGGAATGCACATGAAATTTATATGGCACACTGTTTTTTTTTGTCACTGCTTAGGTATTTTTGTTGTTGAATTTATTATTCTATAGTTTACAATTAAATTGAAGCACTTATCTATAGCGCGCGATAATAAGGTTTTTCTGTTTTTTTTTAAATGTTTTTTTTTTTCTTTTACTTTACTATAAAAATTGCGAATTTATAATTTCGACTTAACTTTTTTTTTGTATCGACCCGCACTGCTAAAGCTTATCCACCAACTGTCCTTTGCTATGCAAAAGAAAGTTATTCTTTCCTAAGCTGCATATTGACTCCGCCTCTTTTACAGCAGTTTAAAGTTGAAACTTTCGGTATTTTTCCAAGTTCGTTGACTTGATCATGTCAGGCCACTAAGGATTAGCGGTCTTTCTAATAGAAATGTTAGATTTTGTGCAATTTGACTAAATTAGGTATGCACATACTCCATGTGGAGTGCCGATATTTTGTGGCAAGCAATACCCCGTTTTCTCAAATTATTAGAATTATTCAATTTTGATGTTATTATAGTCCAGGTGGTTGAGTTATTATTATCAATATTATTATTATTATTATTATTATTATTATTATTATTATTATTATTATTATTATTATTATTATTATTATTATTATTATTATTATTATTATTATTATTATTATTATTATTATTATTATTATTATTATTATTATTATTATTATTATTATTATTATTATTATTATTATTATTATTATTATTATTATTATTATTATTATTATTATTATTATTATTATTATTATTATTATTATTATTATTATTATTATTATTATTATTATTATTATTATTATTATTATTATTATTATTATTATTATTATTATTATTATTATTATTATTATTATTATTATTATTATTATTATTATTATTATTATTATTATTATTATTATTATTATTATTATTATTATTATTATTATTATTATTATTATTATTATTATTATTATTATTATTATTATTATTATTATTATTATTATTATTATTATTATTATTATTATTATTATTATTATTATTTAACAAATCTATTTGCCGTTTCCCACAAAGCTTCGTCTTTCAGCGAGATCGTTCGAGTTGAAAGAGGAAGAAAAGAAACAATCCGGTTACTTTGATCGAGTCTCATGCGCTGACTGTTGCCGGGCCTTCAAAGAATTCATTTTTTTAGATCTTTGCAGTGATAAATTCCAACTTTTTTCCCATTGAGGTCCTCCAGCTCGTAAAGATTATTTCCAACTATTTTTGAAATTCTCATTTTGATGAATTTCGGACCTAGCTTAGCACAGAATTTCTTTGACCCATCACTTAAAGCGAAATTCCTGCGAAAGACCACATCTCCGATCGTAAACTTTACATCCTTGCTCCTCAGATTATAAGCGTTTTCGTATTTATTATGAGCATTAGCGAGAGAGTTTTTTATATAAGCGTGTAGTATGTTCATATGTGCAGCTTTGGTAACGATATCGATGTTTGAGTTATTAAGTCCATTAAGTTTACGGAGCAATTTATAGTCGGAGCCATGTTCCACGCGGCTTTGTCCAAATAGGGCTTCATACGGAGACATGTTTATTGCCGAGTGAACTGTTGTACGAAGGGCACTAGCTATCGACTGTAAATTACTGTCCCAGTTTCTTTGATCAGGATCAATGTAGGCTCTAATAGCTGCGAGAATCGACCTATTAACCCTCTCGCTAGCGTTGGCTTGAGGTGAATAGGCGGCGGTCCGGACATGGTTTATCCCTAGCATCGACATGCACTTCACAAACTCATGGCTAATAAATTGTCTGCCGTTATCGGAGAGTATGGTTTCTGGAACTCCAAAGACGCAGAACACCTGTTCTCGCAAAAACTTTAATACGGTATCGGTTGTTGCTTTTCGAAGAGCTTTTACGACCACAAACTTGGTCAACTGGTCCAACGCAATCACAATGTGAGTGTTGCCGTCCCTCGAGCGTGGATACGGGCCCAAGAAATCGATGTACAACATCTGGAATGGTCTCTCAGCCATAAATGCTTTGCCCATCGGAGGTCTTAGCGTGGCATTTGGGGCTTTCGAGGCCTTACAGATGTCGCACATCCCGATAAACGCCTTTACCTGGGCTGCCATGTTTGGCCAGAAGAATTGTTGTTGTAGTCGATATAAAGTTTTAGCAATTCCTCCATGCGAAGCCCGAGGTGGTCGATGGGCCAGAGCGATCAAGCGTTCCGTCAGAGGTTCTGGAACCCAAAGCTTCCAAACTTGGTCATCCTCTACGGGATTCCCTGTACAATGTTTGACCTTCTTGTAGACGAAATTTTCCGACACTTGAAGGTCAGGTAGCTTTTCCTTTTGTTCTTTGATGCTGTCTATGAGCTTGAGGTATTCCGTAGATTTAAAACTAGGATCCTCAAGATCAATATGCAACACATCATAGGGATCTTTCAACATCGATACATCGCAAACCAGTGTGTCCACCCCATGCACTCGTGAAAGTGCATCGGGTACGACGTTCTGGGATCCTTTGCGGTGCTCGATGGTGAAATCGAATCCTTGAAGCTTTAAGCTCCATCTCGCTAACCGACCACTAAGGTCTCTCTGGTTCATCAACCACTTCAAACTCGCATGGTCCGTCACAATTTTAAAGGCATGTCCTTCGACGTAAGCTCTAAACTTCTGAACTCCCATGACAGCAGCCAGACATTCACGCTCGGTCACATTGTAATTACGCTCGGCCGAGTTGAGTTTCTGAGAGTGGTAATATATAGGTCGTTCGTTTCCACTCTCGTCCATTTGGCTAAGCACACAACCAATTCCGGTATTTGAAGCATCGCAGAGTATAATGAACTCCTTTGAGAAATCCGGATTCACCAGGAGCGGAGCAGTAGTCAGGGCCGCCTTTAATTTGTTAAAAGCATCGATCGCATCTTCAGTGAAAGCAAACTTTTTCCCTTTCTTCAGCGTATCGGTGATAGGAGCTGATACAGAAGAGAAGTCTCTCACAAAACGTCGGTACCATCCCGCCATTCCCAAGAATCGCCGCACTTGTTTTGCCGAAGTCGGAGTGGGAAAATCTGCTATGGCGGCTACCTTGTCTGGATCCGTCTTCAGGCAACCATCTCCAACAATATATCCTAGATACTTTAATTCCTTAAAGCAGAATTTTGACTTCTGGACGTTCATTGTCAATCCCGCATCCTTCAGCCGACCGGCCAAAATCTCCAGCAACTGAATATGCTCCTCGAAAGTGCTTGATACAACCAACAAGTCGTCCAGGTACGGAAAGATTTTCTCTCTCAGTTGATGCGGAACCACCTTGTCCATTAATCTGACCATGCGTTGAGGTGCATTGCAGAGGCCAAAGGGCATAACCGTAAACTGCAACAGGGGCATACCGGGCACAGTAAACGCCGTCTTTTCCCGCGACGATTTCTCAAGCGGGATCTGCCAAAAAGCATCTTTCAGATCCACACTTGAAATGAAATGTGTATCAGGTAGACGCGATAGCAACCCTTCTATATGAGAAAGTGGATACGCATCTTTCTTTGTCTTGGCGTTGACCTTCCTGTAGTCCAGGCATAAGCGATTTTTGCCGGGCTTACGCACTAGAACTACAGGAGAGCTCCACGCGCTGGTACTTTCCTCGATAACTCCGAGTTTAAGCATACGTTCCAATTCCTCATATAGCAGTTTCTGTACCGCTGGAGAAATCGGGTAATGGCGCTGTTTAATGGGCTCTGCATCACCTGTATCAATCGTATGTACCTCTAGCGTAGTTTTTCCTAAGCCTTCAACAGCAGAGGATGGGAACAAGCTAATGGCATCTTTTAACCGTTTGGACTGTTGTTCGGTTAATATATGGGCATTCGGATCTGTTTCTTTCAGTTTTGTTTCATTTGTGCAAGAGATTTCGGAGATCAGCTGAGGAGCGATATCAAACTCTCTCCAGAAGTCGATCCCCAGGTATAGTTTCTGCTGCAAGGACGGAACCACATAAAGAGGAATTGTTTTCTTCATCCCTTTATAGGTAACCTCCGCACAGACTCTTCCCACAATGGCTTGGTTCTTTCCGTCCGCGGTCTTCACTTCGGAAGAAAGTTTCGAGATGTGCTGGTCGTGTTTTCGAAGAAATTCGATGCAATCCGAGCCTAAGCAGCTTATGCTGGCCCCACTATCGAGAAGCCCTTGCAGAGGCTCTCCAAAAATATGCACCATCGCGTAGGGTCGCGGATCTTCCGAGCTGCATAAAGTAGTGGCTTCAATGGCTTGGTGCACCTTCTTCTTCTCCCGAAACTTCTTCCTCAGCTTAGCCACTTTTTCGGAAACGACGGTATTTTGGTCACCAAAGATCCTTCTACGCACGTCGAGATAATTTTGGAGCCTTTCGTGTAAGGTTTTGAGTGGTCGTCTGGGAGCAACGGGTGGTTGTTGATCTTCAATTTTAGGGGGTTGGCAAGGACGTTGTAAAACTCTGAGGGCTGGCACAGGTGTTGGTGGTGAAGCAGAGTTGGTGACTGGAACGGACTCAGCACTGCAGGGGGATAGAGGAGGAATAGCAGGCCATTTTACTGAGCATCCGGGTTCTTCTCCAGAGAGCAATTCCCCCGGGGCTTCAAACTGCTCTTTGGCTCGTTTCCCGAGCATCGAGGACATTGCGGAGAGGTGATATTGTCCCAGCCACACTTATAACAGAAGAGGGACCTCTGTGGGTCAGGGCATTCGAAAAATGAATGGCCCTTACCCTTGCAATTCCAACAAGTGAAATTGCGAGTATCCCTTTCTTTCCTAGGGTGGAATGCCTCTATCTCGGGAACAAAATCCTGTTCCTCCCTTTCCTCAGCAACGAGCTCGGAGACAGCGCTTCTACGTGGAGGTGGTGTTGGTCCAATTCGTGGCTTTAGCGCTCCGGCTTCACGGTCGAGAAGGTATTTTTCCACTTTCCGACAGACATGGACCATTTGTGCTAAGGTACTGGTGTTGAACGTAATCAGTAGTAATCCCATTTGTCGTCTAACGTTGTTTTTAAGAATGTCAATAATTTCAGTGTCTGTCTTAGGAACTCTCAACCTACTGTTCAGTTTTTGTATTGCCGTGTAAAAGTCGTCAAAAGTTTCGTTCTGGCCCATATGTCTGTCGTACAGCTTTCTCGACAGCTCCGAATCCGTTTCCAGACTCCTAAACTGCTCCACTAGTGCGTTCCTCAATGTAAGCCAGGGTACATCCGGGTTCGCCTTCACGTAAACCCAAAACCAGGTTTCAACTCCACCAGAGATGAAATGATGGAAGTTGATGACGATCTCATCCCAGGTCGCGTTGTAGCTTACTTTTAGCCTCTCTAGCCGGAACAAAAAGTCATCAACGGTCATTGCTTTGTTGTCGAATTTCAGCCCCCATTTGTGAAAGTTTTGTGGTCTAACCGAACGTTGCACTGGCCGAGTGGTGTTGACGGGGTCACTCAAGGTCAGGTTGTGTAGTTGGCGCAGAAATTCATCCATGTTGGAGTGATCAGCTGCTGCGTTTCCACGTGGAGGTGAGCGAGGTCGAAATGGAGTTCCATTCCGCGTTGGCGATCGGTTGTCGGATGAAAATCTTGGTGGAACATTGACGGCATTAGAAGAATGGTGCGGTTCCTCGCGTTGAGTTTTACTTCGCGGTGAAGGTCGAGGTATGACTTCAGGTGTTGGTTCCATCAGCTTCTCACGCACTATCCCTGCCAGCTCGTCTCGCAACGCGTTCCTGGTTCGCTCCATCTCCCCCGTGAAGAACCGAAAATCTTCAGCCCGGCTCGCACCAACTGCAGCAGTGACCACATCCTGGATATACTCGGTTAACTGTTCCTCAGTTGCACCGCCTAACGATTCGCGTGGTCTTGGAGTAGGTAATGGTCGCCTACTCTGAGAAATCCCACCCATAGCTTGCGCTAGCAAGGATGAAGCTCCCTCGCTACTCCTTGCCCCATCTAAGGACTGTCGCGGAGGTGGTAGAGGTGGACTCTTAGCTGTGGCTGCTAGGTCTGCAAATGAGTCGGTAAGCAAGCCTGACCGTAGAGCACGTCCTACCGCGGGGTTCTTCGCCTTGCCCTTTGGCATTTTACTTGGCATGTTGAAGATCAAAATTACAAATCAGTTAAATAAGGAAAGGAATTTAAAAAAAAATTTTAAAGTTTTTTGATTTCAAAAATATGAATTTAAAAAAAAAATAAAATTAAAATAAAAAAAAAATTAATGAAAAATGAAAATATTATTAAAAATTTAAAGAAAAAAAATCAAAAATCTCAAATATTAAATTTATGTAAATTCACTTTAAGTTTCAAAAAAAAAAAATTCAGTGTCCAATCGAAATGATCGAAATTACATACGCTAAATTATAGAAAGGATTTTAAATTAGAAAAAAAATTAAAGTTTTTGAATTCAAAATTGGAATAAAATAAAATATAAAAAAAAATAATGATAAAAAAAAAATCTATGAAAAATGAAAATAATAATGAAATAAAAATTTAAAAAAAATTTTAGTATTAGTTCATTAAAAAAAATTTTTCAGAACTAAAACGAAAGTAAAAAGTTTATATAAAAAAAAATAGATAAAAAGAATAATCAAAAAAAATTATTTTGTAAAAGTTCACAAAAAGTTCATATAAGAATCGAGGTGGAAGTGACACAACCCTATGAAGGATCTGAAGTAAGAATGATGATGAAGGCTGGCACCCCCCCAAGGAATCACTTAAGTTTGATCAGGATACAAGCAAACACCCTGCTTTCACAATAATGCATTCTGGACCTGGATCGTATGTCAGTGCTAATGCTTGCTTTGTTCAACTAGCTTTAAAGCCAATTCACAGACAAGCCGCAAGACACTTCACGAATAAAAAGAAATAAACTTAAAAGGCAAAAAAAAAACTTGAACAACTGAAGTCGGACTAGGTCTCCATACTTAGGCTTCAAATTTTTGAATGTCAAGTGTAAGTGATGTAATATATTTATTGTTTCGCGAAATCGCAACTGCGTAACTGTGGATCACCAGATCCAATTTACCGGACGTTCCGTGAAAAGCAACAAAATTAAAAAAAGAAAGATAAAATAAAAATGTTCATTCAAATTCAATTTTAGGAACACAGCTGCATAAAGTGGGGTAATTAAACCCCTTTATCGGTTGTCCCAGCAAAGAACATCAAAACTTTTTTTTTTTTTAAAAGGTGTTTCTATAAAAAAAACCAAAACATTTTCCATTGTCCAAGGTCCAAAATACACTAAGTGTCCGCAGTATGTACACCGCTGCATTCCGACCAAACTACCCTTCAAGATGTTTTAAATTTGAACGAATCGGGCCCCACGTTGGGCGCCACCTGTAACAAAACCGAGGTGTTGTCGGCTGGATTCCCTAACGGTAAACTAGGTCTTACCACGTAGAGGTATAAATACATACCAGGCCACTAGTCTCCTTTGGGAATCCGACCACTCCTCCCTATACCACCGTTACAACCCCATGCCTACAGGAAACATGAGGCTGATCCGGGCAGCAAGGAGGAGAGGGTGTCCAGGCTACGGTTGCGTGGCATGCTTGCATTGCACAAACTGGCTCGTCGGCGGGGGGGTTCTTGCTACCGCAGCACTGGACTGTCGTTACGACTTCATGCCGGATAAAAGTAAAATAAAAAAAGTTGGTTCATGTATATAATACTGAGACCCAAATCCGTTCCAATAGAAGGGTGTGATTCCTAGAGGGGGGGAGAGAGACCATGATATCGTTGTCTCTCCGGAGGATTTAACCCACCCAATGTATCGACAGATACCACCATGGTTACTGCTTCCTCCAATGTTATGCAGTAACCCCAGACCTGATATTACACCAGCTTACCACTTCACCATTTCATCGACACTTCAGTAGCGAGTCACCTCCACCTCAAGCTTCAGGATTAAGACTCCATCTTAATCGAAATTCATGTTCAAATCAAATGTAACACAATTGATAGCGAATTTAACTTCCCTTCTAAAAAAATAAGAACGTCAATCATTCAAAATAAAGAAACCCAATGCAGGTAGAATCCATGTAAAGAAAAAAGTCAACGACATCAGTTTCATCAAAAAGAGTTACAATCGTTGTTTTATTGTCGTTGGCCAAGCATTGTGTTTACAAAAATAAATATATAAAAATAATTTAGAAATAAAGAAAAAAAAATGTAATAATAATTTCAGGTAGGGGTGGTAACCCTAACTGTTGCAAAAAAATTTCAAAAAAAAACAATTTAACTTTATTAATAATTTTTCCTTCAATTGTAGGTTTTTGTATTTTCAATTATATAAAAAAAAAAATGTTTAGCGCAGTCATGGAAATAATTGTTACCGTAAGTATCTTTAACTGTATTATTTATTTAGTTTATTTTCCCACTTTTATTTTTTTTTTTTATTTATTTATTTTGACTTTTTTTTTTTGTTGTTTCTTTTTTTTATTTTATTCTTTTATTTTAAATTTATTTGTATATCAACTTTTTTTTTTTTCAGTGTAGTTAAAATAAAAAGGTAATATGAATGTAGGTATGTATATCAAAACAAATCCAAAATCATTATGAAGGTAAGTGTGGTATTAAAATATAGAAAAAAAAAACTTACTTTGTCATCCGAATATCGCCACTGCCAAGGAGGTGCACCGCTTTGGAGTACTTATCCTATAGTATGACGTGCTGTAATTGAATTAAGTTTATTTTGTCTTGTTTTGATTATAGGGAATTTTTTTGTTGTTTTGAATTGTTTTTTTTTTTTCTCAAAAATAAATTATTTCCATCACTATGTATTTCTTTATGATTTGATAAATTATTTGTAGTATTATTTTTTTCTTCTTAATTAATAATGGCCACTTTTCATTTCCTTTATATAAAAAAAAAATTGATTGTTTAACACTTAGAAATTAAGACACTAACGACACACTAGACACAAGAGGAAGGAAGGAACAGGGGGTAGGCACCAGCTTACAAAAGGTAGGTATTGATAGGTAGATTTATGATGAGAACACTTTGGACACAATTTTTTTTTCTTGCACAAGGTAAGTAATTTTTGTAGGGTGTTGCTCCGTCGATGTCAGGTTAGTCCTCCGGTAAGTATTTGGGTTTCTCTTCGATTTCTTCAGGTAAGTAGGTTTTCCAGGTATGTATATTCCAGGTAAGTGTATTCCAGGTAAGTATTTATATATAAAAAAAAGAAATGCTTTTTTTTATTTTTATTTTCTTTACTTTTTTTTTTCCAGGTTCAGGTGAGTGTTTTTTTTTTCTTTTAGTTTTTATTTTATTTTAATTTTTTTTTCTTTTTTTTCAGATTAGGTAAGAAAAAAAAATTGGTAGGTTTTCTAAGTTGGTAGGGATAACTTTTTTTTTTGTGAGCAGAGGGGTTGAAAAGGTTTATTTTTTATAGGGTATGTTTCGGACTTTAATTTTGCCGAGCACCAATAGTTTTCCTATATTCTTTTTTTTTTTTAGGAAATGGAATGCACATGAAATTTATATGGCACACTGTTTTTTTTTGTCACTGCTTAGGTATTTTTGTTGTTGAATTTATTATTCTATAGTTTACAATTAAATTGAAGCACTTATCTATAGCGCGCGATAATAAGGTTTTTCTGTTTTTTTTTAAATGTTTTTTTTTTCTTTTACTTTACTATAAAAATTGCGAATTTATAATTTCGACTTAACTTTTTTTTTGTATCGACCCGCACTGCTAAAGCTTATCCACCAACTGTCCTTTGCTATGCAAAAGAAAGTTATTCTTTCCTAAGCTGCATATTGACTCCGCCTCTTTTACAGCAGTTTAAAGTTGAAACTTTCGGTATTTTTCCAAGTTCGTTGACTTGATCATGTCAGGCCACTAAGGATTAGCGGTCTTTCTAATAGAAATGTTAGATTTTGTGCAATTTGACTAAATTAGGTATGCACATACTCCATGTGGAGTGCCGATATTTTGTGGCAAGCAATACCCCGTTTTCTCAAATTATTAGAATTATTCAATTTTGATGTTATTATAGTCCAGGTGGTTGAGTTATTATTATCAATATTATTATTATTATTATTATTATTATTATTATTATTATTATTATTATTATTATTATTATTATTATTATTATTATTATTATTATTATTATTATTATTATTATTATTATTATTATTATTATTATTATTATTATTATTATTATTATTATTATTATTATTATTATTATTATTATTATTATTATTATTATTATTATTATTATTATTATTATTATTATTATTATTATTATTATTATTATTATTATTATTATTATTATTATTATTATTATTATTATTATTATTATTATTATTATTATTATTATTATTATTATTATTATTATTATTATTATTATTATTATTATTATTATTATTATTATTATTATTATTATTTAACAAATCTATTTGCCGTTTCCCACAGCTGTTTTGAGGGTGAAGATCGCATCTTTTGGGATTTTCAGTACCAGAAAAATGTCCGTTTTTTTGAAAACTTTAAATGCTCATAACTCGTGAAGGAATGCACCTAGAGGGCTAAAAATTGCATTTCTGTAATCTAGAGAGTCAGACCTTTCCAATGATGTATGATTTGTATATATTCGAGAAAAAGAAAATTTTGAAATTTTGGTCGAAATCTGAAAAATTTTCAAATGCTGTTTTGAGGGTGAAGATCGCATCTTTTGGGATTTTCAGTACCAGAAAAATGTCCGTTTTTTTGAAAACTTTAAATCCTCATAACTCGTGAAGGAATGCACCTAGAGGGCTAAAAATTGCATTTCTGTAATCTAGAGAGTCAGACCTTTCCAATGATGTATGATTTGTATATATTCGAGAAAAATAAAATTTTGAAATTTTGGTCGAAATCTGAAAAATTTTCAAATGCTGTTTTGAGGGTGAAGATCGCATTTCTGTAAACTAGAGAGTCAGACCTTTCCAATGATGTATGATTTGTATATATTCGAGAAAAATAAAATTTTGAAATTTTGGTCGAAATCTGAAAAATTTTCAAATGCTGGTTTGAGGGTGATGATCGCATCTTTTGGGATTTTCAGTACCAGAAAAATGTCCGTTTTTTTGAAAACTTTAAATGCTCATAACTCGTGAAGGAATGCACCTAGAGGGCTAAAAATTGCATTTCTGTAATCTAGAGAGTCAGACCTTTCCAATGATGTATGATTTGTATATATTCGAGAAAAATAAAATTTTGAAATTTTGGTCGAAATCTGAAAAATTTTCAAATGCTGTTTTGAGGGTGAAGATCGCATCTTTTGGGATTTTCAGTACCAGATGCATTTCTGTAATCTAGAGAGTCAGACCTTTCCAATGATGTATGCTTTGTATATATTCGAGAAAAATAAAATTTTGAAATTTTGGTCGAAATCTGAAAAATTTTCAAATGCTGGTTTGAGGGTGATGATCGCATCTTTTGGGATTTTCAGTACCAGAAAAATGTCCGTTTTTTTGAAAACTTTAAATGCTCATAACTCGTGAAGGAATGCACCTAGAGGGCTAAAAATTGCATTTCTGTAATCTAGAGAGTCAGACCTTTCCAATGATGTATGATTTGTATATATTCGAGAAAAATAAAATTTTGAAATTTTGGTCGAAATCTGAAAAATTTTCAAATGCTGTTTTGAGGGTGAAGATCGCATCTTTTGGGATTTTCAGTACCAGATGCATTTCTGTAATCTAGAGAGTCAGACCTTTCCAATGATGTATGCTTTGTATATATTCGAGAAAAATAAAATTTTGAAATTTTGGTCGAAATCTGAAAAATTTTCAAATGCTGGTTTGAGGGTGATGATCGCATCTTTTGGGATTTTCAGTACCAGAAAAATGTCCGTTTTTTTGAAAACTTTAAATGCTCATAACTCGTGAAGGAATGCACCTAGAGGGCTAAAAATTGCATTTCTGTAATCTAGAGAGTCAGACCTTTCCAATGATGTATGATTTGTATATATTCGAGAAAAATAAAATTTTGAAATTTTGGTCGAAATCTGAAAAATTTTCAAATGCTGTTTTGAGGGTGAAGATCGCATCTTTTGGGATTTTCAGTACCAGATGCATTTCTGTAATCTAGAGAGTCAGACCTTTCCAATGATGTATGCTTTGTATATATTCGAGAAAAATAAAATTTTGAAATTTTGGTCGAAATCTGAAAAATTTTCAAATGCTGTTTTGAGGGTGAAGATCGCATCTTTTGGGATTTTCAGTACCAGATGCATTTCTGTAATCTAGAGAGTCAGACCTTTCCAATGATGTATGCTTTGTATATATTCGAGAAAAATAAAATTTTGAAATTTTGGTCGAAATCTGAAAAATTTTCAAATGCTGTTTTGAGGGTGAAGATCGCATCTTTTGGGATTTTCAGTACCAGAAAAATGTCCGTTTTTTTGAAAACTTTAAATGCTCATAACTCGTGAAGGAATGCATCTAGAGGGCTAAAAATTGCATTTCTGTAATCTAGAGAGTCAGACCTTTCCAATGATGTATGATTTGTATATATTCGAGAAAAATAAAATTTTGAAATTTTGGTCGAAATCTGAAAAATTTTCAAATGCTGTTTTGAGGGTGAAGATCGCATCTTTTGGGATTTTCAGTACCAGAAAAATGTCCGTTTTTTTGAAAACTTTAAATCCTCATAACTCGTGAAGGAATGCACCTAGAGGGCTAAAAATTGCATTTCTGTAATCTAGAGAAAAATAAAATTTTGAAATTTTGGTCGAAATCTGAAAAATTTTCAAATGCTGTTTTGAGGGTGAAGATCGCATCTTTTGGGATTTTCAGTACCAGAAAAATTTCCGTTTTTTTGAAAACTTTATATCCTCATAACTCGTGAAGGAATGCACCTAGAAGGCTAAAAATTGCATTTCTGTAAACTAGAGAGTCAGACCTTTCCAATGATGTATGATTTGTATATATTCGAGAAAAATAAAATTTTGAAATTTTGGTCGAAATCTGAAAAATTTTCAAATGCTGTTTTGAGGGTGAAGATCGCATCTTTTGGGATTTTCAGTACCAGAAAAATGTCCGTTTTTTTGAAAACTTTAAATGCTCATAACTCGTGAAGGAATGCACCTAGAGGGCTAAAAATTGCATTTCTGTAATCTAGAGAGTCAGACCTTTCCAATGATGTATGATTTGTATATATTCGAGAAAAATAAAATTTTGAAATTTTCGTCGAAATCTGAAAAATTTTCAAATGCTGTTTTGAGGGTGAAGATCGCATCTTTTGGGATTTTCAGTACCAGAAAAATGTCCGTTTTTTTGAAAACTTTAAATGCTCATAACTCGCATATTCGAGAAAAATAAAATTTTGAAATTTTGGTCGAAATCTGAAAAATTTTCAAATGCTGTTTTGAGGGTGAAGATCGCATCTTTTGGGATTTTCAGTACCAGAAAAATGTCCGTTTTTTTGAAAACTTTAAATGCAATTTTCAATTGCTGTTTTGAGTGTGAAGATCGCATCTTTTGGGATTTTCGGTACCAGAAAAATGTCCATTTTTTCGAAAACTTTAAATGCTCATAACTCGTAGAGGAATGCACCTAGAGGGCTAAAAATTGCTTTCTGTAATCTAGAGAGTCAGACCTTTCCAATGATGTATGATTTGTATAATATTCGAGTAAAATAAAATTTTGCAATTTTGGTCGAAATCTGAAAAATTTTCAATTGCTGTTTTGAGGGTGGTGGTCAGCCATCAGCCGAATAGGTGGAATAACATGTAGCATATGAAAACATGCACGTGCCGCAACTATTCGGGACTGGTGGAAGTGTGATCATAGACTAATATGATCAGGCTATTTCCACATGTTGGCAACAGGTTGATTCACTGTTCCGTAAAAATAAGAGAATTTCGAGACCAACAACAAGCCTCGGAAACGGACTGATCCCACGACGACAACCCACGCTACGAAAACGGAAAAACGATTTACAAATTTTCTTATGGAACGTACGATCGCTCTGTAAAGCTCGAGCTGCTCAGCAGCTATCCGATACCCTGTCAGAATATAAAGCTGACATAACAGCATTACAAGAAATTAGATTGACAGGGAATGGTGTTTAACAGAAAAGAGATTATGACCTATATTACAGTTGTCATACAAAACACTATGTGCTCGGGGTAGGCTTCTTGGTCAGCGAAAAAATGAAGTCTACCGTCATCGGCCTTAACGCTATAAGCGAAAGACTATGCACCCTTCACGTGCGAGGCAAATTCAAGAACATCAGCCTCATTAACGTTCACGGACCTACGGAGGAGTCCTCAGACGAAGAAAAAAAGACTTATTATGAACAAGTCGAGAGGGCCCTCCATGCCTGTCCAAGGTATGATGTCAAAATCATCCTTGGGAATTTGAACGCTAAAATAGGTCGGGAGCCGGTATTCAGGCATTACGCAGGCACCCATAGTTTGCATGAGAACACTAATGACAATGGACTTCGAGTCCTAGAATTGGCAGCATCGAAAAACATGGTCGTTGCGAGTACCAGGTACCCGCGTAATGATATCTACAAAGCCACCTGGGTATCACCTGATGGAGTCACTCGACACCAAATTGACCACGTGTTGATAGACCGTCGCCACTATTCGAACTTGATGACGGTACGAACGTACCGAGGTGCCAATATCGACTCGGATCACTATCTTGTTGGTATGGTTTTTCGAGGGCGGATTGCCTTGCGAAGACGTATTGCATCCGCGAATCGGGTTCGAATCAACACGGCTGCACTACGCAATGAAAACACCAGTAACACCTTTGGACATGCGTTAGGACTCGCCCTGGAACCACTCGATCCAGGGAGAGTAAGTCCTGGAGCCAGTATGCTGGACGTAGATGAGAAGTGGACACGCCTTAAAAACACTGTCATTAGTACTGCCAACTCCATCTTAGGCAGCAGTCGTAGAAGTCGGAACGACTGGTTTGATGATGAATGCAAGCTAGCGACTGAACGTAAGAATGTTGCGTACCGAGCAATGCAAAAATCTCATAGAACGCGGGCACGCGAAGATGAATATAAAGAGCTCAGAAGAATAGAAAAACGGCTTCACAGACAGAAAAAATCAGTCTGGGAGAAGAACATCATCTGTGATTTAGAAAGAAGCTGAGAGCGAGGTCCACACCAGGCGCGGAAGTTCTACCAATCCGTCCGAAACATGACGCAGTACACACCACGCTGCACTTACTGCAAGGACGGAGAGGGAAATCTGATCACCGATCCCCAAAGCATACTGGAGCGATGGGAAGTGTAGTTTAATGAATTACTAAATGGTCAGCTCACTGCAGAAGTAGAGGCTCCACTACTTCAAGAAGAATACCCTATGTTACCGCCACCACGCATAGAAGAGGTTGAGAAGGCTATAGCCCGGCTTAAGAAAAACAAAGCCCCGGGAGCCGATGGCATACCAGCCGAACTATTCCACCACGGCGGGCCAGCCTTACGCCAAGCAATTCATGATATTATAGTGCACGTATGGGAGCAGGAAGAAATGCCAGAAGACTGGCGAAAAGGTATAATTTGCCCCATACATAAGAAGGGAGATGTCACAACGTGCAGCAATTATAGAGGTATCACGTTGTTGTGTACCGCCTATAAGATACTCTCCTCTATCCTACAAGAACGGATAGCCCCATACGCTAAAACCATAATCGGCCAATATCAGTGTGGTTTCATTCCAGGCAAATCAACAACTGATCAGATCTTTACCCTTAGGCAGGCGAATGGAAAAATGTCTAGAATTTAACATCCCAACATACCATCTGTTTATAGACTTTAAGGCCGCCTATGATAGCATAGTCAGGGTAGAACTTTACAAAGCCATGAGAGAATTCGGCATCCCAAATAAATTGACACGACTTTGTAGGTTGACCATGACCAACGTAACAAGTAAAAATTGCCGGATTGCTATCCAGACCAATCAACATCTTTAATGGACTCCGACAAGGGGATGGTTTGGCCTGCCTCCTCTTCAACCTGGCGTTGGAGAAAGCAATCCGTGACTCTGGCACGGCAACAAGAGGGACCATCGTCAACAGGTCCAGCCAGATACTGGCTTACGCAGACGACATTGACATCATCGGAAGGACCGAACAAGCTGTACACGATTCCTTCATCCAGATCGAGCAGGCGGCACATTAGTGAAGGTAAAACAAAGTACATGGTGGCGTCGAATGCGAGAAGAACAGTTGGTCAAACAATCAAGGTAGGGGAGCACGAATTTGAAGTGGTGCAATCCTTCAAATACCTTGGGTCAACAGTAGCAGCCGATAATAATTTAGAAGAAGAAATACGCGGGCTTCTACTCAATTCCAACAAAGCCTACTACAGTCTGTCAAAGCTTTTCAAATCCAGAAATCTCACCATAACTTCAAAACTGCTGCTGTACAGGACCATGGTCCTGCCAGTACTCACGTTAGTAATCTTGTTATTTCTCATATTTTCTTGTGTTATTTAAAGCAATGCATGTCGGATCAAATTTTGTTAGGAACGTTTTTGATTTTTGTTGGTACGTATTTTGAATAATATTTGGGTGTTGTGGAGTATTTTAAAAATGACATATTAATTTTGTTTTTCTTTCAATTCAAGAACGGGTTAGTTGTTTTATTAAGTCTTGATCTTATCTTAATATGTCTTTGTTTAGATTTTTAGCCGTTAAAGCTTGGATCTGTTATGGCCTTTTCAGATATAAAGCTCAATCTTATAATAAAATTTTATTTATTAAGAAATAATAGTTGTTTTCATTTAATTTCTCAGTTTTTCTAATGAATCTTAAAATTAAAATTATATATGACAAACTCAGCTTATATATAAAAAAAAAATAAAAAGTATATTTGGGAGGACTTTATGCACTTTGTATGGACCGCGGAATTTAGGGATAAATTTTTTATTACTACCAGCTGTTGTATCAATGTTTCGAATCATTACAAAATCTCCTTCTGAAAATGTTACATGTGGTTTATGCATATTTGCATAGTATTCAGACATTTTTTGTTGATGCAACTCTATATCATCGTAAGCTTTCTTTCGTAATGCAGCTAAGTCATGTTCAGAAGTCAAAAATAGTTTTTCGTCTAAATATTCAGAAAGTGTGTCAACTTCACGTCCACGTTGGTTTACACCATATAATAATTGACAAGGAGAAACATTAGTAGTAGAATGAATAGAGTTATTAAGAGCGTATTCAACTCTTATCAAAAGTTTTGACCAATCGGAATGTTTAAATGGTTCAGTAATTTTAGCTAACATAGACTTAAGAATGCGGTTGACACGCTCAACCTGACCATTAGCTTGAGGTGAGGCTGTGGCTATTTTCACGTGTTCAGCATTGTTTTGAAGTAAATATGAACCAAATTCAAGTGACGAAAAACATGAACCACGATCACTAATAACTCGACGAGGTCGACTATAATATTCAAAATACTTATCTAGGCAAGCACATACTTCTTTAGTACTTGTTGAATTTACTGCATATAGTTTTACATGTTTTGTAAAAGCATCTACAATGACAAAAATGTGTTTTCTTTTAGAAATAATTGAGGGGAGAGGTCCAAAATGATCAACATGAATGGTATCGAATGGTATCGAATGGTATAGGTTTTTTTGGAATTTGGTGAAGAGTGCGATTGGAAGAATGTGTTGGCATAGAAAACGTTATGCACTGAACACAATTTCGTACATACTTTTCAATTTTTTCTTTCATTTTTGGAAACCAGTAGTGTAATTTAATTTGGTCTAGACATTTCGAAACACCCATATGACAAAGTTTTTCATGAGACAGCCTTATAATTTGTGATTCCATTTCTTTCGGGACATATAATAATAAACTTCCATTATCCAACTTTCGGTAAACTAAACCATCATCAAGGACAAATTTTGGAACTTCTTCTTTTTCTAACCGTTCGCGTATTCGAACAATATCATCATCTCTGTTTTGAGTTATTTGCAATTGCATGTCTATATCATCTGGGTTAATTACTGAAATAACTTGTTTAAGTTTTTTTAAAGTTTGAACACAGGCTGAAGGATAACGACTCAAAGCATCAACATGACCCATTGAAAGACCACTTCTGTGTTGAATACTGTAATCATAGTTCTCAAGTTCAAGTGCCCAACGAGCTATTCGAGCATTAACACTTTTACGGTTCAATGTCATCGTAAGAGAGTTACAGTCCGTTATAATCCTAAATGGAATGCCCTCCAGATACACACGAAACTTTCGTAACGAATATATGATTGCTAGGGTTTCCAATTCAAAACTATGAAATCGAGACTCAGAAGCAGTTGTCCGTTGTGAAAAATATGCAACTGGATGAAATTTGTTATCATCTTGTTTTTGCATAAGTATTCCCCCGAAACCATCAGCACTTGCATCACAATGCAATTCTGTATCGCGTTTTGGGTTATACAATGCCAAAACTGGTGACGTTATTAACTTATCTCTTAAATGAGAAAATGCTGAAAGGCATAAATCATCGAAAACAAATTTAGCACCTGGATTCCGCAATGGCATAGCGATATGTGTAAACGACGGAACGAATCGGCGGAAATATACAAATAAACCTAAACATTTTTGGACTTGATCTAAAGTTTTCGGAATGGGAAGATGCTTTATATTTTCAATATGTCTATTGTTGGGACGAACACCCTTTCCATTGATGGAGAATCCCAAAAAATCTATTTCATTATAGCCGAATTGGCACTTTTTGAATTTAAGTTCAAGTCGAAATTCAGCTAGTCGTCGTAATAATCTTTGAAGTACGTCTAAATGTTCCGAAATAGATTTGGTAGCAATTGTTATATCATCCATATATACTACAACAGTCCCTTCATCAATAAATGAACGTAAAATATTATTAATGAATAGTTGAAATATTCAAATTGTCCATCTGGGGTTACAAATGCTGTATATGGAATTGAATTTTCCGAGACATTAACTTGGTGAAAACCATTTTTTAAATCCAAAGTTGTAAAGTTTGATATTTTAATTTTATTTTTATTCAAATTATCCAAAATTTCAACATTTGTTTTAGGAATTTTATTAAAAGTTAAATCAACTATCATAAATTTTATATTAAAAACATTTAAAAAGTCCCGACCCAACAAAACTGGGTATGGAATAAATGAATGAGGAACAACAAAGATATCAATTAAGTTAGTTAACTTGCGAAAGGAAATTTTAATTTTAATTTTCCCAAAAGTACTCGTACATAATTTTAAATTTCCCAATCCTTTATAACCAGAATATTTTGTCCAATGGTTAACTAAATCATTTGGAACAGCAGATTTTCTCATTAAACTAATCGGACAAAACATTTGGAGTGGAAGCTAGTTCTTGTTGCAATTGTTTCAACCGACGGCGTTTTTCCAAAACTCTAAGCTGTGCATCAATATCAGCTTCTTCCTCTGCTAAGGATGCAAACCGATTTATAGGATTATTTTTTTGAAACTTGATCATTGTTTTGAAGTTCTTGCTGAAGAATTGAACGATCAAATACGTCTTCATTATCTGAAGAATTATCTGAATTTTCATCTTCGACGGAATTGTTATCCCTTTGATTTAACTCCCTGAATTTTTAATTATACAGCTTCCGCAATTGTGTCAATGTAGCTGTTGGTGAAAAATCAACGTTTTGCTCCTTGAGCCAATCTTGGATTTCAGATTTGTTCATTCTCAGAATTCTTTATAATATAAATATAATATTAATCAAAGATTTTCGGAACTATCCCACTTCTGAAGTTGTTATGGCCTTTTCAGATATAAAGCTCAATCGTATAATAAAATTTTATTTATTAAGAAATAATAGTTGTTTTCATTTAATTTCTCAGTTTTTCTAATGAATCTTAAAATTAAAATTATATATGACAAACTCAGCTTATATATAAAAAAAAAATAAAAAGTATTATTGAATCAAAGTAAATAAGTAAACAGGTACTCTTATACAGATCATAGATATTTTTTGATGTAATTCTGAAATAAAAAAAAAGTTTTCAAGGCCATATCTTTAAAAATATACATTTTAGAACTTTAATATTTTGGAACAATAGTTGGAAGATATAAAGTTAGAACTTCGAAAAAAGGGGGGCTAGAAGTGTTTTGAATTTTGCTTACAACTTCTGAAATTTTCAACATAGGAGCCCAAAAGTTTGGAACAATGTTCAGAACAACTAGAACATTCTGGAAGAATTTTCAAAATTTCGAGGTCAAAATGGTTTTTGGGGTCTAAAACCCCCATTTTTGAATATTTTTCAAAAAAAAAATGGAACAATCCGGAACAATCTGGAACAACTTTCAAAAAATACAAATTAAAAAAAAAAAGAGGGGCTTACTTCACACACTCAACATCAAATCTAATTCCAATCATAAGTTAGGTACCTATACAAATTTTTTAACTATTCAAAGTGAATTCCAGTTTTATTATTATATTTTTATCTTTTCTTTTCTTTGTTTTTTTTTAATCAACCCCCAAAAAATTTGAAAAAAATTGGGTAAAAATTTGTGTTTTTTTTAATGATTATAATTCTTTTATCCTATGTAGGTGCCGAGGAAGAAAAATTGGTAAAATTGGTAATAGCTTGTGACCGCCAGCGGCGGCGGCGGCGGTGCACACAGCCTCTCAAAGACTAAAAGTTGTGCCCACCGGCAGCTCATACATTTCAGTTTAATCCGGTTCCATGTGACCCGCGACGCCGCGCCGCGCCGCCGGTAGTCACACCAATAAAACACTCAAAAATTAATGAAACACAAAAATGCACTAATTGTGTCAGAATCAGAGGTAAGAATCAAGTCTAGAGACTTTTAGCAGATTAACCTGCTAAATTATAGGAATCCGAGTTGGCTCTTCAACGAGTTGATTTAAATGCTTTGGGTGTTGCATGCCCTGAAAAGTTAAAATTTCAGTGTAAAACAGGGAGGTTATCGAGTTTGTTGAAAGTCGATTTTTGAATCCAGATTTGGGTTCCAATAAATAAAAGAGAAACATGATATTGAATTTTTTGTTTGAACACAAAACATATGATGGCATTGAACTTTATAAACATACGCAGCACAGACATCTTTTTAACTCCACAAATATTGCTAAAATCGACTCTTAATTTATCTGCCATACCAAATGGCGGCTCTTCTTCAGGCTTTTTGAAAAACCATATTATTAAAATTATTAAATACAATAATTTTTAAGTAGGTATACATATCTTAAAAAATGCCTTCGAGAATATTTTTAAAAGTTTTAAAAAATTTGAAAGCACTTTGAAAATCCTTATACACATTAATGAATAAAACCATTGAATAAATATAAATAGAAGGTGTCACTCAGAAAATGGCCACTATGGTTGGTCGGTGCCGCCACCATCGCTTGAAAAAATATAATAGGTCTGGATATTCAATAAGAAAATTTATCCTTAGTTATAAATGAGTTGTGTATTTGAGAGGGATTTTTTCTCAATTTGAAAATTTGTTGTTTATCTACGTTTCTATATTGAAATTTGAAAAAAAATCAAAATAAAACTAAATCTCTATGGATACGGAAAGGCACAAATATAAAAATACAATAAATAAATATCCCGTTGAAAATTGGTTTGTGTTCATGAAAACCCCACATCTTTTTTTTTTGTTTCTCAAATTGGCCACAGGTAGCCGGTGCCGCTTTGAGCTCTGAGGTGTCACTTCTATTTATATTTATTCAATGATAAAACCTTATAGTACAAAAATAAATAATTCACAAAAATAAAAAAAACTACCAACCAAATCAAAATTATTTGAGAACACGTACACGAAGGTACGTATGTACACCTCTATCAATATTTCATCACAATGTATAAAGTGGCAAATTATTTATTTTAATTTCCTCTTCAAATAATTAATAAAGATCTTAAAACAAAAATATGGTGTATGCTCATTGAAGCAAAAGTACTTCTGTTTTAATAAAAATAAGAAATACCTCTAGCCAAGCATATGCGGCAATTAGTCGGTACTAAAGTAACCGAAAATCCAATTAGTAGCGATCTGTTGAGTGCAAGATGCTTAAAGGAAGCTCTCGCCCCCTTTTTGTTTTTGCCACTATAAGACAAATGACAAAATAACTTAGTTAATAAGAAATGTCACTCATTTCCCCAAACTAGTATCTTCTCTCGTCCCGCACACTCAGCCGCCGCCGCTCCGCGTCGCGCCGCCGGCCGTAGCCTCACAAAAAGGCCAAACAATTTCGGATGCCACAATCACCAAGGAGACAAATGATCTAATTAGACGCGAGATGACTTTTCGAACACCTTCTTCTGTCACTATTCGTGGTGGTTGGAGGGATATTTGTTCGACGACCCTCTCGCCAGTCTAAGTCCCTTGTCAGCTTACATGGTTAACATGTCAAGCAATAAATTCACCAAGCATCAGGCAAAGCATCTGGAGCAATCTCTGGGATGCGAGATGCGACAGTGGTGTTGTGTATTATTGTCGTTGTTCGTTGGCGGCATTTCCTAAGAAGTTAAATCATCGTGTGTCTCTTATAGTACTCGTATATTAGAATAAATGTGAGAAGCCGATGAAATTTGTTCCTGTCTAAGTTTTGGTTGGTGCGGAGTGGAGAGGGCGTTGGTGGACAAATGTGACAGACAGTCAAACAAGAGCAAGATCATGAGGGAAGTAAATCGTTTTTGGTTACTGTCACGGTATTCTTGTTGTGATCCTGAGAAATTCCTCCAGAACTAATTAGCTGAGTGGAATTGGATTTCATTTCATCTACGTTGAACAATTTTTCTTCATTTTTTCTTTGTATAATATAATGTTTGAATGCCCTTAACGTAGAACCATTATGATGATTAGTTGTTATTTTGAGATTTTCTCAAGTATGCCCAGTTTTCTTAATTTATTGAAAAGTTGGTTTCATGCTTCCACAAGGGAAATGAAGTTTTAAAATCTGTAAAATGAATTCATATTATGTAATTGAAAAATAAAAGTGATTTTTTTCATCACCCTGTTCTGGATTAATAAGGAAGTCAAATTAAAATCGTAAACTTACCAACAACGTAAGATTATAAAGTTTATCGCGCGTGTTTAGTGAACATCTTTTAAAAATTGGACTAAATAAATGTTTTGTTAGTACATATAGTATACTTTAGTGAAAATATCCAAAATGAGGAAGTCATAACGGGAAAAATCCTGTCAAGCTGAATTTTTGTATATGCCTTGCTTACTCCCTTTTAAACAACCGTAGAGATTTCACCATCGATATATGGATCTGTTATCTCTATTTACAAAAAAAAACGTTTTGACATTTACGCCTAAAATTCAAACGTGTGGCCGTTTTATCTGTCAAAAGAGGCAATGAGGCTTTTATTATAAAAAAAAATGTTTTTTTTTGTTTTCCGTAAAACAATTTTGTTCATTCACGCCTGGAATTTGAACACGTATTCCAAGAAGCGCGTTTTCTTTGTCAAAAAAAAGACCTTAACTGGGACTTTATTTTTAAATCAATTTAAGTGTTGCCATATTTGCTCACTATTGACTATTGATTTTTTCGTTTTCCGAAATAACTGTTTCGTTTATTCATGTCTGGAAGTCTTCAAAAGAGACGTTGTATGTGTCAGAAGATAGGTCTGAACTAGAACTTCACTAAATAATCATTTAAAGTGTTGCCAAGTTTCTTCAAACATTTTTTTGGAATAATTAAAATTTTCTTCACAATTAAAAAAAAATTAGTTTTGTTATTCACGCCTGGAAGTTGAACGTGTGGTCCAAAAAAGACGTTTTATATGTCAAAAAGATTGACAGAAGCCATAATTAGATCGGAAATTCTTAATAAATTTATCTTGACCAAAAAAAAATCAGGCGTATTTCCAAAAATAGATCTTCTGTAGGTACATATTTCAGTAATTTTTAGGTATTGGCGTCCTGTCTGTCATTTTTTTAAAATGACTTATTCTTAAAAACTATCGCTTTTTCATACAAAAAGATTGTGCATCTCATAACAACGTTTGGGTCTTGATTAGTTTTCCTTAATGTTGGGGAAAATTAACTTGATTAAACGGTTTCGTAAAATTGTAATGTACATTAATAGAGGCTACATGGTTTAACCTAAAAAATTGATTAACTTGTTTAATTCCTCCATTTTCAATCTACCAAACTGCGTGCAATACATTACCAATCGCCAACAGGAAGAATATTGGTGATAGTATAGAACCCTACCTTACCCCACTTTGAAGTTCAAACTTCAAAGTGACACATATTTGCGATGCCCCTCCTGAAGCAAGTCAAATAAATTTTCTATTGACAATGCCGAACGCCTTTTTGAAGTTAATGAACAGCTTCTAAAGTAGCAATCTGTTTATATTCAATGCAATTTTCGATGATGATCCGCAAGGTGTTAATGTGGTCTACACAGGAAAATCCTGAGCGGACAATTCCCTCCAGGACAATTCTTGCTATTACTTGACTACTGTAATAAAAAAGCAAATTCCTCTACACATTTTGCATTACCTCAGATCTCCTGTCTTTAAAAGCTTGACAATCATTCTTTTTTTCCACGCTTCACACAAAAATTCCCAAATAATTAAATGAAAAATGGCTAAATTGCAAAATGAGAAATAATGAAAGACTTGTTCATTTTTGAACAATTGAATCACTTATTCTCTAAATCGGTAAATCGGTGACTCGATAACTCACTGTCCAATTCTGTAACACTGTATAAGCTATAGAAAAGTGATTTCAACTAATTTCACACAAGTAACAGCTGAGAGTTGGTTCAAAAAAAAATTCAATATTTTGTGTTACTCAATTGAAGTTTATCAGTTGTCAACGGATACGTTGGGCGCTTAGTATTTTGATAAATTTTTGTTGGGATAGATAAAAAGAATAGCGGACCCAAATATAACATGGCGTTAGGTACTATACATAATCAAATGGAACTAAACGTATTTATAGCTCTTATACGAATATATTCTTTAATAACGACTGTCACTACTGAGATTAATTCACAAATCGTAAATCATTTACACAAAACCATAATTCCAAATTAATCTGTCAATGAAATGAGACAAACTTCTTTTTCTTAAATATGAGGCACCCTCTTTCTAATTTATTTATTAAAAATAAACAGAAGTCGCATTCAAGCTCATAATATGGGGAGTAATTAATAAATCATCTCTGGAGGATTTTTTTTAACTTTATCTTTGGATTGAATATTTTTTCAGTTCATGTTTAAGATTTATGTTTTGTAAACACAAAATCGCATTCACAATTTTGGAATATTCTTTAGGAGATACCTACATATAACAAAAGAGCCATGAATTGAAGCTAAATTTAGAAGAAAAAAAACTCTGTTGTCTAATGTCTAAAATGATAAAAATTAATTCTCCATCAAACAGTTGTTTAAATGTTTCACTCTGTAAAAAAAAAAAATGTTACTTTAAATTGAATCACAAAATTTATTTTCTAAGAAAACCATTCTAGAACTTGGACCGAAAATATAACAAAATTAAATATCACTCATCGACATCTGGTGTGGGTCCTTTGCTTCTGAAGAAGGTATTTTGTTTAACCTAATAGATTATCTGCGGTGCGTTTGTTCAACCAAACAGAAGAAGAGGTTGTTCATAGACACACCACTTGAAATTTTCATATGTATGTACATATACATATGTATGTACATATAAAAAAGGAGTGTGCCATACTTGAATTGTCTTCAAGGGATTTGCTATCCTTTTCACTTCAAACAATAAAACATTTCAATTGACAGCCCAGAGAGTTTGACCCTTAAACACTTTATTTAAAAGGGCAGGTCAATTGTCAAGAAGTTGCTTAAAGCAAGCAGTTTTTTTGACAAATGTGTGGGTTAATGAAATAATTTGAAAAATTGGAAAAACTCAAAGTGGTTTCTGGTTGAATGAGTGAAATTAATTTCTTATTAACAAGAAAAAAAATATGGATTGAAAATACGCGTGTTTGTGGTTGTGAAACCTCAGCCAGTGGTGTCATAAAATATTTTTGTTTTTTGAAGGATGTGCGTAAAAAATAAATTGCAACACTGCATCGTACGAACTGGCTTGCTTGTGAATAAACAAAAAAAACTTCACAGGATCTTGCGTTGCCAATTCATTTCCAAGGAGATTGTAAACTTAATTTTGTTAATTACATTATGATAACGTGGTTTTTTATCGAGTTTTTACTAAATTTGTTAGTCAATACTTTTTCAATATTTTTTATAAATGAGTGGAATGTATCTATTGACAGAGGAGGAGGGCATTTTGTAAGAAATCGCGTGACTTGGGTACGACTATCTCATCTGTTTTTCAAAATTTACTAAACCTAGGTAAAATCGTTTACATTTTCTCAGGTGTTTTTCGAGAAGTTATATTGATATTTCACTTTTGAAATGGATACAATAATAATACACGTTTTACAATAAAACAAATTGATTACTCCCAAAACTTACCAAAAACATTTTACATTGGAAATATTTGGGCGATAATTTTTATAATTTTCCAAAAATGTGATTTGAGACGATATTTCCAATTTTTTTTGTTTAAGGTGTATGGAAATTTTGTTGGAGGTATTTTAAAATTGATTTGAACGTCTTATCCTTGAGCGTTATTGCCTAGTGCTAGATATATAAATTAAAACTTAATAAATAAGGTACATTATGTCTTAATGGAACTAGTTCATTATGTGTCATTCAATTGATTGAATAGAACAGAGAAAAAGGTAAAAATTGTGAAGTAGGCAGAACATTTTTCACCTAGCCTTATTTAGTCAGGAATTTGAATTTTTTTTGCATTTCTATTCACGATTTTGCAAAGTGGGCGTAAACGCCTGTAAGACCATTTCCTCTAAAATCACTCATTTCATAAGGAGTTTTAAAACAACGACTCTGAAGCCTTATTCCAAGTTTGTTTGCTAACTTCACAGTAAAGTCGGGAATTTAAAACTTCAAAACCAAATATTTTTTGAACTTAGGTGCAATTAGTTCTGAATTTTCGAGAAATATATCAAGTTTCCACTTTGCCTTTGCTGAAAAAAGGCTATGCACTGCTAACTTCTTCACAGTGAAATTTATAGTGCAGGAGATTGTACCAACTTTTTGAAGAACTGCAGAATCGATAATAAAAAAAATGAAAATTCTTGTCGGGGTCCCGTTAGTCTAGGTAAAACTTGTTCTGCCAATTTCACTAAATAAAGCTTTTTATAACAGCGCGTTGTTTTTAAATAAGTCTCTCCATTTATTCTAGGTCAATTTAAAATGGGCGCAAAAAGAAAACTTTTTGAAGGAGTTTAATTTTGTCTAATTTTAACCAAAAAGCTTCCATAGCTTTTGACAAAATCAGACACAATATTATTATTATTTCAAGTCACCTGTGAAAGTTAAAGATCTCATAGCGACAACATAGAAGCTTGGGCTAACTTGAGACGATATTGAAAGGTAAATATGATAGCACAGTCCTCGCCATTTCCCCAAATTCATATTAAAAGAATTGGAGTAATTTAGAGCAGATTTCTCCGTTTTACAAGGATTCTCGGGGCTTCTTTTTTTTACTATATAATAGTAATAGTACTAGCTTAGTTGGTCAGGCTATATTTTGCGCAAATTAGTAGTAAATTGGACTTATTCGCTCTCATTGTCACTTTTGCTGTCATACGAAGTATCATCATTTCAGGTGACCACTGTGAATCGTATGTTAGCGCTAGAATGGTTCCTTCGTCAGCAAAAGACAGCTGATTCACTTTGGGGTCCTTCAGCTTATCCTTAAGCACAAAGTCAAGGAATGTAATAAAGAGCAAGAGACTCAAGAAACTTCCATTTCCCACACCTGCTCTAATTAGGAATTCTGCGATACTTTACATTTGTTTCAACGAGTTTTTAATGTTTTGTTTTCATGCCTAAAATATTTAAAAAATAAAAATAACAAAAATATAGCCTTTTAAAAAAATCTACAGTTCTTAATTTTTACTAAAACAGGCCTTGATCTCCCTCATTAAACATCGTTTTGGCTTCAAATTAATATTTTAATCATGTCATGTTAAAGAGGCGTGGGCCAATTTATTTATTTGGTGTCATTAAACACGAAAAAAAACTTTGCAATCACAGAAAAAATCACTTCTCAATTATGAATAACAATCTTGGATTTTTACGTTATTTCCTGACACTTCTTAAACGATTCGTTACACTATCAGAAACCAAAAAAAAAAATAAACGCCCATTAAGTTTGAATATTTTTCTGTCCATTCCAATAAAATTCTCAACAAACAACACAACTATGACCACAAATTCATTAGGTAATTGCCAACTAACCAAGAAAATGCTACTTTTAATAACAAAACTAATTTGCTTTGCATTTAATTTTGGAACGCTTAATTTAACATAGCATACCTATAGCTATCCAAAAAATAAACACACAATATAAATCATCTAGATATTTTGCACTAATTGCTTTTCAGAAAGACGCCACTCTTCTTCATCCATATACTCGGCACCAACAGAATTTTCTCCGTATATTCCTTAAAGATGTTTTTGGCATAAGTTCAGAAAATCTTATAACGCCCCACCATAAAATAAGTACAAGAAAAAAACAACAACAACACTCTGGCAATTTGCTATCCACCCACTTTTAATTAATAAGCTATCAAAGAAATATTTGTACATAAATAAGTCATCCTTCATAAAATATTGCATCAGGCAAGTTTCGACATTTTCACCCACAATTTTTACCACCCACCGCATCGCCAGTACCTATTGCTACTAAAATAACAGTAGTTAGGTGAAGCGGAGATTTAAATGCCGCACAGACACAAATACGCATTTTAGCGCGTAATTAACTTTGAAATTTATAAGCGAACGAATAGGAGCATCGCGTATATAAATTCAATGGGTATGACACAGGGAGAAGCGGTACGGTGGCAAATAGAGGACCGCTTTGCTTTGCTTATGCCATGATATGATTGAGAAATGAGTTGTGGAGCCAGAAAGTGACAGGCCGAGCATAAATAAGACGAAATCAGGCAATTTATCTCCACTCATCCATTTAATTCAAAATGGTATTTCCCCTGAATGCCACAGAGCATTAATAAAAAATTAATTTTGACGGATGTGACAGGCTGCAAGTCTTCGACGAAATTGTTGTACGCCTCTCAAATGTCAAACACTTTGTTTTTGTTTTTGTTGTGCGCGGTGCGTATATTCCTCTTAACTTATAACTCCGCACAAAAACTCTCCAACCCAAACACCAATTTTATACTTTGTGAGCGATGATAGCTCCAGCATCTGGATTCGGGAATGGAATTGGTTTGGTTCGGTCTTCGGTGGTTCGCTGTGTAAAAAGGGTTGCTCCAAACTTCAGCAATAATGCTCCCCATGCTCTCTCATATACGAGCACAGAAGCCCAGAGAACGGGGCTACAATTATCTGAATATATTGGAAGCGGAGGAGGGCAAATACTGTGCGTTCGTCTTTTATGATCCATGAAATTAATTTATGAGCGATTTTAAATGTGTTTTCACTGTTGACATTTTCGTCGGTTGCGTTTTGTGTTGGAAAAGTGTTATATTCAACTGCATGAGGCAGAGAATACCGATGAGTTGTCGTCGACGACGACAACGGCGACCGACGACCGACGACGACACTCTTTGAATATAATTTTGATGTGGTGCGAAAGTGGCTTCAAATTGCTCCTTTGAAATGGGACAGAATTTATAGGGCGTTTAACCACCACCCTTTTGAAAGAGTTTGTTTATTTCTTAATGTGAATCTGTCTATATGTATATGTATGTACCTGCGGCTTGTGGAGTAATTAAGGAACTCTCTGTCATCGAATTTGTTTTTGTATTTATTATGAGCAGAGTAAAGGTATATTTGTTATGTGTTTATGACCGGAAAGGCTGAAATATATATATTTGTAGGAAATTTATTTAATCGGACTGCGTAATAAGGTGCATTTCCGGAAATAATTGGTTTTAAATATTTATGAGTGGAATTTCGAAGATAACACGACTGTGGCGAGGATTATTTGAAATGTATACACTTACTGTTAGATTTGGCTTTTGTTTTGCTCTTACTATCTTTTGGTTTGGTTGGGAGTGATAGGGTGTTGAAATGAACGAAATTCCATAAAGGAGTGATGGGGATTTTGTGGTTTTTTCACTTTTCGGGCTTTGGAGTTTTGACAAGGCATCAAAACCATTGCTTCATAGAAACTTCTAAATAATCTATGCATTTTAATATTCACATATGATTTATAGGTGCCCATTTGGCACAGTATACCTACACAAATATAAAGTATCTTACTGTAGAGTTTGTCAAAACTCAGAAATGTCAGATTTTAAAAATCATAGTTCGACTGTCTCCCTTTGAGACTTGAGATGACCGACTTGAAAACTATAGATTAGGTAGAAATGGCAATCGCAAGGAACTTAGCTTGTGACCCAATTGGCGCTGTAATGCGCCGTTTTGATACCATAACTGATTTGACCGATGATTGAAAGGGAAAGAATTATAGAGTAGCTTATAGCGGAATTTGTTAGAGCCATTTGGTCGCATTGAAAAAAGAGATCAGAATTCGGATCTTCATTTCAGATAGATCGGCGAGGTCGATAAAGAATGCCCTTCCAAAGGAATGCATTCTCGTTTTACCCAAAGCAGGACATTTGCAGAGGAAATGGATTACTGTTTCTCTTTCCCGTTGGTCACCACAACTACGGCAAAAAGTGTTGTGAGGAATGCCCAACTTCGCTGCATGCTCTCTTATAGGCCAGTGTCCAGTACATACCGCAACGACCCTGGCTATGTCTTGCCTGGGCCTGCAAAGAAGATCGTTAGAACGGGTTTTATTGTATAGGTGGGCCGTATCTTCCTGGATATAATGTTCAGACTCGGAAGCTCATCGCTGCAGTGCTGGACCAATTTAGACGATGATGTGGCCGAGTTAATGGCTTTGACAGCCGCCTGGCTGTCTGTAATGATAGCCGTATTTTGGTTTTGGTTTGGGTTTTGTTTAAATAATTTACATGCTTCCTTTATTGCCAGGAATCCAGCTAGATTCGTTCGACCTATTTTTATTTATACTTTTCTTAATGTATATTTTTTTTAATCCAAAAGGTGCAAAGATATTGAATAAAGCATAGTAAAAGTAAAAATAATTAAATTAAATACTGCTTAATTTTTCAGTTTTACATAAAATTTATAAATTTTCACTTTTTTGATATTCAATACAAATACAAAAAAAAATTAGCCGAGTAGCTATCATGCAACGCTTTCAATGCAAGAGGAACCGGGATCTGTTCCCACTCGAAACCTATTTTTTGTTTATACATGTAAAAGTATAGAACCATGGTTGATAGATGTGAGTACCACCTGGAAGTGTGACGCACAGATCATTAATCTGCTGCAGTTTCACTTTGCTGAGAAGTAACGGGTGATTTTTTAAGAGGTTTAGAACTTTAAAAAAAAAAAAACACAAAAAATTCGAAAAAATGAATGAAATATTTATTTGAATCGATAGTTTGAACCTTGCAATTTAATGTTTAAAGATAATTTCATGCAAATGTTGACCGCGGCTGCGTCTCAGGTAGCCCATCCGCTGAGTCCAGTTTTGGCATACTCTTTCACACATATCGGCCGGTATCTCACGAATGAATGCATGGATGTTGGCTTCCAGTGCGTAAATCGAAGCGGGCTTGTCCCCATAGACATTAGCCTTGACATACCCCCACAAAAAATAGTCTAATGGTGTCAAATCGCACGATCTAGGCGGCCAATTGACCGGCCCGAAACGTGAAATTAACTGTTCACCAAACTCGCCGCGCAATTGCGCCATTGTTTCGCGATGAACATTTCGAACCGAGCACGAATTTTGATAGTAAAATTCAATAATTTGCAAGCGTTGTTCATTTGTAAGACGATCCATGGTTGAATTGCAAACCAAACTAAAGCTGTTTGACAGTGGCCTCGTTCACAAAGTTATCCTAAAGCAATCCAGATTGGTTTGTGTTGTTGTAAGTCTTGAGAAAAAACAGCTGATTATAAACAGCGGCTGTTTTTTCTCAAGAGATTACAACAACACAAACCAATCTGGATTGCTTTAGGATAACTTTGTGAACGAGGCCAGTGACACAAGGTACTAAACACACGTCAGCTGTCAAAACCAGCTAAAAAATCACCCGTTACTTGTTGTTTTTTTTTTTTTTTTTAATCCTTAAATGTTTTGTTTCTAATGTAGAGAATTATTGAAAAACTTATTATTATTACTTATTCTTTTTAAATCAATTTAAATAATTTCATAATGACAGACGAGGCTGTTAAAAATATTCAAGCAGACGAAATTAAACAAAACGAACCGAAAGTATCGGTTGAAAATGTTCAAAGTATTATTCCAGATTTCGATGGCGAGACAATTCCAGTCAAACATTGGTTCAAACATTGGTTGGAAAGAGAATTTGAACGCACTTATAGTAGTGCTGAGATTCATAAACAGTTGGGTGAGCGTAAGAGCGAAAGGGTGAAAGTTTTCACGAGTACGTTCTGCAAATCAAAAAAAATTGGAACGCTTGAAAATGTAGAAACCGATTCCATATTTTGTTATAAAGTCGATGGCTTGGACATAAAACTCGAATTCAAGTAGGTACAACTTTTATAACTGCAAATCTATTAAGGAGTTTAAAGAAAAGAATGTTATTTTTCAACAAATACAAGAGAAAGAAGCTTAACAACAGAAAGTAATTTTCAAGAGAAACAAGAATGACAATACTAGTTTCAAGAAAAATAAATTTAAAAATTTTGATAAAACGAATTATTGCTTCAATTGTGGATCAACGGGCCATCTTAAAAGAGACTGTAAAATGGAACCGAAATGCTTCAAATACAACCAGAGTGGCCACATTTCCAAAGCCTGTCCTAGAACAAAGAACGTAAGTGTTGCTTCTGATCAAACCCGTCTGTTTAGTATTGCTATAATTAATAATTAAATTATTTTGATTTATTCTTATTTTGTTTATTAGTTTTTTCATGTAATTTAATTTATTCAATTTACTTGACTAAAATATTTACATATGTTCCATACTTTACCAATAACTAAGGAATTTACCCTATAATTTAAATTGTTATTCTTTGCATTTCCAGTTGCATTGGAAAATTACTCTCTAACTGTAACATATTTTCTTAAATCATCAATTTCTTGTTTTGCTTTATCCGTTAATTCTTATTTCATTGTCAATTCATATTATGTAAAATTTCTTTCTTTTTTCGTTCGACCACCAAGCTTTAAGAATGGGTACGTTCAGGTGAATTAAGGGACTGCAAATGCTGTCAACTGCATTCTTGAACGCCATTTTTGCTTAAGGCAACTACTTATTTTTTTTACACAAACTTATTATTATTTTGACACAAACTATCAGCTGATACACTTATTTGAAATAAAGGGAGATTTTTCTTCCCTTACTTTCCAGTCAAAAGTCACCTGCATTTGCAGGAAATTTTTTGACAGCTGGCCAATCAGAAAGAAGAAAACTGCCTTTGCCTTGCAGTCCCTTCGTCGACTGAACTCACCCAATCTCATCTTAAAGAAGTAGGTATCTAAGAATTAATAAAGTAATTATAATTGCTGTTAGGGTGTTAATTGAAATTGGTTTTCATATTCTTTCTCTCCAACGTTGCATTATGATTTTTGTAAGGTCGTTAAATATTCTATATTCTAATAAAACAAAATAAAATAAAGATGAAATTAATGTGAAATTAAAAGTATATAAAAAGAATATACACCGTCTTTAAAAAATAGAGGTCAACAACGTCATCATTAACTGTTTAGTTGACACAGGGTTGGATGTGACAATTGTCAAAGAGCGTATATTCAAAAAAAACTCTACTGCAAAACTTCTTCAGATGATGGAAGGAACAATTCAAATTCAGTCAGTTTTGATTTTCAAAACAATAAACTTTGGTACACTATTGGACGTAAGCTTGCCATAAATTTATTATTTGAAAAAAAAATAAACATATGTACATACAGTCAACTCCCTCTAAGTCGAATTTTCACGGCATATCAAAACTAGTTTGGGTTATAAGGAGTTTTAGAATAATTAGAGTTAGCGAGAGTTTTTTTTTACTGATTTATTGAATAAAACATAGATAAATAAATAAATAAAGCTAAGCTTCTTGCTTTTTTTCGCTCATTAATTCATGATATTAAAAAAATATTTGTTCAACTAAATTATTTTAAAAACTTTGTAATTTTAGACTGAGTCACAGTTGCCGTGTCATCAGCTGCCGTGTTTTAAAAAAAATATTCTATTTTAAATAAACAATCTTGAATTTCATCCGGCACAATACGCACGTCCGCAAATACCTATACACATGTGTATTGCAATTGGAATCTCATATCTCACCCACGTTCCCCTTTTCTTTTCCAGTACACACACTTACAAGTTTTCAAATAAAGCACAAAATGGTTGGATGTTGTGTCTAGCTGTCTTCTCTATATCAAATAGAGAATCAAATTGTTCGAGTGTGTGCTTGCCTTGGTGTTTTAATAAGAATTAAAAACAATAAAGAGTTGCGATTTGAATGATTTTTTTTTTCGGCAAAAGAAAAAAATTCGACTTAGAGGGAAAGCAAATAGGCCAAAGAATCGAGAGAATGCGTGCGAGTTAGAGGGAACTTCGACTTAGAGGGAGTTCGACTAAGAGGGAGTCGACTGTATATACCTTTCGCTGGGACGAAACGTCAATTTTTGTGGACTAAAAGTTATTTGGATTCATAATTCAACAAAAAATAAATAGTGCAAAGTCTTCTACTTACATACATGATTTATTTCACGAGTTTTTGAATAACTTTATTTCGTGCACCTAAAACGTTTTCATAATCCGATAAAACGTTCTTATTATGCTTAAAACACACTTTTTGTTTAATAAATTTTGTATGAATCACAAAAGAATACAAATGAAACAAAACAAAATCGCTTCAATTAATCTTAATTCCACAACCTTACTTACAAATTACATTCCATTAAATGGATTCCATACATCGAATAAATGAGTCCTGAAATCTGATAGGGTATAGCAGAGAAATTCGATTTCCTCTGAATAATTGATGCAACATGTAATACAGTGATGATAGGTGTTAATTTTACTGTACCGTCTCATTCGAGGTGAATCCATAATTCACTCACTCAATCATTGCATATCTACTTATTTTCCAAAAATATATTCGATTTGTTATTTGATTTGTAGCATCCATCGGCCACCACAGCATCCTGTTTGGCAAACTTCAACGAACGTGGTCCCGTCCCATCTAAACTTGCTTTGACTATTTATGAGATGGTCCTAAATTATTTATAGGTTACGACAGCGCGCTGACTCCTGGATTAGCTAAAAGACTTACGAGTTACGAGGCAGAAGCATCGCAGTATTTGCAGGGAAAACAAAAATACAAATAAGTTGAGTGCAAGCTCAGGTCTCACTCCCATGTCGGAGTATAAATAAATAAAAATAATTCAACGATATTTCTGGTAATGCTGGAATCTGCTAGAGCTGAGGCAAAGACCCAACAAAAATACAACCACCACCGCCACCGAGCCGCCATAAGCGATATACGAATATTGTATCGCTTCGCAAATGGCTAGTGATTTATGTTGGTTACATTGTTGATGATGAAGGCAGTCGATATGATGGATACTCTGTACTCTGTTACTTGTCCCAGGGGGTGGTGGAGGCAAATGGCAAGTGGAGCTTCAATGTTATACCTGGAAACGACGAATAAAAGAGCATAACATCAAACATTCATTTTGTAATCTAAGCTTCCGCGTTAGAGCCACTACAGCTACTACCGCTGCCGCCGCTGCCGCCGCTGCCACCGTAACGCCTTTGCATTTTTTATAGGGTGACCAGAAAATAGTCATGATGGGCTTGGTGTTACGTAGAAACCTGTCCCAAGTGGTTTTCATAAAATATTACCTGATGATGACCAAATCTAGGATGATGGATGAATATTTTGTGTTTTTGGTAAATTTTAGTTAGATTTTTAGAGAGAACATATTTTGGAAAGGAATTTACTCTTAGATATTTATATAGTAGTTTTATATTTTATTATTATTTGCTAACAGAAATACTCGATAAATATGAAACTAAATGTTGCAGGGCACTTTAGATGCAACTCCCATTTTTATCGTTAAATGGCTTTTTGGGGAGACTGCCCCAGACAGAAATGCATTTTAATACTTAACAAAAAATCTAGGGTACCTACAATTTTTTTTTTTTTTTTTAAATTTTTTTAAACTTAAAAATTACAAGACATTTCACTTACATTGCTGTGGACTTTTTCAGTCTTCGGCTTTATTTTATTTTTCAATCGCAAAATGCGGATAATTATTGTCAGAAAAAAAAATTTCTTATAAAAAAATTGGTTATTTTTGACACGCCTACCAAGTCATTCAGTCCATCATCCAATCAGTTTTAAGCGTAACAATAGGATACTAGGTGGTCGCAGGGCACCAAGGTGTCCAAGTTTTTTTTACCGTTAACTCACTTTTTTGGGTCACTACCCCGCTTACCCAACGTCTTTTCTTCACAAACATATTTTTTGATTAAAAGTCTTTTGTAGGTTCTATGGAAACTTCAAACAGAAATCTATTTTAATACTTTTAAAAATCCATATTGAAATACATAAAATAAAAAATTTTGTTCTCAATATAAATTTTGTCAAGAAATGCCAAAAAAAAGTCAGAAAAAAATAAATTGGAAAAAAATGTTGAAGGAACAATGTGGAAATTTTTTTGAGCCACGAGAATAAAATTTGATCAAAAAGTAAAAGGAATGATTTTTTTTGTGTTTCTTGAAAAGTTGTATTTTTGTAAAAAAATAGTCGCAGTATGATAAAACAAAATGCATTGGTAAAATTCATATTTCTTGTTTTCACTTATTTTTAATTATTTTTTAGAATAATTGTAACTGGGTAATTACACTAGTTTACAAAATTTTGGGCCACCGATGTTACCCAAAAACCTACAACTTTTTTTTGCTAATTTGGAACATTTTTGCGCATATCTCGAAAATGGTTCCTTGAAAAAAAAATGAATGTCATTTTCGTTTTCAGCGACCCCAAATTAGTAAAAACAAGTTGTTTCTTTTTTTAGGTAGCATCGGTGACCCAAAATTTTGTAAACTAGTGTTATTGAAGATAGCACAAGCGTGTTTTTTGTTGATTTTTGGTTAAGACCAAATTGATTTTATCCCGTTATTTTATTCGCTCTCCCGAGTGCGATGGTCGTAAAAGTTGTATATTTCAATCTTATAAAATCATTTTTGACCAAGTTCCAGCCTTTCAAAAGCACCTTAAAAAAGTTATGTAAATCTTCAAAGTTTTTTTTACTCTCAACATGATTGCAAAGATACAGATAATTTTCTTTAAAAAAAAATCGAAAAATCTACATAATTTTTAAACAAGTGTAGTTTGAACTGATATCCCCAGTTGCAAAGTCACGAATTACAGAACAAAAAAAATAAGTACAATTTTTTGGAAATTTCACTATTTTGCCTCAGGGCTCTGAATCCGCAATCATATTTCCGGTATCGGTTGTGAGTTTTAAAATACGTATAATTACATGTTTCGGGCTGGCCAAGAGACCGAGACCAATCAAGTACTTTTTTGACGAGAGTCTCTATGGTCACAGTACACATATAGAAGGTAATATCATTAGAATTTTCATTTTTGTTCTCTACTGCGCATCTGGCAAAATCGTAGCCTCATTTGTTGTTGTGCCATACTTGTTATTGTTGGACATTGTTGTTTACTATCACCTGTTAAGCCATATTGAACTTTTGTTGTTGTGTTTATGTGTTAATACTCTGTCATATCACCATGCCGGCCATCTTTATAACCCTTTTGACAGGTCTCGTTTTTGAAAACCTGCGCAATATAATACCTTCTATATGAATATGTGTACTGTGTCTATGGTCATCGGCATTTCATGCTACAATCATGGTTAAGTTAAGTTGTTAAATATAGGTAACTACTGTACTTCAAATTTTGACTTCAAGTTTTTTTTTAAATAAATGAAAAACTCTATTTTTAGTTCCTAGCTCTATCGGTTGCTCAAAAAACTGTTTGTACTGCTAACTTCACGGTGAAGCCGGATTGAAATATTGGGGAAAATTCCAACTGGCCTCGGGTCTAAAGTTATCACGCAGGATAGAAACAGCTGCTATTCATAAGGAAATTCGCAGCTCTGTTTAGTAAAAAACGAATTCTGCTACAATTTTAGTACTATTTGCTGACAGGCAATCCATTGAAATCCAATCCATTTTTTGACAGATAAAAAAAAAACAACTTAGTCAAAGAGTGAGTCGTTTTTAAAATTTGAGCTCCAGTTTATTTTTTGGACCCGTGTCTAAAATGTCTATGAATAACATAAGCTCCAGGTTAGCTTAGAAGAAACGAAGAAACAACTTGTCAGACGACTATGAATATGCCCCATTATGTTTTTGGATTTTTTTTTTTTTTTTGTAAAGAGGACTTCAGAATTTTAAATTTATATTTTCTTTTACCTACTGCAAATTAACTACAAGGTTTTTCAATGAGAGGTGTTATTTTGATATTCAAAGAAAAATGCCATTTTGAGAGATAAAAGATGGAATGTTTATTTCAATACACAAAGAGAAAAGTATGTCATTAATAATGGAAAACAACATTCGCCAAATGGCCGCCTCGGCTACGCTTACACGGCAATATCCTTCTTAAGAAATTTTCCATCACTAAATCGCAAAGTGGATGCTGTATGCTATCAATAGCTTCATGAATTCCATCTTTAAGATCTTGAATCGACTTCTTTATCATTTTCATGCATTTCAAGGACCCAATCAGTAAACTTTATAAGTCTTAAGTCTTTATGCTAAATACTAGTAGGGGAGCCCAGGGTGCTAAATCGGGATTTACTCGAGCGTCATTGAGACCTACTGGATTGCGAAGCTTAGATTATAGGAAGAAAAAAATGTTCTATGTATATACACTTTTATCAGTGGGGGGAGCGGCTATAAATTTTTGAAAATGTAAAAAAAAACTGTTGCACGGATATACTCGAGCGCGTCAGATATTGATAGCATCCATGATTTTCGTATTTTTGAACATGTATGAATGTTAATCTGACTGTTTCCATGGTGGGGGTGGTCGTATGTAAGGGTTGAAAATGAAAAAAAAAATAATGTAATCGAGCGCGTCAGATTTTCTGAGGGGGTGTTAAGTGAATCTTAAAAAAAGCTCTTACATAATAATCTGACGATTTGGATGTGACCCAAACTTGCGGCCATTACTTGAATGTGCAAAAAAAAATCGCCATTTTGAAATACTCGAGCGCGTCAGATTAAGATATATACGGTTCATCTATATACCCTAAACGTACTTTCTCATAATCTGACGATTATCTTAAGGGATTCGCCTAATCTGACAATTGGAAATTTTTTTTTTATTTTTTCAAATATTTGAACTTAACAAATTAAAAACCTGGGGGAGAGTACGATAACTTTTGCGCCAAAAATTGATAATGGATTTTTGTAGAGGGGTCCAAAACAAGCATTTTTTACTATGGGAGGGGGGGTCTATCTTGCCCCGTTTGGGCGGGAGGGGCAATTTTATGAAAATTGTACTAAAAGTAAAAAAAAATCATTAAAAAATAACGGTAATACTTACAGTTAAGTTTAATAATGTTTTTTACAGCCAGTATTTAGTACTATAAGTCACTTTTTAAATCAGGTAAAATGTATGCACAGTTTTCGAAAAAATTAGTTTGAAACACAAAATTCGAGAAAAAAACACACAAAAAAAAGTTTGAAGTGTAATTTCTCAAAACCATAAGATTTAATATAAATTTTTCTTATAGAATTCGGTGCCCTTATTGATTCCTTATCAAAAACTCCCAAAAAAGTAATTAGTAATTTTCAATTTTCTCGAAAACTAGAAGACATAAAATAATCTAGTTTTCAGTTTTTGATAAGGAATCAATAAGAGCACCGAATTCTATAAAAAAAATTTTATTAAATCTTATGGTTTTGAGAAATTACACTTCAAACTTTTTTTTGTGTAAAAAGTGGCTTATAGTACTAAATACTGGCTGTAAAAAACAATATTAAACTTAACTGTAAGTATTACCGTTATTTTTTAATGATTTTTTTTTTACTTTTAGTACACTTTTCATAAAATTGCCCCTCCCGCCCAAACGGGGCAAGATAGACCCCCCCCCTCCCATAGTAAAAAATGCTTGTTTTGGACCCCTCTACAAAAAACCGTTATCAATTTTTGGTGCCAAAGTTATAGTACTCTCCCCCGTTTTGTAATGTTTCTAGTATAAATTTGACAGTTTTTTGTAAATTTGTTTTACCACAAAATACACACTTTTTATTTATGTCACTCATAGTCAATTTTTTATTAATTTTAATTCACTAATTTATATTGAAATCACAAAATAAATTAAGGCCTTAAAAAAACGTTGTGAACAATACTATCTAGGCGGTCAGCTGTCATGGCGTCATCCCTACTACTTACAGAGAAACCAGAGTAGGGACGGAGTGAGAGAGTCATAGATAGAGAAGAAGTGAGAAAAGAATAGAAACGCGGGGACGGGAATACAGACATCACATAGCTGCACCATTGTATAGAAAAACTATAGTACTATCATGGTGGAAGTCGAATGGGGCGACATCTAAAGTGTGCCGGCAACCCTTACTCAATTTTTTTTGAGCAGAGCTTGTGGAGGCTTTAATCGATATTTATTGATATTTTTTGGATGCAATAATCCAAATAATAGTTTCCTCTTGCTCCTACGAACAATTTCCGATGCTTAAAGACTTCCAAATTTTAAACCTAAAATTTTGAAGCGCCACCACACAGATCTCAGCAGCATGAAAAAAAACTCGCCATGATAGTACTATAGTTTTTATATACAAAGGCTGCACGCATTAAACTTTATCGATTGGTTTTTCTTACTTCGGCTTATGGAAATCGTCAGATTATATATTTTTCGTGAACGTTGAATTATTTCCTTTAAAATAAAAAAAAATTTAGCCACGCTCGAAAAAGTCGAGATGTCGTTTTTTTTTTACAAGTTTGTAACCCACCTACTTCTTAACGTCAATCAAAAATTGTCAGATTAGTGGAATATACACTTTTTAGCACGTAACTAACTCACCCTACCTTAATCTGACGCGCTCGAGAATTTCCGATGATAAATTTTTTTTTACTAATCTGATCCTTTATCCTTGACGGGCGGCCACATATACGGGGCTAATATTTGGTGGAGGTATTTAGCCGGGTACAAGGTACCTCCCTGTATGTTAATCTGCCGCGCTTCAGTAACTCCCGAAATCCCCTCTTGGGCTCCCCTACTATACGGTGTAATGACGTTTGTGGAATACCCAATTCCAAAGAACGACAAACCTCGGTTTTCTTCAACACTTTGGGCTACAGCAGCAATATTCTCAGTTGTTCTTGTGCGACGTGCACGGGTTTTATTCTTCACATCGCTTACTTGTCCCGACAGCTCAAGTTTATCCACCAATTTGCGAGTCGCTCTCCGACAAAGTGATTCACGACGACCAAAAATTGTTTTAGTTTTACGAACCGTCTCTGCCAAATTTTCACCATTTTTATAGCTTCAAAAGTGACAACTACCGAAATAGCGGGCTATTCAAAATAACATCTCTTATTGGAAAACCATTTATAAACTTTTAAGGCTTATCTTCACTTCGCAGTGAAGTCAGCATTAGGTACAGGCGATTACATCTACTTCAAAATCGGGATTAGAAATTAAAAAAAAAATGCAAGGAAAATTGCAAACTCCTGTCGAGATGTCTAGGTGAAAAATGGGTTGCCGATTTGCCAAGCCAGGTACCGTAAACTATTCTAGGCAACCGCGAAACGTTGTAGGCAAGGTACTTTTAATCAAACTAAAAAATTGTTCACTTGCCGTCACAGAACATGCCCTAAACGGAGCAGAGCGGGATAGTGCCTAAAAATACCAATTCTTCTAAAATTCGCTAAATTGTAGAATTCAATAATATAGGATATTTAGTAACATAAACATCATAAGATATTAACAAAACTACACATAACTTTCCTACTATAAAAAAAAAAACATTTTTACAAAATTTCAACAAAACGCAAAGTAATGAAAAATTATTCTTAATTGCATCCAAATTGGATATGGTAATTATAATTTTATTTTCAAAACAACTATGTCACTTAAAATATTAAGAATTATTATTTTCGTTTAATTTGATGCAATTACAACACTTATTGGCACTCACATCAGAAATGAACAAAATTGTCACAAAAAAGCAAGAAAACCCGTATGGCACCACTAAAGTTCTTTTGCCGGCAGCAAAATTTGTTTTTCATCACCTTAGGCCAATTAAATCGTTCGTTTTCAACGTCAAATAACGAGAAAGGATGAATCATTTATGAATATGAGAACTCGGCAATAAAGCCACATGATGTGTTGATGTTTTTCATTATTCCACGAGTATAGTATAGTTATAGAAGCAATCGATAAAATTTTTAAAAAAGTCGAAGGGGACAAATAAAAAAAAAATTTAATTCAAATGTTAACATATTTTTGTATTAATCAATTAAAAATTATTGCTTCCGGTGTTTGAAGATGTGTATTAGTACCTGTTTACCATCCTCTGAAGTTCCGCTACACATATACATAATACTATAATGTCGCTCTTCAGAAGTTTTCTTCAATTAAATAAAATCTTATGTCATGTTTTGTTGGTTCAGAGCATCACGTAAGGTCGTAAATTCGAGAAAAAACAAAAAAAACCTCAGTTGGTTTGAATCAAAAATGTCTCCTTTAATATTTTCAAACTAAATGATGTTTATCGTTTCATATGCAATGTGTTTTTGTTGTTCAGGGTGGGTATATGTATTTTTATTTTTTTCTAAAAATGTATTTATGTATAGTCTGCTTTTGAAGAAAACATTTTATGTCGTATTCGTAAGAGTAGGTATATTGAAGCCAATTAGTAAGGTTGCGCTATACGTTTTGCAAATGATGAGGAACGTTCATTGTAAACGAGGCAAATGATTTTGAATGTTGGAAAGAAGACTTGCGGGTGCCTAGCCTATGCTGTTTAAAATTTCCATGAACCTACATAATATTTAGTCCGGTGAAAGAAAATTCAATGCTGCTAGCAAAAGGAATATACATATATGTATGTTTTATGAAAATGTATTTTGTGAAGGGAGTCTTTGTATTTAATTGGGAATTTATGCAGACTATATCTATGCCTTCGTAACTTCGTAGGAAATAAAATCAAAGTATCCTGAACAGAGCCTATATAGATTCTGTTCAGTCAACCTAATTCCCAACTAACAATTTAATTTTCGATTCGATTTAAGGAGTTATTTTAGTTCTTATATAGATAGTCCTTCTGAATGGAAGTCAAATCGTTATTGGAGTAGATGTTGATATAATTAGCTTCTTATATACTTTTTGTAGTATAATATATATGGAGTAAATATTGCTTAGATATGTTTTTTGGAGTAAATACTGATATATGTAATCATTCCTCAAATGTTTTTTTATTGCAGTAAATGCTGAATATGACATATTCCTCAAGCATTGTTATAGGAGTGAACACTGATACATTATCGTTCCCCATATAAATTAGTTGGAGTAAATGCTGCTATAAACATACAGTCTTAATACTTCGTGAATGGAGTAAGTGCTAATATAAGAATATTTATAATTTTTGGAGTTGGAGAAATGTCTTCAATATTTAGGAAACATGGGATATTCGCTCTAATAAGATAATCGTTATTGGAGTAATCGCTGATATAACACATGTTGTTATAATGTTAAATGCTAATATAATGCAGATATTTTTATTGGCGTAAATGGTAATAGACGAGGGAAGCTCAAAATTTTCGCGGAATGGAGTGTTTGGAGTTGACATTGACCAATTTTTTTTTATTTTGTATGGTTTGGACAAAGAGGTGATGGTAACCAAAATTTATTCTCATGATTTAAAAACATTTCATTTTAATTTTTAAATTTTCCATTTCCGCATTTAGCATCATAGATTTTTTAAGTATCAAATTATCGATAGTAAATTATCATTGGCAGCAAAGTTGCCAACTGCTTAAGGGGTTGGTTGTGGCGCGATGGTTTGCGTGGTCGCCTGTCAACCTCATGGTCACAGGTTCGATCCCTGCCGTAGTTCTATGTCATGTTTTTATTCCATTATCATTGATCATTGTTGGGCCGCTGCGCTGGTATACTCATTACATGTTGTTCAAGCATAACACTAACAACATGTGATTGAGTAAATACTAGTGTGCCCAACAAATATGACAACGAACAAAATAATGTGAATAATAAAGGGACATAGATACAAGGCACGGCGGCGTTTCTCCGCTTTAGCCCAGCCGCCAACCCTGGAGATAAAATCTGAGACAACCACTACCTTCAGTCTCAGTACCTCGCGCCACACACCTTTCCATACACCCTTCCCTTCCCATCCTAACCTATCCTTCACGCCCGCGCTGTGTTGAACATATAAAGGGTACACCAAAAATCCCCATGAGCGCACGCAAAACAAAAGGGGGAGTGGTGTTCCCAGAAATTCGTCAAAAATAGACGCATGCCCCTTAGGTACCCTGCAACCAACTAGTATTAAATGTATTTACGCACAACACTGATCGTATGACTGATGAATCGGTTTACGGTTTTAAAAAAATTGAGAAATTCACCACATTTTTTGTCGACAAATTTTTTTTTTCTTTCACAATAAATTTTCTTAAAATTTTAATTCTCTGGTTTCCTGAACAATTTTTTTACAATTTTTGTTGACAACATTTGATTTTTGACCAAATTTTTTTCGCCATTTCAGCTAGTGGCTGTAAGCAGAACCGCTACAAATAGGCCACGGATTGGCTTATTGTAATACCACATAAATCTAGAGACTGTTAATGTCTGTTAACAATGTCGTTATAGGATCGTTAAAATAGTACTCTCCTTAGTTGGAGTCTACGTCTTTAGGATATAGCAAGGCACGTAAAGAGGTGATGGTCCATTGTTTGCTCCTCTTCTTCGTCGATACAACTTATGCAGAAATCGTTAGAGAAGACACCGAACCTTGCTGAACGCCTATTACAGAGCTAATACATATGTATTTAATCTATTTTTTGACATTTAGCAAGGCGATTTTTTTCAAATATTAAAATACTGAAAATTCTTTAGCAATAATAATGGTTGCTAACCACTAATGATCGACATGGCAAAAGGCCATTTTTATGACATCTGAGGATGTAGGTAGTAGCCCTTTCATACTGAATCTGATGAGTAGTGACTATTTCCTTAGTCGAATAAAAAGAACAAAAAAGTTTTGAAATATCTTTTTCAGGATTTTCAAAAGTTACCATAATATCGCAAAAAACAGACAAACCAAAAAAATCTACCATTATCTTATAAAGAACCTTATCAGTTGTCTGATGAAGAAGGGTGTAACCAAAGTCACAGCTGTAGACATTTTAATAAAAGAAATGAAAAAAAACTTAAATATTACAATGTCCCCCTGGCAAACAATCTTTTATTTCAAAACTGGGTATTTTAGTTAAAAAGAACTGGCTATGTGATTAAAGATATTTGATAATCACCACCTAAGATGACCATTTATTAAAGATAACCAGCTGTGAATAGACCAGCCCTTAGGGTGCCAGGTAAAACTGCTAATTTTTTCCTTAAAAAAATAAATAGGTTCTTTTTTAGAATGGATAATGCGGTTTTGTTTCAAAACACCCTCGTCTCAAAATCCTGATAGAAATCAGCATTATTGTATATTGTCTCGATGTTTTCCCTTTTCCATAAGCCCAATACCGAATTGCACAAGATTTGGGGTTAAATTACACCTTCCATTGTTATTAATTGACTTTTGTGATTCTATCTACTTTTTTTTTTTTTTTTTTGAAAATACTCAGTTAGCTACATTTGACCCTTTTGTGCAATTTTCATTCAAAATAAACGAAAATCCTTTCAAATCTTTTTTTTTGGCTTAAAATAGTTTTTGTTTTGTGTTTTTTATGTCTTCTAATTTAAATGATTAAGCGCTCAAATTATGCTTTCTACAAAATAACAAACAAAGTGGTTGGGGTGGTTAACTAATTAACGGTATGCATAGAATAATGTTGGTTTTTTTTTTGAAATTCTGTTTTCAGTGAAAACAAAACAAACAAAAAACAGCTTTGGGATGGGAAGGCTACAAAAGGCTTTCATAATAATAATATGAAAAGCTTGTCACCGGAAATAATATAATATTTTAAAATAACATATTTTTAGTTAATTTTGCCAAAATATAATTTGTTTGTCCTCTATAGGGACTTTCATAATAATTCAACATCAGAAGAGTGATTTTACAAAAAGTTTTTTTTTTTGTCCACAAATATCTAAAACTAATTTAAACTGCGTGGAATGTTAATTGGCATATTATCTAATTAATAAATTAAACCAAAATATTAAAATTGAAATAATATAATTATTATAAACTAGTTTATATTGTGGAAGCAGTTGTTGGGTTGTTGGTTTGTTTGGAATTTTGAACATGTATGGGAGCAGTTTGTTTTCAAATTTCTAAAAATAATCAATTATATTGTAACTTTATTTTGACATTAATTAATTAGTAGATTTGAACAGTGTAGTTCATTTAAGTAATCGACCATGAATTTAGTTGAACTCTCTTAAAAACGCTATCATCTATGTTTTCAGACAAAAATCATTTTCATGTAGTAACTTTTAAGTTTTAAGAACAAATTATCGAGAAAAATAAAGAAGATTTTCGGTGTTTTTTTAAAGAAAAATGAGGTTGTCGCTGACTTAAAAAAATATCAAAAATACTGTTGTTACTTTTAAACAACGGTTTGTATGGACAAAAAAAGTAACCAGTTAGCACTATGAAACAAATAGAAAAAGAAAACTGTCTTATGTATGTACATATAGGTACAGGGTGAGTCAGGAGGCGTGCGCCAAAATATTAGGGCGTGTAGGTTTGGTTGAGACAAGAAAAAAATCGTATAAGAGGGGCAATTTTCGAAAAAAATTGACTTAAAATGGAAAAAAAATATTTAAAATGGCAAGAGTACCTACGATAACTCAAGCGACAAGATATTATAACGGATTTCTTTAGAACAGTTAAAAACAAGCTTTTTTTTACTATGGTAGGGGGGTCTATCTCCCCCCGTTTAGGCAGGAGGGGCAATTTACAAAATTATTACTTAAAATGGAAAAAAATAGTTAAAAATAACGGTAAGACTTACAATTAAGTATTATAAGTTTTTTGAAAGCCAACATTCTATTCTATTAGCCAGTTTTTAAATCAAGTCAAAACTATGCATAGTTTTTGAAAAACTTAATTTTAAACTCAAAATTTGAGTAAAAAAAAAAGTTAAAAAAAAATTTTTAATTTCAATATTTCAAAACCATAAGTTTATAAATAGTTTTTTTTTGATAATTTGTTGCTCTTATTAATTTTCAATCAAAAACTAAATTATTTTATGCCTTTTAGTTTTTAAGAAAATTGAAAATAAGCACAACTACTATTTTAATTTAATTGTGTACGAGTATGTTTTTTTTGCTTGAGTGGTCTTATTTTGATAGTACCTAATTATGGTCCCCTGCAACCCCCTGTCTGGACCCAATATAGGATTTGGGGTGGGTTCAAGGTGGGGTGCATTTAAATAAGCTGGATTTAAGAAAAATTAATTTATCCTAGGTATATCTTGATCCATATTCGATTATTACTATCAAAATAAGACTACGTAGTAAATACTCAAGCAAGGAAAAAATTATTTAATTAAAATTTTTTTTTGGTAATTTTCAATTTTCTCAAGAACTAGAAGACATAAAATCATCTAGTTTTCAATTTTTGACCAAAAACAAATAAGAGCAATAAGTTCTAAAAAAAAAAACAATAGTAAATAATCTTAAAGTTTTGAAAAATTACACTTTAAACCTTTTTTTGCTCAAATTTTGAGGTTAATAAATTTTTTTTCAAAAATTATGCATAGTTTTGACTTGATTTAAAAACAAGCTAATAGGCAAAAGTGTTGGCTTTAAAAATGTATAAAACTTGGTTGTAAGTATTACCATTATTTTTTAATTATTTTTTTTCATTTAACGTCATATTTTTTAAATTGCCCCTACTGTCTAAAAGGGGGAAGATAGACCCCCCTCCCATAGTAATAAATGCTTGTTTTTAACTGTTCTATACAAATCCGCAATTAAACTTTGTCGCCTGATTTAAATCAACGGCTTCATCCACAATGCTTTGGCCTAAATCTTCTTCTTTCATTTTGTTCCTAAACAAATCTATTTTCATAAATAATAGTGTTTGAAAAATGAATTTTCAAAGTCAAACTTTTTGAAAAAAAAAGTGGCAATTTTAATTTCAAAATTCAATGTTGTTATTAATTTTAAGTGACAACTAGAAAACCGTATACAGAAATTGTATGTCGTTTTCAAGATAGTAAACAAAAAAACCAACTTTTTAACTGAACATTCAAAATGGCCGACAGAGAGTCGTGAGTACCAACATAACGCCACAAGAAAAAATCGGAATTCGAATATGCGTAACCCTCGAAAATTTAAAATTCGCACTTTTTGAACACACCTCATTTGTTAGTGTTTGTTAGAGCCAAGTTTTCCATGGTGAGTTAAGATTAATATTTAATCTTCAGATAGAGTAAACATATGTTGTTTAATAGTCATGTATAATGAAAATGATATAATATTAAGAGTAACGGCCAAAAATGAGGAGGCAATACTTGAAAAGGGAATATGCTAATTTAGTTTTTCATGCTTTAGACTTCGATGAACAGTAGAATGCGAATTACAGCTTGTTACGAATTATCACCATGTCAAATCCTTGTTTAGGCTTGGCTCCAAAGAGGGTTGTATTTTTAATTTGTTTATTGCTAAAAAAGTAAGAGCGGTGCGAGCAAAGTTGATTCCAAAGACATTACAAATAAACTGGTTCACTGTGGCGTTTACGCACTTTTATTATTTTATGGAAGTTTTCAACAAGTTTTCCATTTTTGTTTGTACATGTTTCATTGGTTGATTTTATTTTTTTCTTGGCTGTTTTTATGTATAAGGCCGTGATTCGAGACGAGTCGGATGTTCTGGGTTTTAAGACAGACTCGTGTTTTTATGTCTGCTTTTGTTTAATTTGCTTGCTAAAAAAGAACTTTTAAACTTATATGTAAATATTATTCTAAAATTATTCTATTATTTTAATGCGTTAAATAGATCTACAAACGTCAATGCCAAAAACAAAAGTTAATTTGGAAGAATTGAATATTGGTCTTTATATTGTCTGAACTCATGGAGTAGGTATGACACCATCTGTGGTCTTGTTAACGTTGTTGTCAACATTGAACGAGATATTTACCTGGTTAAAGAAGAAGGCTATACACATTAATTTAAGTAATATAGAAAATCCAGCTGCTTCATCAACTTTTATTATTGATCCCACATAACTGCAAAATACCAATTCATCGGTATGTAAGATTCCCTATTCAAAGCTCTACAAAGGCGACGATCTACATTCCCATTATTTGAGGCTTCTGCGCCAACAATTCAGCCTTCTTCCAATGGAAATAATTTATTGGTTTTTTTACAGACGAATTGAGCTAATCACTCGAGACAAATCAAACCGTTGTGCTTTGACATACGTCATAAACTTCTACGTTAAAACTTTTGCCCAGAAATAAAAAATCGTATCGACAAATTGATTTACATGTTTCAATACCGTTATTCTAATATGTAGACCTATTGAATCCAAAATGCGTTGTCCATTCAAAAGTTTACGTCAATAAAAAGAGCTCACCCTAGCGTAGTTTTTTCGTTCAAAACCTTCAAAAGGTTTTTATGTTTTCAAGATAAATAAAAAATGAAGTGATCCTGGCTACGACGATGACTCATTGTTTTTAGAATCCGTGCTCTAGTCAACAAACTCGGCGAGGTGTTTGATTCAATTTCAAAATTAACTGGATAATGTGTCAATATGAACAAATGTGGATACTAACACGAAACACCACCTACGTCAATACAAACCAAACGAATCCCATTAGTGGGGTGTCAAATAATTTGTTCTCTGCGATTCAAATGGATGGTTAATTGTACTTTCTTAATAAAGTTGTAATTTTATTTACTGCCGTTTATACCAAAATGCTTACCTCGGAAATATTAGCATCAATTTTAGTGTAAATTGACGTTGTCAACGCATTTAATTATTATTAATGTTATTTTATCCTAGACCAGGTTTTGCTAAAACATTTATAAAATTTGCCTGTCTAGTAAATTTGTCTGAATTAAAGGTTTCACTTTTTGCGAACCATCCCTGGATTTATCATCTGATTTGTAAACTTAACGAAAATATTTAAACAGTGCAAGTTAGATAGCAATAAAAGAAATGTCAAAATTTCAATGAAAAGTCCTTCCACACTATCGAACTGAGTATTAAGACAATATAAAATAAATATAAGAAAATGATAGGTACTCAGTGGAAGTGCATTTTCGTTAAAGTCGATTTTAAAATTTGTGTGGGGGAAAATGGAAAGCGATTATTTGTTGCAACAAATAAATCTCAGTTTAAAAAATTATCGAAGCAATAAATAGTTGTAATAATAGCTATAAATAATAGTTCGGTGCAGCTGGGCATTGATCGGCTTTATTCCAACCATTTTAACCGAGAAACATTATCTACATATGTTAGTTTTATAATTTAAAAAAAAAAAAATAATAACCAAATGAATTGTGTATTTTCAACCGTTTCTACTTTGAATTCAGAGGTTTTATTTCTTTCCTTTCGCATGAGTTTTATGTTTTTTTTAAGAAAAACTATTGCCTAGCGACATTAGTAACGTCAAATTAACGAAGACGAATTTTTTGATTTGATTTAAAATATGGCTGAAAGCAAGTAAAACCTGCCACTTTAAACTTCTTGAAGCATTTAAGATTTAACAACGTTTCTGTTTGATTGAAGAAAAAGTGATTTTCATTGAAACTACAAAAATCAAATTGTTTCAGATATTGAAAAATACTAACCCAAAACACAAGAGAAATTTTCAAAATAAAAAAGAAAAATATGTATATAAAACCGCTCCTCATCCAAGCACCTTAAGTAGGTAATTGATATTGGATAAAAAGAAGAAGAAAAAAAAAACGAAAACAATTTTTTTACATCTGTGTGAGTTAAGGAATTCAAGGTAAAAGGTTTCATGGGCCGTTTATTTTTCGCCCCTTGCTCCAAGTGCAATTCCTACTACATATATACCTATTTATTCACCGACAAACGGCACCGAAAGAAGAAAAAGAAGAAGCAAATTAAATAGGTGCAGTATAAATTGTAAGCGCTCTTTAAAAAAAAAAAACAGGACAGAGAGAAACGAAAATAATAAAAAACGAGTCCTCTTTACGATTTACAGTTACCAAAAAACAGGAAACTCTTCTTAATGCATTGCCCCGAGGAATGATACTTCTTAAAGCCGGTATACACCGAGTCGAAAGAAGGACAACAACAACAACAACAGCAACAAAAAAGTTCAAAGTTCATTGCAGTAAGGTACATCATGTTGTATATACCAGGTAATTGGACTCCATGTGCCGCCGCTGTCGCCGCCATTATGCGCTGACAAAAGCTCTTCGCTTTTCCCCTCGTTCCGATTGGTTGCACAGCAGGGCGTGCCAATTATAGCCTCGATGAGAGCATCAGCCCCAACAATTAAACTACGCATGTCCGTTTGAGGAGAAATTAAATCCTCCTCGCTCTCTCTCCAGATCCGTCAGATTTGAATCTGGACTTTAAATACACTCCATAAATGTGTGTAGCTTATTTGTGACGGTAGGTACCTAGATAGGTAATGATGCAATCTCCTAATGTCATTTACCCTACAATGACAGCCATTTATGGCAATTAGCACTTTAACTATTTGTTCGGGCAGGTGAGTGGGAGGTTGAGAGCTTGGTTGTTAGTTAAGAATTAGGTTCAGTCCAGATGTAGTAGATGCTGTAGTTTTTCGGAGGGAGGGGGTTTTTGATAGCGAAGAATGGGAGAGAAGTAAAGTCAAAATAAAAGCGTATCTCGATGTAAAACTTTAGGTAGAAATACAAAAAAAAAAATGCTGCCAAACACTCATTTGCCCTAATACTCGCATAGAAACTTTATTTGACGGAGGCAATCACTATAGTTGGGAACAACGCGAAGGCAATCACGAACGACAACGACACGGTGCCGGTGTGGTAATTCCCCGGCAATAGGGGGTGGTATAATTTGGGGGATGTTGTTTTCGTGTAGCAATCATTTTGATTCGAAAATCAGCTTAGTAGGTATACGTATAGATGGAGGGAAATAATGCTGCTGGATGGTGGATGTTTTTGGTGCTGGGTTGGATGGTGCGGGATATGTTTGCAATGAGTTTTGTGGTTTTGTGCTGTTGCTCTGAGCAAGTGATTAGGGTTGATAGCAGAAAAGTATAGCTATGCCTCTTGTCCATACCTGCTGCTGCTCCACAAGCATCAGGGCCAATATTGAATATTTAATTGCAATTAGCACGGCTGTTAATGGTGGCGTTTAATTAGGACGCGAGAACGACGTGAGAAATTGTGATGATGTTTTACCTAGGTTGAATAGGTTGGAAAGGGTTATTTTTGTTTAACATGCTTATAGCTATAGATATAGATGTTTATAAGTTTCTACGCAGGTAAACGTCATCTGTAGATGCCTATGTTGTATAGGTATGATAGTTGTTTGGTTTGCGGAAGTTTTAGGATTTTATAAGCATTTCAGTGGTTTCTGGTCCGATGATTTCCTTAACTTTAAATTAATTACAATACAACACTAAGGAATTTATAAATAGAAAATTATAATGCTAAACTAAAAGCTATTGTGAAATCTTCAAGGTCATCCTTCAAAAGTTAATTTTGAAAATTTTTGTAAATACCTATACCTACCTACCTCGTTTTTGTTTTCAAATTCATAATGATATATAAAGGCTCATAGATTGAATAGCTGGGTTTGAATTCAGATTCCTTGAATCCAATATCATATCTGAGATCTTGTGAGAACTAAAAAGTCTTATTTGCTCTCGAAAAATTTGTAGACTTTTCGAACTGAAAGATTCCTTGTTTAGAATCAACAGTTCTACCCAAGCCAATTCCCACACTTAAAATAGGTGTCTAGCTGTAGAAATAGAAGATTTTTCGCTATGTCCGGTAGAGCTTTGTATATGAAAACTATAGTACTCTCATGGCGAGTTTTTTTTAGGGTTGCCCCGATCCTGGTGGTGGCGCTGCAAAATGTGAGGTGTAAAATTCGATTTGGTGAGTCTTTAAGCGTCGAAAATTGGTGGTAGGAGCAAGAGGAGACTATTTTTTGGATAATTGCATCCAAAAAATATCAATAAATATCATTCAAAACCTCCATAAGCTCTCCGCAAAAAAAAAGAGTAAGGGTTGCCGGCATACATTAGATGTCGCCCCATTCGACTTCCACCATGAGAGTACTATAGTTTTCATATACAAAGGGTAGAGTCCTTATAAATTCAACCATTTCTCTAAATTGACTCCTATTAGTTGTCCGTTTTCTATAAAAAAAAAAAGTTAAATAAACACCTTAGCATTCATTATGATAAACTTTTAACTTACATTTTTGCGCTTTCCATTGTTTATTTTTGTTTAATTAAAAATCCACTTGTTTAATTCGTCTCGAAAAATCGAATAATAGATAATTGAAATTATACGGCGCGGAGTGCGAATTTAATGCGGTTCCAGTAATACCAGATAAGTTGAATAAAATATCGGTGGTGCAGGGAATGTTACCGATATTCGTTTAACTTTCTTTCGTCGGATTTGGTAATATCAAATGTTTCGAAAATAATAGAAACTGTCAATTTAGTTCATTCGCCGAGTTCTGTAATAGGGGTGATTGTCAAATTAATAATTCATAGTAAAGGATAAGTGGAGTGCTTTCTTTTCTTTCTACTCTTCTGTCGTGAAAAGAATAAGGAACACTGCATAATCCATCACAACGAATCGAGTTTTATTCTCCCATTCTACTGCTTGAGGCTCCACTTGTGGGGTTCGCCGGGTTCACCTCAAAAAAGTCAACAGACCTGCCGGTTTTGGTAGTTTTTGTGCCTTCAGCGATGCAAAGTTGCAACGTAATCGCCATCACCATCAAAATGAAATAAAAATTTGTTAAAGTTTTGCATTAATTATATCCTTATCAGATTTTTAAAATTTTAAAATTTGGATAAAGGACTATAGGCCACTTTTGATAATAAATACTATTATCAAATGGAAGGTAATGTACAGTACATCATTTAATTATATCGCAGCTATAGCAGGTAATTATGTTTATAATGAAAGAAATAATAATTATCATATTTACAAAAAATCATTAATTGACCTGAAGAAAAGTACACATAACCAAACATAAAAATTCTGATAAAAAGATAGTTACCCAGATTAACTAAATTTCGACTGTCTCAAAAACTTAGAAAGATAAAAGCATTTGCTTTTAGGGTTCGATTAATTAAATCTAGTAGAAAATGTAAATATTTTTGTTCAATGCTACTGTTATTTTTTTAAATAATTTTTTTTTAATCTTAGCTTTTTTGTAAAACGTACCAAAATACCAATACGCTATATTTTGTTTGGTGGATATATTATACAATAAACTTCAAAAATTGAAAATGAAATGTCCTATAGAACCCCCAATTCAACAAATTTGATTCCACTACATTTGGGATTCTTCAAATTATAATCCCTTTTTTTATCTAAATTTATATCAACTTAAGTTAAGCTTTAAATCTTATATAGAACCAGTATTTAACTTTGATTGTGAACTTTTTCCTGATATTGACTTAAATTCACGAAGAAAACTGAATGTAGTTGTAGCTTGTTCATTTTTCCACCCATATAACCCACTGAAAAAGGCTATTTTTTTTTTTTTTTTTTTGAAAGTTATGTACAACTCGGATCCTAAAAAAAGATTTCTTATCTCAACAATATGACAACAATCAAAAAGTACGTATTCGCCAGAGTGTTATATTCCGAAGTCAATACAAAAACTCAATATATTGCTTTAATTGCTTGGAAAAACGCATCAGAAAAAAAAACAGAAAAATAACAATAATAATATTTGCCGGCAGACATTGTTCTGTCATTTCCTGTAGATCGCCCGTTAAGTAATGAAGTTCATTATTTCAATTTTTTTCTTATTTTCGTGTCTTTATTTCGCTTCTAAAATAAAGAATTTGATTATAACTCGACCACAACGACACCTATCGGGTAATGATTTTTGGTTTTCTTTGTTTCTACAAAATCAATTCTTACTGTAAATATGAGTCGTTTATCTTTATGAATGTAGAATTTTTTATAACTCGTCTTCCACGCCACCTATTGGATCAGCTGATATCTATAAACATTCGCCATGAAAAATTAAACTATTGTGAGGAGTTAATATTCAAAGAAAATAACAAATAAGTATCTTTTCGTATGTTTATTATATGAATTTGAGCGATTTGCATTATTGTTTCTCATATCGAAAAGAATTACATATACAAATTTATAAGCATTTCAACAAAAACTGATCTTCGAAGATTTTGTTGCAACTCGCAGGTTAAAGGATTCAAGATGATTTAATCCTAGAAATAATAATACATAAATACGTTACATTAATATCGTCCTTTTGAAAATTAAATTCATCTTTTTAAAAATTTACGATAGAGAAATTTTAGTTTTCACTCTAATATGGTTACTTCTGATATGAGACGTATTTGTTTTTTCTTCTTACCATTATGACTTAACAGATAGTTTAGTTCATAGTCTTTTAATATTTTACCGTTGTAAGTATTCAACTTGGGATCAAATAAAAAGCGTTGAATTCTATCTTTTTTGAAAATTAAAAGGGCTGAACTATTTCATTTATGTCTATAGTTTTTACATCAAATTGCGTTCAAAAAATTTTTTATGAATCAGAATATTCAGAATTCACAAAGTAGATTTATTTCTAAGAACAAATTAAAGCATTTATAATTTTCTATTTTCCAAAAATGTAGATCAAAATTACCTATTTGCTATAGAATATAAATGTGCACATGCAAAAAAAAATTAACCTTTAAAATATTTAATTTTCTCAAAAATTAAAAAAGAAACAACTTATTGTTTTTGAATTTAAAGTAGGTAGGTACCTACATATTTGTAAACATCAAGGCCAAAACTACCTACATATATATATACGGCATACGTTTGTCGTTTCTCATGTAAATTGCGTCGACATCATTTTATAAAAATAATCATTTCAATCTTTTTTACTGTAAGTAGTTATGTAACATTTGTTTGAGAAATTATAATTTTGATGACATTTTTCAATATTTCAATAGTACTATTGAGCGTGAAAAAGGTCCAAAATGTGGTCGATTAGATAATTCAAATCTATCAAATTCATTATTCTTAATTTTTCATCAGTTATGTTACAGACGTCCATAGGAACAACCTTGTATTTTCGACACGCCAGTCATTAATGAGTACTGTTTAGTACAACTAAATAATAAAAGTTGTAACCAAAAACGACGTTTCTGTAAATTTAGTTATCATTGCTGGTTGATTTTTGAAACCTCTTTTGTAAGTATGGTAAGCAAATTTAAACTTTAAAATATAAAATTAAAGTTGTAAACGATTTTTCGATCGACATGACTTCGTTGCATAAACACTATATTTTTTTTCCTTAAACATATCTATTAACATAAGCTAATGCAAAAAGCACAAACAATATTTTAAGGAAAAGTTAAAAATTCAACAAAATAAAAAAGTGCGTATACATCCTAGAGTCCCACTGTGGTATGATTAACCTTTGAATAAAATTAACAAGAACAATTTTGAAAAAAATTAATCGTTTTTTTTTTTTGTTTGTTATATCCTAGGTGTGTTTCTAAAAAAAAATAGAAAACAGAAAATTCATCTAACAATAAATTCAAATTTAACTGAACCGAACAATTTCTACAAATCGTTAACAAGTACAAACCTACATTATATACCTAGGTAGGTACCAACCTAATTAATTTACTGTCCATCAAAAATTGTACCAATTAAAATATAAGTAAGTATAGCTGTATCAACAACCCCTAAACCCCATTCCTTTCCAATTCCGAGCTTCCAATTTGCGTGTATTTAAATTTTTTTTTTTAATTTCTTTCAACAATAATTAATTTAATGAAAATCAACTCCCTGAGCATTTAATTAGTGGCAAATAAAACGGTTTTCACTTATATGCCATTTAACATGAAACCGCATTTTACATGAATCAACAACATCCACTACGAGGGATAGAAAGAGGTAGAACCAGAATCAAAACACAGAGAGAAGATCCTATACCTACAAAAGAGAGCAAAAAAATCAAAACAAAAATAAATTCAAAACTAATTAAAGTCGGTAGGTAACATTAAATACACCACTACAACTATATAATACACTCTCTCTCGTTTAAAATATTTTCAACACAAAAACAAAAAAAAAAACATCCCAATACACCCTGTACAGGGTGAATTTCCATAAACAGGACCATAAATACACGACTCCCAACCCCCATCGACGTCGTCGTCACTCTTAAGTGGATCATTTACTTGACACAATTGACAAACATAAAAAAAAATGACAAAAATCGTTATACCGCAAATTGGATGCGATATGAAATTGCTTGTATAAAAGCAGCACATCAACACATTCAAACACACAAACACATGCACACAACTATAATCGTTCCAAGATACTATTTCTCCCCCACTACGAGCATCGCATCGGGCAAACAACCAACCCCGACCAACCGTATAAACAAATAAAAACGTTATACCTACTGCTAAATAATTTGATGATGCTCCTTTAAGACATTAAAGTACGTCCATGCAATAGCAGCGAACAGCAAGCTGAAGCAGCAGAAGATAAAATTTATCTAAGGGTGGGTATGGCAGGGGTAAGGTTGAGAGATAGTTTTGTAGTAGTAGTTATGTTGTCAGGCCATTACACTCCTAACGAGGGGAAAACAAATTAAATAATTAGAGACGACATATCCCGCGGACCGCTGCCGCTGCCGCTGCCACTGCTGCTGCTACCGTTGTGCTCAATTGGATGCAAATAAAACCACCATTCCGGATAGAGCCAAGAATTGGAAGGCGGAGTCTCGAATCCAGCATCCAGCACAACACGCAGAGTATTTATTGGATTGGAACATCGGAAAAAACGCAGGGGAACTAACAGTGAAAGGCGTGCCATGACTGAGTATTCTAAAAATACCCCATTTCGACATTTGACGGGCTGAGAGCAAAAAAACACAATTCATCTACTTCTTCGGGTGCTGTGAAAATCGCCCTCCGCTAGTGTATCTGAATCAAACGACTGAAGAGGATTCACTTTTATTTTTGTTCTCGTCGCTGTTGAGATCCATATTCCTACAAAATTTTCGGGGTTCAAGGGATGAATGTTAGTTATCCCCGGATCAGTGGATTTTAGTCGTAACAGTGCGTTTGATGAGATAAGAGTGTAAAAGTTTTTCCGTGTTAAATATATACAAACAGATTAATAGAAAATGTCCCGCGGATAAAATTTTGTGTAATTTCGAAACAGTGTGAATATTGTCCACCATTATATTTTTGTTTTGTTTCAAGATCAATCCCTCGTGAGTGTTTTTTTTTTATGACAGATTGTACAATTTTTAAAGAGAATAAAGAAATAACAAGTGCAGTGTACTATGGTAATGATGCAAACAATCCATTCGGATACCACACATACGGGGGGCGGCCAATTGAGTCCGAACTCCAGTCCCGATTCTCCCAAATCCAATACATCTCCCGACGGTAACCCCAAATTGACCCAACAAATGAATAGTCTGCTGATGGTGCAGTCACATCAGAATAACGGTGAAGATTTCAAAATCGATCGTTTCTCCATAGACCGTTTGAAACAGTTGACCGATCATAGGATACTTAATCGACTGAGTCCACCATCAGGTACTGAAGCTGTTAAAGAAGACAGTTCCCTGCTGTCTTCTAATAACAACAACAACAATAACAACAACAATTGCATTAGTGGTTTTAGTAACAACAATATTAGCAGTAGTGGTAATATTGTTCTAAATCGTCGGTCTCATTCACCACCACCGCCTAGAAAATTAATGGAACTTGAAATTGGTGCAAATGTGAGAAAACTGATTCGACCCGAGCCAAGCCATCATGTGCCAAGTGGATTATTACATCATCCGCAGCATCTCCAACATCATTCACATCAGCAGCTTCCGTCACATTTGGTTTCGCCACATCAGCATCAGTTTCAATTTAGAAATCTGCATCACACTCAGCATCAATCACCTCCGATTTCGCCAAATTCAACCGGAAATGCACCCGCTCAACAACAATCTCTAGAACACACCAGCCCAAAGAGACTTTCACATCAATCATTGTCGTCACTTTCACCGGCGGAAAATAATTCACTGCAAGCCGCATCAACGACGACCTCTATGGATATTATTGAATCGGCGTCAGTGTTATCGGTAACCAATGCAACGACAAATGTAACACCAGCTGTTAGTGGCCCCAATTCAATTATAGCGAATGACCTAGATATGGAAAGAATAAAGTTAGCAGCAACTGTTGCAGCAGCTCGAACAGCAGCAATATCAGCAGCAAATGAACGGGATCTCAGTGATTATGGCTTTCGGATACAATTGGGTGGGTTATCGGCGGCGGCAGCAGCAGCAGCGGCGGCTGTTGCTGGACAAAATAAAATATACGCTAGGAGTGAAACTAGCGAGGAGTTGAATGTGGATGGCAATGAGGATAGTAATGATGGATCTAATGACACACCGTCGGTAAGTTTCTTTCCCGAAAATAAGTAAAAATCGTTAATTTGTGAAATTTAACAGAGTTTCTTACACTTGTTGATATTTGTTGTTAAATTGGTTTTATTTCCATTTAAATTTGGTACTAAAACCCGCCAGAAAAAGGTTTCAATTCCTGCGGCAATGATTGCCAATTTTAAAATTAAATAACTTCCACTGTACTTGTCTTTTTTTGAGAACTAAAACCCAGGTTAATTTCGAGGGAGTCAATGCACTGCAACTAAAAATTAATCATAATATTTGGTTCCTCGAGCCGGATTTTTCGATAACAATTTTTTCTTTGATTTTTTATTTATGATAACTGCTGTTACCCGCCCGATTTGCTTAACGTGAATTAAGCTTAAGAAACTATAACCAAAAACTCTAACCAAAACAAATGTTCTAATTTCCCATTTTTAAAGGATTAAACAAACAACTTTGTTTAAAATGACACTCTGATGTCTCTTAAAACGTGTTCCCACTCAGAATAAATTTCTATCATTCATCTTCCCAATTTCGAAAAACGAGTTGAAAGATTATTCGTCTAACGATAAATAGGAGGTGGGTTTTTTATAAAATTTGTTAGCATTTTCTTATCACCGATCATTTAAGTATAGACTTCTTTTACATTTTAAAACTAAGATTATTTTTTGGTATTTTTTTGTGGGTCTCCGGTCATAATTAAAATCGTTATTTTAACCAAAGAATTCATTAATTAAAGTGGTAATTTTCCTCAAACATGTTAATATTAAATCCATTGATCAACGATTACCTTAAATTAAATAGCGAAAACCCCATCATTTAAAGTTTAAATCATATAAACAGCCAAAATCTCATTTTGGATTCATCAATCAATAATAAACGCAAGTTGTAGACGTGTTTCTTTTAAAGCCAATGGGCATGTTAAAAAAAAATGCCACTGTTTAATTAACGTGCAACAACAACAAAGCCTATATGGACATCGCTTTGCCCAAATATTTGTATCGGATAATTCATCTGCTATATTTTTATAATTGTTATCGATAATTTGTATGGAATTTCAACTTTTTTTCCAAGATGGCGTCGTCGTTCAGCCCAAACGTCGATTTTTATAACATGCCTATTGGGGCCTTGAAAAAATGCACCTAGTATCACATAAACGCTATTTTAAAGTAAAGAATCGATAGTTGAAAAATGTGAAACTAGATCAAGGGGGCCTTAAGGGATCGAAATCGAAATTTTAAACAAAGAATGTCTCACCATAGATTGTAAAATAAATTTCAAACACATGAATTAAGAATTCATTCTTATGATAAGGGATGATTTTAAAAGATGCTTATTAAAAAAAGCACTATTGGCCTAAACAATTTACGTGTTAAATGAAACAACAACAAAACGTAATGGATATGTTCAAAGACACCCCAGAGAAAAAAATGTGAATTTTCCATGCAAACTATCGATATAATGTATGTAAATATTTCCTGGAAAATAACTTACGTAGTACACATTTTATCGATATTTGTTAACCCACTTCTTAAGATTGCCGTAAATGGTAAACAGTCGAAATTTTAAGCAAAATTTCCATTTTTTGAAGTGACACTCATGGAAATATCAAACATTTCAATTTTGAATTCGTTACTTAATGATTATTTTAAGTTTTAAATATAAGCCGAAATGATAAAATGATTGAATGATGAAATGATTAAATTTGTTGTGTTTTTTTTTTCTTAGAAACTGTATTTATTTGACCATATAACCGGCTATTTGGTTTTCGATGTTTTCATAAATATGATTCATTGGCTTACAATCAATTTTTTAAAAAAGATATACATGTATTCTCATTGACAGTGCATATTAAAAATCTCCAAAATTTTTTTTTTGATTTTTGAAAAAAAAAATTATCAAATTAACATTTTTTTTAATAAAATAAAAATTTTGGAGAACTGACTTAAAATTTTTGAGGTGGCAAAGGTAGCCAAGAGGAGGATGGAAATTGATTTTTATTCTTCTTTACGACTCATATTATATATTATATTTTACAAAGCCATTATATAAACAACATTAAACAATATTAGTGACCAGACTTTGTTCATTATAAAAAATATTAATTTTTACTTCTTGATATTTAAAAAATTGAAAGTTCAGCAACCTAGAGTTATTGCGTTCAGGGGACGATAAACAAATTTAGTTTTTTTTTTCTTAAATTATAAAATTCGTATTTTCTCGTAATATCGGCATCTTCAGTGAGCGTAATCCTCCTTTTTTGGATTATTTTAGAAATTCAAAATTGGACATTTATGTTTTTTTTCATATTTTTCTCTAATGACAGGAGCAAGTTTGTGCGGCCAGTCGTGAACTTTATTTTTTCATTTTTCAAAATTACTTAAGCTCGCGTTTAGCCTGAATTACCAAAGTAAGTCTTTCTTCCTCCTAACTCAATTTCCAAAAAAAACTGTATGGGCAAGTTTTTTTTCCATCATGTTTTTTTAACTGAATTCAATTTAAACTATTTTTTTTTTTGACAGTAAAATATTTTTTTTTTTCTTTTCTTTTTTAGAAAAAATTGTTTCTAAAAAATTAAATGTTTTAAATATATTGTCATTTTTCTTGAGTCAACTTTTCCCTTTAAGGAAGCCATTCGAAATATGTAGTAGCCTTTTATTTTCTATAGACGAAGCTTGGTAGTGTCCTTACAACCGTTTGGACGAACGTGGCTTACTTTATCATTTAGTCTGGATCCCCTTGGCACTGCAGTTCCCAGTGGTACATTTATTAAATTTTAATAACTAAAATAAAATTATTGAATACAATTATAACCAAACATTTATTTATCTAAATTAATAAATTTTGAAAAAAAATGTCAGTTTTGTTTAAGTGTTGGTATTTATGTTACCAATTTTGTTTAAGTGTACCTACATACAAAGTCCAGTAAGATTTTAACTTTTAAAAACTTTTTGAAAATTAAATATGTAACTTTTCAAAATTATTTTTTTTTGTAAGTTAAATGATACACCAGCAACCACTTAAAAAAAAAGAAAAAAACCTGGTCCAATAAATGCAAAATAAAAAATTAGAAAAAATGAATATTTTTATCCGAAAAATTCTCAATTTCTCGTTTTATATTTTGCCTTTCCCCGTTTTTTCGAAATTCATATTCTGCACCTTCAATATTGAATTTTTTAAATATCTTTAAATATGTATTGCGAAATAATGAAATGCTTAATTCAAAAAAAAAAAGCGATAAAATAACTTTCGAAGTTATGTTACATGATGCGAGGTAAAAATTGCGATGCGACATTTCCCAGATGATGTTGCAACACCACAACATTGTGAAATAAAAACTTTCCAATGAAAAATTGCAAAACAAATAAATGCAAAATGGTAAAATAGCTAAACATGAAAATTCGAAATAATCAAACGACAACCATCCCTTGGATCACTTTGCACTTTGCACTGACAGTCAGTGACCAGTCACACCAAAATCGGTAGCTCATTTTTATAAACCTATTCTTTGTTTCAATATAAGTTAATTTTACAACTTAATAGTAATTCTACTTCAAATATTTAAATAGGTGTGTCCTGTCGATCTAACTCGTTCCGTTACAACCAGCACTCCAACAGATAAAGAAGCCGCCAAGCGATTAGCATTCTCGGTGGAAAACATCCTAGATCCAAATAAATTCACCGGCAAAAAAGAATCAAAACATCACTATAATTCATTACGTCAATGGAGCTGTAGCAGTAGTAATTATGATCGGGACGACATGCAGGATCGGCTGGATGATGACCAAAGTGAAATAATGTCTGGTAAGTAAATGGCATTTTCAAAATCATTATTCTAACAAAAAGGCAGATGAGGTTAATGAACCTCTGTACCAATTATATACTTTGGTACAGTTATGTACATAAACAATTTGCAATAGTTTTTAACCAATCGATTTGAATACGGTGGTCTCGCATTTTCATTTTCGGTTGGTTAAAAAAATATTGGCGTATGTACTCCCCAAAAAAAAAACCGCACTTTTGTGGTTTATTCAATTTAAATTTTTCACAAGAACTCCATTTATATGCATGCATATATGTATGCAAGCGTATATGCTAGCATATATGTATTTATATAACTTTGTGTCCACTAACGGATGTGCGGCGGTGGGTGTACCTTAGGCACAAGCCAAAGTTGTTTTCAATTCCTGGCCACAGTACTTTATTTTTTCCAACGATTGAATGCATTCGAATGATTTTCCATTAATTTTCCTAAATGACGCAGAGTATTTCTGGATTCCTTTTTTGTTTTTTTGTTTTTTGCTGTTGTTTTAAGATTGTACAGGACCCATCATTCTGGACAAATACACCCACACACTTGCATATTGTATTTTGATGTGGAAAAACAAAAGCAGAGTCTAGCTATGTTTTTCAATTTGCAATTCGTTTTTTTTTTAATTTTTTTTTCGAGCAGGTTGGTTGGTTGGATAGAAAAAGAAATTTCTTTTTTTGTTTTTGTTTTTGCCGAATTTTTCTTCATTAGTGTGCGGAAATATGTTTGCAGGATGTGAAATTTGAAGAAGTCTTTTTTTAGTCGTTTTTGTTGTTGTTGTGCGGTATTTTGACAAGATAAAGTATATCGACACACAAACAGGTACGGTACTCACTCGGAGGATTGACTTCAAATGGATTCGAATGTGTTTGATGGATTTTTGGGCTTCTGACCCAGTCATAGTGGTTTGTAAAATGAAAAACAATTTTGATTGATGTTTTAATTAAAAAGTGTACTCATGCTGATGCTAAACATTAGATGTGATGGACTTGAGAGCTTAAGAATTTGGTACCTACATATATATCTCGGGACGAATGATTGATTTTTTCATTTGCATTTAAATGGTAAAATATATTTTGAATTCTTGAATTTTAAAATATATTTTACTATGCATCTAGTATAATGTATGTATAGTTAGAGAAAAACTTTTTTAATGGTAATAATTTTCAACTTCCATTACTTATTAAAAAAAAAAATAATTTAAAAAACGAGCAAAAATGCACGTTAAAATAATTTTATGTAGGTAAGTTGAAAATTTTTTGCATAAAAAAAAAGAAAATTCAAAATAAATTTTCTTGCAGCAAAAAAAAATACAAATTTAAAGTTAATGGTTTTGAAAATCTTGCATTACAAAAATTTCAATTGCAAAATTTAAGATCTGAAGATATAAACAGTTGTAATATAATAATTATTTTTTTTACATAGCCAATCCATTTCCAACCTGGCTTATCCTTTGATACGAAATTTATTCACGTCATTCAAGTATAGAAATGATTAAAACTATTTTTAATAAATATTTCAATTTCCAATGCAAACTCAATGCAATAAAAAAATATTTTTGGATTTAATTTTGACTTTTTTAAATTAATTTTAAATTTGCATATTTTAATGCAAAATATTTTTTAACATGAAAATTTTTTGTATTTCAATTAAATTCCGTTTTTCTCGAATGCCAACAGATTCTAATTTGGAGATGAGAAACATGAGAAATTTTTTTATATAAGTAATTTAAATTTTTTTTAATACTTTCAATATTACTAGAAAACTAAATCAAAATTCTGGACAGGGAATTAGATTTGTCTATTCTATTAATTATTAAAAAAGAAGTGAAAATATTCCAGCAAACAAAATTAGATAGAACCGTTGAACGAATTTGTTCATTTCTAAACGTAAACGCTTACATAAGTAAAATACAATTTTCCATTTTTTAGATCCAAAAATAAAAAATTAATTGGATGACAAAAAATATTTACTCAATACCAATATTATCAAGTAATAGCTATTAAAAATACTCCATTAATCTGATTTTTAATTTTGATTTTTATCAAAATTTTCAAAAACATTTTTTTTTGAAATAAATTTTTTAAATATGTAGGTATGTACCTATGCATATATGAAATTAAATTTTTGGGTGTATTTTATAAAATGCTGAAAATGTTTAAAGCAATTGTTTTTTCTAAAAATATCTACTTTTAAAAAATTTATATACATACGAGTATGTACTTATAAAAATTATTTAGAAAAAAATTAGAAAAAAAACTATCGCTGGAACGATTAATTTTTTTTTTCAAAAATTAGTTTTTTTTACATATTTTTCGTTTATGACATATTTTAGTAATTCGAATAATAATTTCATATTTTTCATATTTTTCTCAAATGACACTCTTGTTTTTTATTGTTTATTCTAAAGTACTTTAGCATAGGAGTAAGTTCGTACGATTCAGTCACGCCTTTTATTTTTTACGAATCCAAAACTTGCCCTTTAGTACCTACCTGTGGTCGCAAGTTAAAACTATATATTTTATAAGGTAAATTTTAATGACAAGACAAGGTGCCATCAAAACAATTTTTTTTTAAATTATGATATTTTTTTTAAAATTATGATTTTGAAATACATAGTTTTCCCACTAATGTATGTATGTAGTTTGTTCAATCATATGTATATAAAATCGTTAGAATTATGGCTACGTCAAGTTAAAGCCCTAACATAAATTTTTTAACCTTTTTGGAAAAACAAATTTTCCTCGAAAACGGCTACGAGGATTTTTTGAATAAAAAAATTAATAAATATATATTTTAAAGAAAAAAATTCGAAAATGTGGAAAATACCGTTACCTATCATAGAATAATTTTTTGATTCTCGACTTTCACAAAAACTGTTCATCTGATTGTAATCAAAATTTTTATGCGAAACATGAATATCATTCACCACTTTGATTTTCAAAAAAAAGCTATTTGAGTTTTGAAAAAAAAATAATATTATTTTTTCAAAATAAAATTTTCCAAGAACGGATCAATAAAAATTTTTAAAAATCATTAATGTCTACCGTTTTAACCCAAAATTTATTTTATTTTCAAAAATAACGATATCTAGGTACCTCCCATACAAATGTTAAAAAAACCGAAATACAAAAATAATTTTTACAAAAATAAATTAAAAAATCGAGACATTAGGTATCTATTTAAGTAGGTAATTTATTTTTGAAAGATCCATACAACCTGGCGTAAAAGAACTCTACTCTGAAGTCTCAACTTAAAAATGGTTCACATTTTTATTTTAAGTCAAATTATTGTTTTACACTTTTTTTACTTTCGAATATGTTTTCCTCTAATTAGTTTATAATTTTCTTCTTAATTGCTTTGAATAGTTGCATAAAACGTCAATGTATTTTACATATAAGAATTTTTCCAGATCAATTTCACGTAACATTCAAAATATTTTTAAACCTTAATTGGAAGCTCTATAGCTCTAGTAGCTAATTAAGTTACAACATTCATCATAATGATTCGCTAGTAGCTAATTAAGTTACAACCCTCATTTAGAGGCATCGTAATAATTCGACCAAATTAAATCCCTTACATGGCATCAAGTACCTTACTCAGAAACATAATTATTGCAAGGTGTTAATGGACAATTTAAGCAAACGCAGAACATCGCATTCACGCAGCAAACACATAACTTCGACTATACTAAACCAAATTACGCCATGACATCTTCATTATCCTACGAATGGGTGTTGCGCTATAGAATTTTAACCGCCCTTTTACGGAAAGTTAACAACATGCGGATTTAGTACCTACCTAATCGTAATCATAATCACCATTGAGTTTCACGAAGGAGAGATGATACCTGGTTCCATGTAATTTTCTACTTTCTAAAGGGTGTCCCAACAAGAACGCAAAATTTAAATTTTAAATAAAACGCAGATATTTAAAAAAAAAATCGCGAATTCTTTATTATATCGTAAAGTAGACAGGATGAGGTTATGTATGGAACAACACATCGGGCAGATGGACGCCACGGCTTTGCAAATACGCGATTTTTTAATGAAATTTTCAATGACCGTTTTGCGTTTTTTTTAAGGTTTGAGTCGTCGTCGGCTTATTCGCATAAACCATCGACTTCAAAAAACCCCAAAGAAAAAAGTCCAATGGTGTTAAATCGCACAATCTATGCGGCCAATTCTGGTCTCCAAAACGCGAAATAACACGACCGGGAAATGGCAGCAATTGAATTGTTTCTCTGGCTGTATGAGATGAGGCGCCACGCCGCCGTCTTGTTGAAACCACATCCCCTCCACATTCATATCTTCAATTCTAGGCACGAAAAAATTCAAAATTCGCTGCATAGTGGATTTGGAAACACCAATTTGCTGAGCTCGGTGTCGAATTGAGGTGGATGGAGTTTGAGCGACATCATCACGTACTGCTGCGATATTTTCGCTCAATCGACCTGGTCGAAGTCGCGTTGTTGTCATCAGTGACAGACCCAGTTTCAGCAATTTTTTCCATTAATCGCTTTACAGTTGACTCTTTTGGAGCATTATTGTAACCCCAAATTGATCGCAATTTGCGAACTGTAGTCGCAAAACTTTCACCATTTTGGTAAAACAATTTCACAATGAGAATGCGTTGTTCATTCGTGTAGCGCTCCATTTTTATTTATTAACCTTATACCTTCTACTAGCAAACAATAATAATTGTTCAACTGCCAAACAATGACACTTCGAATGGCGCCAAATTTTAATCTTGCGTTCTTGTTGGGACACCCTTTATATAAAACTGTTATACATTTTGACATTTGGGGAAATGTGTTCGTGGTATAAAATTTTACAAATGGTTGATATTTTACAATTAACATTCGTTTACATGGCCAAGAAAATTAATTTCAAAATCCACAACACTGGAATAGGTTTAATGGTTTTTTGAGTTGTAAAGGGTGTTTTTAAGGGCATAGAACTTTGAAATAGAACCAAACAAAGATGCATTTTTTAAATTGACATTATTTGAGAGATAATAATTTGTGATTTCTGGTATATGAACTACACGGCTGACTGGGACATAATTCAATCTGGAGGTCCAATTTTCGATCACTTTTTCCAACATTTCTGTCCATATATCATCAATAACGCGAATATTTTCCTCCATATCAATTGCAGTACAAGCTTGTGACAAGTTGCGTGCGTCGTCTTGTTGAATTGAGAAACGAAAAAGTCAGTAATCATGGATATATGGCGGTCACCATTGACTATAACGTTCTGGCCAGCATTGTAGTTCCAGAACATCATACAATCAGTTTTTTCTGGATGTGAAGGTGCAATTGAGGATTAATTTCCCTCCAAATACGGCAGTTTTGTTGACTGATGTTTACTTACGTAGTACGCGATACGTATTTCGAACAGAACCATGATTTTCAAAATGAACTCGCATAATTTGAAAATTGAAAGCGTTGCTCAAATCGAACTAAACACAAATCACTTAACAGCTGTTAAAATGGCCGCCAGTTCAAAAAAGTGCTGCCAACTTCTACATTTCTAAAAAATAACACCTTTTATAAGAAGATGGCGGTTAACTTTTAACCGTTTTGTGTTAATTAATCTCTTCCATAATTCTTCCTCACACCTAACTGTGGTAATTCCAATCTGATCGAAATTTCTTCCCAAGATTAATTAGCACGATTAAGAATTGTCCACAAAACTCTCTTCTGCATGACACAAACAAAACTCACAAATAACAGAATTTTCTCTTCGAAACAAAACCGATTGAGAAAACAAACCTTTTAGCCGTGTTTTTTTTTTTATTAAAAATATTCAAAACTTATTTACCTCTCTTCTTAACCAAACAACATCATATCATAGCTTTCGGACGAACAAAGCAGTCATGTCTCCCATTTCGAATGATCATCATTTAATATGCATGCAATCCCCATGATGTTGTTTAGCTATTTATAGCGGGGGTTGTTTTCCGGAGCAATTTTTGCAAAATGGTTTCCATCCTAGCACATTATTATTTGTGACTGTGAAATTGGTATAAGCACAAGCAGTTGGTACAACCTGCAAACACGTAACTTCCATCTTAAATTTCCACCATCCAACTCCCCTTTCCCCTTTTTAGAGAAAAGTATGATATCATCATCTCGTATACTTATATTGAATTGCTTGAGAACGAACGAACGGAACTTGCTGCATTAGAAAATTGCTACCCCTAGACAAAAGCATATACAACAACCTACACAAGCAACTTTTAGTTTGAGTGTTGTTTGCGGTTGTTGTTTTTGTAGGGTGGAAAGTGGGGGGGAGGGGGTAGTAGTGTTGTTGTAGTGGCAAAGCTTCGCATAGCATCGTTACGTTATGTCGCCACTGCTTTGTGCGGTTGTGCTAAATTGTGTGCTACTGATTTAATATACCCCCACTAAACTCTCGGGGTGTTCATGTACCAGTTTTTTTTTTCTTTTATTACAAAAACAACATCCTCTCTATGTGGCAGCGACAACGACGACGACAACGATGTGAGGACAAAAAAGGAAACTTGTGTATACCAATTACGGATGCGCTGGCTCTGGTACTTTCACCACCCTCCGGATTTTCAACCCTCTGGCATCTCTTTTGTTCGCATTCAGTTCTTGTAGCTGAATTTGATTTTTCTTTTCCCTTCCTATAGTCATTGTCGTCGTTTTTCCTAGAGAAATGTGAACTATATCCTTTCTATATATGTATGTAGGGTAGGTGTGTTGAGGTAGGGGGTAAGCAATTATTATATTTCAATGTATGTGTGTTTTTTTGGTTTGTGTCTCAAGAGGGTAAGGTTATAAATGTTCCAGTGCTTTTATATTGCTTGCTTTTTGAATTTTCATATTCCAGAATTCTCGGCCCGTTATAAGTGGAATTTGTGTGTGAGTGTAGTGTCGCGACAGAGTGACGGGGTTTGGGGGATGATATGCCCCATCATACAAACACTCTTATACACTCCTTGGATATAGTATCCATGATGGCAAAATTTCATATTATAGCCTAGAGCATAGAGAGAGAGTATCATTATTATTCTTATGAAAATGAGACGACAAATACACCCCTGGGGCTTTTGTATAACTTTTACAACAAAATGTGATTGAGGGTTGTGCGAAAATTACGAACTTAATATGATGGCATATCATATGACCGGGTTTGGATCAGGGGGGGGGGGGTGAAGGGACTTTATATGTGTTAACAATCAAAATTTGCCATTAAGAGATGGTTATAAGTTTAGAAGGGAAAAATGTCTGCATTTTGAAATTGCTAAGTGGCAAATGGGGGGAAGGCAAAATGGATAGGTGGTGGTAATGTTGGTTATGAGGACTTGCTGATGGGGAAGGACTGGGGGGGGGTTGGTTTAAATAAGTTGATACTTATACCAAGAGAGGATAATAGCAAATGGTGAATGGCAAAAAGCCCTGGTAATGGTAATTAACACTCTGATTTCGTAATTAAGTTTATGACTTTAAAACGACTCATAATTTAAATTGTTGTTTTACCCTTGGGTGTCGTTGATTATGTGATTTTGTCTGTTGATACGAGTGTACTTAATGTGTACCTATATAGCTTCTTATATAGGATAGGTAGGTATACATTTAAGTTATATAATGTGTTAGCGGATGATTTTTTTTTATTATGTAACAAATTGGTATGAGAGCAATTATAATTTGTAGAAATTAAGTAAGAAAAGGTATAGGGGTAGTGGTATAAACTAGTCAAAGAATTTTTAAAAATTTGTTTATTTTATGAAGATAATTTTGTACATACAGGGCAATTAAAGTAATATATTTGGTTTTGTTGGGTGTGGAAGTTACCTCAGGTGGAAGTTAAAACTCAGTGTTTAAGAGATATTTTTGAAATTAAACCTAAAGGTATGGACTAGACTTAGAAATTATCAGATAACAGAAATAGGTTGTTCACATTGTCTGGATTTTAATAACAAAATCTTGTGCGAATTTTCAATTTGCCCGTACCAAACCAGGGTCTTCCTCAATGCTTCAAATATAAATTACAAAGGATGAAGGTTGAAAAAGTGTGCAAGCAAAAAATATGCAATTTAAAATTTTGAACATTTTTCATGTCTAACGCCGGACTTTCTGCTGTGCCTAAAAAGATAGGGGAAACAAAGATTTAATTTTTATTTTTTTATTTTTGGAAATACATTATATACCTACATATGTATATACAATTTTGGGTATGAACTACAGAGATTCGAATGCTGGAAATATGAAATGTCTGAATATTTTTTATTTGATGAACTGGAAATCGATTAAAAATCAAGCACAATTGAGAGGAAGCTCTTGGTGGAAGAACACTCCAATTCTGTTTTGTTGCATTAATTTTCCAGAAACTATAAATGGCAAGGTTTACTTGTTACAATTTTTTTCGAAGTTAAATACAAATTTGAAAGTACAGTACACTCAGTATAAAACAATTCCAATTTAAGCCTGGTATACAGTTTCTCAATTTGTTATGGATTCGATGCGAAGACGACAAAATAACAATTAAAACTCCGAAACAGGCGACTTTTTCGATTCAGCTAAGGAGAACCTTAAATCAGAATTTTCGATCACCAACCCTATTAGAAGTTGGCAATGCATATTTAGACGCACTTAACATGGCACAAAAACTCAACACGAATGTTTTCAAACCGTATAATTCAATAGAACATTGGATATTGTTTTCTTACAAGACCTACCTGCCTCACTAACAATTTTTCTTCCGATTTACAAATCAAAGAGTTATTTTCTGAATGAAAGTAAGATCGTTATTGGAATAAATACTGATATAATTAATTCCCTATATATTTTCTTCAGCATATTGTATCAACGTGCAGTAATAACTAATGTTCATAAGTCATTCCATACACGTCATTATAATAGTAAACCCTGATACCCTTATAGAAGTAGATAATCAAACATCTTTATTGGAGTAAAAGTTGATATAATCATTCATGAGAAATTGTTATAGAAGTAAACGTTGGTATTATCATTCCTCTAATATCTTTAATGAAGTAAATGCTGACATTAATATGCTGATCATTCTTATAATACTTTTATTGGATCAAATACTGATATAATTATCCCTCTGATATCATAATTTCAATAAAAGATGATAACACATGCCTCAGATATTTATTGGAGTATTTGTTCCAATAAAAGAATCATGAAATACATCATACAAAGTACTTTTAATCAAAAAAAAATGTGAACACTAATAAACTTTTTATGAAGACTTTTTTCATATTTTTTAAAATGTTTCTTATTTCCAGTTTTCTAGGTTTGTAGTCATAAGCATTCACACAAAAACATGTAATTATGTACATGCCTTTTTGTTTCAAATATGCTTATTGCTGGTAACAACCTTAATTTAATTATCCTTACCAATTATTACAAAAAAAAATCAAAAATAAGAAAAAACTTAAGAAAAAGGGATTTTTCCATCCCGAAATACTGAAATAATAAATCGCAACCTATTAAATAATTATTCATCAGATTACGCTTTTGGCAATAAAATTATACATCCTCGAACGATCCTTACTTAACAACCTTGTTAACTTAAATCGAGAAAACATCCCCTCAAGGAATTACCAAAGTTGTTGTGTCGTCTTAGCACATCCTTTTTTTTTTTTTTTTTTGTTAAGCTTTCTTTTTTTTCGATGGCAAACCGGCAGAAGCAATTTCACCCCTTTAGGGATATAACTTTTACTCTTTAAAGAAAAATAAAATAAATCAAAAGTTCATCGAAGCGTTGTTGAATAATTTTCAGGATGAGTTCATGCGACACAAAAAGCTGTTTAAAATAATAAAATGAATATGAGGTTTATACGTCTGCGTTTCTCTTCAGATTCTGATGGTATCTGCTATATACATAAGTAAGTAGTTAAGGATATGCACTAGATTATGTATAAGTATAAAATATTAATTGTCTATCAAATTACTTCAACACTATAAAGCAAAAACTTAATTTATTGATGTTTACCCGTTAATTTATTTGGCATAAATATGTATAACATTGCAATTCTGGGAAGGTACCTTGCTTGAGTCCCTACCTCCTTCGTGATTTGATTGCTCGGCTTGTGTTTATATTTGATGTACATATACATACATATATAACATACACACATGCAAGGTTTTAATCACCTATGCTGATTTGTATAGGTATATACAAGAAATTCACCTTCTGTTCAGCTTGTTAATTAATCACTTAATTACCAACAGCGCTTCATTTAATATTAAGTCCTTATATAGTCTAAGTGGTGACAGCCAATTTTAGGAGCGGCGGAAGGCAGTGTGACCTGTATGTGTGCCTATACATACAGGAATAGATATACCTATGTACCTACCTAACCGATGAGTTATATGAACATACATTTCTGATATCGAAATATTTCTGATTGAAATAGATATTGGTTCACTAATAATGAAAAAAAAAAAGATTTAACAAGTTGAGCTTTGAAAAAAAAATATTTTTGAAAATTAAAAAACATCTCTATATACATATATAATTTTTGAAATCTTGATTACCATTAGTTAAAGTATCGGGGATGTTAGGTTAGGGTAGGTTAAAGTGGCTGTTGGCTGTTGGCTTGGAAGTCCAACACACTTAGACCAAAATTAGGTCCGTTGTGACATGGATCAGTTGATCAACCTCCCTCGTTGAACCAGTTGGAGCTTCGAATGAAACGTAAGAGACAAGTGATGTCGCAGTTTATTTGATCACTGGGATCAAGGAAGAAGAAGTCTCCAAGTTGAGTTTTCGTCTTTGTGATAGGGCGGGACAGGTGCAAAGAAGATGAGAGACTGTCGCTTCTTCCTCTTTGTCCCTGCAACTCCTGCAGAAATCATTTGCAGGAGCTGCAAGTCGAAGTGCATGTCTGCCTATTAAGCAGTGTCCAGTCAGGACACCTATAACGTAGCTAATATGCAATCTATTCAGAGAGATCAACTGTTTAGAGCGTTTGGCACTAAGTTTAGGCCAAATTAGTTTTGTCGCTAGGTGGTGATGTTATTCCGTTTTATAACGTTTTCTTTGAGCCAGGAGAGGCTTCTTTATTAGCCAGGATTTCAGCTTGGATCACTCTACAATAATCAGATAGACGAAATGAGAGACTCAGGTTTAGTCTATCAGAGTATACGCCTCCACCAACCCCATCATCCGTTTTTGATCCGTCTGTAAAGAAGTTGATAGGACCATCATTCGGAAATGATGTATCCCCCAAGTATTTCTGGAAGGGATAGACACCCTGAAGCAATTGTTGTTGAAGTACGGATAGGGGATAGTGTAGTCGATATTACTGTAAATTGTTCTGAATGAGTTCAGAATAGTGGAGTGGCCAATCTTATTATTGATCAACAGTGAGGAAGCTAGCAGCCGTATGGCAGTATTTGCAGCCGTTTGCTTGCTAAAAATGTCCAGCGGTATTAAATGGAACAGAACATCAAGTGAGGCGGAGGGGGTGGAGCGAAGTGCTCCCATGCACAGACAGGCTGTTTGTTGGACTTTGCTTAGTTTGTCGCGATTTGTCTGCTACTGCTACTCCGTATGTAAGGATCGGCCTTATAACCGAGATATACAGCCAGTGTGTAATGCGGGGCTGAAATCCATATTTATTTCCAATGGCTTTTTTACAAGAGAACAGGGCTACTGTGGCCTTGTCCAAAATAATACCCAAGTATTTTGCTTGTTCTGAAAATTTAAGTGGTACCTACACCGTTTATATGGGGAGGATCAAAAGTATCGGGGATAGTTGCAGCTCAAAATATTTAAGATATTGTTTAAAAACCGATTGATATCGAAATTTAAACACATAAATCAAGTGACTTTTGAAATATTGAATTTTCAAAAAAAAAAAAAATTTAGAAAATAAAAGTGGTGAATACTTGTTTTATCTACTAATAAGACAAGGTGATAATTTTTACACCCAAAGAAGAAACCCCGCTTTCGAAATCTTTTCTGTGAAAAATAAGATTTTTCTGAAACGTTTAAGAACTTAAATTATATCATAATTCTAACCTCGGGTGGCAAATTTCCATCTACATCACTGAAAAACAAACCACATAAAGCTAAAAGATTTCGCTTTAATTTTCATCCAAGAAGAAAGTCAGATTAAATCAATGAAGAAAATCTTATTGACCAAATAAAAATGGCCGCCGGCATAAAAAAAAAACATTTGACTTTTAGTTGTCAAGCTCACTTCTCTGAGTATTGAACGTGAGACCTACCGATTCCCGGCCTAAAACTCTTTCTCAGTGCCAATTTTTAATAAAAAATTCCAATCTTAAAACTTAATTATGCATGTATCTTGTACCTGTGCTTTGCATTTGCATTTATAAGCAAAATCATCAAAACAATTTTTTGTTATTCGTATTATTAATATACATTTAAAGTGTTATTCTTCTTATAATAATACGAAATTCTGATTATTATCCTTCATATTTGTATTGTTGCTTTTGATAGTATGCACTTCATAGTCATTGTAACGTAGCTTAATATGTGATTCTTATTGTTTTTAATAGTTTTTTTTTTTCATTTTCAAGAAAGAGTGAAGAATCAATATCTCCTACTGAGATAGAAATTAGAACTCTGCTTCTGTTTATTTTTATAGCCTAGCCCCCGTGTTCTGCATGACTCATGACTATCCCCAGGATATTTTCACCGCCAAATGGTAAAACATTTTCAATTAAAAATAAAACGTCCTGATTTTGTGATTCTCTGCCTGTTTATCCTGTGCCTATACTTGATGTACACCTAGACTTTATTTGTATGTATACGTCTACTTATTTTCTGCCGCATTTAATTTGATTTTGCGGTCGACGGAAGCGAATCGAACTGGAACCATTTCGGGAAGCACACAGAATACTGAAACCAAAACCAACCCCAATAAGTGCTGTTATGCTGCCGATGGAAAACCCCTTTGGAATACTCCCAGTTTGTATACGTGGGTGAGTCCGTTTTATCAACGGACCATGAACGCCACCATATCGCCAGACGGCGAGGCATTGCACCTGGAGATTGCAAACACCACCGTCCACCACCGGGGATATATACTGCAATATTATAAATGAGGTTGGGTATAGCGTAGGATTACTCAGGGTAGGCGCAGGATATACATGGTATGTTTTGGTTTGACCACCACTTGTATATGTGTCTATAGGCGATTCAATTATTTATGATGGCGTCAAACCACTGACAAGTGTTCCAACCTCTCGTTAACTGGCGTGGAGTCGTTTCTCCCTCAATTAGCGGGTCGAGGGAGACAATTTCCCAATAAACACTCAATGCTGTCGGATACAGATATTTATGTACCTGACAAGTCCTGCCAACATGGCATGGAAGATACGATTCATAGTGATGCACGATTGATTCCCGATTGAGTATAATTCAATTAAATATACGAGCGCATTATAAATTGCGCTAAATTGATGGGCGACCACAATTAGGGTAGGAGTCGTTTTGGTTAGTTATCATAGCCAATGAGTTTGTACATATACATATCTACCTGTATTAATAGATAGACATTGTACACATCTACTTAAGTGGTTTGGTGTTGATGGGCAATTTAGAAATTTTAATGTTGTGAGGGTTATGTTAGGGCTTATGACGCTCGAAAATAATCTTAAATTATGGTGATTAGTGGTTGCAATGGTAATGGAATGTGGAGGGATAACCTTCATTATTGAATTTTCATGTGAATAGGTTTTAAAATTTGCAATCTAATTTTATAAGAATATATTTAGAAATTAAGCCTAGAAATAAACTCTACAAAACACCCTACAAAAATATAAACCGTTTGTGCTGCAATAACTCAACTAATGCAAGTACTCAACTAATGCTGCGTACGCCGCCGCGGTGTTTAAAAAATCGTATATACCAAGCGCTTGGGTAACCCGTGACTTGACATATTGGTTAGTGCTTGACCTAGTCCACCAAAAAAAACAGAAATGTTGTTTCACGGGCTGCTGCCTGTTGCGACAAATATTTTTGCATGAATTTAGTAAACACTATCATTTTTTTATTTTAAGTTTTTTTCTCAAAAAATTGCTCAAAGATTTCTATAAACAATACTACAAAATCATCAACCAATATTCGCGGTTAAAAAGTAAGGTACCGTAATAAATAATCTGCTGTTACTGTAACGTAGCTAAGAGGTAAACGTAACAAATTTATTTAATCCGTTGAATAGCACCGACTTTTGCAATTTTCAAAAAAAAATCCTCAACTTGTCCTATCAGGTGGCGTAAATGCGTTTAAAGGCATTAAAACTTTGAAAATATTGGGAATTAAATGTCTTTACGCAAAATACGGTGTAATGATGTTTGTGGAATGCCCAATTGCAAAGAACGACGAGAAATGGACAAACCTGGGTTTTCTTCAACACTTTGGGCTACAGCAGCTATATTCTCAGTTCTTCTTGATACTCGCACGGGTTTTATTATTCACATCGCTTATTTGCCCGACGGCTCAATTTTCGAGTCGCTCTCCGACAAAGTGATTCACGACAACCAAAACTTATTTTAGTTTTACGAACCGTCTCTGCCAAATTTTCACCATTTTAATGGTGAATTTTAATTATTTCAATGCGTTGTTGAAGCGTGTATCGTTCCATTTTTATTAATGGCGTAGTTTTTACTTGTCAAATGTGAAAAATTACAGCTTCAAATGTGACAACTACCGAAATAACGGGCTATTCAGTTGTGCTGTAATGTGTTAAAATTGTGTTCTTATGTTATTTTGGAGAAATCAGAAGATTCCTAAACTTTTTATTCCCAAAATTAGCAAAGCTTAAAAAAAATTGAGATTAGTTTTTTTTAGCAAATCGTAAATGTCGGTGGAAACTTCACGCTGAAAATATATAAATATACCCTACGCAAATTCAAAGACTTTAATTTCAGTAATTTTATTTTATTTCATCATCTCTAAATCCAACTCAATTTTAACTAAAAGTTTCTTTCATTTTTTTTTTCAACTTGCAGCTCAGGATATCAATGACATGGATCACGATGAGATGTGTGACGATGCAATGAGCAGTGATATTGATGACAGAGCCAGTGAAACTGATTCCAAAAAAGGTGGAAGTCGAAATTCCCGTGGTAGCTCGAGTGATGGCAAAGGTCCCGGAGGAAGTAGTGGTGGCGGAGGTGGTGGCTCGAAGCCACGTCGAGCCAGAACTGCATTTACTTACGAGCAACTAGTTTCGCTGGAAAACAAATTCAAGACGACGCGCTATCTATCAGTTTGTGAGCGATTAAACTTGGCTTTGAGTTTAAGTTTGACAGAAACACAAGTAAGTATTAATATTGAAGTACAAACAAAAATAATATTCTTACTTAAATGAATTATTCCTTAAAGGTAAAAATTTGGTTTCAAAATCGCCGAACGAAATGGAAGAAACAAAATCCTGGAATGGATGTCAATAGTCCGACAATTCCACCTCCGAATAGCGGATCGTTCGGACCAGGCGCCTATGCTAGTAGTTTGCTGTATCCCCATGCCGTACCCTATCCACCCTATGGACCTTACTTTCATCCACTTGGCGCTCACCATCTAAGTCACTCCCATTCATAAGTGGCGGAGATCGATGTTCTTAGTATGCTTCTTTACAAAGGCATCAAGGCGTGTACTACTCAGCCAATGAACCGTAAATTGTGATTACGTTTTAGCTTCGTATCATTAGTTGTAAGGATTAAGGATAAATTATGCATCATTATATGGAGATTCACAAATTGGAAGGAAAACGTGTAGGTAATGCTAAGATGGCCAATATTTTAATCTTTGGAGCAGAAAAAAGCAGAGTTGAAAATAGAAAGTTTTACGGAGTGTTTTCTGTTGTTGAATGCAGTTTTTGTAAAATATCCTTCCTTCTGCATTTACTATCCATTCCACAGAAATTGAAAACAAAGGTTGGTCACTCTTACTATAATCTCCAAAATAGATGATGTCGCCGCACATCATATGGGCATTTTAATAAGCATGCCGGGTCTTGTGCAAAATAGGTACATAAATTTATATATAAATATAAATAACATGTAGTTTATTATTATTTAATTAGTTTTAAATTGTCAATTTCGCCCATGTCAAATTTTAAATAACTGAACTGTGCAGCTGTAGTTCATGTTTTTTTTTTTTTTTGTAAAAAAATTTTGTTATATGTACGTAATATTTAAGCGGTAAATAATATACTATTTTGATTTAAGAAAAAAAAAAACAAAAGAAAAAAACACGATTTATGTTGTTCTTTGCTGTAAATATAACTTTTCTGTGTAGCATAAAAGCAAAACAAATAAAATAAAATTATAGTATTTAAGAAAACTATTATTGAAAAATGAATTATCTTTTTATTTAAAGAGAATGTACTTTTCTATAAGTAAGTATAGATTTAAAATTTTCCCAGAGAGCTAAAACAGAAGGAATATTATTAATTAATGAGACAAGCAGTACAGGACCAAGATGACTTACTTGTGGTACACCTGATTTCATTCGATTTATTTTTAAAAACTATTTTTGCGATACAGTGTGTAGTTTTCCATTACATTATACAAATGGTCGAAGGCTTTATTAAAATAAATATTAAAACAATTCACTTACTCACATTTGTTTGACGTATATATAATACTTGGGTGCGAAACAATAGCATTGTTTAGTAAAATAACTCCTAAATTAGAGTCGATAAAAGGATTTGGTTTTTTTAATTTTATTTATTTATATACAAAAAACTTTAGTATGTACTAGAATTAAGGCACAATTTAATCAAGAGCTCCATCTTTAATTCATCTTATCACAAAAAAAAATCGTTGTTGTTCACAAAAAATTCAATGCAATTGACGGAAGAATGGTTAAGTCTAATAAACTGACATTCTATGTACAAAATAGTACAATAAAAATAATAAATCGCCATTTTGTTTTAGGCATATTCGAATGTTCCCTGGCCTATTATTAATTAGCGACCGTAAGGCCTCAACTATATCTTTATAGCTTCGATTTCTTAAATTTAAATTCCAAGTAAAAAGATCTTTTCTAGCTTTAAAAAAATCGTTTTTTTTTAAACGAAAACTCCATTTTTGTGCTATTTTGATTTTTAAATTGTATTTAGTAAAGGGGCCAGTTGAAATAATTTTTTTTATATAAAACCAGAGATCAGAAATAAATCTTAACCTTTTGAAGGGTTCCTTAATAACTGTTATTTGATGAGCTTTTCATAAATGCTCACTCAATAATCTTTATTTTCAACCAAAAAAGATATCGGTCAAGGTCTGAGAGTAACCTTTATTTTATTTTTCAAGTTACGGTTAACGACTGAGTTTTTGAGAGAAAAAAATAAATCTCATCTGCAATTTTATCAATCAGATTACGCGTTAGTATAACCGTTAGTATTTTGTAAGCTATGATATGTGGATATGCAGGTTATTAGGCTTTTTATTTTTAGTCATCGATTTCAAAAATAAATACGTTCTCATCAAATTCGAATTTGTTTTTATTTTCAGCGAAAAAGGTGAAAGGTTGATCTTTTCCATTAATTTTTTCGTAACAAACTCAACCATTGAGATATATTTATGAAAATATAAAATAAGTGTCAACCGATAACCTAATTTTTTTTTTAAATAAATCTCAAACCGTAACCAAATTCTTTTTAAAAAAATGTAGTTACTCTCTAAGAAAAACCAATTGAAAATAAAGGTTGACAATTAATTATTTCTGATCTCTGATAATAACAAATCATGAGCTAAACTACTTTCTTTTTCAAAATAATCATTTAAAACCCATCATCCATGAATATTTTTGTTTTTATTTTGGGACTTTTACTAAACTAAAATTTAATGGATCAATTTTGAATATGATTTATTTTTGAGTCAAATTGCAATGTTTGTTGATGTGAGTCCATATTTGTATGTCCTAAAAAGCACAAAAAAACGTTAATATTCAAAAAGAAAATTTTAATAAAATTTGATTACAACAACAAATGAATTTAATTTTTCAATTTGCAAATTAATTGCGAAGAGTAGCTTTGTGTCCATATTCAGTTTGTTTTTGGAGTTTTCAAATTTTGTTTTGAAAGGCGAAGGGTCGTTATTTTACAGTTTATCATTCTTAGTTAACTTCAGGTTCAAGTTTTGGTTTCAAAAATTTAACCTAAAAATTATTAACAATTATGGGGGAAAAATCGTAAATGAATGAAAAGTTTTAAATAAACTGAAAAAAATTAAAAATTAAAGAAATAAAATGACCGACTGGGTCGGACTAACTTTCTTCTTAACCAAAAAAAAAAAAATAATACTAACACAATAATGTCATTAGAGAAATTTATGAAAAGCATAAGATTCATTTTTTTAATTGCTTAAATAAGTCAAAAAATTGTTTGAGTTCAAAACTGAAGCCACCTGATGTATAGTAAAAATATGAGTTTTTGAGAAAAAAATCAAAACATGTATTTCAAAAATTAAAATATGCAAGTTTTTAGTATTTAATAACTTAAACTTAAGACCATAATTTCAAAAAATATGCAGCATTTCGCTTATCTCAAGTTTCAAAATAAAACATCGAGGAAATATTTTTCTGAAAGATTTGATCATAGTTTGTCAAACCGTTTAAGAAAACATCGAAAACCAAAAATCCGGTTCTGTGGTAGGTACCGTTAGTAATGGTTTTTTGAAAAATATATTTAACCAAATAATTTTAATTACTTACAAAACTCCACTCAAAAAAAATTATCAAAATCGAAACGAGCCGTTTTCGAAACTGATCAAAACATCGACTTCTTAAATGTCGCATATACATTTTTCTGATGTCGATTATTAAAATCTCGATTACTGTCGACAATTTCAAATTCGAGATTTTAAAAATCGACATTTTCAAAGTCGATGTTTTCATAGTCGACATTTTGATAAAATTAAAGTTTAGGGAATGAGGTTTACAAAACATCAAATCTATGATTTGAATCATCATCATCATCAAACATGGATCAAGCAGCTCTTGGACATTTTTTAATTTTCTTCAAGTTTATTTTTTTCGTATTTTTTTTAATAATTACCGCGCACTGAAGGGGATTTTATGTCAGAGACACAGTGCGAGATTTAGGTAAGTAGGAGGGTGTATTAAAATTATTTAAGTTAAATTTAATACCTGTTTCCACCGAAGAACGTATTTATAGGTACATACATATTTACAATGTTTCTGCGAGACTATTCAAAGGTTCCCAATGATCACATTAAGAAAAGTTGAACTAAAACACGCGAGTCTACGTCTGGATGCCCAAAAAATACCGTCTTGGTTGAGGCCCGATTTTTTCAAGATTGAAAAAAATCAAGCAGTCGACATTTTTCTTGAAATGTTGTCAATCGATATTTCGTCGCGATTTCAACTTTCCAAAAAGTCGATATAGGTCGACATTTTGACCAGTTGGATTATTTTGTTTGTTAGTCAATAGATGAATTCAACGCGGATGTTCTGCTATTAAAGAATATCGGTGCCTTATTTTCCTCTGTCTTTAATTTTTTGGAAATTGCATTCGGAAAAATTTTCAAAAATTTATAGGTCACCAAACATAATCTTTAATACAAATTTAAATGATTTAAATAATATGGGCACTTTTTTTCTCTAGAACTCCTTTTTTAACATTTTATGAAAAATTTAAGCGGTAACACTAATGGACTGATGGATATTTTTTTCCCTTTCTGACCTCAGAATTACTCCATTGTTTTTAATACACATATGTTCGAATATAAAAGAATACTGTTCTAAGGTCATGTTACTACAAAATTAATTTTTCTTCAAAATACACATTTCGGTCATCATTAGAGTTAGAGCCGTCCAATTTTTCATTAAAAACCATCCACATTTGTGTTGCCTTGCCTTGACAAAAGCTGCCTCCCATCTCAAACTGAATTTAATGCTTAACCCTTAACTCGTGTTAGGAAAAACTAGGTAATACATCGTCTATTGCTGTACAACATTGAAACCCTGATTCTTCCATTCTTTTGAAATTAATGACTCATATAATGTCCAACCCCATCTCCTACCTTAGTTCTGATTTAAAATTTATAACATTCCTAACCTACATTATGTCGTCCATTTATAGTTTTTGTATTTTCGTTGTTATTTTTTAAATGCCCCAAGGACTGTTCTAATATTACTGTAATTTAAAGCACAGATGTCACCATTATCACACTCACCCCTTCATTCGCTATAGGTACGGTAGAGCAATAGAAAAAGAGCTTCCAGTTTCTTGTGTCTGGACAATTATATCTATCTATTTTTGAGGTAGTTCGTAAGGATTTCAACTGCGAAAGATATAATGTGAGCCATCATCAAAATGCAATTCATCCTCCTAATGTTGCGAACATAAAAAAAAAAAACATCAAATTAAAAGACTAGATGCGGAACCAATAAATCCCTTCGTTCTTCTTCGAGACGAATTCACCCTCTTCTTCATTTGTGTTTCTGATATCATTACGTTATTGTTCCATGTTGCTTCTGTCAAATTTTCTGAATAGAATACTCCCTGGTGACATTAAGCATCACCAATGGCATACACGATGATGCTCTGTTTCGTATGATTGTACATTAATAGTCCTTGGGATTTCCTCTCAACAAAAATAAAGCAAATAAGCAGAATAACGGTTCGTAATCGAGATGGGATATTTGTCATAAAAAAAAGTAAGCATAAGAACACTTCTGAACTCCCTGCATTATGTCAAACGAATGAAATATAAACACTTCGGGCTATGACAAAGGAGGCTAGCTATGCCACTTGGGACTTTGTTTATGTCAAGTAGTGTAAGGCTTTGTTCCTTGTGGAAAGCAAATAAACGAATAAATAAATAGAAATTAGTAGGTAAATGTGATTGTGGCATGCGGTCCTTAATCGAATTTACTTCAAATACAATTATAGAGTGGTTAACTTATCCTAATTTTTGTATGAAGGGAAATAATTGCTCGTGTAAGGGATTTAAAATGCTGTTTTGGTTCTGGACTAAGCATATTCGACATCGACATATGTATTTACCGATTTTCAAATAAAAATCTTCTGATTCCAAAATGTTTTTATTTACAGTGCAACACATGTAACGTAGAGTTTAATATCTGCGCATTTCATTAAAGAAGTCAGCCCACCCAGAACTTTTGAAGTTGTTGATCTCTTTTACGAATGCGCCTACTTCAAAAAAAAAAATAAGAAAACTTCTTCCAAAGGTTTCCCTAATTGACAAAATAAGCGCCACCAATTAAGTCATCAAACAGCAAAATGAAACTACGCTTGATGCGTCTTTTACTTTGTCGGCAACGGCACAGACAAACAGGACATAAATATATAGTAGATTGGCAAAAAAAAAGAAAGTAATTTAACAGATCAAATGTTTTGAGACAAGCGTAATTTAAAATCTTCCTTTTATCTTTTAGCAATGAGGAAAAATATCATCAGATCATTTTTTTGGTATCTAGAGTTCGCGATTTACTTACTAATTATTATTGAAAAATTATGAATATTATGTTTTCCTTCATTTTTCATATTTTTAAAAATTATCACAAACTATGCCCTCCAAAAATAGTATTATTATTAAAGGTTTCAAATATTTTGAATTAATTTATATTTCTGAAACAAAAAAATCATTAACATTAGAACAGTATATACTCGATTTATGCAACTAATAGAAACTGAAGCAGTTGCAATAACCGAGGTTGTTGAACTCACTTTGTTTTATTTGTTTTGACAAACTACAAGTAAATTAACGGAAGGAATACAGAATCAAAATGAGGGAATAGATATAGAATACAGATGATTTAACATAAAAGTTGAACTTATAGAATCAAGTCTGCTACAAATTTAGTGTTGCGGAAATCATAGAGTTGCACGAATCGAGGGTTGTGTAAATCGAGTTCATACTGTATATGAGTTTATTCATAGAGAAGTTAGAGAAGTAAGCTCCCAAAAGCACAAGTTTTCATTCAAGGGATCTTAAATCTTGAAATCTTTAAAATTTAGGTGGTTTAAGATGAAATCAGTGAAATTTTCTATGATGATGACGATGATAGTTGATTACAAGCAAAATTGGATTCTTGATTCGTCTATTACTCAGGGCTATTAATTCATTCAATTTTATCTAAACTTAACAAGAAAGAATATATGTATAGATCAAAAACTCTTTATTCCTCTATTCTGCTTTTTCAAAATTCTGTAAAATCGTAAAAATAAGGAAAAAAATTTAAAAATAAATATATTTTTGACATTTCATACAAACTATTCTTCAATAATTTGAATTCATTTTTCAATAACGGTCTCCGATACAAATGTAAAAAAAAAACATTTTCAAAAATTTCTGGAAAACTGCACAATTTTTATAAAATGTTTAGATACATTTTTTTAAAACTTTGAAATCGTATAGTTTTTTAACTTAAAGAATCGTTCCCCGTTCTGAACTCTAGATGTTTGTGCTTTTGAGTAAATAAGTTAATTTCAAAGATCGACAAAGCTTAAAAATTCACTTCTTACTTTTTCCTAGTAGGTTTTTAAGCGGCTGTTCCAAAATTCAGAGGAATAATTTTGGTTTTGATGTTTCATTTCCATGTACATATAATTTATATACATATGTATTTTGAATTGTTTCAGGACGAATATTTTTTGACAAGACTGTTTTCACAGTTTTTTTTTATTTTGACTATTTGACTATTTTTTTTTTTTAGTTTTAAGACAATGTCCACTTGGTTGTTTCATTATTATTTTTTTTTGCCTTTTTTTGACGAAAAAATTTTATTTTTAACCAATTTGTTGCATTTTTTGTTTTACTGTAGAATATTTAATTTTTGACAAAAAAAATTTACCTATTGTCAATAATTTTTAAATATTTTGCTTCGATTAGGTTTTCGTCCAAAACCGAATATATAATTCAAATAGAGGTATCTTCATACTTCATTATGATAATTGCTACTTAACATACTAGCTGTGAATTAGGAAATTCAATTAAACAAATACAATAACTTTTCGCTTAATCCCTTCCTTCCCTTCGAAATTCAATGATAAAAAAGAAAACTTCTCTCTTTAACTCCACCCCTAAAGTTACGTCTTTCAATCACAAATACTCCCCACAAAAAACATTCCGTTCTAACTTAATTTCGATCAAAAATAAAAAAAAAAAAAAAAAAAAAAAACAATTCGAATAAATCGTAAACAACTTAATTGTCAGGCTCGAATTGGAGGGTTGGATTGGATATCTGGTGCATATCTTTTGAAACTTTTTAGGAATCACTCAAGTGAAGATTCCTTGTTTGAATAAATTATTCCACCTCTTCAATTATAAATACCAGGTCCATTGTCAATATATAGGAAGGAAGAAATGCTAAACCATCAAGTCGGGCTAAAGTCGTATAAAGTGTCGCCAAATGCACCCCTCCTTATATAAATATCTTTACATTCCCAAACCATTCAAACAACCATAACCAAACACCCTATATAGCTCTCTTTAATTTTTCGTTTGGTTCTTCTGCCAATTGTGTGACATCGCTGCAAGATGGAATTATGCTGATCCGACTTTTCCGCATATCTACACCTAATCCTCAGATTCCATTGGGATCTAATGTGAAATATACGAGTATTGTGTCAATACAAAAATCCAGATAGAAGCAACTTTCACTCCTCTGGTGAAAATTAATAACTCGCTCACACTTTTATTGCTCACATCACACAGGGAACTATGTATAAAGCTTCACTGACGTTAAGGTTCTGAAGTATCCGGGTGGGAGTTAAGTCGAGTGTAAAATTTTAAATTTGTTCCTCACTTTGACAACAAAAACATTCAATTATGTGAAAAACGGATTTCTTAATCCGATTTGCAGATACATCGTTTATTTTGAATAAAATGTTCGGGTATATCAGAAGAGTTGGATGGACATTTTGAAAAAAAAAAAAAATGTTTTATTTAACATCACGCACATCTCGCCAGACTGATAACAACAAAGAACAATGGAAGTGACAGAAGCAGGCAAACGAGAGGTTTGTTTGTTTTGAGAAGTCAGTGCTGAAATGAAACGTCACACCTGAGTAAGTAGTATATTATTTTTATGTTAGGTTATATTTCCTGGAATTAAAAAAAAAAAAACAGATTCAACGTGCTTGTAACAATGACCTTACTATCGTGGGTAACGCTTATCCTACGAGTGGGTAAGGACCAACCTTACTTGGACGTAGCAATGGCACACGTATTGCTGACCACAAGCACGCGTAACTTAACGCGCGCTTATCGCTGAGCTAAAGCTTACGTAACGCTGACTTAACTCGAGGCTGACTTAGCGCGTGCTAAAAGCTAATGTAAAGCGAACTTAATGCTGATATAACGTGCGTGTAACTCCCAAACTTACAAACGCATAACAACGATTTAACGCTAGCGCAACAGCTGACATAACACGCACTTATGCTGACCTTACCTAAGGTAAACGTAATACGGTATGCACACCAAGCCGAAAACACGGTTTTCGCAAAAACATCGGTTTTCGATGAAAACCTAATCGAAAACACAAGTTTTCGCATATATTTTTTGTAGCTTCAGGTTTTCATAAACTACAAGTTTTATATAAAACCGGTCGAAAACTTGTGGAAACTCATAGATGAACTATATCAAACACACCTATGGAATGTTCAGCGCCCAAAAATCGACAAGAAAGAAATTGATAGAATGCTTTCAAAAGAAATTAAAAACAGGTGACTGTCATATTATTTGAGTTTTTAATTTGTTTTGTTGATAAACTTTTTGTGATAAGTAATTTCTTTCTTCTGATTCTCATGTAAGAGTTTTCAGATAAGAAAAAGAAGTTTAACAAAATATTCAAGTTTTCTTCAATTTTCTTTTTGTGTATATAAATTAGTTTAGCATTCATTTATTGTTGCAAAGATGTGAACACAAATAAGTTTTTAATTTTTCAATACAAAATTTGACAGTAGTGTTATCAAAAAATTGAAATGACAAACGAAAACACGTAATATGCAGTGTGAACGCATTTCGTGTTTTCGAAAACTTTTAGCTGAAAACCGCGTTTTGAGTTTGGTGTGAAAAGGCTATAACGCCCGAATGAATTATAAACTATCAACTTTTATTTTTAGCCATTTTGAAGTACCTAATTATGTATATTTTGTGGCCACACGTTCCTTTGAACCCCAGTCTACCCCTGTCTTTGATTATTAAAATTAATGTCATTATTACTCTAAATTGCAGATTTATTAATTTAAATTCTTGATTAAGAGTTGCTAATAGCCTTTTCACACCAAACTCAAAACGCGGTTTTCAGCTAAAAGTTTTCGAAAACACGAAAGGCGTTCACACTGCATATTACGTGTTTTCGTTTGACATTTCAATTTTTTGACAACACTACTGTCAAGTTTTGTATTGAAAAATTAAAAACTTATTTGTGTTTACATATTTGCAACAATAAATGAATGCTAAACAAATTAAACTAATTTATATACACAAAAAGAAAATTGAAGAAAACATGAATATTTTGTTAAACTTCTTTTTCTTATCTGTAAACTCTTACATGAGAATCAGAAGAAAGAAATTACTTATCACAAAAAGTTTATCAACAAAACAAATCAAAAACTCAAATAATATTTACAGTCAGCTGTTTTTAATTTCTTTTGAAAGCATTCCATCAATTTCCTTTCTTGTCGATTTTTGGGCGCTGAACATTCCATAGGTGTGTTTGATTTAGTTCATCTATGTGTTTCCACAAGTTTTCGACTGGTTTTATATAAAACTTGTAGTTTATGAAAACCTGAAGCTACAAAAAATGTATGCGAAAACTTGTGTTTTCGATTAGGTTTTCATCGAAAACCGATGTTTTGGCGAAAACCGTGTTTTCGGCTTGGTGTTAATACCGTATAAGTCCCCTTGGAGGGTGGGCCAAGGTTTTAGAATTTTTTTTTTTTTTTAAATTTATTATGGGTTTTTGATAATAAATATTTCTTTAATTTTTTCTTGGTCGTGATTTTCCCTATCCTGGCTTTGGACTATAACCTGATTTTAAATATCCCAGAATCAGAGGTCCATTAAAATAATACTGTTGTGCACAGGATGATTTTTTGATTCGTAAAAAAATCGAACTCGAGATGTTAATTAGACCATAAACCGGTGATGATAACGCCAAAAAAGTGGGTGCAGCAATTCTGTCTGTCTCGCTGGTCTGCCTCTACGCATTGTATATAGAACCTATAGTACTATCATCAAGATGGTTTTTGTGTTGTGTGGTGTGGTCGTTTGAGGGCGCACTTATATACACACAGAAACAGCAACCAAAAAATTAGTAAGTGGTGTGATCGCTAGGTGGCCGACGTGTGGAACGTGTTCATGAGAGTAGGTACTATGCAAATTCATATACAATGCTTTACGTCAAATTCATTGTATATGAAATTTATATACAATGGTCAAATTACAACCTTAAAATAATTACTTACGGTTCGCGTACACTAACGGTTCGCGTGCACTAACGGTTCGCGTACACTAAAACCGAATCATCGGCCAATATCGGGTCAGGCTTTTCGGATGGCTGTCTCGGACGTTCGTCTGCATACATTCCTTCCGATTTCGGACAGTAGCGGTCTGGAGTCTGACTATGATGAAAGCAATCATTTTTGAACTCTATCACGAGTCAACCGGACAACTGACGAAAAATCCAAACATGTTGAGATATGCCGGTTGATCGATTAACGGACGTCATCGGACGTCAGAATGTCCTTGTTTGATTTGAAAAGAAAACAAATAAAATATAAAAACATAAAAAATGTGTGGTTCAAATTTTCAAAATTGGAAAGTTAGATTATTTTTTTCAATCGTTAAATATTTGTCCTGAAAACAATTCTGCGGGCTCCAATGCCGCTAACATAGACAAATCACTGCTGAATTTAGTTGAGCTCCACAACAGATACCATTCTTCATTGAATGACCTCTCACCAAAATGATTATATCGAATGTGTTATGAAATCATCTGTGCTGGTGGGTTTACAAATTGGAGTATCTCCTTATGTCTCTTTTGACAGTAGAGAATCACCTTAAATAGCATAAAGTGTCAAAATGATAAATGTTTTTTGATTCACACGATTTTACCACCAACAAAAAAAAATCATTTTAAATATGCATAAAAAGAAACCCTCGCTGCAGAAAATCTCTTCCAAAGTTATTTTTAGCCCATTCGCAAACTGACAAGCGTAGAAAATCAATGATTCACTCACCCTATATACCTCCATAATTGCTATGCTTTGCTTATACCGATTTATTTGGTGAGAAAACATTTACCTAAATGCCACAACGCTGGCCGTTGAATTAATGGAATTATTATTCGTTGCATTATCATGTGTAACCAGTTGCGTTGTGGCAAGCAGGTCCCATAGGATATACAATAACAATATACTACAACTCCGACCTAATAGAGCTTTGACTTTGGGCATAGCAATTTGGCAGGCCACATAGCCAAACTGCGCTGTGGCACACGTTCGCCACGTGTACCAATTACGCGGTTAACTGCTTTCAAATGAGCGATGCAATCGTAAAAAAAAAATTAAGCTCTTTTCATTATTAGGGAACGCATGGTTGATGGAGATGGACCATTCAGCATAATTCCATCGTGTGGCATCACAAGGGTGCGGATGATTCTCTAACCACTTTACGATTGAGTTAAATAAAATGCAATTTTGGTGAACACAAGCATTATGTTTTCATTCAATAATTGATCTCGCATCAAAGATAAACTTACAAGTATATAGAAACATTTAATGTTGACAAAACATTGTGATTTTTTAAATCGTATTTTAGGATTTCAGTCTTATGTTTTGAGGAAGCTTTTTGTTCTTGGCGATAAATACAGCAACTTATTTCTCAATTAGGAGTGCGAGATTATTAACCTCTACACCGATTGCACTACGTAAGTTGAAATTTATCTTTGGCAAAATATTTTGAACGAAATTGAACAAAAAAGAACGTTTTGCTCGAAACTATCCGGGACAAATTCAGCCGATTTCGCTATTTCAGGACGGTTCCCCGTTTACCGTACTAAGTCGGAGGGTTGGGGGCTTCACAAGCGCAAGCGTGGCGGTTGGGTAACTGTTTCATCGAAAATTATGTATTTTGCTCTTTAGAACAATAAGTGAGCTAAAACCAAAAAACGCCAATTGTCAAGAGCGTTTTGTAATCGAATTGTAGCTTCGTTACTGCTTATTGCAACTTCATCGCAAACGTGGCAATGATATTGGCATCTGTTTGATGTAGAGGGTATATCACGTGTGCATTAAAGTTACAAAACTGGACCTAGAACCCTTTCTTGTGGTACTCCATCCAATATTTCTTTGACTGCAACTTCAATTTTTTTAACGGAGACAGATTGCAATAGTTTTGTTTTTGACTTTGAGCATCATACATTCTTTGAATAATTGTTTACAATTTTTTGCATTGTTTGAATTTTTTGCATTTGTTGAATTTTTGCAAGAAATTCAAAGAACCAAAAAAGATTTCGAAACATGCCAAAAATACACAAAAACGTTAAAATTTAAACAAAAAAATGCAATGTACCTAATTAAACTTACTTTACTCTAAAAACATAGATGGTGCTCACAAATCAAGATGGACTACGTCTTCAACCAACAAGCCTTTTCAGAAGGCATTCAATATATTAAGTCATTGACCCAAAAATCTCTATATGTAGGTATTTAAACAATTTCCGATTCCATTTTTTTTTTTTTTTTTATTATTTGACATACCATTTATTCTCAGCCACCTCGGGTAATTTTCACACAAAAAATTAAATTAAATTTACAAAAAAAAAAAAAGAAATATACATAGAAAACTGCTTAAGTGAACATACAAATTCCAAAAAAGGTTGGTTTCCCTTTCCATCACCCATCAACTAACGCGTCTACTCTAATTCCTTGCAATAATGATCACCAAAAAAAAAAAAAAAAAGTTCACCACTTAGCAGGACAATCACAACCAATTTAATTTCATTTTAAAACTTGCTCCTTATGACCTATACCTACAATTTAAATTTTTAATTCAACCATATCTAATGCGAGTCCAAGCATTCCTTTGTGTTTTTGTGTAGTAAGAGTTACTGTTAACCCTGAGAATTTCGTCTGATTGTTGGATTAAAAAAAAGGAGTGCAGTTAATATACGAGTATGAGCTATTTCGCCGTCAAAAAAAAAGGAGCATAATAAAAAGTTGAGAATTAGTCAGCGCTTATTTTCATATGAAACAGTAGATACGAGTAATTAATTTATGTTTGTTTGTTTGTTGAGATTTTATATATTGTACAAAATAAAATTCCAAAAAAAAACGGATCTGCATTATCGTATTCTTTTATATGAACTATATTTGAACCCTGAACAGCTGTCACAAGGAAAAACTGGACTTTTCTGGGTTTAAAAAAGTAAATGCACTAAATGCATTGTTCAAATAGTCAACGTCAAAATTTAGTTTGTCACCCATTTGTCAATCTATAACCTTGCAAATTCCGTTGAATAAATAATTAGTTATAAAATAAAATAATCGTTTGAAATTTGTCGAAATATCAGAGTTCCATAATTTAGACATTCTGACCAAACTCTATGAACATAGCTAACAAGACCGGTGAAACCATCCAACTGTTACCAACACTTAAAAATGAAATCACTGATGATGATGTGTTATTTTACTAGAGTAGAATACCATTTAATCTCTACATTTACCGACACTGGTATAGCTTTTTGTTCGGTTCTTCGTGACGAAATTAACACTGGGAGATCGCTCAACATTTATATGAGGTCCACGACGACGATCAGGAACTCTTCAATCCCTTCTATCACCATGCAGAGGTGGAGATTTATTCCTAATCTGCCAAGTATTTTTCTCGCTCTCATTCTGCCGACGATCTTGTGATCTAGACCTTCGCGATGTGCGATCGTGACCTAGATCTGGATCTCAGAGATGCTCTTCGACGGCGCGGCGGCGGCGCGATTCACGAGGCTGGTTTTCCTTATCTGAAGTGGCTTTGAATGGACTCACGCTCTTGGTAGGACCAATTAATGGTGGTGGAGGTGCATTTGGTACCGACGACGAGGACGATGGTAAAATGTCTGTTATTTTGATGTTACTGAAGCCAAGGGAGTTTCTGTAACAACTTCACCCGTCGATGGAGTACTGTTACTTTCTTCAATTTTATTTAACAATTCTTTGGTTTTAGTCTGCAATAATAGTGTGCTGTTTATGAGTATCGTGTCATCTGGAAGGCTATCATTACTCACATCATCATACCTAACAATTACACGAATACGCACTGTAGTATCTTGCAGAGAAGAAATTTTTACAAAAAAAAAGCGGTTGAATGGTATTCCCGCAGAGCTGTTTCGAGTGCCAACAAGACTGAGTGAACTGCTGCATCGACTCATTTAGACAGTTTGAGAAATAGAGAGCTTTCCTGAAGAGTGGAAACAAGCTCCCAAAGAAACGTCCTGCTATTCATAGACTTTGAAAACTTTATTCTGCTTTGTTTTGTGCAGGAGAGGTCTCCCAGATAAATTGATTGCTATTATTAAGTCCACATACGATGGATCCAAAAGTCAAGTTCTGCATTAATGAAGGTTATTAAAAGTTTTTTTTCGAAACACTTGGTGAACGCACAGTGTAAAATCCTTCGCTTATGTGCTCTCTGTCTCTGCCAACTAACTAAATGAAGCCATCTGCCAAAAATAGGAACAAATTTGATGATTCTACTTAAAGAACCCAAATTCTCGAATATTGTTAACAGAATAAAAAAGAACAAGAAGGTAATGTTTTAACCGAAATACTGCGTATTGATGAACAAATTGTATCTATAACTTATTAGACGGTTCTCGGGAACATAATTTAACTGAGAATATTTCCCCTCCTTTGTAAAATTTCCCTGGTAATGTTTATCTCCAGCACCAAAGTTTCCAAGTTATTGATATCGAGACGAAAAATTTCTAGGTTATTTCGGCATGTCTGCTAATTTCATTTTTCTTCAAAAAAAAACTTATTCTGGGAGAGATTCATAAAGGACAATTTTTGTGAAAATGAAATTTTTCGTAGGAAACAAATTTCCCCTTGGAATTCTCGCCAAGGCTAGGTCAAATTAAAGTATAAGATTAATGTTTGCTTATTTACTCGTATGTATGTATATTGTATACATAAAATCAGCTGTTGTGTAAGGAATGTTTCTTTATTAGAAAATGGTTCAAATATTTTTAATTGTCCATAAAATGACAAAGTTCATTCTTCCTACCTGCATACACGCTTTTTTAATCTCTTGCAACTTGTATGAAAAATGGTTACGAACCAAAACTCATTCCTCAGCAACATGTTGTATCATTAAAGATTTCCACTAAATGAGCATCTTTTGAGGCAGAAATAAAACTGTCATGACAACAAGAGCTGGATTTAAGTGACATTTGACAGATCATCACTCATTTTAGTACAGGCATAACAACAAAAGAAATATATTCCACCTGATGTATAGAAAAAAATTCTCCCTAATTTTGTAGTCCATTTGCAAGCTATCACAATACAGTAGATATTGGTTTATGTAGATACATTAATAGACGAGAGTAAATCCTTAAAAAAGAAAAAAAAGTAAATCCCGCTCCCATTAGGGCCAACTTGATCTAGTATTTTACGCACTGATAGGTATTTTGCGAACCATGATAGATTTTTGCATAGGTAGCTTATACTTTTACCGTACAACGTAACTTATACGCGCGAGTATTGGACATTTAATTGTTGACATCGTTGGCAGTAAAATGGTAAAGCTATGTGTTGTTATATTCGTACTAACCAACAATTATTTTGACATTGAGTTGCCTTGATTGGTCTCTTGTATAACAGTGTAAAAATGTAACAGTTTAATTGATGTGAGGAATAATGACACTGACAACACACTATTTGCTGTCATGGTAATGATGTAAAAGGCACACATTTTTTTTATTCTTTTTTAAGTGAGTCTAGTCAACCCGAAAAAGGGAATTTGTTTTTTTTAGTGTGACAAGTGCGAACTGTGACGTTGCAAATAAGGAAAATTTATAACAATGCCCAAAAATGAACCTTTGAAACCAATGCAATTTTTTTCAAAACTGTAATGTAATCTACATCAATATGCACATACACAGTTAGGTCGAAAAATAAGCGGATTATAAGCAACGATAGTTGACGGATTTATTTTCCGTTCAGTAAGTTTATATTCAGACTAATATATATGTAATCACCACAGTCGGGCTTTTACTCCCTAGACATTTATAGGTTAGAACACGAACTCGAGTTTTTGGTGAAACTTTAGATTAATATTATTTGACCTCTATTGAGTTTGATAGTTCTACGAAATAGATCAAGACTTTTGTAAGTTAGCTGAAATACATTTGAAATTAGTATTTGTCATGTTCATGACTATTTCGTAGAACTGTCAGACTCGACAGTAGCCAAATAATAAAGTAATATAAAGTTTTATCGAAATCTTTAGTGTTTCTGTTCTAACTTATAAATATCTCTGAAGTTTGCATATAAACTTCTTATCCTTCATTTACCGGCGCGCGGCGATTGTCAAGATTTCGAACGTGACCACAACTCTACCACTCCATTACTTCACCCTTGTGGGGTTTGCCGCATTGACTTCGGAAAACGTCGACAGTCGGCCGGTTTTGGATTGTTCCATGTCTCAGGTCAACTAAATGCAGGTTCACGAAGTAGGCGCCAGCCATTCTTCCACGATAGTGTTGGAGCGTCTCATCAGATGCCTTTGCGTTTTCTCATTACATATTGTTTTAACGTTATGGTACTACGTAATTAGAAATCGTAGGTAGAATAATAAGCTTTGTATTTTTATCTCTTCTAAAATAATCAGGAATTGAGCCATTGATTTCGATTTTTAGAAAATTTAATATTTCGATTGAGGTATTACTAACAACAATAACCAGACATTTACTTGAATTAAGTTTCAAAAGATTCTGATTAGACCACCCACAACACGCATCAGATCTTTATTGATTTTTGTAGTTGCATAATCAATCATGCCAATCCGATAGTTGAAAAAATTTGGACATCATCTGCATACATACAAAGATAAGTCATTAATGATAAGAGTGAAAAGAAATGGACCTTAGATTGAACCTTGTGGCACACCAGCATGCGTTGAAAGAAATTCTTTGATAACATCTTATAGTTTTTCTTCTATTTTGATTGCTTCTAGTTTCTCTGTGTATTGTATGAAGAACTTCTTTTCCTATTTTAAAAATTGCGTCGAAATGTTCAAGATCCTGATGATGTTTTAAAAGTTATCAATAAATCATCAAAGCAGAAATGGTATTTTTTTCATTCAACATCAAAAATATGTATTAAAAAAATTGTGGGCGCTAAAAAAATTGTCAAATTAAATTTTAATAAACAGGTTATCTAAAAATTACATTTTATTCACTGAAAAAAAAATGTTTAACAATATATGCTGTCCCTGAGTCTTTGTTTTTATTTTATTTTTTTTTATTATATACATATACGAATACATACTTATATATATATCCTAAGATACCTGTGCTAGAAAATCGCAAGAAATAGAACAAGCGATTCCCTAGCAGACGTATCCTTGGAAAATATTTTTTTTATAATGAAAAACGAGAAATATGAATCTTAAGTATGCTTTCATATCATTTAAATATTTTTTTTTATATGTTTTCAGACTTTAACCATTTTTTCCTCATTAATTCTTGAACCAATCTCAGATTGTTTCACAGTTTAAAAAAGAGGAGTGTACGTTCTTAAAACGGTCTTGAAACTCGAAAAGAACGTACAAAAATATACAGTTTTTAGATTCAAATTTACACAGAACTTGGCAGTAAGTAAACAAGGACACTCCCCTTTTTGAATATGTAAAAACATCTGAAGTTGGATAAAAAAATGCTCCGTAAAAATATTTGGTTTTCATGGAACAGACTCTCCCAGTGAATAACAAAATTATATCTGAAATAGTTTTGAAATTTTATTTTGAACTTGGAATACCCTTCAAAGAGCTCTATAACCATTTTTTTTTTTAAATTTCTAATTGATGACTTCTCACCCTTAACACAGTATTAACTCACGATGAAGATAGCACGTGTCTAATACGCCAAATTACTGAGTACAGACCGTATCTCACTTCATTAATTATTAAATCTTCTGTAAGTCTATATACAATAAAAAAAAAAAAAGAACAGACAAATAAATTTCTCTGGATATGGCAAATCAGCTTACACATTCGTTTACGATATTGAAAGATGTATTAAACAAAAAAAAAAACAACGAAACCAACAAAAACAGCATCAAACTTTTAAATTCGAAATTCCTTCTGCTGCGCCCCCCGCTCAAAATAAGATTCTATAAGTGTGTGTATAAATCCTTTTCAGGAAGTTCACTTATTTTTAACACTCACTGCTTGGAATTATATCCGTATACGTTTGGTGCACATGGTGATTTTCCCAAACTCTACTTACCTCTAAAGGAACATTTCGATCAAGGATATACACACAGGATGCAAATGAAAAAAAAAAAACAGCAACAATTCAAGCAGGGGCGATGTCCTCATTATACACAAAGGTTCAGGGTTAAATAAATTGTCAAATGACATATACACAAAATCTCTTAGATGTGAGAATCTTACCACTCGACAAGAGACTTTTTGTCATTGGAATGGGGGGGTGGGGAGACGGCCCTGATGATGATGATGATGATGATGGTGACGGTAACTGCCAAAAAACCACTTAAAAATTACAGATGAAATTCTAAAATTCACACTTATATGTACATTGTACATCCTTATGGGATGCAGAGCCCTCTTTGGCAGTTGAAAAAGTAAAATCTTACCTCGAAGGGATATAATGCGACTCACCCAACCCACACAGGTCCTTTATGGAAGCATAAAAATGCTTAGCAGTTGATACTTTTCCGATATCTTTTGCTTGGGCTTGAGATTTAAAAAAATAAAATACAAACTGGGGTATACACAAGGACCTTTTTAAATGCGGTGCAGCTTTGAAGGACTTTCAGAATTTTAAATTTTCTCTACAATGTATGATGATGATGGGAATAGGGATGGGGATGGTGGTGGTGTGACTTTAGGGTGCAATTGCTTTTTGTGTTAAAAACATTAAGTAGGTACTTAACTTCGATCGGATTAGATTGTTCGGTGGATATTATTATTATTTTCTGTCATTCTCTTTTTTGATTTATTTAGGTGTCTTCTGTTCAGTGTTTGTTTATGTAATTGCAATTGTCTGTGTGTAAATATAAAAAAAGTAACTTTTTAGTGGTATTTTTTGGTACCTAAGCGTTTGAATTAGAATTGTTTTGTTTTATTGCAAGTATTGCTTTTAGGGAAAAACAATATGATAAAGTTATTTATTTTTTTAACTTGCACATGTGTACTTATAGTCGCAGGTACTATAGAGCATCTTTTGGATTCGTAAAAATCATCAAACTATAGATATGCTCTATAGTACCTGCGACTATAAGTACACATGTGTAAGTTAAAAAATAAATAACTTTAAGACATTGTTTTTCTCTAAAAGAAATATTTGCAGTAAAACAAAACAATTCTTATTTAAACAATTGCGACGACGACGATAGAGAACATAGATCTTAAGGTTTTTAGATGATTCCATAGAGACGAAATTGATTTTTTTAGCTCTAAAAATAACGGCACCTGTCATATACCTAACCATTAAGAAAAAACATATTTGTCTCAAAAAGGAGTCTGATGCCCATACAAATTTCTTAAATAAGGTTTGCAAGTACAGCTGAAATTATTTAGCCAAATAATATTTTTCAATAAACCGTTATTAACACAGTACCTACCTGTCATAGAACCAATTTTTTGGTATTCTATGGTTTCATAAACGATTTGAAAGATTGTGATCAAAACTTTTATGAAAAATCTTAATAATATTGGATACCAAAATTAAAAACATTTGATTTAAAAAAATTAAATTTTTTTGAAATATGTATCAATGTTTTGAAATTTTTATTTCAAAAATTCGTGTTATATGATATGATATGATATATTTGATGTTGTCTTCTGTTTTGAACTCAAACTGCTTTTTTGACTTAATTAAGCAATTCAATAGGTAATGAATTTTATATTTTTCTCTAATGACATCCTTTTGTTTGTGTTTGATTTTGGGTATTTTATTTTTAATGCTATATGTAAATGTCAACTTACATAAAAAAAAAGTTTTGATGTAAAAAGAAATTCATTTACAATTTTTTTAATGCAATTTATTTTCAACTAAAAATTATTTTTATATTGTATGTTATCATAAGTAATGATAAAAAAAATGCATTAAAAACAATACTACCCTGAGGATAAGTCAATTTTCGGTTTCATTTTACAATAAAAGAAAAATTATGAAAAATTGCTCAAAACGTTTGATTTTATCATTTTTTGATTTAGTTGTAAACAGTTTTTTATCAAAAATCTTACTATTGCCTGAGAATGAGATGTTATTCTCCCGAAAATGCTCGTAACAATAAAAAATAAATTGTATGAGAAAAAGAAGTTATTTTACTTTTGTATATACATACATATATTGAATGGATTTTGAGGAAGTTGAAAATAAAAAAAAATATTCAATAATGAATCTTTCCATTTAATTTTCTTTTTATGTATTTCTATATAATAATAAATATAAAAGCATTTGGATTTCAAAGTTCGATTGGATGTCATTCTGGCTTTCAAAACCGTTTAAAACGTTTTTTTTTTTGTCACTGTCACCGGTATTTTTATCATTAAAGCATATTCAAAGCATTTTTTTTATAAAATGCACCCAAACACCAATTTCAACTCCAATTTTTCAAAATAAAATTAATGGAGAAAATCAAAAGTTATTATGGTATGCAATTCGACAGGTTTACTGGCTTAGTTTTAATTTTCGCACTCTACAAGTTGGGGCAAAATTAGTCACCCCATCGGAAAAGGTTTTTTGTTTGGAAGTTTGGGCAGCCATTTGATGGATATCATCTGTACCACGAAGACTTTCATTTCAGACTTTTTTCCTCAAAGTCTACACCTAAACTAAGACACCCCAAAAACATTTTGACTGAATCATTGTATAATAATATACACCATCTCCTTTTTCAAAGTCTTTATTGTCATGCAATTTTTAAATGAAAAAAGTTTTATTAAATTTTTTACGCTATTTTCTGAGTAGGTTTTATTTTTTTTTTTTATTAAAATTAATTTTTATTATTTTTATTTGCCTAAAAAAATTTACTTTAAATCATATTTTCCTTAACTTTTATCACAATTTTTCTACTAAATAAAGAAACATACAAAATTCCCTCAACAAAAAATTATTAGATTTTTTTTTAAATACACAATTTTAAAGCTGAAATCAATGATTTCGTCCAATAGATTTTAGTATAGGTATATTGTAATAAAAATCGTAATATCGCCACTATATTTTTCACCCGAAAAAGAGTAATATACATAGATTACATATTTATTTATTTCTTAAAGGTATTTCTTGCATTTAATTCTACAAAATATTGTATCAAATAGACAAATAACAACTAAAGTACATACAAACATTTTTCCACAAAGAGCCTTGATTAAAACGACTTAAAAATAAATAAGCCAAATCTCATTTCAGCCAACCCTAAAGTTAAACCGTAAACGACCATCCATGATGTGGCAACAAAGACGTCCCACGAGTACAACAAAGACATATAAACTACTCGAGCCACAGCTCACTCCGTCTCCGATGTGAAAAACAAATTAAGTAATTCATTAACATTTACAAGCTTCTTACCGTGGTTACACTTCAAAGGAACTCATTGGACACCAAAACAAAATACGATCCACTACTCGCAAGACAGAGCCATTAGTTCGTTTAGACAGAAGACATCTATTTTATAGGATACAGCAACAAATGCGTACATAGAACCGTAATCTCAATTACCAGCCAAACAAATTATCCTTCTCAACGAAAAGGATGTTGAGCAATTAAAGCAATCTGGCTTCTTCTAACCGCGAATTCACAATTAATACATCCTTGAGAAAACACCTCACAGAAGTGAAATTGCTAACAAAAGAAGAATTATCGGTATGGTGGCGATGGTGGCGGTGCGGCGGCGGCAATGGCGGTAGTAGTCGGTAGTAGACTTATTTTTTTTAGTCCTTCAGGATGATGCTAAACAAGAGTTTTGTTGTTATTTAAACCTGGAGGAAGTATAAAGGATGATAAAACATTCCAATTTTTAACAAGACACCCTTAGGATGGTACGATAGAGGTGAATCTTGTAGTCTAGGAATAATGTTTGAAATTTTAGCAGACAACTTTAATGAAACCCGATTTAAAAAAAAAAATCGTTATCGTTTTTGGGAAACTCTCGCGTCATTTTTTCTATTAATATTAACAGATTCAATTTAATAAATTATTAAATAATTTCTATTATAATAAAATTTAGCTTTTTTGTTGAAAAAATCGAATTGTATTGATTTGATTTTTTGTATTGAAATTAATTAAGCCGCATGTAGTGTGAAAACCAGAACGGCAAGATGGAATCTGTTGAAGCCAATGAAGTGAAGCGGTGATCGATTTTTAACGCACTGTTCGATCATGATCCGCAAAATGTTTGAGGTACACACAAGCAGATCCAGTACAACGCCAATTGGGGAAACTGTTACTTCGGAGGGGTCATTGGGCAGTGGCCTGATTTCCTTGGCGAAAACGTGATTGTTCCTTCCAACTTTTAAGGTGGTCCACAACCGAAACCAGCAGAGATCCGTCTGCGGTCTGTGTGTTCTACCAGGTTTTGTTTAGAGCGGTGGACACCTGTGAGCTGTTTAATAATTCTGTAGACGGTCCTACTGCCACACCTACTTTCAGCCTCTTCTGCTTCAGCACACTACGGTGATCTTCAATCATCTTCATGCATGTACACAGATTCTAGCTCTTTTTTTCCAAGTGCCAAGTGCTATGGGTCCCTTGCAGACGACCGACTATACTTTTAGGACCGGATATGAAACTATTTTTCGCAGCACAATAATAGTTTTCGATGGAGGTGTGTTCCGTGCTATTGATTGTTTTCAATCGTTGTGAAAGGTGATTCTCTACTTGTTAACGAACTGAGGAATACTTTAGAATATCGGTATTAAAGCGGCAACTGAACATCACAAATTTTCATACGAATGCGTTGGGAAGTGTAGTTCCGTTTCAGTGCAGTTCCACCAATGAATGCAGTCTTACCTTTAGGAAATACTCTATTTTCATGAGATCTCCGAATTGCAGTTGTAATCTTATGGTAGCAACCATCAGGTAGTGATCTCGTGCCATTCCTTTTCTGTTTCGGATTTTGTGAAGACTTTTTCTAAATCGTGAAGTTATGATTTTGGTTGGAAGTTGACACCCAACTGAATTTGTGGTATGTCTTATGTTCAAGCATTGTCTCTTTAATAACAAGGTGGTTGGCATTACAAAGTCAACAAGGTATTCGCCATTGTCAATGCAACTCATAATTACGTTTTTGCCCATATTATGCCTGAGCCCATTGTTTTAGTTTCAAAGTCTCACTCTATTGTTATAATGTCTCCACGTACTGTACTTGTAAATGGCATCCTTCTCCTAGTCAGAAGAGTGCAAGAGAACTTCTTTGGGGCGTAAAAATGTAGGATGGTGACCTGAAGAAGTCTAGTCTGGAACCCGACTTACAGTATCCTGTCATCTAAAGGCTCCCAAGCGATCAAATTCTTGAGAGCTGTTTTGAAAAGCAGCAACCCAACGCCAGACTCTGAAGAGGTTCCAGATACATTTTCAGAATAAAGTTGCACAATCTACAGTATTACGAGTTTAATGTCTAATGTCCAAATTTTATTGCACCACCAGGAGCTAAAATAAGCACTTCATTGTAACTGATTGTTGCGCTTCTGGCTTAGTGCAAGTTCTTGGTAATCTATAGTTCACAGTCAGACACGAAGTTCTAATAACCCGATTTCTAATAATCTGAATTATTAGTTTTAGTTTATAATTTCAGCGTAGTTCGATTTTTTTAGTGAATAGGTAGATGCTTTTGAATTTTATTTTCGTACAAATTATCATTTCATGTAAATCAGTACATGAAAAAAATAATCAACTAATTCTTCTTTTGACCACTTTCACATGGATTGTTTATTTAAACTCAACTTTTTTTCTTAAATTTGAATTCAATACAATATTGAACTAAGTTCAAGGTCTAAACAAATGCTATGAATTTTTATTTAATATTTACACAATACACACATACCTTTATTTACAAATCGAACCCGACAAAGTACCGACTATATTTTATTTTTTTAATTTTTTTTATTGAAATCTAAAAATTTAAATTAAATCTTAAACTCGTTCATATTCTAAATCACATTTATTCTTATTTTAATTTGTTTAACTTGAAAGTGCTCCTTCTTCTTCGTCTTCTTCTTTTACATCTTCTTCGATTTTTGCATCAGGTGATTCACACGGTCCAAGGCCATAAACAAAAAAGGCTAAATAAGTATAAGAATAAAAACAAGTTTAAAACCGATAAGTAAATTATTTGAAATAGCAACTACTTATAACCTATAAAATTAACATAAAAAAAAACTGTATTAAAATATTTCAATAAAGATGATTCTTTAAACATAAATCTGTAATTCAAAAAAAGGAGGGAAATTTAACCACAAATTTTACAAATACATTTTTTGAGTTTTTGATTCAAGCCACCAATTTGAGCTCTTAATGAGTTAAGTACATTCGTTTTTTGACTAGACTAGTAAAATTACCATGAAATCATAAAAATTACTAAAAATATGGTTCCAAATTTAAAATTGGTCATAGTACATCACTTTTTAAGAAGTATTACGCTGTAGGAACGTCTTAGAAGACTTCAAGTCTTTTTTCGAACAAAATATTAAATTTGTTTTATGAATTTTCCACTATACCTTTCCTTTGTATATGAAAACTATAATACTCTCATGGTGGAAGTCGAATGGGGCGACATCTAAAGTATGCCTGCAACCCTTACTCTTTTTTTTTTGCGGAGAGCTTATGGAGGTTTTAAATGATATTTATTGATATTTTTTTGATGCAATAATCCAAAAAATAGTCTCCTCTTGCCCCTACCACCAATTTCCGACGCTTAAAGACTCCCCAAATCGGATTTTACACCTCAAGTTTTGCAGCGCCACCACCAGGATCCGTGCAACCCTAAAAAAAACTCGCCATGATAGAACTATAGTTTTCATATACAAAGACCTTTCATCAAAAACTTTTTTTTTTAAACACAGAGATCAATCTTTTGTCATCTCAATTTTTTTTGTTAACTTCTGAATTAATTAACTCACGTTCTCCAGTCTTGCAAATATAAGCTTCCATTTCGCATTGATTGGCAAATGTGTGTCGTTGGGCATTATCATATCCACAAAGTGGCTCATCGTCATCTTCGTGGGGACATTTAGTTTTACACAAAAGTTGACATTCATCTTTGGTAACAATTTCTAGTTCTAAAAATACACACAAAAAAAATTAAATTATTAACAAGCTTAAGTTTCAAAATGTTTATTCTATTTACTCGTTTCATTATTATTCTGACGATGGCAGTTGACATTATTTAACAAACATTGATTTCGAAAAACATGACACTCAGTACGATTAGATGCCCATGTAACATTATTATCTGTTGGACATTCTTTAGCCATGTCACACGATTCGGAAGAACAATATAAAATTAGAATACTTAATAAGATTAAGACTGTTGAGCTCGACATGACTGTGCTTAGTGTAATCATTAAAACAAATATTTAGTAAAATTAATTTGATTCAAAGTTTGAATCTGAATTGAATATGACTGTTAACTCAGGTTTCAGGTTTTAATCCACTTTCAATAAAAAGATAAAGAAAAAAAAAACAAGTTCGATAAATTAAGCACATTAACCTATATAACCTACATATGTACATTATGATTAAAGAATTAACGGGTTGTCGGACTAGTCTTGACAACCCATCAATGGAATCAGATTGGGAACAGAAGTTGGGTAAAAACTTATTGTATAAAGGAGTAGGTGCTTAGTATGTACAAAATTTATTGAAATGTATTCATTTTTAATTCAATTCAAAATTTTATTTTATTTCATCTCCTTGATAACAATTTTATAAATTTACAAATGGCCCAAGGCTGTCTGTCAGATTGACATTTTTTTATTCGTATTTAATTTTTTTTGAATTTACATAAAATCAAATAAATAATAAAAAAAACTTCCTTCATTAATTTTTCTTTTTTTATACATATGTACAATTGTACATACATCCGAAAAAAGGGAAAATAATTGGAATATAAATTTCCGGCCATTTTTAAAGTAAAAAATGCCAAACTGTTCTTGGAAATTTTCCAGTTTCTGACTTCATTTTTTCTGGTGTTTAGTTCCATTTCTCAAAACAAAATTTCTGGTGTTGCTCCCTTTTTAATAATAAAGAAGTGGAGGAGTATTTTTCAAATTGAAAATACTATATTTTGAAGATTCGTTAGATGCTAGAGTTGCGAATTGAAGTTGTAAAGCAGATTGCAAATACACATTTATACAAGGTATGGTGCCCGGCGGCGGCGTGTCTAGTATAGACTTGTATCTTGTAGTTGGAATGCTCTCGCAGGTCAGCAAATGTCATCGAAATTTTATAAGATCCAAAATGATGATGATTTGTCAACCTAAATTCTTTTTACAATTAATTTTTTTTTCAAGGCATAGGAAACGAACTAAGAAAATCAAATCATATTTTTAAAAGATAAAATTGAATACTTCAATGCAATTTTGTTTTCCATTTTTCTCGCAAAAAAAAGAATTAATCCGAGAAATTCTGAGTTTAGATCGAGCTACGAGACCGAGGCGAGACTGACATTTTTCTACTAATAATTCTACTTCTTAAAATATTAAAATAAGAATCTTTACTTTTTTTTATAATTATAGCAAAATAGTTACTAAAAACACAAATTATTAAATTGATTTTCAACATTTTACATGGGTTAAAAAAAAATATCTACTTAAAAGAGACATTTCAATTAAAGATTTTTGAAAACTGAATTTTGGAATATAAAGATTTTTCGATTTAAGGAATTTTGAAGATTTTGACACCTCAACCGACCCTACATTTCATACCAGCTAATACTTCACTCATACCAATAGGAATTGAAATACGTCAATAAGGTGGTTGATATAAAGAATTGGTAGATGGAAAACCTACACAATTCCAAGCCTAGGTTGTTACAATTTTCTGTGATAGTAGGTTACTCAGTTTTGATAACGCCTGGATCTAACCTATATGTACCTAAAATGTGGTTTTTGCTGGTTTTATTTTAAGTTTGGATCACCTTAAGGGCTTTCGTTCATAAGTAATCTCAATTTGTGCATTTTCAAAAATAAAACTTTTTTTTTAAATATACCTACTTCATCAGAAAGTATTTTCAAACCAAAATCATGAAAAACCTATTTTTTGAAATATATGTACATTCTGGATCATCGTCAATTCCAATTCCCGCATCCACCTTTCAGACCATCATAAATATCTACGAAATCCAACAAAGTGCATAACTTTTGACTGAGTAAACACAAATAGCTTATCGCGAATCCGCCAGATATCTATAACCAAAAGAGACCATGATGATGATGGTAGAGTGCTCCGCCCCATCGAGATCTGAATAAATAATAAAATTCATTGTTTTGCGGCTGTCATAGATACGCCTCACTTCCATACGTATGTACCTGTACACTGTGCCACTCACGGTACCTGTTCCTCTGTTCGTGCTCCTGCAGCATATAGAATTTGTTCCTCAACGTTGCGTTCGTTTCGTAGGTACGAATTTCGATGTTGATTTTGCTCAAAATATATTTTGGAAACAGGGATGCAAACTGTGTATTATAGTGTGCGCGCATACCTATTTCAATGGAATCCCTTTTTCACCATGGCAATGGCGGCAGCATTGATACTCTTGATTGATACCTACTCATTCTCCAAAGGTATCTGGTTCCATTACCCAGGCTGCCTATAGCCAGGGTATAGAGATTTTAAACAAAAAAGCCTTGGGGTTGGTGTGCGTTGATGATGTTTTTGATTCTTCTTTGGCCCCCTGTTGAGCAATAATACGTGGTTGTTTTAATGAAACGTTTTAACTCCAGCCCCATCAAAAATATGGGATATAAATTGGAGAATGAAATCATGAGAAGTGCTTTGATATGGTTAGCTTAATTGTTTTATGAATAAATTAAAATACAAAAAAAAAACATCAAACTTGTTTTATTTCTACTTCTATTTAATTATTCAAATAAATATACTCGTTGGTATACATTTCCAATAATTAATACTAATTTATTATTATTGATGTTTTAACGTAAATAAATTTATCTAATTATAATAATATTTTAAAATAATAACCTACACTTTGCGTCAAGTAAGAAATAATTTCGTCAGAAGTGAGAACTTGCTTCGATTCGATATTGGTAGTCTTTGGCGGCCATGTTTTTTTTGTCTATGCCTGTCTGTCAAATTTTTTTTCTCTTTATATATAAAACTAATGTCGTTTTCAATTGGTAATCTGGAAGCAGAAAAAAGCATTCTGAATGCGTTCAATTGGGCAAAAGTGACAGTTCTGATTCTAAAAAAAAAGAGAATTTCTCTTCTGGATTTGAAATCAGAAGCAAAAAGAGAATCACTCACACATTCAAAGATTTAAATGTCACACTTGATAAATGTCATATTTTTTACATTTACAAATTCAAACTTCAAATTTTTTAGAATCGAAAAAAACTGTTCAATTGGGCTTCCGAATCTTAAACCAGTTCCGGAATGCCAATTGAAAACGACATATGTAAGTCGATCTCTAGCCGTGAATAAGACCTCGGCCTATTGTAGTTGGTGAATTCGGTCAGACCCAAATTGTTGTTAAAAATTATTTTTAGCATTTTTTGATGAATAGCTAGGTAGAAATACTAAAAAGAAAAACTGTTTTATGCGGAATTTCGTCCGATGGCGTGGCGACTTCATTATAGTCTCTAATTCATCGAACTCAATGTTGGTGAGGCCAATGTTGACTAAATCTAATAAAAAGGCTTGTCCAGACCAATGAGAACATTGGTTTGACTTTTTCGTCCTAGGATTATTCGGTCCCGGTAGTCCAGTGACGGTATTTTGGTTTGGTGTTGGGGTAAGGTTAGCCACGGAAATGTGCTGACCCTGGGTCAGTGAAGAAGGTTACTGCTTCATCGAGGGCTACCATAGCGCTGAGGTGCGTTGGTCGTTTTTGGGTTATCATCCTTTTCCCAATAATTAGGGTTGTTGTTGATGTTTCTTACCAGCTTTGTTGCCAATTGCATTAGGAATTTGTGCAGGGGAAAAACTTGTCGCCGACAATCACATGTGGACCTATGCAGATCCTAAGGATATTACTCTCAAATATTTGAAGTCCCATCATTCCTGTTTTGAAGGCGGTCAACCAAACTGGAATGCTGTAGCTGATGATTGGTCTTAGAAATTTCTTGTGAGTTAGAACTTTTGCTTGCTGACTAATATCAGTTCTCAGTGGATACAAGCGATAGTTAGCTTTTTTGAGGACAGTCCTTGATTGTTGGTTAAATCGTATTAACTTGTTCAAGTTGATGCCCAAGACCCTCGGACCTTATGTCCGTGAGTTTCCCCTTGCGAAGATGTGATGTTTATCAGCTCTTTCAAACTTTTCTCCAGTTGTGTTGATTCCTCTTCAATTGTTCTCGTTCGTTCGTTCATTCTTTCCCTTTCAAAGCGTGTGACCAAATTTCTACCACTTACTTCTTCGTATGATAGGTTTGATGGGTTCCTTCCTTGGTCTTTAAGCTTATACAATTCACGTGCGGCGGCGTTATAAACGTAACCACGGCTACATGAGCAGAAGCACTGTGATGGTCTGAAATTAAGTGATCTACAATCAACTCCACAAGCTTTTTTTTTTCTTAAGATGGAAGCGAATATGAAGAGCCTAAGAAATTAGCTTAAAATAAGTAATAAATTTTTTCAGTTCATACAAGCACAGTTTCAGCTTCCATGCCGTTTTTCTCAAATAAAATAAAAATTGTAATTATTTTTAAAGCAACCTAGTAAATGGAGCTCTTTCTATGTAAACTCCCCCTTAAATATTTTATACTGTCAAAATTTTAATCAATGGTTAAGAACGTGTTTAGTTGGAAGATTTGAAGGTTGTAAATTGTAAGACCAGCTTTATTAAATCCTTTCAGATATAAACATTTTTTGATTGGTATTGATATTGATACTAAACAAAGTGAAGACTTCCTGAAGGTAATTTAATGACAAACTTATTTTTTGATTGGTATTTTCTTTAATCCTTCGAAAATGTGTTTTTGGTACTTATTAATTCACTTAATCGTACCTGGGTACGCTTTCAAAATTCTTAAATCTCTATAAATTGACATATCCACGTGTTAGTTTATTTTCAACTCTCAAGGATGGCCCTTGTAAGTGAACAAAAAAAAATCATGAAAATAATTTAACTCCTAATTGTCAACCGTGAAAAATTCGAATATAAAATATTAGATACATCCATACACTTCGTTTTTTGTTTCACACTCAATTATTTCACCCTGGTGATTAAAACTAACAGACTTTCTTTGCACTGCACCGCCCGGCCCATGAATCTAATGAATTTCATGCTTTCCTTTAAGGATAGTCATTAAACACAAAAATAAGGAGTCCTTTCTCTGGTACACATAATATTCTATCGACGACGCGACGACGGAAGAGGGTTTAATAGGGCAATTGAAATTTAATACAGGGTCTTAATTTAACATCCATAAGCCATAACGCCAGGATATAGTTTCTAAGTGTCAAACACTATTGGTTTTAAATTGCAAAAATTCAAAAATAGATTCAAGTATAACTCTATTACTCGTATTCTCAGCGTCGTGGGGGAGCTGGTTGTAATAACAAAAATGGAATTCTTATCACTTCCATGAAAATGTCTTTTATATGATTTGTTGCATTGGTTTTTATCAAGAATTCTATACGGAAACTATAAAACCAATCAGAACTGGTGCGCAATCAAAAATGTTTGCTTTGTGCATTCTAATAGCACATGCATTCGACATTAGATTTTTTCTGGGATAGTTAGTTTTTTTTTCGCTGCTATAGTTAACACTGTTAGGGAGAAGCAGAACTTACTACGGAGATTTTTTTTTTGTTGCATTTTGTCAACATAACTAACACAGGATTTTTTGTTCTCACTAACTTTAGTAGGTAACAATGTCTACACGGTTAAAAATTATTATTAATACCTAAATCATTAATTCAGGTTGTATTTTCAATGCTTACAGTATTAAAAATATTTGTATACTGTATTTTGTGCAAGATGGTATTTTTCCAGGATTTTCTTGTTTCTTATTCAATCACGCTTTGTCACTCCAGTTATATATATAATTGGTCTATTTTCGCGCTGATGCAATATCCATTTCCATCCAGAACAGCCACCCCTACATCAAATGCTCATTACAAAGAACGAGGATCTTCACTTATGATGGCTCCATCATCAGCGAAGAATTTCTGATTTATTTTGGGGTCCGTTACCTTATCCTGCAGCAAAAAGTCAAGGACTGTAATAAGGAGCAAAAGACTCAAGATGCTTCCCTGATGCACACCTGCTCTAATTGGGAATTTCTCTGTGATTCCTGTCCATGTGAGCTATCGTACCTTTGTTTTAAGGTGCTCGTTCATTTCCATGATCATCCGGAATTAGACTCCAAGAAACTTCTCGATGCCTAAGTGCAACCCATCACATGGTTGTCTGCCGAATGCTTTTTCGAAATCAAACAATACAATATGCAAATCTCTTGAGGAATCCCCATTCTCTGGATTTTCCATCTGTGGTTGATTTATTCGAATTATTCTGCAATTGGTCATGGTTATTTTCCGCGCGTGGCGATCCAATTCTAGCTCACCGATCTTAATGATGTGGGACATCAGATTCATTGAATAATACCTGTCACAATTTTGTGTATCACCCTACTCTTTGTAGATTAGACATTCTCCACTAATTAGGCATTTGGTCAGCACAGCAAAGTTTTCTTCTCCGTAGTAGATCTTCTTGTTTTCTTGTTGCCTTTGGCTTAACGTCTAAAAAACGATCTCTCTTCCCAGTGTTCAGACATTTTGCTTCTTGCTCGTACAGGATGTCTATTTTTCATCATCTATTTCACTTCACAACTTTTACCGGTAGTTCCAAAGTTCCAACACGGCAACGTTAAGCTCTGATCATTTCTGATCGCAACAGGATGGGTTTCATACATAACTGTAGCATTTGAACTGCTTGGTGGAAAGTGCCTCTTGCATTAGCAAGTACTCGTATGCTCTTTAATGTTCTGCATTTTTCGAAAAAAAATTTTTTTAAGTTTAAAAATGTTTCCGTTAGTTTTTGACACTGCTTGTCTGTTTTATTTGTGTGATCGTCTTCTTTTACCTTCTCGTTTTACGCATTTATTCCAAACACAAATTTTTTTCGGTGTATACCTCGTACAGAAAAAGTGGCCACAGCCATTGATTACTACAGGGAAGGTGATGATGATGCCGCGACGGCCACCATATTGTCCTCGTTAGCCTTAGCGCAACCAAGAATAACAGGACAGAGCTTCATGAATGTCCCATCAAAATGAAAATTATTGCCTCAGTTCAGTTCCATAAAAAGTAATTGCTCGCTTTTCTAGTGAAGTACTGAGTGGAAATTCACTGTGTATACGAGTAAATAGGAAATAGATAGAGTGGACTTTGATGTTGGCTGCATAAATATGTATAGAAAAGTCCTATTGGGAAATCTTTTTTTTTTCTTTTTCTTTTTTAGTGAGAACCAAACCAAATTGTGAGAGTAGTCAATTCTTTGTCCATATAGATGACTAAAAATGAAAAATGTTTTATTGATATTGGCCGAACATTTTAGTGGATTTAGTACGATATTAAAACATTTTTAAGTATGATACTTAATGTTAAAAAAGGGAATATCTTTTGATATTTCATTATATCTTTAGCTAATCAAGAAGAGTTCTGAAATAAAATCCAGAAGAATTTTGTCTCTTCGTTTCAGAGGAAAGAAACTTATATTCTGAATGCTAATAAAATAAAATGCACGACTGGATCGCACCAACTTGTTCTTATGTTAAAGTATTTTAGAGTAGTAAAAAAAATTATAAAAAATCTTAAAAAACATGCAATTCATTATTTGAACAAACCAAATTATCCCGTTCATATGCAGAATCGAAAGGTCGAGTTGGATTTTAAAGAATGAGATTTCAAAATTTTATTCCCTCTCTACGGAATCTCCTGAGTCCAAAGTTTGAAGAAAATCCCTTCAGTAAATTAGTCTGTGCATGGTTCGAGGTACAGACAGACATATAAGTTCATTTTGCGAGTTCCAAGGAATTTTCAAACAGAAATGTATTTTAATATTTAAAAAAAATCCATTGTGATAAATACCGAAGTAAACATTTAAAAAATTTTTGGGTGCACACAAAATTTTGTGCAAAAACTTGTCAAAAAAATATTTAACAAAAAAAGTAATGTCAGAAAAAATTTGTTTGTTGGAACAACAGTTTTGCATAGTTACATATACCTACAGGGTGTCCTAGTACTCAGTAGTCATGTTCCAAAAAATGGTGATAAAAAATGGTTTTTTTTTTAATTTCTGGAAAACCTTAATATTTTTTGTAAAAAAATCAGATTTAAAATTGTAGCTCATATTTTTCTACACAAAATAGATTAAAACACTTATTTTCTTTAATAAAAAGTTGGAAAACACTTCAATAGGTCATAGTTTTTACTTTTATTCTAATGTAAATGTCTCCATAACTTGAGCCTGCGTACGTTCTTAACTAAATTTCTAGCTTTAACAAAAAATATTTCATAATCTTTTTTGTGTAGAAATTTATAAAATTACAATTTTCAATCTTAAAAATCAAAAACCAATTAAAGATTCGGTAACACAACAACTGGTTCAAAGTAGGGGTTTGCTCTAATTTAAAAATAGAAACAACTTTTTTTGGAAAAACGCTATGATTTGATGTGAATATTCTGAGAGAGAGACGCATTATGACCTTGCCTAACACCCTATTCAGTTTACACTATGATTACTGGTAAACTTTGTATATTAATAGACAACATTGCATTTTGCAAAGTATTAATTATTTTTTGAAAACTTTGAAACTGAAATCAAATAACCATAGTTTTGGGAGCTTTTAAAAAAGTTTTTAAACAAATAAATATTTAAAGCTATCTGGCTCCTAGAAAAAATAAACCAACTGATTGTTTTTTGCAGATTATAAATTAATGTAGAAACTCTTATTTCGAACAACCGTAGCCATATCTTTTCAACCATCAATCAGAGAAAGAAAAGTAACAGAACTTTTTTGTAGAAAATCGCTTGATTTATAATTTTTTGTATAAAATACTTTCATCATCGTTTCAAAGTTATATGCGAGAAACCAATATTTTGAACAAATTGGCATTTTTTCTAAACTTTTTACTGGGCTATTGTTGGTTATCTGTATTTTTTCTTTTTGTTGAATAAACGAGTTCAACAAGTTTTTCATGATTTTCATAAATCTGAACTTTGAACTTTAACCCATAGGTAATTGAAAACTGAAACTTCATTCCTAATCAAATTTTGGGTCAAATTCCAAATATAAACCATATCAATTTCAAATAATCTCTTGCATAGATTTTAGTCAATCTATATACTACTTATTGATTAACCATGATCATCTTACCTTTTTCAATTATTACAAGTAACAACCGCCAACATAACATTCAAATGTCAACGACAACGTGACAACAACAAAAAAAAAAAAACGTATAGTCAAACAAAACCACATGGGAGCATGCAGCATCATCGGCCCTTCTTTCATATCACGAAATAAACATTGACCATTTGTACATCCAAGTTGCGAAATTCCCTGCTGACCAGATACACAACAACACAGACACCCCCCAGTTGTTTGGGATGAGCTCGAAAATACTTTGGATTAAATCACAGTTACACATGGGACATGAGCATTTGCGACTAGTGTAGGTACTATTTATTCCAGTATGAACAGTGGTGTACTTTGTAGAAAAGATTGGATAGATTCCAAACACTTACATTTAAAAACTCCACTAATTTTCAGATATAGTCCAGTCACATTAGATAACAAAAAAACGGCACAGTAACGGAAAAGCTGGATTTTGGTATATAGCCCAATGGTGTTTTGAGAAAACTGCTAACAATTTAGAGGGGTTAAAGAGTCGCGAATTTTTTTTTTTACGAATAACTTTTTAAACGTTAAATTTTTTTGAAAAGTGTTATATACAAAACTTGTCGATCAATTGATTTTTACAAAAAAAATGTTGACACTTCCCCGACTGATCATTTAGAAGAGCTACATATATCTTGCAACAGAAGGCTAGTTTTAAAAAAAATGACATGCATTTTTTTTCAAGAATACAATATGGTGTCGAATCGAAGTTTTCATCATTTTTTTGAAATAACGATATCTTCTAAGCAATCAGTCGGAAAAAAGTGTCAAAACCTTTTTTGTAGAAAATTTCACTATCCACAAGTTTAGTAGATATATTTCCCGTCGAAAAGTTATGCATGAAAAACCAATTTGGGGGCCTTTAACACCCCGTTCGTATCAATGGCTACTTTTCACAGTTTGTTCAAAACCCCATGGGAAGGCTAAGTTTCAGGTTTCCGTCAATTTTTCCAGAGTGAAATGCCTTAATCATTAAAAAAAAAATTTATTTCGTTCTTAAAAGTCTAATGTTTTAGATATACCTTATTCAATAACACTTATATTTTTGTACATAAGTCCAATTGGATATAGGAAATCTTAAATTCAGGGGCATTTCAGAGGTTCGAAAGTTACATCAAAATCATGCAAGCGTACGTTTTTTAATCAAAGCCTATTTTTTGAATAGAATTAACTTCATTCTAGATAGCTAGACACCACACCCACTCTCCCATTTACTATTTAACAATACTTCCCTTCACCTACTTTCCTTAAATCTTTCAAAATCATTATGCTTTGATAGCTTCAGGTATCTAATCGATCTAAAACAAAGTTCCACCTTTAAACTGTTTGAACTTTTTATACATCTGTCCCACTGTTCTCCGTTCGTTCGTGCAATTCCAAGGGAAGAAAATTCTGCTGTTGCTCAGGCCCGGTAATTTAAGCTCCTGCGAAAAGAACTCTCGTTCAACGACCGCATTTGGTGTCAAATATTCTATTAATTCACCCCTGCAGGGATTTGCAAATGCCAATTAAAGGCTTTTTAGTATCAATTACAAATCGAATTCGTTCGTTTTGTTCGTGTCGTCGGCGTCGTCGTCGCGATGCAATTGCTGTTCGTTGGAATATCTTTGGGAGACCAGAGTGACATGATTTACTCTGTAATTTACTGATGTCAACACCGATTGATGACCTATTTCAAATACCTTGTGATTTCATTCTTGGCTTGAGAGATTATGCAAGTTCAGCATTTGATGCAAGGTCCATTGCTTACCCATAGTGCATTGATTTGAGAAAAATGTCTCCGACATAAATTTTTTTCAATTTTCACTTGACGTTATAACATTGTATTTACTTACTTACTTACTAGCCCAATTGTTGATTTATTTATTACATGCTGTCATCGAAAAATTGTGGCCTTGGTTTTATTTTTGAAAAGTTCAAATTTACAAAATTTGTACACCGATGCCTAAGGTAAGTCCCCAAAAATATAAGAGAAATCTATTTCAAAACCTTTGATATATAAAACCATCTGATTTTATTAACTTGAAAAAAAAATTTGTTGAACTTGACTCTTAAAAAATATAAATAATAACGTATTTAAAAAGGAAATGAAAGAATAAATTGTTGGCTTAAAAAAAAACATTTTTTTGATTCATTTTTTTTGTATGATTTTTTGTTGTTTGCTTAAAATCGCTTGAACGGGGGGATATAGACACCTCCTCCCTTAGTATTTGTTTCTTGCATAATTAAGCACTTTTTTCTCATATTCAATGTTCATCTCAGTTTTTGAACAAACACAAGAAACCAGACGTCAAAATGTTTCGTAGTTTTTGAAAAAATCAAAATAGCATCAAATTTTTTTAGTTTTTGCGTTTTTGAATTCCTAAGTGAATTTAAGAAAGAAAGGATTGAATTTTCTTATGCAAGAGAGTGATAAAATACTGGATTAACCTTATTTCTTACAATCAATTAAAATTAGAAGAGAAGTCGAATAAAGTGAGTCTAATAATTCTGTCTGTCAGTCCACTGAGTTAAAGTTCCGTTACACTTGATGTAGATATAGATTTTTTAATTTTTTTAAAGACCAATAATAACGGTCTTGTACATTCTATTTTTGCCTCTCTGAAAAATCTGATTTTTCTCGAGAAATAAAATTTTGAAAAAAAAATCCCAAATGTGAGAAAAACCGTTACCTCCGATAGAATCATTTTTTGATTTTAGATATTCTCAAATAGGGTTCATGGGATTGTAATAAAAGTTTTTAGCCAGCCATATAAATATTAAGAAATCGTTTTCAAAAACTTCAAATTTCTCGAAACGGGTCCGACAGTTTTGATAACTTTTTTTTAAGACTAAGACATTAATAATGGTACTTTAATATAAATATAAAATAAATAAAATAAAATAAAAAAATTCAGACATTTTCTTCTAAACTCAGAATATTACTCCACTCACAAACAAACCCGTTGGAATTTTCCGGTCAAAAACGTGGACTGCAATTCGAAAACTATTACTAAGATCTTATTAATTATCTAACTCAATTTTTTTTAAAGATTATTATCAGTGACAAAAAAAGCTTAGTCTTGATAGGCCAGATGTCTTTAACAGGAATTACCACGATATTGAGAAGGAAAAAAGTGGCAATGCTTTGGAGGATAAGTTCCAATCTTTTTTTTTTGTAGACAAATGCGAAATCACTCCTTTTTTTGAATGGTACGAAAACATGACATTTTTAATTTCTAAACACCAAAAGGAAAAAAACCACACAATTTTGTTTTTGCTTAAATTCCTTACCTACTGATGCCATTAAATAAAAAAAAAAAAAGGTGTCGTTCACACTTCTTACATATATTTATTATTTATGTAAAGTATGATTCACACCAAAATAAACTTGTTATTTCATTTCAGGTGACAAACACAACCAATTACTAGATCAAATACTAGAAGGTTTTTTTGAGCACTTTTGGAATTAAATTTTTATTTGCTTGTACTTACCACAAAATCTGCAGGAAGTGTCCCATTAAAAATGTGTCTAGTTTTTTTTCTGCAAACAAACTCGTTTACCCCATATGCAAAACAATCCTTTCTTAAAATTTAAATTGACCTAGATAAATATTTACCCCCACAAGTAGTGTGAAATGATGAATGAATCCTTTTTGCGTACATATCTATTGCAATCGCTCAAACACATTATTCAATTTCCAAAGCCTATTCGATTTTCAGATAACCAATATCCGATATGTCAACATACTTGATATTTTTAATCAAATAATCGCCAAAAAAAATCAGTTTCAAAGAAGGGTTTAAAAAAAGGCAAAATAGAGGTTGTAGGCAACAAAAAGGAAAGAGTGTTCGAAAGCAATTTCCACTTGAACTAACAATTTTGGAATGTAATTGTATACACAAGCAATTTATTGTAAATTTTTTGACATAACCTAATTGAACACAATTTGTAACATCAAAATGCAAACATGGAATAAATTTTAAAAATAATTTGAATCTTGCCACGTCATTTAATTTCCATAAACTAGCTAAAGTACAATTTATATGCATTTGTGATGCATTGCATGATTTCGTGTCTTGCGTACGAAAGTGAATTATATGAAGTTTTAAATTATTGCTCTCATGCAGGGATAACAAATGTTCTAATAGATTTTATAATCTTTTGTGTATGCAGTTTTAAACTTTACCCTTCAGGCAGTGTCCTTGTCGAATGTCGGTTTCTATTTCTAATAGTGGCTCATGCCAAAAGAGAAACTCACATTTGAAAAAAAAAACTATTTCGAAGGTATTTTACTTAACAACATTGTCACCCTTGTTGTGACAGAACTGTGGAAAAAATGTTTTTCTTTCTTTTTTATTTTATTTCGATAAGCTGATATAACAAGTATTAAATTTATACGTGAATAGTTAGCGCTGTCATGTTTACACAGAAAAAAATTAAATGGACGGACAAAATTAAACGACAAAAATGTTGGGGGAGAGCATTCAGAGAGCGACAAAGTTTAATGACGGATTTGTTTAGAATAGTTATTTACAAGAATTTTTTCTATTAGAAAAGGGTCAAGGGAAAGGAATTTCAAAAAAAAATTAAATTAAAAAAATAACTTACAATTTAGTATAAGGTATAATTTTTTTTAAAATCAACACTTTGTTCTGCTAGCCTGTTTTTAAATCAATTGAAATCCATGTAATAGTTTTTGAAAAAAAAAAATGTTTTAAACTGAAAATTTGGACAGTAAGAATTTAGTGTAATTTTTCAAAACACTAATACTATACACTAATTTTTTTTTTATTCGTTGCCTCAATCGAGGTAGACCCCTCTTATTGTTAAAAAAACTGATCCACAATTTTTTTTACAGAGTATTAGATATTTTTCTTACAAATTTTATTTTATCAATTTCTTTTTTGTTGACAGTTTTTGTTTTGAAAATTTTTATAATAATTTCTATTTACCCATTGTTTGCAACCAATTTTCAAAAAAAAACTACTTAGTTGTTCCCCAACAAAAACTTTCTCTGACAGAACTTTTTCATGCAATTTTTTTGACGATTGTTGTTTTGCCAATTTTTTTCATTTTTATGAATTTTTTTTTTTTATAAGGGAAAAATATTAAAATCGCTTGAACAGTTATTTAAAAAAATTGTTTTATGCACAATGTTTTTTCAAAACTTATCAAGACATAATAAACTAAAAATGCTAAATTAAAGAATTTATAAAAACAATACCCAATATTTTATTTAAGAGAATATAAACTCAACGCTCGTCAATTTTTTTTTTTTTTGAAAATTTTATATATTTTAATTCCTTCAAAACCTTTATACAAACAAACTTTACACAGCAGTGTTTGACAAATTGAACTATCAAGGGATTCGATACAGGATATCGCCGCACAAGTTATATCCGCGCATCAAATTACGAGACCGGTTAGCTAATTTGCCTTTTTTTCTGTCAGTTTGTCAGTGTCAGTGCATAAACTTTAGGTGTATCCTTTAAATTGCTCAGTTCAACCCTAAACACTAATCTTAAGTGAGAGTTTCCCTCCTATGCAATAATTGTATTTAAGTGTACCGGAGGCAAATTCATGTGGCAGTTTTGAAGGGCTGCTAGGCGGGTAGACAAAGCAGCATCTATTTTTTATAAACTCAACAATCATTGTTTGTTAACTGTCTACTCTTGTTTTTTTATTATTGCTTCCTTTAATTGATGCCAATATTACACAATTGTTGGGTTAGCACCCCTGAAGCGTAGATTGTATTGTGATAAAGGTATATTATGACGATGTGTTTACAAATATCTACTATCGTTTTAATTTAACATTGGCATATGGCATGAATTTGATTTGAATTATATGTTTGTAGAAATTGTTTGAGTTTTGGTATTTTATGTTGTCTTCTCCTTTATTGTGGTAAATGATGCTGGTATTAACCTGCTTTTAGTTGGGTGGTTCAATCGGTCTTTCATCCGCCTTTACCGTTTCGCGAAACAAACTTGATGCTTTCAAGGGTATTAAGTACTTTTTCAGGAAGTAAAAGGATATCTGTCCGAATTTCTCAAAAGAAATTGGTAAAAATAATTTAAGATCCTAGATCCACAGTTTTGAAGAATACTTGTTAGCAGCAAACTTCATAGGCACGTTATGCATGTAAATTAAGAAATTTTGAACAATATTTTTCAAAATCTGTAACATTTTAGGCTTGCTACAGAAAGGTACTAATATTTTGGGCTCTTTTTAAAGAAACTATTTTGAAACATGGAATTTTGTTTTGAAAGTGAATGGCTCAATGCGCACTTTTTCCGCATTTTCTATTATTTTTCCTATAGTAGTGTTTCATGTTAATTGTTGTCATTGTTCATGGTTTTCAGACAGTGGCGTAGCTACTGCTATTCAGCTGACTTATATTAAATGGAACCCCCGAAATACAAGCGCTCAACAACAAAATGTAAATGTTAAAAGATTTGCGAAAGATTTGAATTTTAATATTATTGTCAAGTCATAAGTTCTTTGTCTGCCTCTTTACTTTTTTTCCTTTGTGATGTTTCTTATATTTAAAACTACATAATTAAGAACAACAACAAATTCATTTCATTTTCGGTTTTAAAATTTTTCCTCTTTTGCTCAAATTAAATACATTATATCTGATAGGAATAAAACACAAATAGTGAAAAAGTACTAACTCCAAAAATTATAGCAAAAACGGCGCGGCACTTGAAAAACAGATCAGAATTATAAGAAAATTTTATTACAAACATTTTGCTCGCTAGGTTTGGGAAAATTTCAAACAGCATGAAATAAAATATTTTTCTTAAGTACAGTTGGCCAGCCTATCTCCATCGTCCACAGAAAAAAATTGCAACTGAAATCATCGGAATGTTTTCTTCCATTTTGTTTGGAAGAATAATCAATTGAAAAGAAAATGGGGCATATTCATAGTCCAACTTTAGAACCGACTCCAACTGGCCTCGAGTCTAAAGTTAACACACAGGTGAGAAACAGCTGCTATTCATAAAGCATTTGGCAGCTCTGTTTAGTAAAAAACAGATTTCTGCTACAATTTTAGTACTGTTGCCTGTCAATCCATTGAAATCCAATTCAATTTTTGACAGATAGAAAAAAAAACAACTTAGTCAAAGAGTCAACCGTTTTTAAGGATTGAGCTCCAGTTAATCTATTGGACCCAGTTCTAAATTATCTATGAATAACAAAAACTCCAGTTTAGCTTAGAAGAGACATTTAACATTTTTCGCTCAAAAGTTTAATACTTAATAATATACAAGCTGACAAATATTTAAGTTAAGGGATTTGAAACTTTTAAAACAACCTACTTATTGCTAGTTGTTTTAATTTTTAAAACTTTTTTAACATTTGGAGGATTCTGTTTTCTAGTTTTGAAAATTCTGCCCGTGCACATAAAAACTCTAATTTTCAAAATTCTGCTTATTCTGATTTTTTTAAGATTTAAACTAAAAAAAAAATTTTTTAATTCAAAAAACTAAAACTTTCGTCACATGATTTTTGTAACATAAAAATTTGAATATATTTCTAATCGGATGAAAACTACTTGTTTTTACATGTTCTGCACATTATTTGTCATAAAATACGACGTATGTACTTACGAAGGTTAACATGACAATATTTTTTTTTCAATTTTGTCGAAAAACACAAAAAAAATATAGCTTTTTAAGTAATTACTTCCAAACAAGCTACTTATTTAAAAAAAAAATTGACATTAATTATTTTATTTCTTCATTGTAACAATATTAGTTCAAATTTTAAATTTTTCCATAAATAAACTATTCTTAATATTTTATGCTTACTCAACGAATGTCAGTAAAAAACAAATTCCGGCAATGTTAGTAATCGCGAAAATTTTTCTTTTTTGTTGCCAAAATTTTATAAACAGAACATTGTAAATCAGCCATTTTCTAGATGCCTATGGCTGAAAACATATTTTTGAAAATGGTGACCAATGTAGTTTTGTACGACAGATAGACAGATCACAAGACAGACAGACTAACAGCCTCCTTTTTTCGCGTTCTCTGTTATGCGATGGAATTAATATCTCGAGATTATTTTAGCGACTTTTTTTATCTTTACGATTTTTTTTTACAGTCGCAAGTAAATATTAACCCCTCTAAAATAAATTAGGCATAATTGAGCCTAATTAAAATAATAATTGAAACTGAATTTGCGACATCGTAATATTGCATAGTTTCGAATTACGTAGAAACCATGGTTCTTAAAATTTATTTTTTTTAAATAATTTTTATATGACAAGGTTAAATGTCAAGAATCTCTCAAAATCCCCAATTACGATTTGGCTATGAAACTTAAATATCTAATATACTGTAAGACGGATATATAGAAGTCAAAAAATTCAAAAAATTCATTTACTCTATACGTGTTCTTTTATAGAAAAAAAAATATAGATGGAAAATTTTCTTTTATAAAAAAAAATGTATACCTATAAGAAAGAAAATTTCTTTTGAGCGCATGTAGCAACGAACATTTAGTTTTGTATTCAATTATTTAAGAAAAAAGGTGGGTTCAGAATTTTTGTGCATCATTTAGATGTTTTCAGGGTAAAATCTCTCATGAATGCTTTATTTTCTATATATCAAACGAGCCACGAGGTTGTATCAGAATAAGTTTCTTATAACCCTTTTTTTTATATAAGTTGAATTAAATGTAGGTACATCTTCATGGGTGATTTGGAATTTGTACTCATAAGCGTGTTTTTCTTATATGAGACTTTCTTATATCCGTCATCGACTGTATATACCACTCATCCTTATTTTAATTTTTTTTTACCTTCTACTACCTTTGTTTTATTAATTAGGATAATTATTTTAAAATACTCTGAACCATCTATTTCACTTAAATGTAAATTAAATTAAAAAACAAAACATTCTTAAATAGACCTTCAACATTTTTTAACTTACATAAATATGTACTCTTATTTCCTTTATATACTTTATGTGTCTATAGAATTTTAAATCATTCTGCAAACAAAGTCAAATTTAATTAATAGTACCATCTATTTCCATTGGAAAATCTACCCGCTTGCGTTGATGCATTATTGTGTTTTTTTAAAAATCGAAGAAAATCCCAAAAGACTCTATACGTCCATTCCATCATCTTCATCCCCTGGAGATTCGAAAAACAAACGAAAACGTTCATTTTACCGTTCGCTAATGTGAAATACTCGTAGACTGAGGAATGAAAAGATTTTCCTTCTGACTCTGATAAAAAGGACGTGGTTGAAAGTTGAAACAGCAAACAAGAAGTAGGTACTGTAGAGAATATAATATTTTATAAATTATGGTTCCCGGTTTTATTCAGCAAAATATTCGTATCAAGGAAATAAAGGCTAAATCAACCCCTAAAATATTTTCATAAACAAAAAATGTGCCTTGTTCTGGCAAGTGCCAGCCAGTGCCAACAAGGAGCGGAGAATATAATAGGTATAAGTGCCCCCTTTTTAAATTATGTGATTGCATGTTTATGTACTTGTGTTATTGGTTTGTTGACTTTTGAAATTAGTTTTGAATTGAGGTAAATAAAGTTTTTGAGTGGTTTGCGAACAAGGGCGCAAAGTGGAGTTTTTTTTCTTTTTTCTTTTGATGGAAATGATGAAGTCATGCTTCCACGATGAGTTTGAAATGTGGATATGGATTTTTTGATGCGATGATATGATGGTGGAGTGCGTTCGAAGGGTGACAGAAATCATTTTTTGTTTTTTTTTTTTAATCTTTTGAGTTTAGTTAAAAAGTTTTTTTTTTATTTTTCGATAAAAAAGTAGATTTCAAAGTTAAATTTATCGATGTTAAGGCTGTTTTGCGTAAAAAATGAAAAAGTTTACTCAAATCGATTTAAATTCGAAAGTGAAAATAAACATTTCAATTGAATTGTATTGAAATGTTGTTGTTTTCAATTATTACCTTATAAGGAAATAAGTGATTTTGTTCATACGACCTATATTGTCTCAACCGTTACTCTGTTTTCAAAGCTTCCACTTCATTGTTCAGAAAAAATAAGTTTTTTTTACACGTTTTTGTTTTGATAAAACATAATATGAATTTTAACCTGCTCTATAAGTGCTGTCTCGAAAATGTTGATGACTTTTTTTTCTAAAAGTAATGAAAATTCTTTGGTTGGAAAATATATTTAGAAAAAACGTGTTTTAGAGTACCTGTCGTAGGACCCTATTATGATTTTCAGCTGACAGGTTTTTGTGTTTTTTTTTTCAATTTTTTTTTTCATGAGTTTATGGTTCGCAAAATAAACCAAAAATATACCTTAACTTCAATAAAAAATAGTGTAGCGCAAAACTAAAGTATTGACAATAATTGTTAGAATAAAAATTAGGACCACAAATAAACACAAAACAACCTTAAAGCCATTTCAACTTTTATGAGGAGCACCTGAGCTGCATTCAACATTTCCAAACTGTCATCTCAGTTTTCAAATAAAAATTTTCATCTGAAAGTTCATCAAAAAACGTAAAAAACCTAACTAATTTAGTTTTCTATTCAACCTGAATGGATTCGGGTCAAAAATTTCAGACCATCATCGCTGGTTAATAAAACAGCAAATTTACCTGATTTTTTGTATGAATGATTTAATCTCACATAATTAATTAATAGTGTTAGCATGTGTATAAAAAAATTTCAACAAATATGGAAATCTCTAATTATATAAAACACTTATTTTTGAAAATCACTTAATATGTACGATACGATACGAGAAAAAATGTATTGTTCCCGCGATTTTGCACCTACTCACCCGAAATCTCAGCCTGAATTAACGCTTAACACATAAAAAAATGTATAAAAATTTCCAGATTTATTTTTGTTGTTTCAAATAGTGAAAACGGATAAAATATAAGATTACACTCCTGAAAAGATGTCACAAACTTCTTCAATTTCTTAGAGAAGAAGATTTATAGGTACATATATTCAAGTTTGGAAGAAAGAAACTGAATTTTAATTAATTTCAAATGTTGTTGACACCACTTTAATAGGTAATTATTTTTAAAAATGTAATGAATTAAGTAGCTTTTTCTATTTCTTCGTCAATATGTGTCAGTTATGTGACATAAATTCAAAAATTCAAAATTAAACGTAAATTTTCTCAAAAAAAATAAAAAAGTAAACAACAAAATACCGACTTGGGATTTTTTCATACATATGTACCTGATGGGATTTTTATGTTTTCATATACTATCACTGGCACTGCATATGTAGCTAATGGCACTTTATTTTAATGTGTGTGAGGCTGTGGAAATGTGTTCAAAAAGTTAACCTCAAATCCGAAACAAGTTGCAGGGCCTTAAAGATCAATTTTTGTGTTAATGCAATTAACTGAGCCATCTGAATTGGTAAGTAAGATCTAGAAACATAAAAAAATATTATATGAAAGTTAACATAGTATAAAAATTTCAAAATACAATTTGGCGAAATGGCGGGATCTTCTACTATTAGAACACATTCTTTATAACAATTTAAATATTTCAATGTATTCTAGATCTCTAAAGTTCATACAAACAAACTATATATTTATGTTCGTTGCTCAGTGCATAAGTGGAAGCTTTTTCGCAACGTTCGTAGTTTTTACAATATGTATTAGGAAAACACAAATTAACACTACATATTATACAAGTACTTGTCCTTGGCTACAAGTTTTTGTATTTTACCATAAAATTTTTATAAATTCAATATTTTATCAGCAATAATTACCTAAAGACCTTCAAGATGATTTATACAGAAGCCTATTATTATAGTTTGTAGCAGATAAACATAGAATAAATTTAATCAATGAATGAAGACACTACACACTATTTTACAAAAATTAGCATTTATAATAATCTGAATGTAAATTGAGTTGTACATAACCCACAAACAAATTCATAAAAAATATGCCACACGTGGCACCCATAGTTAAAATACATTTATTTTCTTAGCACTTAACCTTTCAGATTTTAGCATATTCAAACTGAAAATCAGTTACACCGCATACGAAAGAATAAATGAAAAGTTAGCCATCCAACCCACCGGCCACCACCGCATCCCAACATGTCACCCTCTCTTCTTCCGACAAGACAAAATATAAAACCACCTTTTTTTTAATTCGATCTGAAATGTGTTGTTTGTACATTATGCGTTATGCTTGATTGATGCCTATGGGTCATTCACTTCGAAGAATTCCTTCCCAACCCCACATTCACACACATGATTCAAAAAAAGGATCAATTTAATTATCGCTTAGTATTTGCTTTACAAATCAGAAAAAACAATTTCCGGGTACGTTCCGCCATTGATTTCTGCTTGCCAACTGATAAGACTTGGACCACATGCGAACAAATGCGCTTACACCCTCCCGTAGACATCCCTTTATGTTCTACACGGCGCATCGATGACCTCCCACCCTTATATGGGGATAGGATGGGATATGTTGCCATCATCATTCTCTTCGCTAATGACATATGAATGACCAATTGTTTTCCAATAAATCGGTAATCCATCTTCCGTATAACTGACAAGTGAGTCTGTCGACTCTTATGGCTATAGCAAATGAAAAATTTGTATCCTACAACATCACCATCCCGGCGAAATTGTGGGCAACTGGTGGAATTTTATACCCCAGAGTGTTAAAGGTCCTTCCAAGGGATACTTAACTTATCTATACTTTTTTTTCCTTCGATTTGTTGTAGTCTGGTTTTCTTTTTATGGGAGTGCGTATTTTTTGGCTTTAGAATGTGCTTATGCGTCTGACGAAAATTCAAACAGACCCCCCCAAAGGCAAAATGCCAATTATCCGCTGAACGGAAAATTGTCAATTTCTTGGTCAGTAAGTGGCGGGAATAATACTTATATTTCCTTTTCATGTCTCGAAAGCGATTATCCCTATTATCCCAGACATTTTTTTTATTTTTTTTTTCGTCAGTCACATATTATAATTAGCGAATTTATTAAAATCCACTCGAATCCAATTAAAATTTTCTGCACTTTCGTGGAAGTTTTCATTCTTTCCTTTTTTGTTTACTGTTGGTGGATGAACTCTAGTTTGATCGTTAAATAAGAAAGAAAAGCCTTTTTTTATGCTATAAGAAAAATCTTCTTTTCTTTTTTTAAGTGGGGTGTAATAAATTGGACGGCACAGATAAACACGAAAAATAGAAATCTTTTTAAAATGCCATTAGGGAGAGCACATTTGAAAGTGTTTATTATTTTGAGAAAAAGTGCTACTTCTTTTCATTTTAGATGATGTTTATATAAAAAAATGGTCCGCATCCAATTCGAAACATAAATAAACTGACAACAGCTTTGAGGTTATGTACTTCGAGACGAATGGATAGATATGTATATTCACCTCCGAAGAAATCAAAGACTTTGTCTAATGTCGTTTTCGATTGGCAATCTGGAAGCAGAAAAAAGCATACTGATTGCGTTCAATTGGGCAAAAGTGACAGTTCTGATTCTGAAAAAGGAGAGAATATCTCTTCTGGATTTAAAATAAGAAGCAAAAATAGAATTCCGGATTGCCAACTGAAAACCCCATAACCACTTTTACCTCGCCAAATAATGACAGAGATCAAAAATACATTTTTTGGCTTTAAAAATTGCACTCAAATCAAAACTGACTTTCATTGATCGAGAACGAAAATAAAATGAATATTAGATTAATTAATACATATATAATTTAAGTTCAGTTTTTGCCCAAGTTTTAGCTCCTCGCAATTTCAAATACAAAAATTGATTTTCGGCCATAACGCAAAACTGAAAAGGTGTGTTTTTAGACTTAACTTGAATTGGTCAGTTCTCCCAAACTTCAAAATACATACATGCATAATAGGGAATTTTACCTTTCGGAACGCTACCGTGGCTATGCGTCGTTTATTCAATAGATTTTGTTGTTGTTGTTCAAATGTCAAAATTAGAAATAGAAAATATGACAAAAATGCGCCCAATTAAAAAAACCTTTGGAAAATCTAGGTTTTTGATCTGACATTTTTAACTGTCAAATTCCTTTGAATAATTAGGTTTGCTCGTTGAACTTTACCCAGGGTTGACCCAGGTTTTTTTGAAAACCCCAAGAGTTGTCAAAAAACTTGGATTTTTTTAAATTAAATTTTTTACGGATTCACAAGTTGCACAGTCGACAACATCAAATGTTTCCATTTCTACTTCTATTATTGTTGAATTAAATTTATGTGTTCAATTTATTTGTACTATAATAATAAACAATTACCTGCAACACGTAAGGCCACAGCAAAACAAATGCTTCAAACTCGTGTCACTTTGACAGTTTATTCTTTACCTCAATTAGCCACAGTAAAAAAACCTAATTCTACTTTAGGGCGAGTTTAGGGTAACCCTAGGTCTCAAAAAACACAGTATTTCATTGTCAGGGTGAGTTCAGGTTTTTCAAAAAACGCTTTAGGGCGACCCCAGGGTGACTTCAGGGCTCAACGAACAAACCTATTTTTATTAAGACGTTGTAAAATTACTTTCAAAAACAATGGAATCTATTATTTTGAATTCATATGTTTACCAAATTTGAAACACATCGGCCCACCCGTTTAGGCTTCAGCTTGCCTTAAAGTGGTGGCAAAAGCGTATTTTTTATGCAGTTTTCATGTTTGTATATTTTCAAAATAAAATTTTCAATTTCTCTTTGTTTGCCTTGTTGTTGTTTGAAATTGGAATTTGTGAGAACTAATTTTTCGAACATGCAATAAGGACGTTCCTAGGTCTGGTGTCTATCACATCACATCCATCCATTTACTTTTTCTATAACAGGGATTTTCAACAATTCTTTCATTTTCCGTTTTACCAAATCACCAAACAAACATACAAATCTTTATATATACCTATAGATAAGTATTTCTTAAAAATATCCCTCGTTTTAGGAACTAATCGCTTTCTTCTGAGCCGAAGTAGTATTATGCTCTTTACAGCCAACAACAACAACAATTTCCTACCATAGAGTATGAAGTTCATTCGTAAAGCCATTCGTCGAATTCAGATGGAGCTGATGGGTAGTAGATTTGGAAAACATCCAAACCTTGGAATAGAGGTTCATCCTTGAGGAATAAACACGACTATCTCTGTTCTGTGTGAAACAAATTACGAAAAGAAAAAAAGGACAAAGATAGCAATGGCGACCAAATGTAGAAAACAGGGTGGAAATCTTCCTTGAATGTTTCTCAATTACACGGCTTCTTAAGCACAATGGCAAATCTCCTTCACATTGTTGTCCTCCTTATTTTGCCTCCCTCCACTCCCTGACATTGAAATCTTTATCCATTTACTCGTTCGTTTATCTATTTTGTATGCTTTGAAAGAAAATTCAAGAAAAAAAAACACTAAACTCAAGCTCCAGCTCCAGCTAGTTCGTAGTTGTATTTTATATGGTAAGAAGACAGATAGACGGACTTTGAGGACTTTCATCTTTCATGATGACGACCCAACGCCACCTAAAAGAAGGTTAAATTGTATGGATAGATTACATCGAAATAAGTTTATTTGGCGAAAACAAAATAATTGAGACATTATTTCCTTGTTTTGTAGTGTTAACGATATCCATTGCTTTTATTTAAGTAATTTGGAATGCTACAGCAAGGGATTTGGTTATACTCAGAATTAGTTAAGATAATTAATTTATCATTTATTTATTGCCTGTTTGATAAAATTTGTTATATAATCAAAGTCAGTGTTGGGCTAAGTTGAATTGTAGACATGTAGATGTGAAGGTGAACTTATATCATTATATGCAAGTATGGAAACAAAACAAATTTTTAGAAATGTTGGGATCATCCTTGGTTTATAAGTTTTTAACGAACTGGTTTAGCCGGAATAGCTATTGTTGAATAATTGGATTAATGACTACAGTAGTTATTTTGACCTTGAACCAGAGCTTTCCGAACCACGGTTTCAAGGAAATTTAAAAGTACAGGGTGGGCCAAAAGTCATTTACTATTTAAAAAAAAAAATTAATTAAGATGAATTACAGCCTTCTGGAGTCAAACTTTATGATCTGAAATAAGTTATAAATAAAAAATTAAATGTATAGATTTATTATTTATTAGAGTTATTATTATTTTAAATTAGGAAGTGACTTTTGGCTCACCCTGTATAAAAAAAAAGTTCTAGGTAGAGGCAAGTTCGACTCAAAGAAAGCTCCACCTACTCTACTTTCTTTTATTTAGTTTAACCGCACTTATATAAGTATAAAAGATTTAGAGAAATCATTCTCTTTTGAGACAATGCTTAACATTTTTGCAAATTTTAATAGTATGGGAGAAGACCATACATAAGTTTATCTCATACACCTTTCCCCTAAAAGCATTTATATCAAATGTAGCTTACTGCCCTCTCTACTATTGGTCGGACAGGCTTATATTTGTTAACGGAAGTAGTTTTTAATAAAAATTGGTGTATTGCACGTGACAATGTTTCAAAAACCATTTCAAATATGACGGTTCCAAAAATAAATTAATAACTAACCTTCAATGTTATAGTATTTATACAGCAATCAAATTTTTACCTTGAAGTCACAACTCAAAGATTAACCCCATCAGATTACGATACTGAAAGAATATTTAAGAATTCAACTTCAAATACAAATATGTATTTCAATCGATATAAATCAAGCTAAGCTGCACAAATACAAAAATGTATTCAAAATAAATTAAGTATACGACCAAGTATACCCATTTTATTTAGTGTTTCCCAGCATATTGAAATTAAATTATTTCGATGTAACAACATTTTTTTGTTGAATGTAATATTGAATATGAGCTGAACAGAAACATTACATAAAATTACAAAACATATACAACTAAAATGCATCGCAAACTAAAAAACATTTTCTTATTTAATTTTAATGTTTATAATTATGAGTAGAAATAGGTATGTACATACATATTATATGTAGATAGAGATAGATAGAGATGGTCGTCGCTAGCTCTGGCCTTGCGACTCAATTAGCGCTGTAGAGCGCCGTTTTGATACCATTAACTCGTGTCAATGTGATAGGGATTTAAAACGGACTGATGTGGTTTTTATAGACTTTAACAAACCATTTTTAAAGCCATTTCGTCGCATTCAGAAAGATAATCATATCCTTGATTTTCTTCTCAGAAAGCTCACTTGGGTCGTCGAGGAATGCTTTCCCGAAGGAAGTTATTCTAAAATAGGCTAAAGCGGGGCAATTGCAGAGAAAGTGAACCACAGTTTCTTTTTCTTGTGGGTCTCAACAATGAGAGTTGTAGGGGATTCCCAGCTTTCTTGCATGCTCCCCTATGGGCCAGTGCCCAGTACAAATTGCTGTTACCCTGGCTATGTCGTACCTGGGTCTACATAACAGATCTTTAGAACCAGATTGGTTATAGGTAGGCCAAATCTTTCTTGATATGACACAGTTTGTAAGACTGCTCCACCTAAGTTTGGATTGATTGAGAAAAATCGAGAAAATCCTTCCCTTCACAACACCAAGAGGGATATTAACATTAACCGCTAGTGAGCTGTGAAGGGCTGAGCCTTGTCGAGCCAATTCATCAGCCCGTTCATTTCCCTCTATGTCACTATGACCTGGAACCCAAATGAGAGTGACTCGGAGGTTAGTGTTCAGACTCGATAGTTCGTCCCGACATTGCTGGACAAGTAATGAGGTAGATGCGGATGATTTGATGGCCTTAATGGCCGCCTGGCTGTCAGAGCAGATTGCTGTATTTCTGGGTTGATTTTGGTTTAATTTGAGCAGTTTGCATGCTTCTCTGATTGCTAGTAGTTCAGCTTGAAATACACTTGCAAAGTCTGGTAGTCTGAAGGACTTGGAGATGTTAAGGGTCTCGGAAAAAATTCCTGAACCAACACCGCACTCCATCTTAGACCCATCGGTGAAGATTGTTGTGTCGAAATTTTTCGTCACACTGTCGTCTTTCCAATCATCTCTTGTAGGAAAAATGGCCTTCAAATCTCCGATTTGTCCGAGAGGAGGTACACAGTAGTCGGTGTTAGCTAGAAAAATATCCGGAGGAATCAATTTTGTGACACATCCATGGCCGTAAGGCTTGGAAGACCAACAGTTAGATTCCTTTAGTCTTACAGCACTGCATGCCGCTAGGTATTTAATGTGAAGGTCGAGTGGTAGAAGGTGCAGGATAACGCTGAGGGCATCTGTTGGGCAGGATCGAAGGGCCCCAGTAGTGCCAACGCTAGCCGTTCTTTGAACCTTCTTAAGTTTATTGATGTTATATTGTTTGTTAAGTGCAGGCCACCACACAATCGATCCATATGACAAAATTGGTCGAACCACAGCAGTGTACGTCCAAAGAATCATCTTAGATTGGAGGCCCCACTTTTTACCAAATGTTTTTCTACAGGCATAGAAAGCAATGCATGCTTTCTTGACCCGTTCTTCTATATTTACCTTCCAGTTCAGTTTGGGGTCGAGAATGACTTCAAGGTATTTGGCTTTAGAAGATAAAGATAGAGTTTGGCCGTTAAGTCGAGGTGGGGTGAAAGTAGGTATTTTAGTTTTGGTAGTAAAAAGCATCAGTTCCGTTTTACTCTGGTTAACACCTAGTCCACTTCTTGTAGCCCAGTTGCTAACTTTTTTCAGAGCCACCTCAGTGATTTCACTAATCACTGTGGTATACTTTCCTGAGACCAATAAAACCAAATCATCAGCATACGCTACTGCTTTAACACCGCTACTTCTTAACTTTACGAGAATTTTGTCCATGACTAACAGCCACAGAAGGGGGGAAAGAACACCTCCTTGGGGTGTTCCTCTACTAACAGATTTAGTAGTAGTAGTGTTTCCTAACGAAGCGTGAATCTTTCTGTCACTTAGCATAGAAATGATCCATTCTGATATGAATCCATCTACGCCGAAGTGAGCAAGTGATTCACGAATAGATTCAGTTAGGACGTTATTGAAAGCACCCTCCACGTCTAGGAAGGTTGCAAGGGTATATTCTTTGTAGTTAATTGTCTTCTCGATTGTACGCACAACTTCATGCAGGGCAGTCTCCGTAGACTTACCTTTGAGGTAGGCATGCTGGGATACATCAAGTGGACAGACTTCTAGTAGTACTCTAATGTGAGTATCAAGGATGCGCTCTAGTGTCTTTAAAACAAAAGAAGTTAAGCTAATAGGTCTGAAGTCCTTCGCGGATTCATGACCTCTCCTACCTACTTTCGGAATAAAGACCACTTTAACATGTCTCCACGACTCTGGTACATGATTGAGATAGAGACAACCCTTGAAGATCATTTCAAGCCAGGGCACTGCTATGTCTTGCAGTTTCTGCAGCATAATTGGTATTATGCCATCAAGGCCTGGTGATTTGTAAGGGGAAAAAGTATTTATGGCCCGTGAAATACTATCTCCTGTTATAACGGAATTGATTAGCTCTTCCTGAGCTGGATCGGTAATATGTACTAGGTTCGAGCTTTTTTCAGATTCAGGTTCCTAGGTCAAAATAAATATTTCAAAATAATTTAAAAAAATCCCATGATTTTTTTCAGATTTTTATTTTGTCGTAATATGGCGCCTCACGGCGCACTGTGATCCAAAATCAGCAAATAAAATATTTGGAGTAAAGGGAAAAGGAATATGAAATACTTAAAAAAATTAATCTTCCGAAATGAAGTGTCGTTGTTTCATATATGTATGTATGTAGGTATAGAAAAAAAATAATCTTAATCATATATTTTTAATAAATACAACAAAAAAAAAAATTTAAACTGATAAAAACATTGAATCTTTTAAACAAAAATTGCACTTTATTAGGAAATATTATAGATTAATAAAAAAAATTGAATATATTTTTTATTTAAAAATTTGAGCTTTATTGTAATTTTTTCTAAAACTTGTAGCTTAAATAACTTTATTTAGGAAGAAAATTGAAGACAGAATGTATGGCTTTAAGTAAGTCTTGACGTTAAATATTAAATATTTTTTTCTTTTAAATCAATTTTTTTTATTTCCCTTCCACCTGACAGATGTGAAATGGACCTACATACCTCTCATTCGAGAGGTGCTACACTGTATCTTTGCTTAGTAAATGAGCAAATTATTTTATAAGCAAACATACTGGGCTACAAAACAATTTTTTGATAACAAATACTTTTGATTACAAAAAACACTCATTACGTTTTTTACAAATTGCGAAGCAGGTCCATGGATTGGGTAATTTTACCATCTAAAAAGTAAATTTATTTTCCACTATCCCAATTTCTATAAAATTGGAATGAATTTTTTTTTCTATAGCTACTCAAACTTACACACATACATAGAATACATTGTCATATAGAATACAGCTTAAGCGTACCCCTCTGGTACATGCGTCCTATTAAATATGTGCTAGTTGGTTTCTAAGCAGCTAAGTCGACCGGAAAATTAACTTACACTTTACTACATACTTGATGCACACCCAGTGTGAAAGAAAATTTATTCGCATGTCCTTACATACCTATTAGATACGAAATCTATTCGCTTACTCCTCATTGAACAAAAAGAAAATTCTGTTCTCTATTCTATATGGCATAACTGGTGCCAACAATGAGGAAAAAAAAAAGGAAGACAAAATCGTTCCACTTAGTTAAGCTCCATAAAAAAAAAGAAGAACGCACAGGGTCATGTCATATAAATACAATATACAAAGACTGAGATAATTTGTCTTGGTTTTGGGTTCTATGTATAAAATTGTCAAGGAAACATGGATTATTGGAGACCCCTCCCCCCACCCTCTATTGAATGAGTTGTGCAATTTCCCATATAAATGGCAGTAAATGCGTCTCAATCTCAAGCCAATTTCCCAAAGACTCACAGATACAGAAATCATCATCAAGATTTAATCGAAATCACCAAATCTTAATGGCAATCCTATCCACTTTTTTTATATCTTTGAAGGATGAGAACGACAATATCCTTATACGAAGGAGTTCTTGAAAAGTAAAGCAAAGACCATCATGATTGTAGGATAGCAACAACAAAAATAGAAGACCTGGGTAGGGTTTATCGTATTGAAGAAACTCTGCATATAGGAGCAGGAACATATACCATTACCCAGATACGATGAATAATAGAGTTAGTGAATTCGATACAGAAAGTCTTAGATATACCACCCATTTCAATGCAAATAGAGGTCAATCGTTGAAAGCTTTGTTTTCATTATTTATTCAATGAGGAGATATAGAAACGAAATAGCATAGCCGATTCTTCGTCGTCGTCGTCGTCGTCATAGTCATCCTTTCGTGTATAAATTGAAATAAGGCTTTGGTATATATGAATCCTTTTTATGTCGAGCCCAAGTCCTGGCATTGGAATGAGATTTTGTAGAAATCTCATTCGAAATTGAAAACCACTTAAGCCAATCAGATCAGTGAATGATGATGAGACGAGGACCTAGGTGTACCTAAGGACGTTGATGAGGGGTGTCAAACTGAGGATTCCAATGGGTTTCATATAATTAAATTTAATTGATATTCAGATTCAGGCAAATGGTTTATATTGTATTTCTTGTCTCTATATTCCTTGTGCTATAAAGCTGTGGATGTAAGGATATTGTTTGTGGTTGGGTTTTGCTGAAAATTTAAAATTTGTTGTTAATGGAATTTTAGCAAGGGAGGCGATTCAAGTGATTGATGTTTTGGTTTAGAATTGTTGTCAGTGCCAATTGGAATGTCTGTTTTGAGTTTTTAAATCATTGAACAAACAAAAGAGTTATATCTATGTAAAAGCGAATAGGTATTTGGGCTTTGTATTCAAAAATCTATAGAACTTAAGAGTTTCATGCGAGAATTAAAACTGTAAATTGATACGTTATTGATCTTTTTATAAATTTAAAATCTTAATTTTCTTTGCGTAATCGATTTTACTAAGCCGGTTTTACTTATAGAGTAGACATTATTGAATTTATATAACAGAGGAGGTATTAAATTACATAATTTTGGTAAAATAGCATTTACATTTTTTTTGGTGTTTTTTACTCGTTAAAACTCTCAAATTTATTATTTAAAAGTAATGAGCCGATGTTGTAGTCGAAATTTATAAAATGAATTAAATGAATTAAAACTTTTACTCGTTTGGTATTCCGGTAGAACTCTTCGGAACTCTCTGATCGAGAATACCAAACCAATTAAGTGCCACCCCCTTTTTTTGATTTTTTTTCGAGTTTTGCTTTAATTTAAGTCGAATTGTGTTTCATAATTTATATTCATATTCTTATGTTTTGATTACTTCTTCAAACCCAACGTCCATTTTCTCTTTTCTTCACAAAAATAACTGTTACTTCTAGAGCATTCAGAATGCTTCCGGGCGACCAAACGAAAACGGTAGTACTTTTCGATAAAATTTGTCTGAAATTAAATTTGCTGCTATTGCCTAAGTCAAAAAAAAATAAGGGGATGATTTTTCGATTTTGTTGTTGTTTTTTGAAAAATGGTTGAATTGAGACTTACATAGCTCAAATATGAAAAAGTTACACCAACATCTACTAAAACCAGTTCTTGTAAAATGCTTATAAATCCATCGGCCTGTTAAATTTGTCTTGATTGCACCAATGAAATTCACTGTTGGTGAACCACACTTGACACCTAAGATCCAGGATCTGTATTTTAAACTTATCGTAAAAGCTTAACCCACTGCAAGCGAAAAAGCAATTAGGCTTTTTACTTTTTTGTCATTGTCATTTCTCTGTCTGTTGAATGTTAATTTTACAAACGAAAATATCGTTGAACAATTAAGTCGCAATTTGAAAAAAAAAAATATTTTGAAGCGCAATTCTATCTGTAGCTGTGTCTGTTTACATCAGCCAAACCTACAGCCTATACTACTGAAAAGATTTTCTTTACAAGAGCTTTTAGGGGTTACAAGAGGTTTTAAGGTGATTTTAGAGAGGAAAAATTGAATTGTGTTTAAGCTCCAAAAATAAAGATACCTGTCAACCGTTTCGACCAATAAGCAACTGGAAGTATAGAACTGGATTTTTTTTGGTTTTCGATTTTAAAAAAATAAGGAATGGTCTAATTTAAATATTTCCTTTCAGGGCTCTAAGAAAATCCATTAATTATGGTAACCTTTTTTTATTCGCCCAGGTTCGGATGTACATATTTGCTAAAACTTTTATAAGCCATTAAACAACTCTCATAATTTCAAGAGACTCTGAATTCAAAAAATCCTCCTTCATTAGCTGATGAAATAGCATGTATTGGGGTTTTCAATAAGAGCGCTACAAAAGTTTTTTTTAAATAAAATAAAAACGGTTTCGGATATCAATAAAATTCTTTGTTCCAGTGAAATTACGTTCGATGCCACTATGTATGGAACTCGATTTCATTTGCATGGCCACCACGGGCACGCTTGCAAAAGTCCAGACGCTGGAGCCAATTTTTGACGTTTTTCAAGCATAAATCGGCCGATACTGCTGCAATTTCACGTTCGATATTCGTATGAAGTTCATCAATCGTCGCTGGCTTGTTGGCATAGACCATAGACTTAACGTAGGCCCACAAGAAATATTCTAACGGCGCCAAATCGCACGACCGAGGCGGCCAAGCGATTGGACCACTTCGTAGATAACACGTTCTCCAAACTTGGTTTCCAATAAATTGATTGTGCCATTCGCTGTGTGGCTTGTGGCGCCGTCCTGTTGGAACCACATGTCCTCCAAGTCCATATCATCTAATTGGGGCCAAAAATATGCGGTTATCATTGAACGGTATCGATCCCCATTCACAGTAACGTGACGGTCTTGATCATTACGGAAGAAATACGGCCCAATGACGCCGCCGGCCCATAAACCAAACCGTAATTTTTTCGAGTGGTGACTCATGGTGTACGTGTGGATTGCTGCCTGACCAATAACGCATATTTTGGTTATTGACGAAGCCATTCATTCAGAAATGAGCCTCATCGTAGCGCTCTTAAAGTTGAGGCCACTGACTCCGAATTTCCGTAGCAAATTTTAATAATTTCTACTCGTTGTTGGATCATTTATGTCTTTCCATGATGAAATGGCAAACCTTACTGAAGAGAAATGTCAAGAGAGCGGGAAAAAATATGCCATCGTTTGCTTACCCTGTCGGTGTACTTTTGTAGCGTCCCTATTGAAAAACTCTTTACTTATGAGTTATGAGTATGACCTAATGAAATTTGTCTTTCAACATAAGATTTTTAGAAAAGTAAACGTATTCAAAGTTAAATCTAGCACATCCAGTCGAGTTTGTGCGGTTTTTCAAGACATTTGTTTGGTTTACCTTTTATTAAAATTATAAAAATCCTGGTAAAATCTCTCGATTTCAAGTTATAAACATTCCCGAAATACAAATAAAACATAACGCAATAATACATAATTAGTCTAAAATATAATTAGGTACACATTATAAATACTAGCTAAGTAATAACTTATACCTAAACTAATCGAACAGCTTTAGGATAATTGATTTAAAAACCTCATCAATGCATAATGCCGCTAATTCACACATCTGTTAACCAATGAAATTCAATTACGAGTCTGTTATTGGGTACGGGTGGCGATTAAATCATTGGAGATTCCCATTGCATCGTGTTCAACAGACCATAATCAAATTTCATTCAACCCCTTTTGTCTGCCGGCAGTAATTTTATCGTTCATTTGGCTAATTTACCATCAGCCTTCAGCCGTTGCACAATTTACAGCTACTGGTGTTGTTTTTGTACCCCACAAGCTAACATAACTGTCTTTAGCTGGTCTTGCTTGGTCTTTCTCCTTACGTCCATTGCCATTTCAAATTCGAATAAAACAAAACGAATCAATAGCCTCGCAACTCGTTTTTATTTTTAACCGATTTGTTATACCACACCGTTCTGTGTATAAAGAAACTTGCCTAACAATAAGGGTGGTTTATTGAATATAGTGATTGTCATTGATGTACGCATAAAGGGAGTTGCAACTACTGATTTTCTATGTTTTGTATATGTTTAAGTTGTTACAAAATTGATACACACATTGATTATATTTATAGACACTAGAGCCAAAAAACACAATGCAAGGACTTGCTTAATTGTTCACATGTGTTCATGTGATCAATGCATCGCCAATATCCGAATAAAAGCAATACGATGCCAATGGACAGCACTTTCCCTAACTACCCTTTAATGATGCATGTGCGAATTAAGGTTAGGCGAGATAATTCCGTGTTAAATTGAGTTTGTTTTTATGGGATCAATTTAATTTTGTAATTAAATGCGGGATTTTGTACAAAATGGGATAGGTAAAATATGTCAATGGGTCTTGTTCTTCATTTAAAGCTCTTTCGAATCAATGTCACCGAGACATAAAGCTTTGTATATGAAAACTATAGTATTTTTTAAAAATTGACCCTTGTTTTTTTTCTGGCACTTTTTTACTACCCATTTTTACTGAACTATCGCTAATTAAATATACATTCAAAATGAAAGCAACAAGAAACATCAAATGCTTTCAAAAACAATAAGAAAACATTTTATTCGAGACAAAAAAAAAACACCTTCAATAATTCACTAAATAAATAAATTAAATCAAAACAAAACAAAATACGCAAAATACTGTTATGTCCAATTTTTTGCACGCCACAACAAACAATGAATATTCTGTTCTACATCAGGTGGCAAGATCTTTGGACTTTTGTGATGTTCAAATTGTGATGTGCTCGGTTGCCGAGTGTTATCTACATTATCCATATAACGTGATATCAGTGATCTGTAGCGACGTCCTATTGTAGCAATTAGGGGGGTTGTTTTACTTGGCACAGGGACAATAGCTTTAATCTTATAAAAAAAACGCAGTTTTTAAATGTTTATTATAAGGAAAAAAGATTAACTTGTATACCTCATTTTCATATGGACGAAACACAGTAATCGGACGAAGACTATTCACCTCAGCTATAATTAGGCAGCCCCAAGTTGTTCCAACGTACAATTCATTTACATGAGCTGCTAAGGCTGATATCTTTAAATAAGAATTTTAAATGTGAAATAGTTCAGAATACATTTACACTAAAATCGTTTATACCTGACATTTAATTAAACTAAGATGCTCATCAATTGATATGCTTTTAAGGCTTTCAGAACATGGTAGCAATTTGGAACAATCTAGTTTATTTTCAATAGTTTTTGTTCTTATATTCCATTGGTAGACCATAAATCCAGGATAAAGACAAGAGTACACATATTGATCGTTGGAACACAATCGAGCAACTTTTAAATCTTCTATGATATTGGGTTCCTCACTGTGACACACAGCTTGATGACCAGATACACCAGACTTGCTAAGCGGAAAAATATTTATTTTTCCTCCTGTTTCACCGCACCATAACTCATAAGTACTAATAAACATATTAAAGCCAAAGTCAAAGTCAAAAAATTGTCAAAAACATATTCCTTTAAAAGAACTCACTCATCCAATAAAACAGCAACAGCACTATGAAGAATTTGACCTGAACAAATTTCGGTTAGGACAAACGATCCTTCGGCAAATGCACAGTTTGTTGGTACTTTTGTAGAATCAACGAGAAATACTCGGCCATTGTGTAAACCAACAGCCACTCGTTCAATATTCTTCAAGTACACAAGACTAATAATAGGACTTTTTATCGATGGATCAAACATGTAGGAAAACACATGTGTATAATTTGTTGTGCTGTAAATATATATACATTACATTAATTTTAAAACATTTAATAGAAAAACTTGAAAATTACCTGTAAACATGTAAATTTCCAGCTGAGTCTCCAGTCCAAAAACTATCCTCAATAATGCAACAGCAAAGCATATTTAATTTGTGCGCCTTTCGTTTTCCTTGTACTTGAGGCGAGTCCAAATGAAGTTTATTCTCACAGAGAATACTACTGTATTGAAGGTAATTGCCATAAGAGGATGTGTCGAGAATATCGATGCGAGAATTGTTAGTGGGAAGCCAAAGTTCAAAACCATTGGTATCATCTGTTATAAAGAAAGATTAGGGAAGAAAAAAATTTTGTGACTACTACATCTACAAATAAAAATACGTCTTTTTTATTTAATATCTCAAAACCGTGTTTAATTGTTGTTGAATATTAATAAACTTTAGATTTCAATTAAAAATTACCTTCACTTGAGAGCAGAGTTTTGAAAGCTCCACAAACAACTTTCTCACTATGCGATAGTGCTGTAACATCCAACAGGTGAATACACTCTGGAGCAGTTAGAATTGAAACAATTTGGCTACCAGAAGGTCTTTTCTGGAAATACAATCAAAACTCATCTAAAAATAAAAAAATTAAATCTTAAAGTTTTTACTTTTGGAAGTTCATCCCAGCAAAGGACCATCAAGTCCAGGCAATACGTTGGAAATTGTGTTTCTCTTTGCGTCAGCTGGGGACGGCTGCCTTCTAGAATGCATTCTTTAATGGATTCTTGACCCTCAAAAGGCTGCCGTAAGCTTATATTTTCATAGATAAACATTCCAAATGAAAAGCAGTCAACCTAAATGAAAAACAAAATTTTAGGAGTTAATAATTGTTCAGCTTTAAGAGACACTTTCAATAAATCAAACCTGTTTTACTAAACTTTGGATAAAAAAAGAATAATTTTGTATGCAAAGATTTTAAATTTATTGATATGACCGCTAGCAGACACTGCTCGGAACAGTGCGCTCAGTTCGATAGTTGAAGCACCAACTTCATGCAAGTATCGATACAAAATTGATATCTTACCTTTTCGGTATATTCTTCTTCTCCGTTATAACGAATTATCTCAGGGGCCATAAACCCTTCGGTGCCTCCAAAACCTTTGGAACCACTTGGTGCAGTCATCCTGCTGATACCATAATCAGCTATTTTTATATGAATAGAATTTCTTGGGCTATCCTCACTGTGAATTATTAAATTTGTGTTTTGTTAATTTTAAGAGGAAAAGTACTAAGACTTTTCTCACCTGTGGGGAAGAGGGAAATCCCAGACTAGAACATTTTCCGATTTTAAATCACGATATATAATCCTTCTACGATGCAGATACTCAATTGCGCGTGCAGCCTGCAAGACTAGAATTTGGAATGTATGCGGCCCAATGTGTGCTCCACTTCGGCGATATTGTCGGAGAATCGAATCTAGTCCCCCCTTTAAATTATATTCATTCGATTATTAAAGATATATATTCCTCTCGATGTTTTACTTATTTACCATTGGAGCGAGATCAAGAACCAGAGCCAAGGGTTTTATGCATATTCCTACTAGAGGAACTATATTTGGATGCTTGAGCGTAAGAAGAACGGCTAACTCTTGCCTCGCGGTGCAGTAGGCCTTGCAAGAGTGTTGCAAAGGATCACGGTCCCATTTCCCAAGGGCTACTTTGTACGCCATCAATGCACTCTAAACATTAAAATATTAAAATACAATTTTTAAATTTTATCACGACTTACATCTTTAGCTCTCGGACCTGGTGGAACTGGTTGCAACATTTTCATGGCAACAGATCTAAACGAACGGGAGCCTTTAACTTTGCATGTTGCCTTGAAAACAAATCCAAATGCACCACGTCCAAGAAGTGAACCTTTCACTATACTTTCTGGATTTATTGTATACTTTTCAGGTATATCAGCAAATACTACATCTGGAGCAATTTTGATCATGTTTACTTCTAAATGCACCGGACAAGATATTTTTGTCTGATTATACACCGATAGTATGCACTCTTCAATCATCCAAGTATAGCAAACATTTGAAATATCTGGTATATTATAGAGAGGATGTCCGTCAACAGATGTGTTCCTTGAAGATCCAGCTGAATCGGGTCCAACGCCAGAATCGGCATCAGATAAGCACAGCGAGTCCTTAAAATTTAGATTACAGAAACATCGATTCTAAAAGTAATATTTTTAAATTTACTTCAGATCTTCTCTCTCTTCTTGAGCTAAAGTAATCTGGATCAAGAACACAAGCAGCAGGGCTTCTTCTACGTAATCCTCCACCGTTAAGTGATCGATTAACATTTCCTTGATTGACATCCAATAATACGCAATTATCACTAATTTTTCGCAAACATTTCGGACAAAGTACCAAACGAGTTATTAAGAATCTTCCTTCAGATGTGTGAACAAAACGTGTACCTAACGAAGGATACCAGTCTTCTAGTAGCAAATCAATATGATCTACAGAAAGTGCCAGAAGCTTGGAAATCACTGGCAAATTTGGTTCAACCGAAGCTACCATCTGCTTAGCATTATCATCGAGTTCTTGGCTAATGTTCACACTTAACAAAGGAAAATATATTTCCAATATACTCGATGTAGCCAGATTAACATCATTCCATATCCCATCTAATTTTAGTTTGAACCGATTGTTAGTACTTCGAAGAATTGAATTATGAGCAAAAGGGACTTCCCAGATCTTCATAAGCAAAATATTTCCGAAATAAAGTGAGACTCCCGTCTGCCAAAGATTCCATTGAGTTTCTTGTTCCAAGCAGGTTTTCAAATCGAATTCAATTGAATTCTAAAATAAAAATGAATTTTTATATACCTTTATCAAATATAGGGGCAAATATACAAACCTCGTTAACAGCACAGTAAGAAATTTTAATTGCTTCCATGATTTGTTCATCAGCAAGAAGTCGTGTCAATAGTCTCGACCAAAATCCTGATGGAAAATAAGTCATTAGAAGTATCCTACGAATGCCACATTCATTATCTCTGGGGAATGATTCATAAAATAAATTGTTTAGGTTTATGTCATTGGAGACTGAGCAACCAAGATTAATGTTTCGACCGCGACTTCGCTGTGAAATCTGTAAGAATGTTAATTTAATTATGAAATATTCTATTTTGCAATCACAAATATATTCGCTATACCTTAACTGCTGTTCCAGCATTTGGATTCACATCTTCGTTGAGTGGTAAAAGTGATGGTATTAGGAGTGTTCTAGAATCCCATGTTAGGGCCACTTCAAATTTATTCAGCAGGTTTACAATGTAACTGAAATCAAGGGGATTTAATGTGTTTTAAGTTTTCGTTAATTTTGCATAAATAAATCGGTAAGAAGGATTAGTCAAAACAAAAAGAAGATTTCAGTGAAATTAATGTCGGATTCGCATTAAAGTGCCGATACCGTTACAGCCCTGAGCCGACAAAAAATTATCTACAAGAAACAAATACAAATACAAATCGTTATTATGATCCATTGCACACAAATTGTTTCGCCTAAGAAACTACGGTTTTTTGAAGTGCAAATCAACAAAAACTAACTTAAAGTACCTACTATTAATACAATCGAAGCAGCTGCGAGAAAAGAACTATCTCTTTTTTTAAGCCAGGATGCAAATTCAGCAAACAAAACCTTCGAAAATTTATAGACTAGTTATCATTTTCAGAACTATGATCACTATTTAACTAAATTTAAACAAAAAATACAAAAATTCGATTTTATGTTGAGAAGTATGCGGCTTTGCACTAGGTTGTCCTTTAATATATTAAAAAAAAACAAACTTACCTTCGATTATTATTAGCAGATGAATTCGTATTTCGAAACAGTAATTGTAAATCCTCTAATTTCATAACTCCAGTTCTTGCAAATGGATTTATCTCCCGCACTGTTACAACATGAGCCAACATATCACATAACCATTGTGGATCAAGAAAATAAAAATCGCGTAGTGTCGCATCGTCATAATGTAAAACAACACCATTATCGTGAAGGAACATAGTTGCTTGATTCAATTCCGCGACATCTCTTAATTAGAAAAAAAGATAATAACAGTAAAACCTCCAAATAAAATAAAATAACAATTCACTTTTCTTACCTAAAACTTTTATAGTTATGTATTCTCATCTCTTCGGTTACAATCTTTCTATAACGCTCAGCATCCAACACTGGATCCATTCCGACAGCTTTTAGATTACAAGATATCAAGTTAACAATATCCTCCAAAGCAATATAACTGGCGGGAATTTTTTGTAATAGAAGAGGTTCCTTCGAGCCCGGAGAACGCAACATAAATGCTGTGTCGTAAATGATGTTGGAGAGCAGTCGAATGTTATGAAGTGTCCTACAACTGATTTCAATAGAATCAATTACACGAGGAAGTCCAATCTTTTCCGCATCTGGGATCGCGATGAATTTTTCTCGAATAATTTGTTGTAATTCCTCTGCTTTTTTAGGTGAAAAACTTTCACCAACTACATCGAAGTAGGTTCCAACTATGATGACTGGCGAATTGGGCGCTCTAGCCTTAAACAACAAATTAACTTTTTATACATGTTTATAGATTCTGCAACAATTTTGTAATACCTGAATATTTCCTAACCACTGCAGTATTTCCGCCAATCCTTTATGACCGTCACTTATTTTCCACAGTACCAAATACAAACTCCTTTTCGATAAGAAGTACTGGTGGGTTGCATAGTATCTAAAGTAAAGTAGTTAGCTTATATGTGCCTAGAACAATGTTTAAAAATTAAAAAACTTACTCTTTCTGACCACCAAAATCCCAGGTTCGAAAAACAACAGGTCCACGTGATCCTAGCCCTTTTTTACGTTTCTCACAAATCCAAGTACCAATATCAACACCAACAGTTGAAATGTTTTGTCCTCGATTAGTTTTCGAGACATTCTTGGTATGGCCCATGCGCCTGGCCCAGTGATTTTCTGAGGATCTACTTTTTTGGGAACCACCTTGAGTTAAGATATCGAGTAAGCTTGTTTTTCCAATACCCTGAACTCCAACTACCATTAGTTTCATGCGTGCGTATGGTTGTGCATCCTCGTATATTGATTTCAAATACCCAATTATATCCATTGTCTTATATTTCTTACTTTCGATCATAGACTTAAGGGGATCTTGAAGAAGGCAACCTCTAGTATTTAAATTCCAGAGTCTTGATAAAAGTCCAAGGTGAGGAGGTAGGTCGGTGATATCCACATTGCCACTGATATTGAGCACGCTTAGGCTACTTAATTCGTGCAACGATGTTGGGATTTCCTGGAAAAAAATCAAGTTTTTAGAAGGATTATTTAATTTTGCACATCAAAGATTTTTTTTTTTGAAACTAGACTAGATCTAGGATCATAAAGTTTGTCAAAATATGGATCCGGCCACTTTAATTTACACAATACACATAATTTAATTTTTGTTACCTTTAGACAATTATTGCTTATATCTAACATGGATAGGTTAGGAAATATAAGTTTCGATTTCGTCACTCCTACTACACTCCAATCCGAGTCGTCAGATTCATTGAACAATGTTGTTACATCATCAGTTGACAATTGAATTCGAGTTAAAAGATTATCAGCCAATATCAAAGTCCGAAGTGATTCCAATCTAAAAAGAAAATTCAAAATAAAAATAAAAATATGAAAATCATTCAAAACTACCATATTATTTTACCTAAGATGTCTTCGATGACGACAAACACTTTTAAGCACCGTACTTCGAAATGAAGATGGTTTGTTGCTAGCACCTGGTTTTGAAAATGGACTTTGTTCCATTTCAAAAGAACCCGCTTCATTTTGTGTTTTCTCAACATAGCTATAACACAGTAAATGAGGATCACAGTCTGTTATTCTTGGAAGACTTGGCCAACAAGATATTTCATTGTGACTAAGATCCAATTGTTTTAAAGTTGATGGATAACTTGTAACATGTCCCATTGATCTGGAATGATTATATGTTGTTTTTAAAGATTGTTTGTTTAAATATGTGCTTATTTTACCTCAAACTATTATATGACATATTCAACCGAGTGAGATTAACTGCTAAACATGGCAAAGCTGCTGGTATACTTGTGAATAAATTATTCGCAATATTTAAGTTATTTAATTGAGAGACTCCTTCTTCTTTTTTAGATTCGTTCCATTTAAGATCATTGTCAGTTATTTCCAATGAACCTGACCATACATTTCTATGAATGAGCTGTTGAAAGGTCAGAGTGCGTGGATTGTTTTTACGAGTATCTGATGATTCCAGATGGGAGAAAGGTTCACAATCGATTTTATCCAAACTGAGCTGTGATGCTGAGGGCTATTAAAAATTAATTATTATTAAAAAGGTTAAGAATTAAACAAAATTATTTATTAACCTGCATAGGGGGTATGGGTAGATCCTTGAGAAGATTGAATGCAATACTTAATTCTCGAAGTTTAGGTGCCTTCCACATGTCAAAAGGGAGTTCTTGTAGTTTATTATTGGAAATATCTAAAATAGTCAGCGAAGGTAGATGAAAAATTTCAGCTGGAATGCTCGCAAGTCGGTTATCTTGTAAAAATATTTCCTCGAGAACTGGACATGAATAAGTTTTTTCTCCATCAGGAGGCTGAGGTAATGATGTAAGCTTGTTTTGAGCTACATTGAAGTACCTATTTAATTGGAAGTCTTTCGTTAGTTTTGTTTGCTTTTTTATGTTTATAATAATATGTATATTATAAATATTAGAAATATCAGTTTAATTATTCCCTTTTCAACCGCACGTTGTAATAATTTTTCGGGGGTGTATTCGATTTATGGTTTCTTGTATTTTAATGAAAAATGAAAAAAAAGTTGTATAAGTCTGAGAAATTTGCGTTCCAATGGGATACAAATATAGGTCTGAGTAACAGGGTCGACAGTTTTTAGATCCAACACAAAATATTATTACTGCAGAAAGAAAAGATAAGATAAAATAAATGTTTAAAAATGTCCTTATACTCAATCAAAAAATCAAAGGAGAAAATAATTTTTTATTGGATTTTGAAAAGCTGCAACTTCTTCAATATTGATCGTACTGACAACAAATAATTTTAGAGCTTGAAATGTGTACTATTGAAATGATCAGATTTTAGGGACATTGCACCAGGGCACAATGGAAAATGATGTGTGATGTGATGTGGACTCTTTTATACAAATATGTATAACAGTTTTTGATAAAAATTAAGTTTTGTCATTTGTTTCAAAAAGTTCCAACAAAATTACTTTTTTCTGACTTTTGAATGTATTACCACGACTTCCAATACGTTGCGAATACATATTTTCAATGTCAGAAAAAATAATACCAATATTGATCTTTATTTATATGTATTAAGATTTTGACGAGTTATATTCGGATATTTAATATATGTATTAAATACTTTAAAGTTTTAGAATACCGTATGTTTTACCGACTATATAAGTAACGAAAAATAAGTAAGTAAATCTTCAGTCAAACTATCTTTAGAATGCTGCGTTTCATTGCTATGATAGCATCATCAATTTGACTGATTATGATCTTTTTAATAAAATTCTTATACTTACTTCAAACTAACCAACGAGAATATTTCAAATGGTAAACTCGTTAGATTATTGTGCGAGAAATCAATTCTAGTGATTGCAGTCAAGGCAACTTCATTAATCATTGGATGTCCTTGAAGTTTAGGATTGAGTTGTAATACGCCGTTAACCATCCAATTGACTCTGTATTAAAATAAAATAAGATTGATTATACTTTATAATAGTAACCATATTTAAATATGAACTACCTTATTATGGATAACTGAACATTGTTATTATTATGCCAATCGATAATGGTTGGAACATTTGGAAACATCGTGCTATAAGTCACATTTGTAGCTGATGGTGTAAAGACATTCACTTCTACTGGGGTCGGTAAACCTTTCTTATTGATCTTATAATCTGAGTCAGGATGGACGCGTTTTGCTAGAAGACGATTTAGAATAGCTTCATCACCACTGTTTACGGCAACATTAAGAGCTGAACCAAGATCATCACGGGCACCATATCTGACAAATTATATGTAAACAATAATTATAAACCGCTCTGGTATTTCTCAAGAAAACTATGTTCACTTTAGTAACAGCTCCACCATAGGAAGCGATCTCTGTTTGCATGCTTCTGCAATAGGAACATTGCTAAGTCCATAGATTTCTTCACTGCATCTGAAAGTTATAAAATGTTTTTAATAAAATCATCATTAAGCATCAATTACTAGTTTTTTACTTTGGATCATTTTGGTCCTCTACTGGCTTGGCAACAATATTTGGATTAGCACCATGCTGTAAAAGTGATGTGACGACATCTAAAAATCCACCTCGCACTGCTGCTAATAGGGCAGTTTCTCGGGCAGCACCACAAAGAAGGTTTAAATTTACTGGACATTTTTCACATTCAGTATCCTCCTATTAAAGAAAAATAGACCATTAAAATGTTAAAAGGCAAGTTTTAAAAATAAAACATATACCTTGACAAGATTATCTCCTTCTGCGGAAATATTAAGTTTTGACATAATAGCTTGGATGCCAAATGAGATTCTTTTTCGAGTTGGTGTTATGGGTGTGCTCTGTGGGCTCTCGTTAAGTGTCTTTTTACATTTGACTTTCCAATTTAGCATCATATTAACAAGAGATTTATTTCCCAAGATACTGGCAATATAAAGACTTGTCTGGCCGGTTACGTCTTGTTGATTTGGATCGAATGGTAATCTCCATTCCCATATACCTTCTTCATCTCTGTAAGTACTATATAAATATTCCGGATAATTGTAGTTGATTAAGAGTTCAACTAAATTAATGTGGCCATTTATACAGGCAGCATGAAGTGGTAGCCAGCGCTCCATAGTTGGTTGCTGTAGAAATATTGTAATTTTATTTATAATTCTATACCAAAAAAGTTGACCCAATGTATACCTGAATTAAGTCGACAAACGTGTCCAACATTAAATTAGCTACATTATAGTGACCATGATGAACTGAAGCATAAAGTGGAGAATACTTTGTAACTGCATGTGATCGTCCATCAGATCCCGCTTCTAATAATCGTTTTGTGATGCTTTCAAACCCCGACTGACAAGCTCTAAAATTTGGAAATAGAAAGTATTTTAGCAGATTGGTAATGGAAAAAAATTACTATTATTTTCTCATGTATTAGAGACTTTATAATTAAAATTATACTGCAAATCAAAATGTTAAAAAAAATGGGTGGATAATTTTTTGGTTTTAAGTGTATATTTTTAAATACTTAAAACTTACAAATCAATTTTTTCTAATATTTATAAATGGTGATTTGTAGAATACTAAAATATTTGTTTTGATAAAATCAAGTTTAATAATTTTTGAATTTATTTTCATTAATTCATATTTTTTCAAGAAACTTATGACATTTTTGCTTGAAATTCTCGAACTCGACTTTTTGATGAACTCGACTTTACCCTGTTAGGTAGACGGATTTTCTTGAAACTTGGTGCTTAGCGTTATTTGTTTAAATCAAACATAATAGTACTTGCCATACAAAAGTTGTTGGTCTTCTTAAAGAAAAAACAACTTTTCTTTAAAAACGCATTGTTTTTTTTTTTTGAAAATGAAATTCAAGAAATTTTAAGTTAATATGATAAAAAAGCTATTAAATAATTTTTTTGATTTTTTCAAAAATGTTCAGCAGATTTTGTTGAAAAATCAAAATTTCAAAAACAGAAAAACTTTTTTATATTTGAAAAAAAATAGGAATTTTTTAAACTTCGCAGCAAACGATTTCTTAAAACAATCTTAAATATTAAAAAAAAAAATTGTGCGTATTTGTATAGGTACAAGTTTTCATATTATATTAAAAATTAAGACATTAAGAATGACTCTGATACAGCACAGCAGTGTATAATAACTACTACTCAAATTTGCAGTCACCAAAAAATTGGTATAAATTGCAGGATTTTTGATATTTAATAATGTCGGTATTAAATCGAAATTTTATGGGTTGTCTTATTATAGCTATGTATATGGACTTATCATAAATTGTGTATAAGTTAATTAGAATAATAAAATTCTGACTGTATTAAATACGTTTCTTCAAATTAAGAAATTACTTATTTTAATTTTTTTTTTTTTAATTTTTGAAAGTTTGGCACACGAGCTGGCTTGATGACGATTCAATTTTGAAATATGTTCCCCACATCGGACTGTTTTTTTAATATATGCCCTTGTTTATCAGTTGATCCTGAAAATTTCACATCTCTATAGCTAAAGCTTTAGAAGTTATTGAATTGGACATTTTCGATAAAAAGAAAAAAAAGCATTTTTTATTTTTTTGGATTCCGGGTGGACCTCTTGGAATTTCGAAAAAAGTTATTTTTTGAATCACTCTAATGACTATTTTTGTTCACTCCGGAACACTCTTGATGCAATGAGCTCCTGGTGTTATCAAAATTAATTTATTTATATACTTTTAGCTTCCCATATTTTTAACACAAATCTACGTATGTATGTATAGTATATAATGTAACATCATGTTTACTTACAAAAAAAGCAATGTATTTGCACCAGCCGGGGCCATATTCACGATTATCTGGCGTTCATTTCCTAAGGCTTCCAACAATACTCGCACTGTCCTCTCATCTCCGGCAACCACTGCTTGTCGCAGTTCTTTATGCTTAATTAACCGCACTTGTTCTCGAGCATCTGTGTATCAAACAATAAAAAAAAATTGTTATCAAAATTATCATTGTATTACTGATAATTTTTTTTTCTTTCTATTTTACCCAAACAACTTGTAATTTCTATGACCTCATCAACGAAATAATCACACGCATCCAATGCGGTTTCAGTGCCAGCCTTCGGTCTGTCACCGAAATTCCAATCCATAATATTACCGAATTTGTGCCCAATAGTTTTATATGATTTTGATGGTAGTTTCGTGGTGGGTGATAACAGATCTAATAAAATCGAATTTTTTAAACTTAATTTGATATTAAATCCATGAAACCTTTCAAAAACTTCTTTTCACACTTGGGCGTATGTTTGATAGTATGATACCATCCAACTCGATGGCAATTGCAGACTGAAAAATCGATAGTTTGCGGCGGCTCGGCTGTCATCGAAGCGAACAGGAAGAATTAACCAAACCAATTCATTCATAGAAATTATAGGCATACGAATATTCCATTGCGCAGGGGCAATGTAAGATGCATTTCAAAAGAAAGAAGAAACCAAATAAATTATGAAGTAATTTATTTAAAAAATACTTTGGAAGAACTTGAAGTACGGCGGCAGCGGCGGCGGAATGAAAATGGCCTTTAACACTTAGTGTAAGGCTATTGGTTTAAAGGGGAACTTAATAATAAAGTTATTTGTGGTTGGCGCCAATACGAAGTATAAACATTCGAACTAAATGGATTTCTGTGGTTTAAATTATTTTAATATCAAGAAAACTATCTTTGCGGTAAGAATGATATATTTTTACGATAATTCGAATTATATTACTAGAGGATAGAATCAAAAAGTGTTTTTAGGTTTACTCATTCAATTTGAAATGAATAGAAGTTCTCAATAAAACGCACAACGTCGTCCAAGTGAATCTAGAGCTATGTGAATTTTTAATTATGTTCAATGAATTGATCAAGGAAATGCGTAGATATTTGTTGTCAGATCAGCTAGCTGACTACATTTTATAGTTTCGGAAACGTTGTAAGGAATTATTTCAAAAACTAACCAAAATGTTAATTTTTTTTCAAAATTTTGGGCAAATACTCAAAAAAAAAAAATAATAAAAAACTTTTCTTTCACTTTATTATTACATACATATTATGTAGGTACTTTCAATTTTCATTAAGGGTTGAAAATATTCAGAAAATGTTGATAAGGTTTGCTTTCATCCAAAACCTCTGCATTGCAGAAGATTATTTTATTTCGCAATGTTTGCTAGGGAAATTATTTGGGTTTGGGAAACATAGTCATCTCAGATTTTATTTTTTTGAGTTTTTTGTACAAATTAAAATTGTTAAAATATTTTTTCAACTTCATTATTTTTAAAGTAAACAAATAATGACGTGATCTACATACGTGAATAAAATACAAGATTTTAACACAAATTTAATTTTTCTCGATAAAAAAGAAGATAGTGGCTATGAATATAAGTACATAAATACATAACTGTTTATTCATGAAAAAAAAAATTAATTTTATTCTAAATCAAAGAAAATTCTATGGTATGGAAAGTGGTTAATCAGAAATTATAGCTTGCCACAAAATGATTTCAAAGTTTAAGCAGGTAATGTATAAAATTACATAAATCGTCCGTCGGTTGAAATGCAGTGTCATAAGTCGAAAAACATAGTTTTTTTCAGAAGATCGATTTAAAAAAAAAAATTGTTTGCTTCTTTCCAGTATATTGAAGCATATTTAAGTTATTCAAAACGGTGGGTTAAAGAAAAGTATTTGAATTATGTCGTTTACTATCCAATTGCAGGAAAATAACATTGCAAAATGTTGTTTTTTTTTTTGAAAAAAATATGAAATAAAAGTATTCTGCTAGGAAAAGACATGGGTGTAGATCACATAAAAAAGATTCCATTGAACAACCATTTCAACTTTTTGTCTCTCTATAATTTCCTACAAATATAATAATAACAGCTAAAGTTAAAACTTATGTTTATAAAAAATATCCCATCGAAAAATCACACACACAATCATCCCGCCATTATCCGACAGTTTTGAGATCTGTTGTCTCTACATTTGTTTATCGATCCCAATAGCATATGCGGTACCCTGTAGCTGCGGGTCATCACGGACAGAGTCCGTGGGGCATTTCAGAATGCCTGGTTCTGGTTCTGTGAAAAGGTGAATCGAAAAAATCTTCACCTTTCCACGCTTAAAGGCTTACCTAAACCAACACGAAACCGATGCGAGACGATGTGTTGTTTTAAATCATAGCAACGTGTCTTTATTACTTTTCGCCTTCGTCTGTGAGTGTTTCGCATTGGTTTTGAGAAGCCTTGATCTGACTCTGGTTCTGGTTCATTTTAACATGAATCCAAAAAAGAATATTATTAGAAACTCAAAAATGTTTCCTTGTCCAATACCTTAAAAAAAATGTTTCTGCCTAATGTGTTTCGCCTTTTCTCATAGAACTGATTAAACTGCACAAGAATTTGAGAAGACATGAATTTCGGGCTATTTTCGGTCCATCTGCCACTTCTGATTTAAACTAACATAGATTCGTTAAGCACGGTTTGTTCCAATCTGGCGATATACAAACATTGACCCCATCAAGAGACAGAGGCACAACCTTCTATACTCCTCTACAACCTGCGTAGCCGACAACGCTTATAACATCTTTCTGGTAGTTTCCTTAACCACGCTCATAGCGAAACGTAGTGGGTAAGTACTGAATTGAACTAGGTTAATACCTAATATGTATTTAAAAAAGCTGATAATCCGAACAATTAAAAATTTATAGATGCATACATAATGTTAACAACATCGAAAACATTTAAGCTGGTAGTCACCGAGAGCTCATAAATGAGACTCAAAATTCGAAAAACTCTCCCTCATAAGATCGTACCATTTTCCTTTTCATGAGCTAATGAGAAGATATTTTTTGAGTTGAAAATTATGAATTAAGAATACCAGCCTAATGTTTTAACAATCTCACTTCCAGAACGAAATACAGAGAGAAAGCGCAACGTAATTAGAAGGGTTAAAAATAAAAGTTTTAAGGTTTTAACAGGTGGATTTTGCTAAAGGTTTTTTTAAAGCCTTCTAAAACTAAAGTACATAATATTAAACATAAAAAATAAATTTTAATTATTAACCAAATCCCAAGATCTTTTAAAAAATTATTCTTCTTTCATTCTAAAATGTTTTTAACTATGTACATTATGTAAATGAACAAATATAGTTTGAAAAAAATTGTTAAAATAATTTGTGATATTTATTTATGTATGTATGTATATAAGTGAATACTTATGTGCTTGAAGATTTGATAATTTAAAATTTGGAGTAATGAATGGCATTAACATTTAGTTGTTTTTAATTACATTAATTTTTTAGATCTTCATAAAAAGTTAATTTAAAAATAAATTACTGAAAGAAACAACATAACAATCGATGCATATTATGTACATAATGTAGTTATTTTTGTTTGGAAAATAAATTTGTAAATAAACTTATCCAGGAAAGTGTCATTCATATAAAAAAAAAAACAAAAACATTGCAAGTATAGTTTGAGTTTGTAAGAAAGCGAAAAAAAGAATAGAGACAAATGCACCATCGGAATCAGTTTTGCTTTTTTCAGCAAAAAAAAAACAATCAATTTTCTGGAGACAAAAAGTATTTGTTTGTGAAAATTAAAATGCAATTCAACGCACCTTCGTCAGAATTGCTCATTTTTCAAAAAGCTTATAAGTTGCACAGTAATTTATTTTATATGATTTTAATATTTGCACATTTTTAACAAGAGTTTTTAATTCCAAAATTTAATTTACTTCTGGATACAATTTTTCTCAAACTTGCACCATTGACCATCTGTAAATTGAGCGTAGTATATAAAAACCAAAGAATGTCAGAATGAGGAGTAATGGAAAAACCTCCAAAAACCATACTACGTTTACACACTTACGTGCATTTTTCATACCAGGCATTGGCCTCGTTCACAAAGTTATCCTAAAGCAATCCAGATTGGTTTGTGTTGTTGTAAGTCTTGAGAAAAAACAGCTGATTATAAACAGCGGCTGTTTTTTCTCAAGAGATTACAACAACACAAACCAATCTGGATTGCATAAGGATAACTTTGTGAACGAGGCCATTGAGTTGAAATAAGCGCGTTCAAATTATGCTATTACACGACGATTTGAGTTTATGTTTTTTCTTGTGTGTGTTTTCTAACTTTTTTGTCAATTTTCGAAACTGTTACGAAGCATACTGCGTTCAGCTTCAGCGACGCGACTTTTGTTTTAGATTTTTTTGCAACCCACAAACGGTGTAAGAAGTGTGTCTATCTAGTGACCTATCCGTAGTCATCCATTTTGTTATCGTGATCGCCACCTCGTAGGTTTGCACGAGGCTATGAATTTAGTACGAGAATAAATAGGTATCTTTTTTTCCAAAGCCTCTACATGATCTCAAAGAAAACCACAGCACACAGGTATCAAATGCAACAGCAACAAAGCCTATTGGATATGGATTTTCCCAGCAATTTCTAGGGACATCATCATTCGTGTTTTTTTATGAACCCCAAGGAAATGTTACGAAAAAAACGGCCATAAACAATTTACATGCCAAATTAAAATAAAACTAATAGCCTATTCACACCAAGCCCAAAACTCGGTTTTCGCGAAAACATCGGTTTTCGACGAAAACCTAATCGAAAACACAAGTTGTACTCTACTGATGAAATTGGCTTTGAGGGCTTTCATTAGGTCGATGCGTCAGAGAAATCTATGTATTCAATGTCACGGTACGATGAGGTAGAATTCTCTCCCATCCATTTTAAATTGGAAGAGGAGAAGGCAGGTCTGCTTAATGAATTTGTAGAGGAACAAAAAAAATTCAATGAAATTTTTTTAAAAATTTTTAAAGAATAGAAATACAAATTAAAAAAAAATTATTGTGGTGTGAGTGCTTTAATTTTTATTAAAAAACGCTCTTTCGTATGATTGGCCGCGTTCACGTTGCGCTGAGATATGCTATCGCAGATACTCGAGTATCCGTATATGTTTGTGAACGACTAAAACCGGATAGGTTAATTTAGCTGGTTGATTTGAATTCAAGTCAGCTGTTTTTGACATTTCTCTTCAGATAGCTGAATATACAAGAATTTTTTAGATCGGTTGAGATTTTTATTTTGAGAACAGATGTTTTATAATCAGCTGTTTTTTTTCAAGAGATTACAACAACACAAACCAATCTGGATTGCTTTAGATAACTTTGTGAACGCGGCCATTGTTACCATAGAATCACCTTTGTCCATATGGTCCTTTGTCTTGTACCATCAGAATTTCCAACTGACAACTGATAGCGACGTTTTTTTTTTTAGGAAAATTTGAATTTGTTGTGAGGTTTCTTGTGAGGATTGTGTGAGAATACCAAAAATGTTATCGATCACAAAAACCTCCAAGAAATCAACCTTACAAGAGATCGGGCTGTAAATAATAAATTTCTTTTCAAAACTAGGTTTTAAAATAATGCTACAATTAAAAATGAAAAATATTTCAACTTCAGCCACGATTTAAGTTGCATCATTTAGAAGCAACCACAGCATGCTATCAATTATTGCTGATGAGGCCCTAAATTATCTATGAAATATTGCCCATGTATTACTCTGCTTACACCTAGAAACGTCAAAAATACTTCGGCAGCATGATAGTAGTGCGATAGTTTTTTCCTCTCCCAAAAATAAAAATTACATAAATTCCTCTGGATTTACTTCATTATTTCTTTGTTTTTATTAAAGAAGAAGTCAATAGTAAACAAATAAAAGCAAAATGGTATGGCTTTATGCATGTTTAATTTAACATCTCAGTGTTTGTTAACAAATCGATGCAAAGTTTTTGAATTTCGTGGTTATCCATTATCAGTTCTATTAATTTTATCTGTCCTTTTTAGTATAAGATATTTGGACTTTCGCGAGGAACATTTACCCATTTATCAACACGATGCCATCTGCAGGGGCTGCAACATCAGGTATGTTTTCATTCATTGAACATGAGATGAGCATGTTAATTTTATTCGCTTCTCTCAGAACTGGTACTCGTCCCGCAGGCCCGGTTTTTTTTCACAGTTCATTGATAACATCAAGAATGAAATGGACAAAAACAAAGAAATGAAGGAGAATATCAAAAAGTTCCGTGAAGAAGCCCAGAAACTCGAGCAGTCCGATGCTCTACAATCTGCGCGGCAAAAATTCAACGCAGTCGAGTCGGAGGCACAAAAAAGTTCCAGCATTCTCAAGGAACAACTTGGAAATATCAAGGAGAAGGTGAGCGATGTAATTGGAGAGGCAGGCAAAACGGATTTCGCCAAAAAAGCCAGCCAACTGGGAGAAGAACTATCGAAATCAGCCAAAGGAGTCACGGATACTATATCAGAGAAAGGAGGCCAGCTGGGAAAGTCAGGTGCATTCCAAACGATATCCGACACAACGAAAATGATCAAACAAGAGATGGAAACACAAAGTATACAAGGGCGAGTCTATCGAAGTCCGGAAAAACTAAGAAAACGTGTCGAGGTTGACACTAGCGCAGATGACCGCATTGTTGAAGCGAATATGGATGCTACAGGCGTTGAACTACACAAAGACTCCAAGTTTTATCAATCGTGGGAAGATTTCAAAAACAACAACACCTATGTTAACAAAGTTCTCGATTGGAAGATGAAGTACGATGAATCAGAAAATCCTATGATTCGTGCGTCACGACTTTTGACTGACAAAGTTTCTGATGTCATGGGTAATCTATTTTCGAAAACAGAACTTTCAGAAACACTCACCGAACTCTGCAAAATTGATCCTAATTTTGATCAAAAACAATTTTTGCGCGACTGTGAAACCGACATCATTCCTAACATCCTCGAGGCGATGGTTAACGGTAATCTAGAAATTCTCAAAGACTGGTGCTTTGAAAGTACCTACAATATTATAGCAACTCCCATTAATCAAGCAATGACAGCTGGCCTATATTTGGATTCGAAAATCCTTGACATAGAAAACATTGACTTGGTTATGGGCAAAGTCATGGAACAGGGACCCGTTCTTATTATTACCTTCCAGTCACAACAAATAATGTGCGTGCGGGATCGACTGCATAAAAAAGTTGTTGAAGGTGATCCAGAAAAAGTCATGCGAGTGAATTACGTGTGGGTCTTATGTCGCGATCCCAATGAAATGAATCCAAAAGCAGCTTGGCGATTGTTAGAGCTCTCAGCTAATAGTCAAGAACAGTTTGTTTAAAAAATTTTATAATTTTTAATTTTAAATATTAGTTTTGATTTATTATTCTTATAATATAAATAAATTACAAATTATATTTTAAAATTAGGCTTGTGTACATAAAAAAAAACTGTATTTTAGAATGAAACTACACTATTAAATGCTGAAGCAATGTTTTTTGTTAGTAGCTGATACACAATGGTTGTTTTGCATTTGAATGTTATAGCACAACGATAATTTAAAGTTCTTTGGCTAAAAGTTAAAAGTACAAGCATTTGATCATTTTTTCAAATTAGCATTAAACCCAACGAATTTTCGAATTTGAAATTAAAAAAAAAAAAGAAACATGGCAGGATCCCAGAGCTGTCTATGTTATACATAAATCAAGTACATATATTTTGTTTTAAACACCTTTTTTTTAAGTAACGTGAATACATGCACCACTTCAAAGAAGCAACAAAGTAAAATTGTTTTTTTACTTTACGACCTTTTAATAATTCTAAATCAAAATAATTGTTATTTTAAGTGACGAAAAACTTCAAACCGATTTTCGGAGTAAAACAAATTTTCTGACTTATGACCCTTCGACAGCCACCATGATAGTTTCTAAATCCGTACGAAAATCAATTTCGGACACAAATTCGATTGGAAACGAAAATCCTTTGTATATGAAAACTATAGTACTATCATGGTGGAAGTCGAATGGGGCGACATCTAATTTACCTATGCAACCCTTACTCTTTTTTTTGCGGAGAGCTTATGGAGGTTTTAAATGATATTTATTTATATTTTTTGGATGCAATAATCCAAAAAATAGTCTACTCTTGCCCCTACCACCAATTTTCGACGCTTAAAGACTCCCCAAATCGAATTTTACACCTCACATTTTGCAGCGCCACCACCAGGACCTCTGCAACCCTAAAAAAAATTCGCCATGATAGTACTATAGTTTTCATATACAAAGGATTTTCGTTTCCAATCGAATTTGTGTCCGAAATTGATTTTCGTACGGATTTAGAAACTATCATGGTGGCTGTCGAAGGGGGCGACATACATACATCTAAAGTATGGGGGCAACTCTTTCTCAATTTTTTTTTTGCGGAGAGCTTATGGAGGTTTTAATTGATATCTATTGTTTATGGCAATCGAAATAACATTCTCCTCTTACTCCTACCCCAATTTCCGATGCTTGGAGGATTCCCCAAATTAAATTCTACAGCTAAAAAAAATGTCGCGACCGACAAGGGGGGGGGGCAACATTAAAAAATACTCGCCATGATAGTACTATGTTTTTCATATACAAAGCGGTGTTCTTAAGGTAGAACCGCACGGGACGAAACTACTCTTCAGAGGAACTGCGCGGCAAAATATGATTCGTATGAAATTATTGCAAAAACCCAGAGTCCAAAAATGTCAATCACCTATACTTTCTAAAATTTCCGTTAGTTTCCTTGTCAGCTTTTCAAGAAGCATAGTATTCAGACTAAATAATTCGTTGCCATAATCTTGTAGAAAGTTTACCAAGCAGATTAACACCACTTTTACAAATTAGATAAATCACCCTAGTTTGAGAACTAAACAAAAATTAAATCTATTAAACAATTCTTTATCAGTTCTTTTTTTTTAATTTCCCCAAGCTTTAGTAATATATGTCCTAACTGTACAAAAACAATGTTGGCGTATAACATGCGTTTTCCTACCTTTTTCTACAGCTGAAAATATGCAAGCAAAATATTTGTGTATTTTTAGGGTGAATATTTATTTATATATATATTTAGGATGAATATGCAAGCAAACTAGTTGTGTATTTTTAGGGTGAATATTGTGGAATAAAATTTAACCTGATTTTAAAAAAATCTTGAACCAAATGAAGCTATTTTTCAACTGAATCTTTTTGGTAATCAATAGCATATACGAATTTGGACAATAATTTAGATTTAAATTGCAGTTCTTTTTCAGTTGTTAAACCAATTCTAATTAAGATAAAGCGATGAAATGTCAAAGCTCAATGGAGTCGCATTGAACCGTGTACACGGATTTTATTAAAAAACAAAAAAGTTTTCCGTTGGATCTGAAAAAAAAGATACATTATTTACCTATCAAGATTTACATTGATTTTCGAAACTCAGTCTTTTTATTGTAACGTTTTTAACTTTCGATTAGCTACATAGCCATTTTTATTTATTTTTTGTAAAACAAAATATATTTATTAAGTTGATTCAACATCAGTTAACATAATCGGATTTATTAATAAAAATTTAACTTAATGAATAATAACTTTGATTTAATTTCATTATAATAAAATTCTATCCCAGATTCCGAAAGGAAACAGATTTACACGATTTTTTTAAAAAAAACATTTTTGTTTGTAACTATGATTTGATACATGTATAAAAAATCTATTTGTATTAACTAGTCATTGATTGTAAAACTTGATGAAAACTATTGTAGGTATTACGTTATTATAAACTATTAGGATAGCTTAATTACCTTTCGAAATTGAATATAACATTAAATTAAAAAAAAAATATAAAATTCAAATGAATTGAAAAAAAAAAATATTAATGAAAGCATTAAAATCTTCTGATTACGAAGATATGCGTTCAACGCTATTTTTCGTTAGTGTAAAAAAAATTAAAAAAAAAAACAATAAAATTATTACAAAACAAAAAAATAAAGTCAAAATAAATTCACTCTTTTGTGATACGCTTATATGAGCGTACTCAATTGAACACTTTAAATACGAATGCGCTGCTAGCGCTATTTTAATGTAGTTTGTCATTTTTTAAGCTTTCATTTGGTGCTTGAAATAGCTACTTTTAGCTAAACGAAATGATTCTGCTTTAATTGCGTCTTCCATTGTGATAATTGGCTTTTGTGGACAATATTTAATAGTATGTGCGTTATCACCAGTAGCTTTGCAGATCGGACAAACATATGTTCGAAGTTTTGGACACAATACCTTGTCGTGTATGTCACGGACATTATGGCTCTTCACAACAGCATGTGGTTGATTGTTGTTTTCACAGAAAACACAATGTCGTACTGGCGACTAGAAAAACAAGATGAAGATTATTAGAAAAAAAAACTTAATATGAAATGACATTACACAAACATTTATATATGCTGTTAAAATACAAACGCACGGTAGATGCGCAGAAAAAAGTTTTCACGGAATGAGTTCTTACAAATCGAAAAGAATATAATTCAAATTTGGCAATGTTTTTTTCGGTTATCCAAAACATGACCATAAAACAAAACTTTAAATATAAGAATTTCATACAATATCCGTATGAATCCTAAATTATCATTCGCAATTATTTTTGAGGATAGCCTTATGTTATAAAACGGTATGGAAGCTTATGTATTGTATTTTGGGAGGAATAATTTGTTCAGTAAACAAATACATATAATGTTCATTCATATAAGTTTAGTTTTTTGTATTTACTTTTGACATTTAAAAATTTATAATTTAATGATACTTTTTGTAGAGGTACTTACATATCTTCCACTTTTCATGTTGTTATTGTATCGTTTTTTTAAGTGCTTCCTATTGTATTCTGCAATATTAGAAGGTTTCGGTTTCCATAGATTATTTTTAACACCCTCAGAGTAGTTAGTAAGTTCCGTATTACAACGTTGAAATCTCAGCTCATCGCAACTAAAGCCATTACAAGCAAACTCCTGCATTATTGCGTCGACTTGGCAGTCTGATGTAGTTGGCTCTAAAAAAAAATCAAAAATATATACGCCTTTATAAATATAATCATGCAACGGTCTAAAAACAATGGTTAACGTAGTTAAAGTGTTTACTGGTAAACTGTGTAAATGGACTGGAGATAAATCATCATTTAGACTTAAATAAATTTTCTGTGTTAATGAAAATAAATAGTGGTACTTTGACGTTTTATGTACCACTTGTACCCAAAGTTTATTTTATTCCTTTTTTTCAGGTAGTCCTACAACGTCAAAAAATACTGTTCAAAGAAATAAAACAAATACACATTGCGAATTATTAGTGTATCGAATCCAAACTTTTCACAACGAATTTCGAGCAAAAAGTTTAAGTCATACAGCATAAAATTTATTTAACATCTGAAGGTGGAAAATTATACAGTCCAAACTGGTTTTCGAGCAACGACTGCTCTTCTTTTTAATTTGGACGAGTTTTTTGCTCACCGCACCCACTATTGGTTTTTGAAATTTTCACATTTAAAAATTGCTTAATAGTTACAACAATTTTTTGGATCATACCATTTTTTACGGTTATTAGAATTTCAATAAAATTTAAGATAATCTCGAATTTCAACCAAATTGTATACATAAATTAGAAAATGTACCCTGAAAAAAGTCTTTACACTCGATACTGATAATGCCAACACAAAAAGAGAATACCAGTATCGAGTATTGGTTTTTTTTAAGGTTACCATTTTAAAACTAAATAAAAAAAAAATTAGCTTGTTAAAATTTCGAGTTTGTCTGTTAATTTTTAGCCAAATACAGACAACAATAAAAAAATGTTTTGATGCACAAAAATGGATAACCAATAAATGCAAAAATCTAATTTTAAAAATGGGAGCTGGAAAACTTGGCCTATCTCCATATTCAGTTTGGGCCATAATTACTTACACATTTGTAATTCTAGGGAATTACATAAAAAACCTTAAATCCAGTGTTTAGAATGATAAGATAAATACTATTTAGAGTTTTTACTAGACACTTTTTTAACAATAGCTCCCATAGAACCGTTTAACTACCGCATAACTATTTTTATGATCTACATGCATCATTTATGCAAGACATTTTTTTTTTGGTTATAACTTCTTGATTTGCAGTTTAAAAAACAAAATTTTAACCAAAGTTACAGGAAATTTTATTTTCTAAACAACGGTGCTAACATTTTTGTGAAATATATTAACTAAAGGTTCAACGACGAACGAAAATCTAAACAAAGTTGTTCCTCAAAATTCAATTAATTTTGGTCAGAAAAAAGTGATAAAAATCTTATTTCAGCTTTATACTGTAACGGTGAAAAAAATCAGGCGTGGTTTTTTTTTAGACAGGTAGAAATTAACAAATTAAAGCTTGATTCACACTATGGTTCCGATAAAATCCTTCCATGTTCACAATGTATTCAAGCAACCGTGTAAGCTGATAATCTGGTAAAGTGAATACATATCAGACACGTTTTATGGTGGTAAACACGATAAACTTATTTTCCATTCAAAATCTTCAATTTTTATTGAATTCTGTTTTCACAGACTTTTTTTGAGTCAAATCGTCTAAAAATTGACTTCATTTAGTGGGTTTTTTAAATTAATTCGATGCTGCTGGTCTACAAAAAGGTCACCAATGAAACAAAACTTATTTCTTTCATCACGAATTTTGTTTTAACTTGAGTTAAACATTTTTAATAACAAATAATTATCTCGTAATCGTGAATGACCTCTAAATTTGGAAAGGTCAGATGAGCACATAAAATGGTGCTCATCTTATCGACTAAAACGCCCTCTGCAAGATTTTTGCAAGCTAAATAATAATCCCAATTCACACGCAACTTTTCCCAAAATGATTTAAAACTGTCGTTTCATTTTATTAATTAATGCATTTAAATATCAAAATTTGAATAACTTAGTCATTTTTCAAAATTTTTACTTCAAACAAATTTTATTTCACGTGGAATATAATAAGCTTACAGAAAAATAAAATTAATTAAATAATATATAAAATTGTTGTTAAAAATGACGAAATGAAAAAAAACATATGAATTTCGAAATTCTTTTGACTCAAAAACTATATAATTTTCTTTCTCGACAGGACATGTAGTATATGGTTGAAACTGTATATTTCTCTTCTTTTTGTAAAAATTAAAAAAAAAAAAATCGGTTAAAAATGGCGAAGTTTAAGAATAGTATATTCAAAATGAACAAAATAACGGTTTTTTCGTCCTAAAATGAAACTTTGGCGGTATATTGACAATTTTAAACATGCTATCTTATTCAGTTCAAAAAGACAAATATATTCTACGAGTTCTCTGTTCAAGTATAATTTCACTGTAACACAGTGTTATTCTTTTAAATGAGTTAAGCATATCGGTATCAGATTTTACATACTCTTTCCAACCACCACCGCTAGGTTGGGGTTTTTGTGCCCTTATACCCAGGCAGAGTGAAATCTTGTCCTATCCAAGTTCGACCAGAATGTTTACCCTGTCAAATTTTTTGAAGATTTTAATTCACAGTACCTACACATATTAAAAGTTATATCTTCAGAAACGTTTTCAAAATCATGCATCAGAAATAAAAGTTTTAAGACCCAAATAGCAAAATTTACAAAAACAAATCTTGTATATTTTTTTTACCAATTTTTCTCATACTGATCAATCTTACATTAAAACTCTTTTAGGTATTTTGTTTTTGTAAATTCTGAACTGTATGTCTCGAAAGCTTTATTTCTGGAGCATGTTTCAGAAGTTATTACCTTTAACAGGTGTACTGTACTGTGTTGTTACTTTACATTTTTTGTATTTAAAAAAAAAAAAACAATAAAATTCATTTAGGCCCGCATTCGCAAAGCGCTCATAAACTTATGAGCACCAGGCTTAATTTATAAAATTCGTTTCTAATTAAAACAGATTTGTATAAATCCAATTAATTATTTTAAAAAGAACATAACTCTATTTAGAAAATAATTTTAGATCTTTATTGATCATATTTTAGGAACAAAGTATAACCTCAGTGTGTTAGAAAGGCATAGCCGTCTAGGGTTAAAATTATGAGCAAGTTCGAGTTATTTTGTCGAAGAAAGGAAGAAAGGTTTTTTTTTTTAATTTTAAAAGTTTTTTCCGGAAATCGCTTTTTTGGATAGATTACATTATTAAATTTTCAAATAATGTTTAGTGATGAAGTTAAATAAAACAAACAGGGATCAGATTATTATCGGATTGGCTTTTTTTCAAAGCGGCCCATTGAGTTTTTTTTTTTTTTGGTCAGCGGGACACAAAACTCGAAGGTGGAACTGTCACGCCGAAAAAGGGTCTATGGTCACCTTGCTTAGGTACGTATGCCTCATAACTTTTATGTACATAATGTATACATAGTAGGTACTTGTTATGATGAAAACTTGTTGCAAAAATTAACAGTTATTGTAAATAATTTAAACGAAATCTTAAAATATCGTCTGATACTTACCAGGCTTATAAGCTGTTAACATTGCAAACATTTTTAATGATCTGGAAATTTCATCTTCTTCTTGAATTGTACTTGTGTCTTCCAAGTACTGATCGTGTTGACAATTCCTACGATAAAATGTTCCAAAATTTTCCTGAAATTACATAGCATGGCGTGATTTTTTTTTTTATAGTGAACAAAATCTTTTCTAACGGTACACTTAATACAAAAAAACATGATATACCAATTTATAGTACAATAACAAGACAACTTATTGGTCTATTCTTTTTCTATTTTTTTTTTTTTTTTCATTGATATGTATAAATCGTTTTAAATTTAAATTAAATTATGTTCTTACAGTGTTATTATCCAGGTTATTTCTATACATGTCGTCAGGATACATAAAAGGAAACAATAAAAATTGAACGGAATAAAAAAGCACTTAATTTAGTGCTGGAAGTTTAATTTAAAATTTTATTCAAAACTAGGCTAAATTTGATTATTTTTTTTGTCCACTTTATGGCCTTTATTTTTAAGATATTATTTTTAATTATAAGCCTTTGAGGTCCGACAAAGTCTTGTGTTCAAAAAAATACGTCCAATTGAACCTATTAAATTTGATTCATGCCTGTTCAAGTTCCGATGAAATGACAACTGTCATAACGGTAAACAGTATTTTTTTTTGTTTAAATTTTCTTTTCGTTTTCGGTGATTTCGTACCTATTGTGAACTATATGATAAAGTTCAGTTTGTTTTGCGATTCGTATTTGGGTGCGTTTGTTAAAACTTTCCTGTGCCGTCTGGGTATTAATAAATTCTCTCAAACTTCAAACTCAAAACTCAATAATTCTAATATGAAAAAGTGAAACTTAAATAATTATAAAAATAAAAAATATTGAATTTTTGAGATTGGCACAACTTTTTTACATGCATTAATAATCTAGTTCTAATTTATAAAGTTTAATGAATTTATCGTTTCACAGTAATCACAGATTAAGAATCAGTCAGTCATTTGTCAGAATTTGTAGTGAGCAGTCATAATAGATGTGCTACCCCATACGAAAAATACTTAAGTTTGCGAAACTTGGTGAAAAATTCATGTTACCAATACAATATAAACAGGGCAAAATTGAATGAAATTAAAACTCTGGTTTAGGGTGCCTTTAAATAAACAAAAATTTCGGGATTAAAAAACATACACATCCCAAATAGCCAACTTCAGAACCTGTTCCAAGATCCATCGGTTTATGTTAAATCAAACAAATCTGTATTCGCTAGCCACGCCGTCTATGTCCGCCATTTTTTAGCCGTCATTAAAAACCAAAAGACAGAAATGACAAATAGAAAACAAAGAACAAGCCCCCCAAAGAAGAGAATCGAAGAATACAGCAAAAAAGAAAAATAACTTGTGCGAAAAAAATATAGAGGTGGCCAAGAACAAAACAGAAAGTTAATTTTTATTTACATTAAAAACGACAATTACCAATAAATAGAACCCTAAAAATCCCTTAACAAAAATAAAAAAAAAAAAAAATTAAAAACATTATGTTCAATCGACACACAACCCAAATGACTCATGCTGGACAAACTACATTTCAATTCACCTAAGAAGGAAAAAAATAGATCAGTCTTGCGGAGCACTCAGGAAAAGCAAAAAAAAAAAAAGAAAGTGATAAATCATCAAAAAAGTTCTCCCTCCTTATAAACTGCATAAATACATTTTCCTCCAAAATCGAAGAATCCAATTAACAACTTTGATATTGTCGTAAATCTCGGTCAACACCTTTAGAGCTTTAGTTATTATTAATAGTGAACTGCCCACAACAACTATGGTGCCTTCGCCGAGTCCGAATTTTTCCATGGATTGCTGGCTAAATGATCCTCCCGACATGGTACATGTGACTTGTCTCCTTCCTCATGGAGTTATACTCGTCCAAGAAGTATGTGCGACGGCCACAATCCGGGAAATAAAAATGGTAAGTCATCGATGATAAGAAAAATTCCTGGAAATAGAATTATACTCGTACCTTATATGTATTTTAGGAGATATTAGCTGCTGCCAAATTATATCCACTGCATGAAATGCTGAAGGAACACTCCATGTATGCTCTAAGAGGAATAACAAAATTCAATACAGTGGAGAACTTCAAGGATTCGGGTCGTTTGTGCGATATACAACCGTACCTTTGTCTCTTAGAGCTCGCTGAATCAACAGAATATTCAAGCGATCAGGAGCTCTGCAATCTAATAAGCTATATGATTGGAAAGTCAGTGGATGACTTTCGAGCAATGAAAAGCCCTGAAGTGAGTGACTTTCGTTATAATATGTCTTTGCTGAGTGAAAAGATAGAAAACGAAAGAGCCACCGTATCATGGAGTGATAAGTTACTGTACGAGCATCCATTGAGACTGGCTAGTTCACCTCGATTGCCAACGATTAAGGGGCGTTTGCGTAACGATAATTTTGTGGTTTCTGTGAAATTGGAAAATGATGAGAGTATATTTAGTTTGCGTGCTAACGATACCGACACACCAACGAAACTCATCGAAATGGCACTGGCGAAGATGTCTAGATCGATGGTCAGATTGAATGGTCAGTCGACTTCATTGTATATATTAAGAGTTGGTGGAAGAGACGAGTATTTATTTGGCGACTTTCCGTTGATTCAGTTTATCTACATTCAAGTAAGTTTTTTTTTTTAAAGTAAAGTATATCAAAATTTTAATTCCTTATGTGTTGGCCACTCTTAATTCCTTCATAAGTTAGAAAAGTGTTTGGTCTGAAACTGCAATCAATTTTAACAAAGAAAAAATTCTTTAAATCATTGGGAACTAATCAGTTCATGTTAATAAATTGTGTCTTCTTTTCTTTTGTCTATACGCTCCACCTGTCCCAGCTACTTCGTTCACTGTATTTTAAACCTTACGGCCAGGCCAGGTCGACATCGCTTAATCTTCTGGACACTCATGTCTATGTAGACATAGATTTAAAAACAGATACACTAGCCCTATGGTATTTTTAAACGCCACCTGAATTGGATTAGCAGTTTAGCATTGCATCCACAGCTCCGTTTCCACCGTCAAACAAATTATCTAACAAAATCCGAATTTAAAGCTTTGCCAAACCAAAGCAAAACATTCGGTGGAGACTCGAAAACAGCAATAACAACACGTTGGTTGTTATTGGGCCCTATTGCGGTTGTCAATAAGGGATTGCTTGTTCATCGATCATCACAGTCGGTTGATTTCTCGATCGGTATTGTGTAACTAATTGCAATAGTGTTCCATTGAAATGACAGTATTGGTCACTTTCGATAAACTGAATAGATTCCAAAATAAATTAACTTTAATACCAATGGAAGATAATAGCAAATATTGTCACGTTTGGCGAATAATGCGTTTTATTTGATTTAACGAATTAAATGAAATGAATTAACGAGTAATTGTGCGTCAGCCAGAAACGACAAATAGTACGTCTGATAGCTTGGTTCAATAGCTTCATTTTTGAATACAGACACAGAACTGTAAACAATGGGGTTCACGGATTACATTAAAAAAAATCTTACTTTTTCTTTTTTACAAAAGAATTATTTATAGAGATCGAAATCTTAGGGATTTAAATGAATATGATTTCGACCTAGGAAGAAGTATACAGTCCTGACATATTAGAGCAAAGCAATACCATACATATGTAGATATACTCGTTAACACAACAGGGGAAGGAATAAGTGCTTTCAAGCACTACTACTGCACTTGTTTAACAGAACGTCGCGGTCGTACGATCGGTACCTGTCATATCCATTTTGTGGTATGTATTTATGTTCGGCCCGACATCAAAAAATGTTCATACCCCCAGCTGAAAACATGAAAAATGCAATTCTTGATGAAACATTAATATAAAATTATAAAGTATCTTTGTTTATTCGAATTTTCAAAGTGTTCTTCTTATTTTTGGTCGCTCATTTAAGACATCTTCTATTGTTTAGGTACGTTGGTGAACTCCATAGTACCTAATCCTTTTCATAGGTCTCGTTTCTGAACGCCCGCCACGTAGACCAGGTCCCATATATTTTTGCCCACTCTCTTTTTGTGTTTCAATAAATTTGAAGTTTCGAATTTTATTTTTCCTGATTTCTCAACGGCTAGTGTTTTGACAAATTTCAAAACACTTTAACTCGGTTCAAAAGAAATATTTGAACTTAACAAATCAAAGGACTCAGTGTCAGTAGGGCCTAGCCAAGTTCTGGCTCTACACCCATTTTACAGCAACAAACTCTGGCGGATTTCTAACCCCTATACCTATAAGTAGTAAAGAAAACAGAAACTTCAAATTCGTGCTGAACAAGCACAGGTGCCTCACCAATGTTCAAATTTTTTGCATTAGAGGTTCCTCGAGCTTTTTAAAGTCAACGTTCCATTCTATAATGTGCTTTTTAAATCATGATATTTTAGTTGAAAGTTTTTGATGCATTTCGTTGTTTATTATAAAAAATTAAAAAAAAATATACTTTTTTTTATAGGAAAGCTTATCAAGTGATGGTGTTCCATTGATTGTCCTCAAGCCCATACACACACTACCAACATACATTAATCACCAACAACTCAGCATAGAATATAAACCGCAAACAACTGAGAACCAAAACTATAAACCAAGCACAATACGAAAACGTCAAAAATTCGCCTCATCTTGGGACATACAAGAGCCATTTCGCCTAGAATTGCATGGCATCGACAACGTTAACTGTGATCTTAATCCAACGCCAAAAATAGGCGTTCATCTGGGTCTTTTCCACGGTGAAAGAAGACTATGTGCTTTGCAAAAATCTACAGAGCTTCCCGTAGATAATGATGGTAAAATTGTCTTTAACGAAGCAATAGCATTTGATATCTTCCTGCAAAATGTGCCTCGAAGTGCTCGACTATGCATTTCTATATACGCAAAGACTGTGAAATTAGGTGGATCTCGATCAAAAAAGATAAGCACCAGCAAGGATAGTAAAGATGGCAAAGAGAGTAAAGATAACAAAGATAGCGCTAAAGATAATCGGGAGTATCGCACAAGTCCGTTAGCTTGGGTAAATACAACTCTGTTCGACTATAAGCATCAGCTAAAAACTGGTCAACTTACCCTTCATACGTGGACAAATGCAGATGATATACAATCGGATGAAATTTTTCATCCATTGGGTACGGTAGAACCAAATCCTAGGAATGAAGACTGTGCTGTTGTAAAGTTAACATTCCACAAGTAAGTTTAAAAAAAAAATTAAAATGATTAATTAATGTTAAATTATTTGTTTTTTTAGCTACAACTGCGAAAATGGAATTATTTATCCAGAGGAAGAAACTGTTCTATTACATGCTGAAAAATTAGCAGAGACAGAAAATCTGAATCGCTCCAAATCACAAAGTTTTAAAATCATCCAAAAGGTTTTAGCAAGCTACTCTAGAAGTGACAAACTAGATGAGATGCATGATCAAGACCGAAATGATATTTGGTCAAATAGGTGAGTTAGAAAAAAAAAAACCATTTCCCTTCATGTTTATGTATCATCCCTCTTACGGCCGGCACTTACATACATGGTGCAGAAATTATTTTTTTTTTGTGTGGTTACCGATTTTTAATTTAGATGACGCTTACAGTCCAGGATCGTCTACAGCCTCAACTAACAACTCTGTCCTTGGTCTCAAGTTATATTAAGATTCATGTTCAAGAAAATGAGATAGAAGATCGCTTATCAAATACCTGAATAGGATTTCCCAGTTTGGCTTTTAAAAGGACGAAACAAAAATTTTTTTGAGCTTACATTTGCATAAGAAAGTTGTACAGTTGCGTGGTGTTCTTGTCGACTTTGACGTGCAGCGAGATTTTTCTATTGCCACTCTGTTCAATTTTTTTGTCAGGGATGTCGAGATATTCATATCTATAACGAGGTAATGTTATTGATGTAGAATTTTTGGATTTTTTTTCCAAAATCTTCTTCAAAATGTTCCAGTGCAGTGTGATAATTTTGTGGATGGTTGATTTGCCTGGCCTAAAATCACACTTATAGGGTCAATTAGATCTTTCTGTGTTGACCACATTAATGATTAATGTATGTTTCGCCACGAATTCTTTTCCTGTAGGCTGTTCTTTCAACAGTGAAACAATTTTAATAAGCCCCCTATCACAAATCCGAAACTAAAAAGGCCCTTCAGCTTCTTAGCCCTCTTAGCCCGTCTGCACTCCATCGCACTTCCTGGATATTATAAGAGCCTTTGATCTTTAGATGTAAAAAAAATTTATTTATCGTTTCTTAGTAAAATTTAACACAGTTTTAAAAAAAATATTAAGAAACAAATAAGGTTTTGGAAACTAAGAAATAATTTCAAAAATGTGTCATTGGAATCCAGATCAAAACCAAATACATGTTTTGAAAATATTTAGAAATCTTTGTATTTGTTTCTGAAATATATCTAATTTTTTTTGTTGCCCTCAACGCACCAATTAGAAAAACTATTGTAGTTTATTTTACTTTGTTTGTTTTTCATTTTGATAAATTTTAATTTTTTTTATTTTTTTTATGAAGCAGCAGATCTCTTTAAAGATTTGAGATACGTTCAGTTTTTACTTAGAATAATAGGGGTATTTATGCAATTTATAATTTTAGGCCGTGAGGTATCAATACCCTCAATATTAAATTTCGAGCTGTAAACTAATTTTTTTTGCATTAAATTTATCATGCATTTTAAGTCCGTATTCGTATATTTAACAATTCAATAAATAGTTCAAATTCAATATTAATATAGATTGGATTGCCGCAATGAATGCCCGGAAGAGCTATCTGTATTGCTGCACTGCGTAAACTGGAATGAACGCAATGAAGTCGCTGAAATTTGGCGTCTTCTCAAAGATTGGCCAGAAGTTTCCGTGGAGCGATCACTAGAGCTTCTAGATTATGCCTATCCAGATCCAGCAGTTCGAAATTTTTCAATTCGATGCTTGCAGCAGTTGAAGTAAGTTATTCTGTGTTTTTGTTTTAATTATTCAATAAATGCATGTATATGTTTTTTTTTTTTGCAGAGATGAAGAATTGCTTCTCTATCTACTACAATTAGTCCAAGCAATTAAGCACGAATCTTATTTAGACTCTGATCTTGTGTGTTTTGTGTTGGGAAGAGCCTTACGTAATCAACGTATTGGACATTATTTCTTTTGGCATTTACGCTCTGAAATGCAAACACCTTCGATTCAAGTTCGTTTTGGTCTTCTTCTTGAGGCCTACCTAAAAGGTTGTAAGTCACATGTGCCACTCCTGCATAAACAAGTTCAATGCTTGGAAAAACTAAAGCAGGGTTCTGAGTCAGCAAAGAAGGGGAGCAAAGAAAAATCAAGGCATTCATTGCAAACCTATCTAGCTAACGAACGAATTGGTGCAGTATTTAAGGGATTCCAAAGTCCCCTGAATCCTAGCTTTCGTTGCAAAGGAGTAAAGTGAGTATATTAAAAGTATTGCATTACAAAATTCTAATTTCTATATTCATAGACCGGACAAGTGCAAAATTATGGACTCAAAAATGCGACCATTGTGGGTTGTATTCGAAAATGCAGATATGCTCTGTGATGATATCTATATTATTTTTAAAAACGGTGATGATTTAAGGCAAGACATGTTGACGCTTCAAATGTTACGTGTCATGGATCAACTGTGGAAGAACGAAGGGTAAAAGAAATTAAAAAAAAAACATCTCAAAGATTGTAAACTAATTTCGTTTTTTATGATTTTAGTCTCGACTTTAGAATGAATATCTACAACTGCATTAGTATGGAACGTCGTCTTGGTATGATAGAAGTCGTTCTTAATGCTGAAACAATTGCGAATATTCAAAAAGTCAAGGGGATGTTTTCTGCAACATCGCCTTTTAAAAAAGGTTCTTTGTTCAGTTGGCTCAGGGAGCACAATAACACCGATGAAGAAATGAATAAAGCAGTCGAAGAATTCACTCTGAGTTGTGCGGGATATTGTGTTGCTACATATGTTCTAGGAGTTGCCGATCGTCATTCGGATAATATAATGGTGAAGAAGAACGGCCAGGTAAAGTTGCATACACATTTATACAAAACTATGAATGCTATATCTTCTTTTTTAATATATATACAGCTTTTTCATATTGATTTCGGTCATATACTGGGGCATTTTAAAGAGAAGTTCGGGGTGAGACGCGAACGAGTTCCTTTTGTCTTGACGCATGATTTTGTTTATGTGATAAACAAAGGAAGGACTGATAGGGAAGCCGAAGAGTTTCGGTATTTCCAAAAACTGTGTGAAGATGTAAGTACTTATCTCAGTTGAGAATATAATTATATTAGTTCTACTGATCAAGATAAAAATTTTAAAAATTCTATGTTGAAAAAAATTAGTTTAACAAAAATAATAACATAATTTTATTACAGGCATTTCTCATCCTACGAGAGCACGGTTGCTTAATCCTTTCATTATTTTCAATGATGATATCGACTGGTTTACCCGAGTTGTCCTCGGAGAAGGATCTTAACTACCTAAAAGAAACATTGGTAAGTGTCTTCAAAATAAAGCAAATAAAAGAAAAAAAAGCATACAATATATAATTGATAATTCATAGGTCCTGGAACTGACTAAAGAAAACGCACGTCAACACTTCCGCTCGAAATTTAGTGAAGCTTTGGCTAATTCGTGGAAAACTTCGGTAAACTGGGCATCACACAACTTCTCAAAGAATAATAAACATTAAGTATAAAATAATAAGATATACATACATATAACAGAAAAAAAGGAAACTAAAATGGGTTAATTATATAATTACACATTTTTCCATTTTTATTCTTCATCTGCATCGTTTCTTAAGTTAATAAGCAATATATAGAACTTATGTATTTAAAAAGTTCATTCTCGTTAGAGCATTCTTTTTTCTTATTTCGACTAGGTCCCAAAATAGATATTATAATAAAAACGATTATTATAAACTGCTTCAAATAGAATGATTTAGTAATAATAAACAAAAATTAAGATAATAAGAAGAATTTGACTTGAAATTATTGATAAATACAAATGCATTAGTCATGACTCATGATCATGAAGTATCATACATATGTGCTATAAGAAAAACAAGGTATGTTTTGACAGTTCAGTCTGCCTGAACTATGATGTCTCGTGATGTTTTAATTTCCAGTGACGCAGTGAATAATTAAGAAAACGATAAAATATTTTGTATAAATGATAATTCTTAAATTTTTGTTTTCGTTGCTATAAAATCAAATTACAGCAAGTTTTTGATTTCTAGTTTTAAAATGGTATATCATGTTGCCGTGTTTTAGTATCTCCTTTTAGTTTTGAGTGTTTTTATAGACAAAAGTGCCTTCCGTCTAATAGGAAGGATGTAGGCACCCGTCCATGAGATTTATGTTTTGATCCAAGCTTTAAATTCCAACCTTTTAAATATAAACAAATATTACAAAGAAAATCCGAGTTATGTACACTCATAAAAAAATCTCTGGGACAACTGATTTTATAGCTGTTTACACAGAAATATGTTTAATTTAAACTTCCGAGCATGGACTGAACTCCCAACAATTAAAATACATTTTTTCAAAGTCAAAATAATTTTATTTTAAATTGTTTTTTTAGTAGTTTTTTTTTTGAAAACCACCCATCCCTCCCATACAAGTTTTTTCTTTACTTTGCCCTTTGTATATGAAAACTATAGTACTCTCATGGCGAGTTTTTTTTAGGGTTGCCCGGATCCTGGTGGTGGCGCTGCAAAATGTGAGGTGTAAAATTCGATTTGGTGAGTCTTTAAGCGTCGAAAATTGGTGGTAGGAGCAAGAGGAGACTATTTTTTGGATAATTGCATCCAAAAAATATCAATAAATATCATTTAAAACCTCCATAAGCTCTCCGCAAAAAAAAAAGAGTAAGGGTTGCCGGCATACATTAGATGTCGCCCCATTCGACTTCCACCATGAGAGTACTATAGTTTTCATATACAAAGCTTTGCCAACCTAACATTTTCACCACATTTCTCAAACTTGGGTTTTGACATAAAATTGTGAACATTTGTACGAAATAATATAAAATTTCACGGTACCATACGCACCTTAAGACAAACAGCTTAATAGTGTTGGCGTGAACAAAACCGGTTATTTTTTTTTTCAATTTCGTCTGAAAATTTTTTTTGACTTCAAAAATTCGTTTTTTTTTTAATTTATAAGCATTTTCATTTTACAAAATTTAAAATTTACTTCAATAGTTTTTTATGAAATTGTATGTTATGAATTTTTTCATTTTTGTCATTTTCTCGTTTTAAAAAGGCAATTCACCAGGCAATAAAAGAAAAAATTAAATTTCTGTTCCAGTGAATTTTTAGAAAATAAGTTTTTCTATCCATAGACACCATAATTTTTTTGATCGAGCAAGAACACTCGCCTCATAATCTTATTTATAAAATCGTCATTTTACTCCGGAACGTTGGGAGAAGCTGATTAGAATTTATATTTATAGTTTATACCACAAAAAAAGATACTGATGGATCAATGTTCTATCCAAACAATATGCGAATATGCAGTCCTGCTTTGGGTCTTCTTATGTTGAAAAAAAGCAGAGAAGTATTCCTACATGTTTGAAAGAGCACATTAGTTCTATAATTTAAAAAAAAACACACCGGAAAAAATGTCAATTTGTGAACATATCTTGGACAATCCAGATAATTCATTTTGACTTGGAATGATTTTTTTGGCCAAGCAAATGCTTAAGCACATTATAAAATTAAACGCTAATCCAAAAAATATTTATTAACTTGTCAAAAATATTTGATTTAGCTTTGAGTAGATATTATGGCTATAGATTAAATGTTAAGAATCATGTTCAAATTTACAACTTAAATCTTATTAAGCTTCGTCATTCTTTAATATTTAAACATCATGGCCACTTCCTCTCACTTTAAACAACTGCGAAACTATTTTAAAAGAACACTTTTATTATCAAAAATCACATTGCTGTTTATTTGTACTTTTTAGTATTACTGCCTTTGTACAGGCAGGTATATACATACATATGTATGTATATTATAAGAAAATGTGATTCAAAATATGCGTACGTGCCAAACATTCTTACCTTAATCTTAATCGCAGTTTGAAGTGGAATTACCAATTAACAACAAATTATAAATATAATGTTTAATACTTTATAATCTCTAATCATGACCATTATTTGAAACTACCTACTTAAGACAATGTAAATATTAGTTTAGATCGGGGCCAATCGTTAGGTATTATTTTTGAAATAATTAATTGCTTTAATGTGACGATAAATTCATTTCGTATTTTTTTTATAAACAATTAGGTAATTTAGTGAACTTTGAAGGAAATGTAGAATGTTTTTCTTACTTGATAGTGACATTTCTTTGATTCGATGTTCCCTCAATCCTCTCATGAAAATAGTAAATAATCATTGTAGTTTATAGTGAAAAGGTTGGGAGGCGTTCAAAGTACCAACGGCACTATAATAAGCTCTATCACGAACCATTGAAATAGGAATTTTATTACGAATCTCAGAAAATTTATCAAAGAATCCATCAAAGCGGAAAATCTCATTGCAATAACTATATGTTTATCTATTGTCTTGATTCGTAGGACGGATAACCAATTACGGTGGGATTCGTTAGGCGTGAATTATTGGGAGGTTATCGAAAGCTAGTTGAGAAATTAGAATTGTTTTTTTCTTTATTTCATTTATAATTATTATTTACTTCTTTTCTGCTACAAAAAAATGTTTTAGAATCTCCTAAAGCAGCGAAACAATGAAATATAATTTTGAGCTGGTTATAGTTGTTGTATTATATTTCGACCAACAGCTAAATTCCGAAACGCAAGTTTTGCAAAGCAAGAAATAGAAGACTTAAACTGCGCAACATAATTCTAACATTAGCTTTAATGCTTTTGACTTTGCAGAAGACTTTACATTTTGGGACCAAGTTTGTATAGCATAATTTTGAAAGTTTTGCATTTAGGAATACAAAAGAATGCTTTCGAAATGCTGTCCAAAATATGGAGAAACAACTCTATTAGCTTAAAGATCAAGCTATGGCTGTTCCACTCTAGTATTGAAAGTGTGCAGCAACTGTAAAGTCAAATTCGCTGTCACAAGAAAGCTGCATACGTCAATGAAGAAGGGGTCTATTTCTCTCGGTCGGGTAAGATAAAATTAAGCCTTTGGAAATTAAAAAGTACCTACTTTAAGAAGTAAGTATACCTACTAAAAAAAAAAGTTCTGAGGTACAACCCCAAAGTATTTAAGTACTGATAGACCCTCCCCCTCTCATACTAAAAAAAACGCTTTTTTTCGACGCCTCTACAAAAATCCGTTATCAATTTTCGGGGCCCAAGTTATCGTACTCGTGTCACCAGTACTGGCACTTACACATTTTTAAGTATAAGTATATTAAAGAATTGTACTTGTATTTAAAAAATAATTACTAATAAGTACTAGACAATCAATACTAAAATGAATATGTGTAGTCGTCAATGCAAGTTCCACAACCCACATTTTTTTTTAATATAAAATAATAAATCATAAATTGTATAAATACTAAACAAATAACCACATACATATGTATGTATGGTGCGTTTCTTACTGCTGTTATGTTATTTATTTAAACCCTACAAAGAGGGTAAATAAAACAGCTGATTTTACCACTCTACTTCATTAACAACTGAACTATATGCATTTCAACTTCAGTTTTATCCTAGTTTTGCTTGCGAAAAAAATTGATTTGCTTGGAAATCGTTCTGCTTATTGGTAGATACAAATTATGATTATGTAATTATTTTATTCACTATGCTTTATGGAGAGCTGCAATAATATAAAAGGAAGTGGACCGGAAATGAAGTAATGGAAGTACATAATGTATGAAAATATAATTAACTATTAATTACCTAGGTATGTATATGTATTGCTGAGTAAATATTTAAATATTTTTTCTTTTGATCTCCCTTATTGGAACTGAACTGGCAAGGGTAGGCTCAGCACTTGCACCCTCTCTTATAGACCATAGCATAGGAATCCCACTATGCGAACTGAAACAAAACGTTAATAATATTGTTGTTCAAAAATCCAACCAAAGGATCTCCTAGAAACCTGTGTTAATACCAGAAAACTATGGCCTAGATACGATAAGAAAAGAAAAAACAAAATACTTAATAAAACTTCTTTAAGATCCCTTATATGCATTACAACGGGACATAACCTACTTGGTTACCGCCAAAAGAAAATGGGGCTCAGTCCCGATAATATTTGCTCACTATCTCTGTCACTGTCCATTACTCTGTCACACTAGGAAGAAAACCCTGGGAAATTACTTCTTCAACGAGTTAGAAGAACTATCAGAATCCTCAAGCAAAAGCTTACTGAAGTTCGTTAAAACCTCCAAATGGTTAGACGAACCATAGGATTCATAGGTTATTATTTCAAGGAGTTACAATACTTCAGTTATTACAATGGATCTACATACATTGATATAAGTATGACGGTATCAAAACCAACTGTCAGCCTATAAAACTTATGTCGTTTTCAATTGGCAATCTGGAAGTAGAAAAAAGCATTCTGAATGCGTTCAATTGGGCAAAAGTGACAGTTCTAATTCTAAAAAAAAGAGAATTTCTCTTCTGGATTTGAAATCAGAAGCAAAAACAGAATCACTCACACATTCAAAGATTTAATGTCACGCTTGATAATTGTCATACTTTTTTGAATTTACAACTGTGAAGTGATTGCTTGAAATACTAATACTCTCACACCAAACATCAAATTTTTCAGAATCGAAAAAAACTGTTCAATTGGGATTCCGAATCTAAAACCAATTCCGGATTGCCAATTGAAAACGACATTAACCTAACCTAACCCTTATTGGAAATTTTTCGTAGTGTTTTAGCTGCATTAAAAAGATAGCTTTACTAAAGACGTCAAGTCGATTGGGAATTAAATTTGATTTATGAAATGCTAAAATTTAATTTACTAGAAGGGGCTTTTGTAGAATTAACAAGACAAAAATGTTACAAACCGCGCAGAAATAGCAATTAACTTTTATAATTTTTGAATGAACAAAATTCAATTGAGTGTTCTTTGTTCTAACTCCAAACCTGATCAATGGTATGTTCTTTTTATTTTACTTTTGACGCTGGCACATTGAAAATAGCGGTACAATATTTACCAGTTCGAAAAAAAATTGTTGATAATAAGTTAAATCGTTTTTAACTCTCGAATTTTTCAGCTACTAAAATATTTACACAGTTTGCATTTCAATTATTCAATTAATTAACTTAACAATTGTAAAAAAATTTGTCACCTGGTTATTTTGCTTTCATACAAACAAAAACACATAAGAATAAATGTTATGTATTTGCTAATGACTATAGGAGTTAAATTTATCGATAAATAAAATAAAACTAAACTCAATTAACTTATAATTTCCTTTATTTAATATTTACAATTGAATTCTTTTTCTTTGTTTTTAGAACAGACATTAATACTTAAAAAAATATTTTTTTAGTGTTGATTTTGGTTTTTGTCAAGTTTATCTTGGATAACTATTATTATTATACTAATAATAAATCCAATACTTTTTAAATACAAAAATAATTATATTTTATATTTCAAACTCTGCTTAATCTAACTGCTATTTATAAATTATAAAAAAAAAATTGTCTATCACTTAAGAACACTCTTGTATTTTTCATAATCCGCAAAATACTCAGCATTTTGTTCAACGGCATTCTTCCACTTCAAAGCCAGGTCTTTATAGCTCATCCCAGTACCACCGAGATCTTTAGGTAAATTAACTTTAGCTTCAGAAGTGCCCTTACGAACAACAATACGAGATTTCATTTTGGCAGTCATAAAGAGTCTATGTAAAAATTAAACATAATATAAAGTTTATTAAAAATGTTCTCAAAAACATTATAACCATTGTTTTTTTTTTACCTGAATGTATTAAGTACGAAATTAACATGGGTGGGTGTGTTAACAAACTCGAGCATCTTTGGTTTACATGGATAAACCTGCCAGCTGTCTACAGATCGCTTTATTAATGTTGGAGTCAGTTGTAAAGCATGACCGAGTTTTACACCATCCATATCGAAAATTGCCACAATTCCAGTACTGGAAATGTCTGGTTCGGATCTAAGCACTAAATCCAAAATCATTTTGCTGACCTGAAAATGTATATATTTTGTAGTAGTAAAACTTAAATTAATGAGGGTAAAGTGCATGGATTGCATTATTCTAAACTTACTTTGAAAACGTCATTCTGAGAATGAAGTTTGGGATTGTGTGCTGATGTTCGTATTATGACAACCTGTCGATTAAGTTCATCTTTTTCTTCGAGAGGCAGAAAAACTCCAATATTTAGAAGCTCTTGGATTTCTGGTAAAAAAGGATCTCTGTTAGCGAACCATTCTGTTCGTTCGGCTCGCATTATGTAGAAGCTGTAAATTGTGTACAGGTATTATAATTTACCTACATATAAGTATTTTAAGGTTTTTTTTAGTTTAGGAAAAAATTGTTTCGTGTCTTTTTGTACATATTTTAGAATTTTTTTTAGTTAACATTGGGCTACGATAAGAAATAGATTCAAAATAATTTTATTGTTAATGGTCATTTAATTACAAATGTAGGAATTAATAATTTTAAATGGAAGGTTTCGTCTTTAATGTGTCTTGTGTATCTTAACTCTTTCCTTTTTTTTATTGTTTAAATGAACGTGGAGTGGAACATTATATGAAATGGAATGAGTTATTTTAAACGGTTTTCTTTGAATGAACAGTATGAAGAAAAGGTGTTGAAGCCTTGTAGGAAATAATAATTCGAATGATTTGAATGATTTGCGCACATCACAAACATGAACGTCTTTGGCATAAAATGAGGGGTGAGTTTAGTTGGTTAATCTGTGTAAAATATTTCGCCAATCTTTCATGTGGTCGAAAAAACGCCCAAAGAATTTTGTATGGCAGAAAATCGTGGTCTTATATCATTTTGAAAATGAAATATGTAAAGCGTCAATTAAAAAATGAAAAAAGACTGCCCAACCTAATTTCACCTTTCGCGCTGTTGTTTTGTTTTGTTTATCTGTCTAAAATTTTGTTATTTAAAAAGTGTAAGAATTCAAAACTAGTTTGCACTGGAAAAGAACTATTTCCGGAAAAGTGGCAACATTGGAAAATATTTCAATAGAAAGGCGTATATTTTAACACGTTTCCTTTTTAAGTCACGCGTTTAGCTTCTATTTACGAGCAACAAATCCCCTGTTTTCAGAAATATATAATATAGTTCTAGGGGAAAATATTCCATACATTTTTTTGGAAACAAAACAGAATGTAAACAGAAATATTAGCGGAGATATAATTGGGTGATTATTTGCCCTCTGACACCGAAAATTGTAACAAAAAATACTAAACAATAATAGAAAATAAGCCGATATTCACTAAAAGCGGGTCTAAAGAGACTCTTGGCTCAAACTTTCGTTAACTCTCTGTATGACTAAATGGTTGCGGATTTTCTTAATTAAGACTTTTAAACATATGAGCGCTCGGTGAATACCGGCATAAAAAACGGTATATCATATTTCTATTCTAGAAATATTTAAATAATATTTCAACCTCCTTTTTCTATGAATATTATTTAAATTTTAAATGAGAAATTCAACTTTAAAAATTTTTAAGAACACCTTGAAATATTGCTTGAAATCTAACGTAAACAAATATTTTTATACGTTAAAATAAATCATTGCACAATTTTAACAAGAAATTACACTGACCAATAAATTACATTGAGCTATGAGCATGTTGATAATTCTTTTAGTAGGTAATTAAATTATATTGTTTAATTTAAACAAATAAAGCTCAAAATTAGTGCCAGAAAAATTAAGCTAAGAATTATAAAATATACGAAATTTAAATTTGTTGAAGCACGAAACACCAAAACAAATCTAATGATAGTATTCACCGAGCATTCTCTTTTCATAAGCTAATGCGGGAGGATATTTTGAATTATGAAGGCTCGGTGAACACCAGCCTTAATAAAGATTATGATACTTACCACTTGATTTTCTTCTTTGTTTTCTCGAGATCATATTTGCAACTTCGTAAAAAAAACGTTAAATGATTTTCATCTCGACAAGCGTTAACATTCGGATTTTCGTCCAACCATTCATATATTTTTTCCAAACAAGAGTCCCTTTCTGGACTTTCACTTGTCCTTTTATTTATTTTCAATGGTGCGGGTGTCATCGAATAAAAATATTTACTTTGAACACGATAAAAATAAAAATATCCACTTCACTGGTAGGTAAAGGTAATTTTTAAATTTTTAGATTGAAAATGCTTTTGCAACGCGCTGTTTCTATTACTTAAATCCTTGGCAATAGATTTTACAATAAAAAAAGAAACCACATCACAAGCTACAAGAACTGTTCGTTTGGAGCTCGATTCTCAACTAATTTCTATTTTAGATACGGAAGCGATAAAGGTAATCGGTATAGTTGAGCGATAACCAAGGAACGGCTTATCCCAACAATAAACCCTACTTAAAGTGTATTCCAATAGATAAAATACTAAATGGTGATATCGATGTTATGGCAAAGCTTTACGCTACAATAGCTTCTGTTATATGTACATTCATTTAATTGGATTAAGAGAGTTTTGTTCACTTTACAAATGACGAGGTCTAGAGGTGGACACGGATAGCTAAATAAATTTTGTGATTATAAAACATTTGTCACAGCCACTGTTGTTCAGTCAAGCATAACACCGTACATCGCATTTTGAACTTGAACCCAAACTGCAAAGTTGTACATTTTCAGCGAGTTTAACTAATGCTTCCTAAGTTGGGAATTATTTCACTATAGGTACATATAAACGTTGTTGTTTTTTTGGTTTCTCTCACGAGTACGTTTAACTAACCACTTAAGCTGTTGGTCGGCATTTTATGGTGGTTCGGTTCGGAACAAGGAGGATTATCTTATGTTATACAGACGGATATAACCATATCAAGAAAAAACATCCGTTATATGAACTGGAAATTGTGATTCATTTAATTGCGGAAATCTTTTACTTCTTAATTTTTTTAAAATTGAAACTGGTTATGAAAATATCTGGAATTAATTAGGCAATATATGAACCTATTTTCAAAACAATAATTATAAATATTTGATACGAATCGTACTCAATTCAAAACGCAACAAAAAAAAACAAAGAAACAAAACAAAACCTTATCTGCCCGAAATCGAACGAGTAATAATGTGAATGAAGAAACTGTATGACGACTAACGCTAACCTAAATTGGGGCCAAATGAAATAGGATTTATTAGTGGACTCAGTGGAGTATCTGTATCTTGTATTGTTTGAGTGTTCGATATATGTATTCTCTTTAATTGTGTTTATTGGTTAAAGCAGTTTCTCTTATTATGATAATGATAAACGATCTTCTAGTTAGTCAATTCTCTTTAATGGATGTGTTCAGCAACCCATAAATTTATAGTTTTATCTGTTGTATAAGAGGTTGTTTCTGACAAGAAGATAATCAGACGATCCATAGTTCATTATTGTTATTTTTATTTTGTTCGATTAAGTTTGCGATTATCAAGCCAGTGGCGGGCGTAACATTTATTTTTGTAGGTTGTGGCTTTTTATTTTTTGATAGCTTGTGTTTCAATTCTTATCGATTTTAGCTATGAAACAATAGTCTTTGACTGTTGAATATATATTAATGTTTTCTATCTCAAATGGCAACTAAATACTATTTCTGTAGACCCAATAGTTTTCAAAGCACGGCATTTAAAAAAACAGCAATATAAAATGTCTAAATACAGTAAAATTTTCCTAAAAACTAAAAGACATTTAAGATCTGGTTTTCAGAATTTGAAAAGCATGCAATTTTCAAAAAAGACAGTTTAAACTAAAAAATTTATAATTTTCTTGAAAATATATTTTTAACAAATTATTTGAAAATCAAAAATTGGTTTCTTGCTATATGAAAAGGGTAGGTAGTACCTACATTTGTTTTTTAACATTAATTTTTAAGTCATATTTGTTTATGCATTGCCCCTTTGGAGGTTATGTTGTAGTGTTTTTCTTTTAACCCATTCTATAATAGAACAATTTGATTAATTTTATCAGAAACACCCTGAATTTATTAATACTAGTTTATAGTCCAAAACTTGTTTTTGTGGCTAAAATCAAATGAGCAATGGGTGCATTTATAGAAAAAAGAAAAAAAAATACGTATTCGCCTAAGTGTACGACGTTTTTTTAATCTATTGCATACAATTTTAAAATTTGAGGCACATTACGTTACATTCGAAAAAAGATAGTACTGACAATAATTTAATATGTTTTAAAATTAATATTCAATTGCAGTAACAATTATTGAAATAGTGGAATTTTGGAAAGACATATTGTAGCGACATTAAAAAAGAAACAAATTTATTGATGGTTTAATTTAAAAAGTCTCTAAGTATGTTTTTTTTAACTTAAGATATGTAAGTAGGTAAATACTTCATTTTGAATACTGGTGGTTTTTGCCTCCAGTTTTGTTGATTTTAATTAAACGGTTAACACTTTTAAGTTAATAAAAATTTTGAAAATTGAAAATTCAATAAAACATTTATGTAGTATTTTTCTTTTTATCAATCAATGGGCAACTCTGATTATAAAACTTTTTTCGTATGAATTTTATTTGAACAAATTAATATATTTGAATACATAAGTACATATATAGCGTATTTCGGAGTTAATGACCAATAATTTAAGAACAAATATTTCCAACTGTAGTTGAAAAAAAAAAACTGAAAGCGGACTCTCTAAGATGTTCAAAATAACTGTCCAATTGGTTGTTCCACGAGAGAATGGGCGCATTCACAAAGCTAGTGGCTACGTAGTCGAAATTCAACTAGATTTGTGAATGCAAAACTTCACTACAAAGCTAGTCAATCCTGAGCTGTCATATTATTGACAGATGCAAAATCAAACAAACGCAAAATCGGAAACATTTGAGAAAGTTTTGAGAATTTTAAACAATATTTTAAATTAAATAAAAACAAATAAAAAAAATTTGATATATATGTATGAGCGATTTGGAAGAATATGAAGTCATAGGTATGTAAAATAGTTTAATTGTGGTCAATTTGTTTGAATCTTTTGTAAATTTTTTCAACAGCTGATTGTGAAACGTCAAAATCAGTGCCAACTAACTTTTTAGCTGAAAATTTTACACTACGTCGGAGGAGAAATTTCAACTACTTTTGTAGTTAGAATTAGCCAATCAGAATCACTTGACTACGTAGACACTAGATTAGTGAATGCGCCCAATGTATTTTTTTTATCAAAAATAACGGTATTCTTTAGCTGTCATACAGAATTTCTAGGGGTTTAAAATCCTATATTTCTCAGAAACGGAAAAATAATCAATTTTTTCTAAATATTGGCTACCTTTTTGCTAATTTGTTTTTTCAAAAAAGGAAGGTGCCGCTATTTTACATAGAACAATTTATTTTTGTTTTACTTTTCTCAAAAACGGTTATTTGATTTTTATAAAAAAACATATCAAAGGTCTTATTTTTTAATATAAAATTCAATACCAAAATTAAATATATTTGAATTTGGAAAAAATTAAATTTTTTTATTGAAAATTCAATACATACTTCGAAGATGGCTAAGTACATACGATTTTTTAGCATTATCTCAATTTTGGCTGCGAATTATATGTGATTGAAAAAAAACGTTAAAAAACTGAAATATTTCGAAAGCAAGGGTTGCTTTATGTTTAAAAACACTTTCATTTTTCCGATCGAATTATTTTTCCCTAATGAATACGATTTAAATATTTATTAAAAAAAAAATCATCTAAAAGCTCCACACATATTTTATTTACATGATTGTTCTTATACTTACGTTTAAAAAACAAGATGGGTCGTGCATTTATATCTCTACAAAAATCGAGATTTTAAATAAGTTTGAAATAATTGTGGAGGGGAAGACGAGCAAAGTGAGTATCGCAATTCTGTCTCTAATTTAAAATAAATTAAACGAAAATAGTACCAAAATACTTAACGTATGTTTTAAATTTTATTCAAAATGTTGAGTTTGAAAATGTATTATTCTAAAACTTACTTTTGAATGAAACATCTAGTTTTAAAAATAAACTTTAAGCATGGATTGTAGGCTTAGAAAATAACTGCACTACCACATTTTATGAAAGTGTTTGTTTCTTAAGACATTTTTAAATATGTGTAGGTATTTATATTTGTTTTCGACGATCTAATACACAAGTTTCAGTAGGTACCAGGGCAGGAAATGACTTCAAACCGTCCAATATTGCATCTCGTTATTTCTCCTGAATGTACCCATTGATCTATCCCTTAAAGTTTAGAATTATTTTACGAGCTTAAGCCTACTTTATTTCTTAATGCGAAGTGCAAACATATTTGAAATGCATTATCAATAACTCATTGAGTTGCATTCGAGACAAATTTCCTCCCACTTGTCACCAAACTTATTGCATTTAAGGTTTTTGGATGTAGGTAGGACTAGGTGATAAGAACAAATTGGTTGGAATCTATCTGCCGAACCGAAATCCTAAGACCATAAATGTGTTTTAAATTCAGAGGGAGCACCCTAAAACTAAAATTTCGTTCTCCGTTGATGAAATATATGCAGGTATAAATGATAAATTGTGACTCATTATTTACTTTTGCCCAAACCTATTTAATTTTAAAATTACAAGCAATTGGTTAAAAAATTAACATACAATTGCAAACTGTGGGAAAATATTTTTTTTTTAACCGAGTCTGAAATGAGATAATCATTTTACTTCTATTTTTATGGTCAATATTTAAGAACTAGAATTTCATCGTGACCTTTAAAATAAATTGATTAAATTTCTCAACCCTTAAATCGTTGTGTGATTCATTCAAGGAGTCAAGTCAAAATTATGTATTATATTACATCCCGTGTCACTTTAATAGAACCTTTTTCATTGATTTTTTCTCTTAGTCATAGCAATGTTCTCATAATACAAAGTTGAGGTTGTTTTGAATTTTTGTTAATATATTTAAAAGTGTAACCCCTAAAACCATCTGCTTTTCAGTGTTTCATTTTAAATTTATAAGAGCTTTGAATGTTTTAAATAAAAGTAGTAGTATATGACTACTCTCGTGTAGTGTGTCGATATCACAATTTCAGTGTATTTCTTAAACAAATCAAAAATAGATGAAATGTTATGAAATTTTTACACAATACATGAAAGTATTGTGGTTCAGTCTTACTTAGGAGACGAATCAAAAATCGAGTTTATTTAGAGCGTTCAAAAATATTAATGCCAAAGAAAACTGACAGTGTTCAATCGAACTAGGATGTATTGTTTTTCACTGTCAATATTTAATAGATAATCCACCTACTACTATCCTAAATGCAATTGTTATATATGGATATAACAATTCAAATGCTAAATTCAAGGGAATACGAATATTGCCTTCTTATGCCGCTCCGGTGATGATGATGGAATAATAGTCTCAATCTAACAGGCAGGAAAGTTATACAAATAAAACGAAACGATAATCCAACAGTTAAAAACTACTAATGTCCCCTTTTCCTGGTGATGGCCTTTTTATCATTGTGACCTGGAAAAGTGCATTTAAACTCCATTAGTTATTTAACTAAATGAAAAAAACGTATAGATCTCTGGCAGAAACATAAACCTGTATCATCTGAAAGTGAAGCAAATTCTCATGTTGTGTATATTATGTTAGTGTAAAGAATATACAAACAAGGAGATTTAATTTTAAGAGCAACTTTTACGGTTTAATACTTTTTCTTTGAATTTTTTTTGTAATCATTTTTTTATTTTTGCTCCTTAAGTGCTTAAAATTTAATTGAATTTTAATGTTTTGTTGTTGGTTGTTGTTTATCAAGCGAACATATATTATAATATATAAAAAAGTAAAAAGAATAAGAATACTAGCAAAGTTGTTTTCGTGTTTAGCAAGCGCAGCCTCCTTCGGGGTCTTTTGTTTCGTGTGGCGAGTCCTTAAGTACAACCTCTTGCATATCTTCGGGAGGTTTGTTATCCATAGAGTCCATACCGGGCAAAGCGGCAGCGACTCTTCTAAATAGCTGCTTTACGTTGTAACCAGCCTTGGCACTGGTCTCAATGAACATCACATTCAGTTCTTTTGCTTTGCGTTCGCCCTCTTCGGTGGAGACTTGTCGTTTATCAGACAAATCCGTCTTGTTGCCAACTAGCATTATAATAACATCACTACCGCGTTCCGTGCGGACATCGTCAATCCACTTGGAGGTTTGATGAAAGGAATTCGCATTTGTTATATCATAAACGACAACAGCTACAGTGGAATCACGAATGTAAGAGGGAATGAGGGAACGAAAGCGCTCTTGGCCCGCAGTATCCCAGAGTTGGAGGCGTACTGTTCTATCTTCTAAGTACATGGTTTTCGATAGAAAATCGATGCCAATGGTTGCTTGGTAAGTGTTGTCGAAGCTATCATACATGAAGCGAGTGATGAGGGAAGTTTTGCCCACACTTTGTTCACCCAGAAAAACCAATTTAAATTTTCTCAAGGGATTACCAAAGTCACCGGATGAAGACATTCTAGAATTTTTCCTTTTTTTTCCTTTTTCTTTTACACCGTTTGGATTGAAGTTATGTAGTGATGATTAGATTTTCCTAATAAATATATTTCGTTTAAGTATTTATTGTTCCTTTTATTAATAATTTTCTCTGGAACAATTCTTTTCTTCTTTCACCTCACAGCTCACGCAAACATAACTCTCTACGAGGAGGGCGCAGTTTTTTGGTTTCTTGTCGTTTTGTTGAGAAAAAGTCGATAGAACTTTTCGCCTACGTACACACCAACCACTCACTCACTCACGAAGAATAGGTGAACCCTATGAAATAGATGTTATCATCATTATTTTATGGAAAAAAAAAATTTAAGATATGATTTTAACACTTGGAGATACCTTTATTTGTTTTTCGAAAATCACGTATAAAACTTGAGGATGAATGAAAACTTATAGACTCTGGAAAAAAAGAATATTTAATTTAATAAATTATTCTTGTAAGGTTGTGTTGTATACTTTTTAAACACGGCAGAAGAACCAAGTGAGTCACTTCAAACTTTTCTATACTTTCTTTGATACTTGCGGAGGGGGAGATGATTTGACAGTTCATGACAACTAAGTGGCCATTTGACATTTTCTTTTGACATTTTGACGTAGTGATGAGAAATATCGGTGTTATCGATAAATGTATTTTTCTAGATGCAGGGAAATAATCCCATTTGTGTTGGGAATGTTTTTCAATTTTCTTTTCGGCAAAAGTGAAAAAGTAAAATATGAGATAGAGTTGCATGAGTGTAAGAAATGTTTAGCAAATTGTGTTTAATTGAGCAGATAAATTTACATATCTCACAGATTTGATGTAGAAAGAGAAGAAATAAACCTCATAATAAATAAGTTTCGACAAGTAATTTGTGACGTTTAGTTGTGACAGCTGACTATTTCTCACATTTATACAAGAATTTTTATGGGGTCAACGGAAAATTATATCTTTCTGCAAAGTGGAAAATTATCTCTTTTTTTCCTAATAGTTATATTTATTGGAGTTGCTCTCGTAAGAAAATGTTTATTAAAGTAAACGTTCTTATATAATGCTTTCTTCATCTATATAATGGGGTGAGCCTCTCTCAAACCGAAACGATTCTGTCATGGTGATAAAACAATTTGGAGAGCAAAAAAAGCACTTTATTCAAGCATGGTGTCACACGAGCATATTACATGCAAATATTCAAGCTTCATAGTCATTTTTTTCACATTCGCCCGGGGTATAAAAAAAATACGATTATAGAAAAAATACGTCTTTCACTCATGATACTCACTCATGTGGCGCGAAAATCCAACCTACGCCCAACTCGATTATTCAATATTTCAACTATACACAGGTAGATGGGTCGAAATCGGTTTATAAATGTCGGCAGTGTAGTTGTTGCTTCTTGTTCACGTGCAGTCCGGTACTTTGCTCTGGCATCTCATTTCTCAACAACATCAACAGAACAGAATACAGAAAGGATAGAAGACAGAAGAGACCTATCCAGATATTAGACGTTTTGGACATACTTAATTTATTTATTACAACAATTTCATATCTTGTGTATTAAGTTTTATTAGAAAAATAATGGATCAACAACCAAATTTAACATGTGCCATATGCGGCGAAAACGATTTTCATCTCAAAGAAGGATTTTACTATTGCAATGAATGCGGCACCAAATCAGAACAAGTGCGGGCAATCGAGGTCGAAATGGATGATGAGTTTGAACCTAGAAAGAGGAAAACCATAAAAAAAATCAAAGTTAAAACTGATAAAAACTCTTCGGATAAACGTTAGAATATTTCTGAACATATTGTATTGTACGTTAAAATTCTAAAACCCAACTATTCTATTGTTTTAGCGGAACTTACTTCTTGGGAATGCTACAATTACATCCTGCGCGGCATTGTTGAAGAATTAATTGAGCTAGGAGCTAAAGATGAACTTAAACTAATGGCCTTTCAGATATGGGCAGCATTTTTGAGAAATAAAGAAGTGGCTTTTTTTGCACGACGTCATGCTGAGCTGCCTAAATTGGGAATACGTTTTGAAGAAAAGTAATTTAGCTTATTTCTTTTATAGTTGCGGATAAATACATTTTTCTTGCAGAGATGTAGCTATTCTTTACAATCAAGCTAGAGAACGGCATAAAGCTAGACGTGAAAAGAAAGAGAATGCATCAAACGCATCGGGATCTCGGAAATGGAGAAAACAAGTGGTAAGTTTTATTAAATTTGTTGGTTGAGACACTATTAATTTCAATACGAAACTCTGTATGAAAAGAAAGCGTAGGTTCCAATTCAAATTATGGCATTTCAAATAAAACGATTATAGTAATAATCAACAATATAATCAACAATATAAGAATTAGAATTTACTTTCCTCAACATTCTAGTAACGATCTACCATAATCAGTTCTATATTGAGCTTGACGAAGAAGGAATATTGATCTAAGAGAATGTGAATTAGGGTTAAAAGTTATAGACTAAAGAAGATCAAAAGAATTAATTGCACCAGACAAAATTTGATACAAAAAAAAAACATAACTCTACATCTCACCGTTTTTCTAAAAAACTAACTAACGTTGTGCAAACTAACGCAACTAAAAGCAGATGTAGACATTGTTTGTCTACATCTCGAAAACCGAAATAAAGTCATTCGAAAGGGCCTCTTAGACTGGTATTCAATGAGCGCTCGTAACTCAAAAACATAAAACATAACATACAAAATTTCCATCATTAACTTATAATAATTTTTCTTGCATGACCTAATGATGGAGGATTTTTTCAGTTAAAACGTTATAAGCGCTCAGTGAATATCGGCCTTAGCTCGAAAATTGTAAATATTTGAAAATTTGGTAAAAACCGTAGTGAGAAAATGAAAATATCAAAAAAATTGTTGATGTTCAAGCATCAACCCTTACTTTAAGTCTATAAAAATTGAAAAACTCAACATAAAAAAGATTTACAATGCTTAAAGAAAATCCAGTCAGGCAGACTACCAAAACAGAAGAAAGAATTACCAGATCCAAATAAGTTAAAAACCGTATTCAATCGACTGAAACACAACCAAAACCAAACATGATAACTCCGTAATAAGTGCTCTTCCATGGTCCAATTGTATCTTAAGTGTACATTGTGTAAGTGTAATAAGTGTAAGTATCTTGTGTACATTTTCCATCGAATAAAATGAAATGAAAAAAATGAATTTTTGATTTTAGAGATTTTTTTAAATCGTTCATAAAAATAATACAACTTTAAATGCCTTTTTAATACAAAAAAAAAATAATTTTTGGAATTATCATGTTTGTGCCACAGGTACCACAGATTTATATAAAGCTTTGAATACATTTTTCACATCACCCTTATTATGTTTGTATTTTAGTTAAACACTAACTTCTTTTGTATTTTTCTAGAAAAAATATGATCAATCGCAGTATGAAGCATCCCTATCCCAATCTCAATCCGTGTATTCAACATCATTTATGTCATCGTCATTAGGTGATGGAAGTTTCAATTCATCTGGATCAGCACCTACTAACCGCGCAATTCAATTAAAATTCTCATCCCGTGCAAGAAAAGAACTTAAAAAAAGGATGCCTTTATCTCATTTAAAAAAACATGAAAAAGATTTCAACAGTTCACTTAAATGCCACGATTTAACCGTAAAATATTCTGAACTTAAAAATGGTGATCGTTATAAAGAATTGACCATGAAATTAGTGTTTTCTATCCTGGCATTAGCCTTAAACTTGATCGAGGATGAAATTCAACTAACTGATTTATTGAGATTTATTTCTGAAGGTCACATTTCAATTCATAATCTAGAGCGATTTTTTCCTCCAAACACAACCGAAGCATTTAAATCTTGTTTTAAATCATTTCGTTTGCATTGTAAAAACACAGATTTTGGCTCGGCCCCATTGCGTTTACATAGTGCTCAAATATGCAAAGGAATTCACTTAAAACACCTTAAAACACCTGATATTTTCAAACTAGTTCAACGATACACGATGGAGATGTGTCTACCAGAAGAAATTAATACCTTTATCGAACGATTGATAAACCTTCATCCTCCTAAAATGAATTTCGATAATCGATCTTCTACACCTTGTTATGAGGGTCGGGCCATGGCATACATTATATTCACGTTGAAGCTTTTTTTTGGAATTGATGGACGCAAGGAAAAGGAAATATCGCGTTCAGCTCGAAGAATTAATGCAGAACTGAAAGAAATGAATCTTCCCAACTACGATGAACTATTTGTGTGGGATGATTGGGTGGAATATATTGAATTGAGAAAGGTAATTCTCTGTAAAAACAGTTTATCTGTTTGTAAACAGTTCAAACAAATTCCACAGAGGGAGTTATATTTGCAACATTTAGAACAACGTATACAAACAGAAGGAGAAGCTCAAGATTTGTCTAAGACAATGTTTAAAACTCAGAAGAATATGAAAGCTATTTTTCAACATTTTCTCAATGTTGGTGAAAAAGATAATAATGATTCGGAAGCAACAAATTTCACACCTTCTTTCACACCATGCCTTAGTTATTTAAAGCGTCTAAAACTAGATCCGAAAATAAATGAAACTTTGCCAGAGCTTTTGAATGAAGACCACTCAAAGCGAACACTTATGCCTTTTCTAAAACCTGCTAAACTAAAAGAGACCTTTGCAAAATGCGGTAGAAATCTAAGTGTGATTAGAGTTGCATGCACATCAAAGCAAAATTATGTAGGAATTTTTCGAAATCCGTTTATTCAAAATCGGCAAAATGCTCCTTGGAAAGTTAATTTGACTGATGACAGCAAAGCTTGGAACATCAAAGTAGAAGCTGATAAACCAGACGCAAGTATTTTTAAGACTACTGTTGAGGTTTATGGAAAAAAATACATGTCGTCAAAAATACGGAAACAAAAATTGAACTCTGATATAGACTTTAGTATCAAGAATGAGTTCGCAGTAGGCGACAATGACGATTTTGATTGTTTTAACGAAGACAACATGGAACCAGGAAATATTAATTTTACAGCACCGCGTCGCGATTTAGAGAAAATAAGTTTATTCGCTGACCTAAGCGAGGATGAAGATTATGAAGATATGGACCAGAGTAACATCTCGGAAGAGAAGAAATGTACAAAATTGAAAATTTCTAACTTCGATTGTTGGCATCTTATGGGTAAAGCTTCTGAACTCAACGAAACACAGACGAATGAGCTTAAGCGTAAGTTACAGTTGACATTCTTTTGGCTGTTGGAAACATGCGCGCATACTATAAGAGTTGATTGGAGAGAACTATATGATCAGCTGATGGTGCTAGAGACATTTTTTGCTTATACAATTGAACCTCTAGAAAACTTCAAAGATAGAATTATTTTTAAAAAAGTATGTGAAATAAAAGATAAAAATAGGATTGTTCAACATTTTCAGTCGAATTGGTGATCCGATGCATATTTTTGGATGATTGTTGCTTCAAATAAATATTGAATTGAAAAGTCCAAGCAAGTGTCTTGAATATATCTACTCGTACTCGTTAAATGTGACTCAATTTCAGCTTTGGTCTGTGGATAAGAGATAGTTCTCTGGGATCATATTTTTGATTTATAACAATTAAACAACCTAGTGTTAATATATTTCTGTTTAATGGAATTTGATCAATATTGGGTATTTTTGGGGCGGTGAAATTGTAATAAGCCAAGTATTGTTGAAATCTCATAATCTAAGGACTAACTATAATAGTCGAAAGCTAATGTCATAAATCTCCAACACCGTAAAGCAGTCAACTGGAGAAATACAAAATATTGACAACTGAATACGCATTCAGTCTTTTTACTTGGTATACTCAGTTCTTATTTCTGCCACAAGTTTTATCATTCTTACTTTTCAACAGGTATGGCATAACTTTTTGGCTTATTCTTACATAGTTCACTCAATTGTTCTTTCTATCACCAGTTATCGGATTTTGACTTTTCATTAGTCCCAAGTAAAATTAATCATCTTTCTCTCTTTACGTTTCTACTTTAACAACGTCAGTTTCACTTCAGTGAGATATTCTCTAGAGCGCACTTTACGAAAGAAAAAGTTAACGAGAAGCTAGAAACCGATATATTAGCATCATTTGATATCCTCGTTTACACTTCTTTTCATCCGACCACTTTAATGCTTCCTGGAAGAATTCTATATCAATGCAGATAGAATAAATAAATTCGAAAACTACAACCAGCCCTTCGCCCCATTAAGTGTTTCTTTATATACATATCTAATTGTGAACTATACTTGAATATATTTTACTGGACAGATGTAGCGCTGATTAGAAAATTTTACTGCCAAGTAAAATAATAACATAATGACAGTGCGACCTTACACAAAATAGTGGTTCTTTTACGACGCACGCGTCTTAGAATAGCGAAAACATTTACATATAAAAGGACGACACTTGGAAAATCACAATTTAATTGGATATTTTTTATATTATTTTAAAGTTATTTTCATAAGTCATAAAATAAATCCAAAAAATGGTACTCTTCGAATTTTTTTACTGGAGCATTGGACCCCAAGGTATAACATGTCCTAAGTAAAGTAGGCTAAGTGCAGGAGGGAGGGTTGAAGAATCTCTTTTGTAGATCTTTGGGAATAGTTTGAAAACTAAGCATGTCATAAATTTATGAGCGCTCGGCGAATATCGCACCAAATCCATCCCTTTGAAATTTAATGTTAAAAGTGGAGCGGCTTGAAGTTGTGGCCGTTGGATAAAACAAAAAAGAAATATAATTAAACTTTGTGCTTAGGTATTTTTTGTATTAGACCTGCTTAAAATATTTTGTTCTTTAGTATTAAGTCGTTTTAATTGCGGTTATATAATTTGGGGTTAGAATTTTGCAAAAAAATTATCTGCTGACTAGCCTTATAGCCTAATCGGAGCACCACCCCAATAGCAGTCTTTAAAAAATGTACAGCATTTCATTATAACTATTATCGTTATCTACAATTTTTTTTCATTTTTTTGAATTTCACATTTGGTCCTTTAATTTTTGTTGACTAGTGTACGTACACATAAAATGTTAATTTTTATAAGAATTTCATCGTAAATTATGATGTTTAACCAAAAATATATACATTTTGCTAAAATACATCTATTATAGCGTATATGAATAGAAATACAAAAAATATTTAAAAACAAGATGTCACTTTCTTTATCTTAATGACAATATCGAAAGTTGTGTCAAACATAATTTTTTTAAAAATGCATTATCAACTCTGAAACCGAATGGAGGCCAAAAACAGATTATAAGGTTATTTAAACTTAAGATAGCACTGGTGAACTGTTTGGATTTTTAATTTTGCCTCCTCTGCGTCTCAATCTCATCATGAAAATCAATTAACCTGGGTCTCTGTGCATGTGTACCTACCTAACTACATATATGTAGCTAGACTATTTTTCGCTAAAAATTGCGCGCGCTTGTCTGGTAGCCGTAATGGTGTGTGCATCACATCAGATCATTCCCACAAGCATTTTTTTTTAGCGATTTAGCTCTCGTGTTGCTGCTTCGCTCACAATCGAAATAATTGTCGTTTACCTTAACTTACCTTGAGAGTAGAACAGCAAACTATAGGCTCATTACGATATGGCCAACACTACCAACAACCATACTGCTAAAATACGGCGCGAATTGAACTGAATATCCAATTCGAACTAGCTATCTAGTCCTAGTGTCTATTTCAACTCAAGTGATGTTGAATGTTGTCAGCCACCACTAAAAGTGCCGCGTCGTCATCGGGTCGGTGTGTGAAACGGCTAGAGCAACAAGGCAACAGGTGACCAAATCATGGTCGCCAAAACTTTTCAGTTTCGATGCTAAAGCAAAACGGTCAAGTTCTCAAACTACACTATTATGCATCGTCGTTTTTTCCCTGATATGTTTTGAAAATAAAATACATTATTTCTTTTTTTGTTTAAATATGTTTTTTTTTTAATTTTGATTTTATTTTTAAAACTCTTGTGTTTTCGAATAAGTTAACTTTATAGTGAAAAACTATATTATGTACATTATGTTATGTTCATATACATATCTTTGTGTCAATTTTTAGTGATATGGTGAAAAAGTGCAAAGAGAAATAGTTAACGTCATAGTGTTAACGGTGAAGAATGCTATAACAAAAAATTGTGTAATCCCTTTGAAGGAACAATACTTCAATGGAAAACAAATAGGCAAACAAATTGATAAAAACATAAATACCAAATAAATCAATAAATTAATTTCGCTTGCAAAGCAGACAATAATATAGACATAATTTGCGGTAAGTGATTTAGTGAGACATTGAGTAGGTACTGTTTTTTGTTAGAACTTTGGGGGTTTTGATATTTAGACTGATAAAAGTAGGGGATACGTGTGAATTTTTTTTTTTTGCAAATTATAGGATTATTGAAAATAGATTAATTAATTATTAATATATTATTTAGTATGTAAATGACTATATATATGAATACATAAGCTGTATGCTTATATACAGCACTAAACAATATAGATTCGAATAATGAGTAAATTGTAGTATATACATACATATATGTACATACATATATAATTTTGTTTCAAAAATTTTATCTTATAACGGATGAAATGTGAATAGCCATTTGTTTTTCATATAACTTTTTCGATAGCGCGATGTTTATAGATACATACATTAGGGTGACACTTATTTTGGAAGATTTAAACTTCTTTGCACTTAGAAGTGTTAACTGTTCAAAGATGAGTAATATAATAATGTATTTTCACATTTCCTGTGTGTAAAAACAAAGTGGCATAGATAGAAAACTAACCGGTTTTCGATCACTTTTAAACATAACCAAAAATTTTAGTTATGCGTTCGCTAGATTTTGAACAAAGCCAACAAATTTTTTAGTTTACTAGTATGGTGTTAACAATAAATCATGCTTTTTATTTGGGTCCTATTTGAAAAATAACGTGTCTATGAGGGTGGACCTGGATTTTATTTTTCGCTTGATTAAGATCTTAATTCGGTGTTAGAAACTTCTGAGCCAATAAAAAATTAAATTTTTTTTTAGATTTCTAAAAAGACGAGGTGGCGAACATCTATTTTCAAGCTTTTTTTTTGAATACACATGTTTTTTACACACTACAAGAAATAATGTATTCAGGGCTTCAAAACCAATGTGCATGGTTATCTCCTTTCAAATCCTTCATTTTTTCCTAACGCTCGCACAGTGTTTAAATACAGGATTTAAATATATATGTAACATCGCTTTGAAAAGTGAAATCCCATAAGAGTGGGCCATAATCTGATTGGCGAAACTTTATTTGAAAACAAATCAAAATTGAAATCTATGTTTAAACATTTTAACTCTCTTTACGAAGTCAGTAGTCAGAGAAACTTAAATTGGTCATGGAGCTAGTCCGACCATTTTTGTGATTTTTGCTGTTTTGCATTTGAGATGTTAAAAAATATTGAAAATGCAATAAAAGTGTTGTTGAAGAGCCCCTAAATAAACTTTGAAAGATTGTCATGTCAAATGCAATACATATATCATTTTTTATAAAAGTGATCGTACTCGCTCCTTTAGCCAATATAAGCCTGTCCGACGACTGGATTTGTAAAAATGGCAGTCTATAGATTCATTTTATACCCTATCCATGTACATAAATTCCTTTACGGGAACGGTGTATTCAGCCCAAAATGAAACTAAATAGTGCATTTTCTAACCGAAGCAACATGAAAAGCCTTGCTTGACCAGCGGTTTTGTTAATGTTTGCATTAAACATCCCATTTTTTAAAAGCTGCGATTCTCCGATTTTATTGCGAGGTATTCTTCCTACAGCGCTGTTTTATAAAAAAAAGTTATCCGATAGTATGAAATCGTAGAATTTTCATTTACGACGGATACTTGCTATATGACCAAATAACCTAGGTCACTTTTTTGGCAGGTCGGATTCAAAATTATTTTTAACTTTTCAAAAATAACCGCCACTTTTCAAAACATTTAATTTATTCTTCTAAATTTAAATTAAAAACAAAAAACAAAATATTCTAAAAATGTATTCGATAACTAGTTTCATTTTGGTGAAGAGTGTTTAGCTTAGCCAGTTTAGCAAAATTTTTATACTTGCGCAATGTAGAATTAATTTATTATTTTATCTTTTTTTATTTTGTGTACAAAACTATTGTTTGTTTCTATCCCTAATTACTTTTGTTTGTTATTGTTGGCGTGAGAGATATTGCTGTTCATTACTCATAAAAATACATTTATTATCTATCAGATTTTATCCATTTAAATAATAATAATAACAAAAAACAGGCATCGTTTTTTTTACGCTGCTTGTGAGGATTCTGATTCATGATTTGATTTACAATGTTTTAAAAATAATGGTTCTAATGATGTAAAATATAAAGACAATGCACTACATGAGAAATTGAATAACATAAGGAACAGGGGTAGCTAATCGTTTTATTGTCTATCATAGGCTGATCAAAATTTAATGCTTAAGATTGATGAACAATTAAATTAATTTTATGAACTAAAAAAAATATTAAATAATTTACAAAACAAAACATTTAATTCAAGCCTACCTACAAAATTAAAATAAGTTCTTTGTTTTGGTCTTAGAGCATATATAACATGGAATGCTTGTTCAATTTCAAACTTGAAGCTTTTATAGGGGGCGCTAGTTTCACTAATTTCGGGAAGCAAAAGCGCGGACCTCGAATAAGAGTGCGTTATACCCACTGATAAGTGGTTATCCCACTCCAGAATTTAATTAAATTAAATTTAATTTTTTTAAATTTCCATCCCTCTTCAAAAAAATACAAAAAAAAACTATGATTGAAGTTTGACAGGTCCGCGCTGGTGCTTCCCGAAACTGTAAGAAAGTAGATACTAGCGCCTCCTATCGGTGCTTCTGGCGTTACAATGTATTTGATATAGGAACAAGCACTCCATATTATATATACTCAAAGGTTTTGGTACGGTTTTCCTATTTTGTCCTGTTTTTGGCATTTCTAACAATAAAAAGCAACACTAATGGGGTTTTTAATTGGTAAAAATAATCAATTATTTTTTGATTTTAATCTGTCAAAAAGCTGATTTTGACAACTATAGCGTTTTATTGGGCAGAAATAGTTGATTATAGATAATCAATTTTGCTGATCTAAATTTTTCGAGAGATTTACCCTTAACATAAATTATTATTTGATTTTATTCAAATATCCAATTTTAATTTAATGCTTAACCATAATGCAACTAAGCTCACGTATGCATGAATAAGTCAACGACCGAATACACACAATTCCTATTCATAAACCATAATGCAATTCAGGTGCGAAGCGTTGCTCTGATCTGTTTGTTTTATATTATTTTGGCATTGGCGATAGTGAAATTCGAATTATGCTATGAGTATGCGTTCTAATTGTGAAGAACCATTATCGGCATTATATAAAATTTAAGGAACAAACAAAAAGAAAGTAAAAACTTTCGATTATTTGTTTATAAATTGGAGTTGATTTTGAAGGTATCATATTCCTGCGAAATACCTTCGATTAAAGTATAATAATTTCAAAGAATTTAATAGGTATATAGGTAAGTTTAGGAAAAAGAGAACTCGAGCTCAGAGATTTTTTTGACATTTAATTGAGCAGACGAATCCAAAGAATAGTCAGAGATTAAGGACTTAGACTAGTGAACTGTATACTAGCTGTAGTGATTCTTGCGCAAACAACTTCTTTTGACGTTTAATTTTGTCATCGAATTGTCAACCGACCAGTAGTGAAAAAAAATTAACTTATCATGACTTTTTTACCGCCCAAAAAAAGACACATTTTTTTGGCCAAATTCTTTTTTCTCACCTCATACATACATTAATAGGTATCAGCAAAAGAACTGTATACTATAGGCCAAAGCAAAAGTATTTCACGTCGAAAGTTGGCCCAAAGCTCTTTAAATTTTTAAAGAATCGAGTACCTTAATCATGCGTTAATGGTACTAATCAACTAAAATCGTACGTTAGTGTTATCTTCAATTTTACTGATCTAATTACGGATTCCTTGATTGTAATTTTACTGATTAAAAAAACATAACCATCAACAATTAATGATTAAAGATAAATCAAAGTTAAAATTGCTCTTTATTTTCTAGAGTAGGTACTTACACTACTTACTGTATATAATCGAAACAGTAAAGAAGGCACATTAATGTATATTTTTATGAAAAAGTTTATTCTGAAATAATTTTTGTGTTAAAAATAAACAATTACTGTTACTAAATCTTATATAAGACCAACCTCTGCATTATTGAAAATAATCTTTTTTAAAGTACCTATACCTACATACGTCCTGTTTAGAATTTTTACCTCACCAAAAACAAGTGTCAGTTGTTGTTGCTGATATCGAGAACGATCTTTAATCTATTTTTACTGGAGTTATTTTTGGATGCAAAAAGTAGTCTTTTTATAATTGTAAATTTATAGTAAGAGCTTTAGTATTTTTGTATAAGTTAACTCTAAGAGGAAGGCTATTGAACTCTCTTAAGGCAAAAACACAAGATATTTTTGCTGCATTTTTGTATTCGTGTATTTTCGTATACCTATGTTCTTACAGTATATTAGATTGGTCCTTAAATAAACGTATTTTATACAAAATAGTTTCAAAATGTTTTAATAAGAAAAGTCTTATTTTTTTTTCTTTTTTACTCGTAATTACACACTATTATCAATAATACTAATAATAATCGTACGGAGTACGACACCTTTAAATCTTTTAAATATCGCTGTGTTGAGATTTAGCTACCATGACTCTCCTAACTCGCCGACTAATCTCACTACACTTTCTAAAGATACCGCGTGGCATAATTTCACCTTATTTCGTTTTCAAAATGAAATATGGTTGAGCGCAAATACCTATCTCACTCATAAAATAATACAAATTGCGTTTTCAATAGGGTATTTTGAGTTATGGGTCTCATAAACCTAAGAGCGCTCGGTGAATGCCGGCCTTAATAGCTTAATTGATATTCAATGATAAGTGCCCCATCTTTTTCACTTTAGTCTAATTAATTTAATCTGCGAACTGCTATTAGTTAAGGCAGTTGTTCATCAAGAGCTCATAAGTTAAGGAGACTCATAACTCGAAAAATCCTCCTTCGTTAGCTTTAGTGGAAGGATTTTTTAGCTATGGGCCTCTTAAACTTAAAACACACGGTGAATACCGAACTAAGTGGTTTCGTGATTTTCTCTACTACTACATATATGGCGAAACATTTTTTTTCTCAACTACCAATATTCACAAAGTTATTGCACCCTCTAAAAAATTATCTAAAAAATCCCAAATGTTGATCCTTTAATTTTTCAACAGAGTTTATGGTGTCCTTCTTTTAAAAGGATCACATTGCAAAATAGCCTAATATGTAAATCTATTTTTTTTTCCACGTATATGTTAGTATACTGTGCCAGTTTGTTAAGTTTCTTATACAACTTTCAAAGGTTCTAATTAAATAGTGCTAATCAAACGACATTGGCTGATTTAGCATTAACTGTGTTTATCCCTGTTATTATTCCTTAAAATAATTTCAATTTTTTTTTTTCGATAATTTTTCAGGACAAACATCTTGACATCTTGAGTGTAGACATCTGCAACAGTTTCAATATGGGGAGATGGGGAAGACAAAGTCCTGCACCAGAACCTGAACCTCCACCACCTCCTATCCCCCCCAGAACATTTATAAGACAGACTAGCTTTACTAAAATAGGAAATATGATCAATACAGCTATGAATATAAACGGAACTAAAAGAATGGCTGCTGGTAAGTATGAACAATTTGATATTAATTTTTGGAGTAACATACATTTTTCTTTGAATGCAAAAAAGTAAAATAGTAAAGTACTTTATAATTAAAAAAAATACAAAAACAAGAATGTCATAAAAATTTAGTAGTTTAAAAAAAAAAAAGATTTTAAAAAACAAATTGGTTGCAAGTTTTTAGTACCAGGCTTGCAATCAATCAAACCGTTTATATGCAAATCGAAAACTGAAAAATCTGGTTCTATGACAGGGATATCGTTAGTAAGGGTTTTTGATCAAATAATTTTAATCACTTACAAATGCGTTTACTTTATTTTCGAGATATATTCGTGCGAATTTTCGTAAATTAATTTTAAGCTAATTTGGAAATTATGAACGAAATTACTTCATTTGACCTAATGAAAACATTCTATAAGCTTAATTTTGAACTTCGTGTATAGCTATAATCCACATGTATTGTCTATAAAGGGCTAATGGATAATCATAATAGATGTACGAAAAGGTCTTTCTCTTTTTCATTTAGTGAAAAAACGCAAAACGTCAAGCAGATCCGACATTTGGTGAAGTAGAAACTACAAAAAGAGTGTCTTTATGACTGTGGCACCAAATGCTTTTAAACATTTAACAGGCTCCATTTGATCCATGTAAAATACATCAATTTAAAATTAATAAATTTGTAATATATATTGGAATGTTGAATTGAAAAATTGTTCTTGAGCGACGTAAAATCCAATAATAAGCAATCCAAAAAAATGAGTTACTTTCTTAGAATTTTTGTCTGCTTTGTTTATCATACACTTCCAGAAGATACTGGAAGTACTATATTTTAGTTTTCATCTACTCGCAAGTTCTTAGCCATCTCCAAAAGAAAACGCCTATTATTGAAAATTCCAATGATTAAAATTGGATTGTCGTTCATAACAAAATCTAATTGTTTCAAAATTGTTTGCTTAAAAATGACACAGTGCTGCTAACAACAACGACGTACCCTATTTCCACACTACATTACCATTCACCCACCTGTAAAAGTCGCCCATTTCTTTTCTCGACAACTAGATGCCACCGCAATCGATTGAAACTTGGTACCATGCAAAAAAAAGTCGTAACTCACCCACACCAACAAGCCCTCATGTCAAACGGCACAGTGTGCGTTAAACCCCGCCATGACTGACTCATATCTATATACGCTACCACTGCATCGTCATGCGTTGACGTCCCACAAACACTCGCCCAACTCATATCAAAAATATGCCGACTTTGCCGAGTGTGATCCGATTGTTCACAGTGTGCGGCTCCGGTGTGTGCGATGTGCTGATGTGAGTTTGTGTTTTCCCTCAAGACCGATTTGTGTGTAACGAGCAGCATTTTTAATCGCAAATTTGCAATAAAAATTCCTTTTAACATTTTAATTCCGTTTCCAATTTGTTATTAAAATACCAATTTTTCATCAAATTCATTTCAAATATTTTTTATACATAAAATAAAAAAAAACAGAACCACCGGAGCAGAGCAGATTCAAGCAAAAGCAACCGAATATAAAAGTGAAAAAGGGAATCGTCCCCTACTCGTTTTAAATGTTCTTCCTCCTCCTGGCGGCTGGCTGGTGAATCTGAATTATTGTATCGCGAAAAAAAATCGACTATTGAAAAGAAACTTAGAGCAGAACAGAACAAAAAAACTGGAAAAAATTAATAAAACCCTTGAAAAGAAATATTGATCTTGTGCTGGATTTCGTTAGCTGAACAGTAATAATTGTGGTTTGTGGATTTGGGAATCAAAAAAAAAAAAAAGATTAAAGTTTCGTTGAGAGACGCCAGAGTTCTGTTTTTAAAACAAAAGAAACACCTAACTCGTAGTCGTAAAGATTTTAAATATTCAAAAGGAAAAGGCAACCGCTTCAGCCTTCAGCTCCATCTTCAAAAGTTGCCGTCTTCATCGCCGCTGTCGCTGCCAGGAGAGGAGAGTGATTCTATTTTTTTTTTTTTTTTTTTTTTTTACTTTTTGTTTTCTGCCATTCTGCTTGTGCCCCATCCATAGTCAGCGCGTAGTCTCTGCCTGCTGCCACTGCTGGCATAGCCAGTGCCACATTTCCGCCGCAACCCCCCGTTTGCTGAATGATTGTTTTATGAGGTGGAGACTGGAGAGGAAAAGAGGCGACTCGACTGTCGACTGACTGTGCGAACTGTTAATCTGACATGGCCGGTAAGTTGTGTTGTGTGGTGTAGTCTGTAGTAGTAGTAGAATCAAATCAAGAAGCCGCTGCTGTGGCTCTCGTCGCGTGCAAAAAAAAGTTTTTTTTTTCAGATTTTATTTTTCATAGTTTTGTAGCTTTAGTACGTATATTTTACGGCAAGAAAATTCTAAAGACTTGATTTGAGATTATCAGAGTGACTATAAGGTTCCAGCAGTGTCGAAATTTGTGAAGATTCCATGGTATTTGTTGGGGGTGAGTGATGAGTGGAATCAATTTCACTTTCACGACGAGAATCAACTCTTTCGCCTCGCCGCTGTTCTATTTTCCTTTAGCTTCTTGCTGCCTTGTTTCTGCTACTTGTTCTATTTCCACTTCTACTTCTCCGTGCACTATGCGTCGTGTTCCTTCTATTTCTACTCTTTTTTTTTTGTTTCTATTTTTCTGGGAATGGTGTGATTTTATGGTGGCTCCAGTGATCCATAGTCATGGCTTTTTGGATAATTTTTCCTTGTTTTTAGTTCTTATGTTGGACGAAACTTTATCCTTGCCTAGCCCACCGCATTATGTGTTGTCTTTTCTAAAACAATATAAATATGTAGTTACAATGATGTTTCAATTTTTAGGGTGCTTTTTTTTAAATCATGTTTTTGGCCATGCTGGTTTATGTTTGGATAAGATTTTGATTGATATGCACCTCGAAATTTCATTGGAGTAGGTACCTACCTAAAGTTATAACTTTCTTATCAGTTTTGTGTTATATCTAGATATCTTTGGTTAATCGCAAACCTACCATTCATTCAATTTAAAACTGTTTGGTTTGTCTAATAATCTCTATCTTTATAATATAAGCAATACCTACCTAACTTAGTTTAGTTATGTGAATCAAAGCTGCGACTTTTACGATTCATAATCTAAATGATGTGCATCAATTAGTTTCAGTCAGAAAATAATAAAAATCTGGTTTAAAAAAATAAATTAATTTAATTGTATATGGTCATATCTGCACTTATGCAGTGTGATATGAATCGTCAATAGACGTAGAAATTGTAACTATTGTATTGTTACTGGATTCATCCTTTACCTACACTTTGGAAGGTCTTTGATGTCCTCAATTATTATTTCACGTCGATATTCTTGACATTATAACCTTCAAGTTACACAACGAAATAATTTGTCTACCTTTATATTTAAAATATAATTGGAAATGCTTTAATACATATGTACTTGCATTCCATACCGAGAAATTTTTTTTTTTATAAAAATGAAAATTGAGGAATCAGGTCGAACGAAAAATAAGAGAATATCATAATGATGCTCCTGTAATGTGGGTTTCGTGCTTTTTGTTAAATTAATTTAACTTTTGGTTTTAAAAGTGAAACGAAAAGGATTTGGTCACAAATCTGGAGCAGAACTGACATTTTTTGTGAAGTTTGGAATGGGAACGAAAAAAAAGAGGAAGCGTTCAGGTTTACCCCCTTGGACAAACTACAACATGACCAACTAAGTTGGTATTGCTATAGACATAGATGATGCTCTCAGAAAACCATACAAATAAAAAAAAACAATAGCATATGACGATCCAAAACTATCGCGAAAGAAAAGCAGGTGCAAAAACTCATGTATCAAACAAATGAAACGATACTGTAGAAATTAAACATTTCGTTGATTTATAAAGAAATATTACCTAAAAGCCATTAAAAAGTCTCAGTTGGTTGCTGGCGGAGCCTTTTTAAGCAATGTGAATACTTCAGCGCTTTACCTTGCTTAGTAAGATATTTAAAGCAGCGTAGTATTATAGTAGCTTTGGACCTTACCAGTATTTATTATTAAAATCGTCGTTTAAAATAACAAGCAGTCTCCAATTGACTGCTCGAAAAGCTACTTTTCCTTGGTGGTGGGTATATAATTGCTTCTGGCTACAGTAGGCCCTCGATAATTCGAACTATTGTTGAAACTACTGTATATTATTTTCCTAATCAATATTTTGGGTTAGAAAGCAAGTGGCTTTGCGTTGATTTGCTTTCTTTTTTGGTGTGTCAATACATAGCCACTTGCTCCAAATCGCAAGTCTTCAATAGATGACTTAAAAAAATTAAATTCATAGTCCTCTATTAAACTTAAATCAACTCAAAAAAGATGTAATGGTACAATTCAAATTAAAGATTTCCAAAATCAGCAAGTGTTTCAATTACAAGATGTTCAATATAAAAAAAATCTCTCCTTTTCCCATGCCAAGCTAGATGAGAACCTCTCCCACCTGTGAGCGCCACCTTAGACGCGGTCTTACTCTATTGAACTGTCTACCGGTATTGGATTTGAAGACCTTCCGAAAGAAGCTTTTGCTTACATGACCCAGCCATCAAAATCATTGGACCTTGACTCGTTTCACCAATGATCAAATGGTTAAGATCACTCGGAGAAGTTTTCTTTCGCAACATCATAAAGCGTTTTCATGGACCTTTGAAAAGTTACAATTTCAAATCCGGACTTTGATGTTAATATTCTAAGTACCTACGAGTTTTATAAAATAATATATTTTACGCAATTTAACAAAAATAACTATTAAGCTCCTCACTTATACGTATGTAAATAGATTAGGGCTTATTTTTAATTTTTTGTACTAACTTGAAAAAAGTTTGCCTATCCTGTATACAGTACCTCCCAAAAAAATGTCCACTTCGCTCGTACGGAATCCCAAAGTTCAATATAAAAGTTTTCTGCTGTGGCCCTTGAGCGGACTTTTCACTATTGAGTTTTTTGCGGTCTTGCACGAGCGTCACTTATAACGTTTCATTGAGGAAGTTTCGTTATTGAGTTTTGAACCCTGCCTAGGCTATATTAGCTGAGATCGTTTTTTGAGAGCTCGTGTGCGAGTGTTTCCGTGCTCTAATTGATATTATGTGTCCCTTCTATTGGAAAACAAGGATTCTTTTTCGAAGTCTGTGTTATTATTGTTAGGTATCTCGATTCTTAAAAAAAGAGAAGCATTTTCTTTGTAATTTATTTTCGTATTTAACATTAAAATTTACAGCACATACATTCAAAATGAAAAAAAAATGTATCAACTTGAGGTAAACTAGATCCGAAAATAAGTATCGGAAAGTGGTCTGAATTCGACCATTTAAAATTAATTAAATAAAAATTTGGTTTATATTGTAATTACCTAATTTATATACGATTTACGATTTAACTACAAAAGTCATATGCAAAATCTGCAAACTTATTCGAAATAACGTTTCCGTTGATATACGTTTTAATTTTATTCCTTGTGAGGTAAAACCGTACAATAAAGTTTGGTCATTCTCATCACGTATTAACATACGCACATACATATATGGATAAATATCCCTATTCTGATACCAGGTTTTTTTTCTATCGAAACTTTTGACTGACTTGAATTCTTTATAGTTTAGTAAAATGAGTCATGACTGAGTAAATTTTTTTATTGTCATCGTTAGACCCTCTTATATGATGCTAAAATCCAAGTTTTCGACCATCAAACACTTGTAGAGTTGTCACCATCTTAATTTAAAAAGCGAGCTCGGGTTTTGCTTCTTTTTTTTATACTGAACTGAGAGCAACATTTTTGCTATCGACATGAAAATTCTGAAATTTATCGCAAAGAATAATAATTTTCAGCAACATTGGGGAAAGATTTCAAGATAAAAATACCTTGCCTTTCCGGATATAAAAAATAGTTTGAATACAAATTTATACTTTCAATTTTTTTTTCAATAAATTCAAAAATACGTATTATATTCGTGAAAAATAGATTAACTCTTTTTCTCTTTAATTTAGGGTAGCGGCAACCCTGCCGATTGGCTGTCGAAAATTTGAATATTAGTTATCGTAGCGTATTCAAAACAGCCATTCATATTAAAAAAAATAATCAACTATCCACTTGTCAATAATTATTATATTATTTTTTAAATCTTGTGTCTTTCGTGTTCGTAGTTTCAAGCCCAATACATGCTTCCTCATGAAGTTAAAAATCTACACTGAAGAAAGTGATTTTCTGACATTTATAGCTGGTACAGACTTGTGATAACGTTGTGAACATTTGTCTTTTAAAAGTACAATGCCTTAAATGCTCATGTCTAGTAGATAATTAAATTGATTTTTTAGTTCCAAAATGTTCAAACATTACAGGTAATGTAGCTTTAATTGAATGTAAAATCTTTAATATTATCTAATAAGTATTTTTGTGTTTTTTTTTTTTAGAAGTGCTTCAACTAAACCACCAGACATTGTTCTGTTGTATCGACCGATGAGTGCATTCACTCGATATAGTCATAAAATATTGACATAATAATTTGTTGTATTTTCCCATGCACGCATACACACATCACGAAATCAAGTCAACTCTGTTACCTGGTTCTGCTTCTGCTTCTGTATCTTTCAAAAGGAAGCAAATTCATAGGAGTGAACGTTGTTGTAGAAGTAAAACAATAATTCGATTACTCCATTTTCTAATGGGTTTGTTGAATAAGATTTTAGTCCATTCGATGTCAGCGGCAAACGTCATTGCCTAGTATATGACCTTTTAATTGACCTGTAAATTAGAAGAAGTAATACATTTTGGCTACATACATAATGCATATAGATACATATGAATGTACAATTGTACATATAACTCGCTCTTGCCAGTAGTTCTACTTTTTTAAATTTAATTTTACCAGGTCAAGGTAAATCTATCAAACAAGAATGTCACGAAGTTGGAAAGAGAAAAACTTGTTTTGATTATTCGTGGTCGCGGCTGTATGGTTGCAACATAGATTTTTTTTTTTTAAATTATTTAATCCTAAAATTTGCAAAGCATAATCTGATTCACTATCTATGCGGCTCTAGTAGTGCTGATAAATTAGCAAAGATTGAAAAAGTGAAGATAATAGTTACGAATCGACAAACATACTCAGACTGAAGTACACATAATCGTATTTTGTCTTGGAACTTTGAATAATGTTTGTTATTTGCCTTCTTTTCTAGTACGACTTTTAATATGTTGTTTCTTTATTTTTATTTCATATTTATTTTACTTTGTTTTGTTTCATTTAACTTTTTTTTTTTAATTTACTTGGGTGATTAAAAAAACACTTTTTTTTGTTTGAAAATCAATTGTGATGGTGCCTAGTTATAATTGAACCTACATATTTACATTTATATTTATTTATATTTTAGGAAATGTTGGTCTTAAGTTTGATTGTCACTGAACTATTTTTTGTTTAGGTCAGACTTTGTTATTTAGATTATTTTAGTAATTTAATTAATGAAAATTTTTTGAATAAAATGCAACGACAGAGAATTCAAAAATTTTAAATTTTTTTTAAAGTTTGGACATTAATTAATTTACTCAACCAATATTATGGTTATTTAGCTCCCTGATCTTCACGCTAACTTTTGCTTGTGACTCTAGTTAGCAGGTAAGAGTCTTGAAAAATTCATCATTAATTGACTTAATGTAAGCTGTTTCATCAACGACCGTATATTAAGTCGATTATGATGATAGAGAACGCGAAATTCGTGGATCATCCGGCATTTCTGTCTTCCGTACCCAGACACTTAATTGCTGAATCGATTGTCTTCTTAGGTATCTACTTCCCTAAAGGCGAAATAGAATTTTGTAGCTCCAAATATCATATGACCGTTTAGGAAAAACATTTACAGAACCGCGGGAAATAACGATCAGAGTCTTATTTTTTTTACAGAATTCTAATTTAAAACTTTCGAATCTGATAATTTGGACGGAGATCTTTCAATTTTTTGCCAGAGTATGTTAACTTTTTCTTAGCATATTATTTACCATTACAATGCTTTCTACAGATGTTAGTCTCATAACCATAACATAAGTTTCGAAAATGCCAAAAATGAACCAATAGCAGAAAAATTCATTTGTATCCTCGCCGAAACAAACAAAAAAAAATACAGGCTTTTGGAGCGTACATGTTTTTAGTATAGGAAACAAGAAAATATTTTTCACTTGTAATCAAAATCATTTTAATTGTTTTGTATCTATCGCAGGAACGAAAACATTATTTTTGATAAAATAAGCTAAATACTCTTTTTGCAGTTACAAATGCTAATCGATATAAGCTCAACACATTTTATTTGAAAACAAAAATAAAGAATGATTTGATCTACACTTCGATTTGTTGATCATCGCATTCATTAAATTGTATAACTAAATGGCGCTTTTTTTTAATCCTTTCTCCTTTATATTATTTTAAATCAGTATATACGCAGGCATGAATTTACATTTTATTTTATTATTAAACTCGCAAAATTTGAAACTGTGAGTTAAACATTGAATAATAAAAACACCGTAAAATAAAATAAATTTTAAAATCAATGCCCAATCATCTACATGCACGAACAGTTTTGTTTGTATAATTTCTACTTTGCCTATGTCATATGATCATTTTTTTTTTTCTTTTTTTCAATTTGTGATTACGTACATGCCATATGCTATACAAAATACACAAATATGTACATAATGTACATTGGAGAAACATTCAATTTCACATTGAAATAATTCTTAAGGCAAATATCTACTGCTCAGTGGTTATTCATAAGCTGAAACTGTTAATTTTACAATTAAACGTTTGAGATTGATTGTATTGACAGATGAGAAACTGATTATTTAGTAAATCGTACCACATTTGTAAAAAATGTAAGACGCTTTTTTTTGCTTAATTGATAATAAATTGAATCGAAGTAATGTAAATAAATAATGTAAAATAAAAGAGGGGCCGAGCACGAGCAGGCGTGCAGGTAGTTGTCAGTTACTTTTGTGTTTATTTATCAGAGGCATTAGGAATTATAATTGTTCCCTATATCATTTGCAGATGAAAGGAAAAAGTATGTATGTATAAATAAACCAAAAGAATTCTGAGCAAAAAAATGGCCATTTTGATAAAAATTATTAATTTTTTTTGCTACTGAATACTCGCACAATTATATTGTATAGGTAAAAACATTTTATTGCTTCTTTCCTTTTCTTTTGAAAAATTAAGAATTCACAATGGAAAATGTTAAATTGTAGATAAGTCCTTAAAAAACTTACCGTGATGAAGTTAAACAACCTAACGATCAGCTCATACGATTTCTGATTTTGCTATATTTTAGCATATGACTATTATTTCTCAGACCAAGGATCCGATTGATCAGCTAGATCAGAGGCAAATTTTATATCCGTCTCTAGGAAGGAAGCTTTCTTTTTCTATTTCTTTGCTAGTTTCAACTGGATGGTATTATTTTATGAGATAGTAAAAACCTTATTTCTCAAATGGCAAATGACAATCCAAATTTTGGAATGCACATTTTTTCTCATCATCAGTGCTAATTTCTTTATAATGTATAATTATTATTTTATTTATTTTAGGTAATGGCGAAGCATCTTGGTGCTTCTCACAAATCAAGGGAGCCTTAGACGATGATGTTACAGATGCTGACATCATCTCCTGTGTTGAATTCAACCATGATGGTGAGCTACTCGCCACTGGTGATAAAGGAGGCCGCGTTGTTATATTTCAAGTTGGTTTAATAAATGCATTTTTTTAAATTCCATTTAAATTTAATCAAATATTTATATACAGAGAGACCCGACATCGAAATCATCATTACCCCGTCGCGGTGAATATAATGTCTATTCAACATTTCAATCGCATGAGCCCGAATTCGATTACCTGAAATCGCTAGAAATCGAAGAGAAAATTAATAAGATTCGATGGCTTCGAAGAAAAAATCCTGCACATTTCCTGCTGTCAACAAATGATAAGACCGTCAAACTTTGGAAGGTATCCGAACGTGATAAATCTTTTGAGGGCTATAATACAAAAGAGGAAAATGGTCTTATCAAAGATCCCACGTGTATAACAGCCTTACGAGTTCCTTCAGTTAAGCATATTCCTCTGATGGTAGAGGCGTCACCAAGACGTATCTTCGCCAATGCACACACCTATCACATTAATTCGATATCTGTTAATTCTGACCAAGAGACGTATCTCTCTGCCGATGATTTGAGGATCAATCTATGGAATCTAGAGATAACCGATCAGAGTTTCAATATTGTGGATATTAAGCCAACTAATATGGAGGAATTAACAGAAGTTATAACGGCTGCCGAATTTCATCCAACCGAATGCAATGTATTCGTGTACTCGAGTAGTAAGGGCACAATTCGTCTATGTGATATGCGATCATCGGCGTTATGCGATAGGCATAGCAAACAATTTGAGGAACCGGAAAATCCAACTAATCGGAGCTTTTTTAGTGAGATAATTAGTTCGATTAGTGACGTTAAGTTAAGTAATTCCGGCAGATATATGATCTCAAGAGATTATTTAAGCATTAAAGTGTGGGATTTGCATATGGAAACAAAACCAATTGAAACATACCCGGTAAGTAAGAAGGCAATAGTATTTTGTATATGAGTTTATGGTACTTGCCTAAAAAAGAAATTTCACCGGCACCAAGTGTGTGTCAATCGACACCTTCTGTTATTCAAGAAAATTTTGAAATCTAATACAAAAGGAGTACATACTTCTAAATAAATTCAAACGTATTCAAGTGTAGATCTCAGGAATAAATTATTTGGCGTCCTAAAAATATCCCTCAGCAAATAAACCGAAAATACATTTAGGATCTATGTAGTAAGTACTTATGTACTCATCAGCTAGAATATCCATTTTATAAGTTGTATACCAATTTCATTTTAATTTTTAGTCTTCTTATCTTATCTGATCTGCATTTTTAATAAATTTTTAGTGTTAAGATAATTTTGTTTTGCATTGGTATTTTCAGTGATAAAGTGGTGGCAACATAAAACCTTTTTCCTGTTTTTTTGAAATCATCTTTCTTTTGACTAAGTTTTAATTCGTTACGTTTAAGTGAAGTAAATGTTTAAAACAAAGTTCTTCACCACGTATTAGCATAAAACGGAAACCTAGTGGTTAAAAAACGGCAACTGCTACAATGTTATGAATGTCCATTCGATTGGTCGTTAAGAAATGCTTTGGCCCGAAGATGAAATAAAAGTTGACTTAAAAAGAAACAGATCCTCCAAATTTGAGCTCCCTATTTCAGCATTAAGGGGTGCCGGTGATTTTTTAAACTTTTATTTAAAATACGGTTTTTATTAATTTTAAATTTGTTTTTGAATGAGTCCAAATCACTTTAAAAAAATCCTAGATCCGATGTGTTGAATGTTCTAAAATCACAACGACTAGTAATGGGGCAAAAATATCAAGAATTTAATTTTTATTTCAATATAATAGTTTTTTTTTTACGAAAAATCTTTATTCACGAAAAACTGATATGAATTGAACTGAGGTGCTTTTACAAATAAAAAAGCAATAATATTTCTTTAGGAATTTGAAATCTTGTTTTTAAATAACTTGCCATTGGTGGTGTAGTACATTTTTTTTTAAGTATGAAGTTTCAAAGTTATTTACAAAATTTCTCTGAACCATAAATCCAGCAAACTTTTTTTTTTCTTATGAAACTAAAAGTATTTATAATTGCAATCAATAGCATAGTTATTAAGAATCACGTAAAAATATTAACACCGCAGTTGTGTGTGTTATTTGTAATTTTTTTATATTCTTCTGATGATGAATATAACTGCCAACAACTTCTAAGCTATGACCGTGGTAGAAATTTTTCGTCCTAACATTGAACCTCAAAAACCAGGCCGAGTGACTTTGTATTATTATAAATTAACATCCAATATAAATTATGTATGCAAAAACAAAACAGTTATTTATATATTTTATCTATATTTATTTTTAGGTTCATGAATATTTACGGGCTAAATTATGCTCCCTATATGAAAATGATTGCATTTTCGATAAATTCGAGTGCTGCTGGAACGGTAATGACACGTCGATTATGACTGGAAGTTACAATAATTTTTTCCGTGTATTTGATCGCACCACTAAAAAGGATGTTACACTTGAAGCATCAAGGGATATAATTAAACCAAAAACCGTGTTAAAACCCCGTAAAGTTTGCACTGGTGGTAAACGAAAAAAGGACGAAATCAGCGTAGATTGCTTGGATTTCAACAAGAAAATACTACATACAGCATGGCATCCACTAGAAAATATAATCGCTGTTGCAGCAACCAATAATCTGTTCATATTTCAGGATAAATTTTAGCTAACACTTTTGTTATTGATGTTTAAATATAATTATTATTTTTATTATTATTGCTATTACAATTACAATAATTATCATTTAATTTAAAAAAAAACTTTCATTTAACATTGCTTACAAATAATGCAACAAAAAAAAAAAAGAAATCAATCACAACAACAAACAAAATGCTGCAACAAAATCAATTCCTTTTTTTTTATTGTAATCAAACAAAACAACAAATATAAACAAACGAAAGTAAATTCAATTATTTAAGCCTAAAGGAGAAGAAAATTAAACTAAAAAATAAAATTAAAAAAAAAAAAAAACGAAGAGAATAATAATATGTTCCACAAAATTGTGTGTCTTCTCAAGTGTCTCCAATATGTGTTGTTGAATTGAAATAGAAGAACAAAATAATTCCAATATTTATACAAAATAATATCCACTCAAAGCACAGCTCTGGTGGATTACTTAAATAATGATAATGACAGTGGCCTGCTTTTTTCATTGGAATAAACGTGGAGAAGAAATGTTGATAAAAATAACTTAACTGAATACTTTTATTTTTGAATGTGGTCTCTTAAAGAAAATCTCGCAGTAGTCTTTTTTGAAGCAAGTATCAAGTAAGTAATGTTTATTGAAATTATTAAACTTTTTGCCATCATATGTGGTGAGTTTGTTGCATTACATTTTAATTATTTTTAACTTAATGGTCTGCTAGAGCAAAAGACTATGAATATACCCAAACAAGTATATAAATTTTAAGCTAGTAAAATGAGCATGACAATTTTTAAAATTTTAACTTTTGAGTAAAGCTGTAGGAATTTGCTACCGTTAAAAAAATTGCAGCTTATTTTCCTAGCAAAGTTTACCTGCTTATTTTGGATTAAAGGGCTGTAATCCCTTTTTTAAGTAGAAAAATATTTTTTAGTGATTGCGTAGACGTGAGAAAAATATATGCCGACGATGTTGAACACTTTTCCAAAAATGTAGTTGTTGTTGATAGTGTACGAGTATGGGGGATATTTTTTTCAATTAGGCTTTTGGTGATTTATTTGAATTTTAGAACAATTGTTTCTGTTTAAAATATTGAATATATTATGAAAACCTTTAAAGAACTTTATTTACGTTTTTCTTACGTTTCGTTGAATTTTCCTAATTTCCTCAGCAATAGTTTATTTTTTGTCCCGTTTAGATATGTACGTGCAGTAATAAAAATTAATGAAACAATAATAATAAAAGAAAAATAATGAAAAATGAAAAAAGAAATAAAAAATAAAAAAATGAAAAAATAATAAGCACAATACAAGCAATTTTTAGAAACGTAGGAAAAAAATAAAAAAAATAGTTTTTTGATTCTTGTGAAAATTAGTGACATAAAATTTATCCCTAGCTTCCAGGCTGACGTGGTATCTTTAAAAATACCTTGTTAAGTATGTACATATTTGAATAAATAAAAAATACCCGGAAGTATAAGTATAAGTATTATAGTAGGCATCTACGTTTTCCATCCAAAAATTAAGAAATACAGTCAAACTATAATAACAGGATTTTTTTTATAACTTGAATTAAATTGTGTGGCAGTGGTATTAAGAGCTAAAATGTTTTTTTCTTTAATAATTCGAACAAAAATTTGGCACATACGAGTCCACTGAGTAAGTATGATTTTAAAATCATTAGAAAGAGGATATATTTTGTTCACTTAAATTGATTTTTGTATTGTGTAAATACTTAGTGACAAAAAAGTTTCGTTTAGAGAAATTTTATCTTTCCAAAGAAAAAGTCGAATGAATTACAATAACTAATTGTTTAAAACGGGAGTGTATGACATGCATTAGAAAATTTGAGATAGTAGTTACTTGCTTTGTTTATATGCAACTTGCATGAAAATAAAACATGAAGTTCATTCGATTTTAATTAGGGTAACAAAACAATAGGAAAACTATATAAAAAGTATTAAATTACATGCGATAATTTATTAGTTATGAGTGTAAAAGGAATAACGACTTAATAATAATAATTATAATAATTTTTGTGTATAAATATATTAAAAACAAAACTGCACAGTCTCACTCTTACATGTGTTTTCACTCTTTGCCCGTTTTGGATAACTTGAAGTCTCTATAAGTAGGTAACTGATAACTTTTTTTGTGGTCAATAGTAGATCCAGTTATCGAGGTTTGACTGTATATTTAATTTTGTTTAATTTTATGCTATGTACAAGTAAGTTGACAAATAAATTTATTAATTGTCTTGTAGTTTGATGATATGGGGATTTGTCATCATCTACCAAATAACATAATGTACCTTTTTCATGTTGATACAATTTAAAAACAACTTTGATAAATTTCAAAATATATAAATGCAAGTTTATTTAATTAATTAATAATTTTATATATGCACACATATGTATATGCACGTTGTGCGATTAGAAATTGGTTTAAGGATAACAAAGTTCTTAGAGCAATTTTATTGTTATTGTTTTATTCTCCAAATAATTATCGAGACCATCTTTTCCCAATTCACGGCCGAATCCGGATTGTTTAAATCCACCAAAAGGTGTTTGAGGCAGAATAGCAGCATAGCAATTGATCCAAATCGATCCAGAATCTACACTGTTTGCAAAAAGAATAGCCTTATTGATATCGTTTGTTATGACTCCAGCCCCAAGCCCATACGATGTATTATTAGCTCTTTCAATTACTTCTTCAATTGAACTGAACTTGAAAATGGATTGGACCGGTCCGAAAATCTATATTGAAAAAATAAAAAATAGTTTCTTTAATTTGTATTCTTGTAAAATATAATTCGATTGAAGTAACTTACCTCTTCTTGTGCTATTTTCATGTTGTCAGTGACATTAGAGAATACAGTTGGTTCAATAAAATATCCAACATCTCCGAAACGTTTGCCACCACATTCAAGCTTAGCGCCCTCCTTTCTTCCACTTTCAATATAATTGAGAACTTTAGTAAACATTTCATCGTCGATTTGTGGACCTTGAAGGACGCCTTTTTCAAAAGGATTTCCAACTTTTCGTTCTTTTGCTTTTTGCACAGCCTTATCAACGAATTGGTCATAGATTTTTTCATGGACGAATGTTCGACTACCTGCACAACAGCTTTGACCATGGTTATTAAAAAGGGCATTGTGAGCGACCTCAACAGCGTAGTCAACTAAATATAAAAATTTTAAAAGTTAAAACTTAATTCGGCTCAAAATTTGTCATTCTCAGTCTTACTGTCAACATCATCGAAAACAACCATTGGACTCTTTCCGCCCAATTCAAGTGTAACCTTTTTAAGGTTTGACTTAGCTGCTGCTTCCATGATAATTCGACCCACTTCAACGGATCCAGTAAATGCGACTTTTTGAATATCTTTGTGCATGGATATAGCAGCACCCGCTGTAGGTCCAAAACCATTTATAATATTAATAACTCCTGGTGGAAAACCTGCTTCCTTAGACAAAGCGCACATATGCAATGCTGAGAGGGGTGTTTGTTCAGCTGTCTTCATGACAATCGTACAACCGGCAGCTAATGCTGGACCCCATTTCCATGCCAGCATGAGTAGTGGATAATTCCAAGGGATAATTTGTCCAACAACACCAATTGGTTCCTTTTTGGTCATGGAAATAAAACTAGCCACGGGAATGGTATCACCAAAAAATTTGTCTGTCCAACCTGCGTAATATTTTAAAGTGTCGATTGAACACTCAACGTCAAAGACAGCTGCTTCGAAAGTTTTTCCATTGTCCATAGATTCGAGGTTGGCTAAAGTATTTTTGTCCCTCAGCATGAGATCAGCTAGCCTAAACATCAAGATATAACCAAGATTAGAAAGATAAGATATGAATAGATAAGTTTTTGAATTACAATAGAGGTTTACAATCTTAAAGACCGGAATATCATATAATTATAAAATTATGAATCATCTAAGTTCTAAGCAAATTCTTTTTATTGTAGTAGACAATTAGAAATAAAGCCACACAATTTCTAACCAATTGTCGTTAAATATGTAGAATCGAAAGAACGAGTTCGATTTTGAAGAGCGAGATAGCAAGTTTTAGGCTCTTTTTATGAATAATAAATCGACAGTTCGATTGAAAGCGAACGTTTGGAAAACCCAAGATGTCGAAATATAAGGACGCTGGATTAAATCGTGTAAACTATTAAGCGGAAATGGAGAAGCGACTCCAAGAGAAATTCAAGTTAAGATACAATTTGTTTCATCCTTGATCCCACTATAGAACATTTTTCAACAGTGATGAAGCTTTTATCATATAAAAGTCTATGAGCTGGACTTCATTTCATTATATTATGACAAGTTGAATTCCAACACGAAATACATTTCATAAAAAAGTACTTAGAATGAAAAAAAAAATATTTCAAAACAACGGCTTGTTAATTTTTTGAAAACCAAAAGTGTTCTTTTTGGTTTCATTTGACATTAGTTCCATCACTGTTGATCAAATTCTATCTATAAGTAAATTTCTAATAATTACATACAAAAATTGGTTGATTTTTTAAAAGATAAAATACTGTACTGATAAAATATGTACATATGTAGTACAAAAAGTCCTCCAAAAAATAATATTTAATACCATCACGAAATTTGGTGTAAACGGTTAATTTACCGTTAAAATAAAGAATCCAAAGATTTTTTTTAAATTTTCATACTTTTGTTCACCAAATAAAAATTATAATAAAAAAAAAATAAAATTAACTACTAACCATAAGAATGGCTATTCAATAATATAAAAATTAATAAGAAATTACTGATAAATAAAATTATAAAATACATAATTTGGTTACGAAGAGTTCAACTGATATGAATTAATCCAATCGAATCAAAGTTTTCTTTCTCGACAGTTGTTACAATCATACGCACTGATAACATAAAATAAAATATTCCGTTTATCACAATTAATATACTATTTATAGCATTTTTATTCCATTTGTTCTATAAAGATTAGAATATTTTGAACTGTTATTTCTCTTCATTTATCCTAAGAATCGTACGTCGTTTAGGTATTGAAATTAGCGAATTTTGATTAACATTAAGATAGGTAGATATACAAATGTATGTAGGTAGGTATACGGATCATGGTACTGTTTAAAGTTTTATAATAACTGCTTTTTTTTCTGTCTAAATATTTTTTCTGAAAAATGTACCACAGTTTACAAACTAGTATTAAGTTTTTTTTCCGTAGACGTCAGTTAAAAAAAAAAATTACCACTTTCTTGTTGGAAAAATAATCAAGATCAAGGAGCCAAAGAGGTTTATTTAGGTAAGTAATTAATTGCAAAAAAAATCTTTATTTTTATGAAACTCAATGTTTTGAAAACGGATGATTTTTTTTTTAATTTTGGTTTTAAGTCCATTTTTTTAAATTATAAAAAACCAACATACCAATTTTTTGGTAAAAACATTAAAAAAATTTCATAATGAGAAATTATTTTTTGAAAAAACGGATTTTTAATTTTTATTTTCAAAATTTTGTGTGTTTTATGAGCATCGTATGTTTTCAGCTCATACTCCTTTTTTTTGGGTGTATGTATGAAAAGCATACAATTCAAATTCGTATGCTTTTCATATTTTTCTCCAATAACATTCTTGTATTTTTTTTCATTTATTCTAAAGTAATTAAGGTTTATCACCAAGTTTATGTGATTTAGTAGAGCACTTTATTTTTTTATCTAACCAGAGCATGGAAAATAATTAATTAGTTAGTTTTTCCTTTTCGCTATTATCAATGTCATACATGCATACAAAATTAAACATAGCATTTAAGGCCAATTAAATATCAATAATGTATTTAAAAAATACTCATGGTCTCATATGATTAATATTTTTTAAATAAAAAATAATTTCAAGATAATAATAGTTATTTATCATAATTTACATGGGTTATCTGTTTTAGGAAGTCATATAAATTTATTTTCTATTTTTGGTAAGCAATTTGATTAACAAAGTTAACTTCTTTATGCACTTTTAATATAGAAAATATTTAGTTAATTGATGTAGAAATTTCAAGGTGACTCCTCAAATTTAAACAAATAATTGTTTCTTTTTTGCAACCTGTAGCCTGCTGGCTGCAGCTGCTTAAAAAACTTCTATTTCGTTGATCTTTATTTTTATTTGTTTATAATTTTTTCATTGATACAGAACCTATAAGAATTATATTTTCAAAAGAAACGTCAAAATAAAATTTTTACGGGACAGACATAATAGATGGTAATTGGATGTATTCATGAAATACATTAATAAAGAATGTACGGAAGACGAATTTAAAAAATAGTAAAAAATAATAATCACCGGTTTTTGAGCCATTCGAATAAATCAAACGTACCTATACTGTAACTGTGATGTTTACACAGTTTTTTTTTGTTCCTACATACCTTATAATCAAATCGGCTCTTTTTTGTGACTCCATTTTTCGCCATTCTGAGTTCAAGGAAAACGCTTTCTTGGCTGCAATCACTGCAAGGTCCACATCAGCCTTGAAAGCGATAAGAGACAATTAAAAAAATTACTTTCTCTTTTTTGAAAAATCAATGATATTATTGCTTGTACCTTATCACCCTCTGCAACACTTGTTATAACTTTTCCTGTCGATGGATTAATTGTTTCAAATGTTTTGCCGGAAACAGCATCTACAAATTCATTATTTATGAAAAGCTACGAGTATGACAGAAAAAAAAACATCCATAAATAATTTAAAAAAATATCAACCGGCTCTATATATGTATATGTATGTACATACCTTGGTATAAACAATAGGCTGTTGTGGATTCGACATCTTGCTTCAACTAAAATTATTGAACTGATTAAATTTTCTAGGCTTGCTTCAACTTTTATGGATTCCTCTAGGGTCTAAAAATATAAATAATAGTTTCAATTGACGATACATATTGTTATCAACAATGTACAAACAACAGCACCAGCTGACGTATATGATAGATATCTACATAGGTAAAGCAGGGTTCGGATTCGGATTGAACAAAAAATATTAGTAAAGTTTGAAGAACGGCTATTATTTGTTATTTATGTACCGATAAATGGAAGAACAAAAGTGATATGTCCATTCTTTTTACTTGCGACTATATGTACTATGAGGCAAGTTTTGGATTCGTGCAAAAAATCGAACTCGAGATATTAATCAGACTTAACATTACGATGATAGAGAACGCGGGAAAAGTGGGTTTCATAATTCTATCTGTCTGTTTGTCTGTCGGTCTGTCGGTACCTTGACCTAGAGCCTAAACTACTAAAGCGATTTTCTTCAAACTTTGGACATAATGTTTTGGGGAGATTGCCTAGAGGGGAAATCGATATTTTTTTTTTAGCTCCAAAGATAACGGTAACTATCATAGTACCGTTTAGACAAAACATTTTGATCTCTAACGATTTTGGTCAAATTTTTTAAATCGGGTTTGTCAAGTAACCTTAATAATTTAGTCAAAAAATATTTTTAAAAAAATCGTTATTAACGGTACTCGCCATAGAATTTTTTTTTTTGAAAACTAATAAATACTTTTTTTTTAATTTGGTTTTAAGTGTACCTATGTTATCAAATACTAAAAATGTGCATACCAACTTTTTTTTATAAAAATACTTAAAACGTTATATACATACATACATATGTATGTACCTACATTATAAAAAAATAATTTTTTGAAAAAACAGCTCTAACGTTTTTTGAAATTTTTTTTTCAAAAATTTGTATTTTTATGATACAATTAACTGGAATCTTCAGTTTTAAGATTAAAATTCTTGTTTGGCTTATTTTATCAATTCAAATAATGAATTTCAAGCTTTTTCATATTTTTATATGTAGTAGGATAAATTTGTTTTTATACTCAGACTTTAAAACCAATATGTTATCGCACATAGGAGCAAGTACTGGCGACCCAGTCGCCCATTTTTTTGGGATAGAGCCATACATAATGTATGTATAAAAAATGGTATGACGAAATGCAGTTGAACAATATGCAATTTCTTTTCGGTCGGTATTTTTTTTTGTTTCCACATTTTTTTTTCCTAAAATAATTTGACAAAACTTTTTTCATAGTTTATTTTTTGACCAATTTTTATTCTCGAGATCCAAAAAATTTTCCACTCGTTTTTTTACTGCCAATTTTTTTTTGACAGAATTTGTTTGAACAATTTTTATTTTCGATAAAACTTTTTTTTCAGAATTTGATTTTTGACCAATTTTTATTTTTGCCGACCTTTTTTTAAACAACTTTTTCCCAAAAAAATTATTTTTTTTTGAACAATTTTTATTCAAAAATCATTTGGAAATCGTCCGATTGCGAAATTTAAGGCAAGGTTTGAAGTGTAGTTCAAAGTGAAAAATTCCAAAAGGTATTTACACCCAAGGCTGCTCAAGTTTTAATTTGAAATCGATAAAGTTCAGAGCTAAAAGTTTCATCAGCGTTGCACAGATCTTCTTTCACATAATCCTGTGAATAACTATTTTACGAATTCAATAAAAAAAAATAAATTTGTAGTAAAACATATAAATGCAAGTTTTATTTAGGGAAAATATAAGTGTTTTGTGTGTGCGAGTAAGAACTGGTGTAACAAGGATACCAAACTTCTTAGAGCAACTTTATTGTTATTGTCTTATTCTCCAAATAATTATCGAGACCATCTTTTCCCAATTCACGACCGAATCCAGATTGTTTAAATCCACCAAAAGGTGTTTGAGGCAGAACAGCATCATAGCAATTGATCCAAACTGATCCAGCATCTACACTGTTTGCAAAAAGAATAGCCTTATTGATATCGTTTGTTATGACTGCAGCCGCAAGTCCATACGACGTATCATTAGCTCTTTCAATTACTTCTTCAATTGAACTGAACTTGAAAATGGATTGGACCGGTCCGAAAATCTATATTGCAAAAAATAAAAAAAATTGTTATAATTTTTATTCTTTTTTAATGCTAAATTTTCAATTTCGAAAATTTTTTTCATTTGAGTAACTTACCTCTTCTTGTGCTATTTTCATGTTGTCGGTGACATTCGAGAATACAGTTGGTTCAATAAAATATCCAACATCTCCGAAACGTTTGCCACCACATTCAAGCTTAGCGCCCTCCCTTCTTCCACTTTCAATATAATTGAGAACTTTAGTAAACATTTCATCGTCGATTTGTGGACCTTGAAGGACGCCTTTTTCAAAAGGATTTCCAACTATTCGTTCTTTTGCTTTTTGCACAGCCTTATCAACGAATTGGTCATAGATTTTTTCATGAACGAATGTTCGACTACCTGCACAACAGCTTTGACCATGGTTATCGAAAAGGGCATTGTGAGCGACCTCAACAGCGTAGTCAACTAAAAATAAAAATTTTCAAAAGTTAAAACTTAATTTGGTTCAAAATTTGTCATTCTGTCATCTGTCTTACGGTCAACATCATCGAAAACAACCACTGGACTCTTTCCCCCCAATTCGAGTGAAACCTTCTTTAGGTTTGACTTAGCTGCTGCTTGCATGATAATTCGGCCCACTTCAACGGATCCAGTAAATGCGACTTTTTGAATATCTTTGTGCATGGATATAGCAGCACCCGCTGTAGGTCCAAAACCATTTATAACATTAATAACTCCTGGTGGAAAACCTGCTTCCTTAGACAAAGCGCACATATGCAATGCTGAGAGGGGTGTTTGTTCAGCTGGCTTCATGACAATCGTGCAACCCGTAGCCAATGCTGGACCCCATTTCCATGCCAGCATGAGGATTGGATAATTCCAAGGGATAATTTGTCCAACAACACCAATTGGTTCCTTTTTGGTCATGGAAATAAAACTAGCCACGGGAATGGTATCACCAAAAAATTTGTCTGTCCAACCTGCGTAGTATTTTAAGGTGTCGATTGAACACTCAATATCAAAGACAGCTGCTTCAAAAGTTTTTCCATTGTCCATAGATTCGAGGTTGGCTAAAGTATTTTTGTCCCTCAGCATCAGATCAGCTAGCCTAATAGTATAAATATGTAATGAATGGATGGATAAGTTTTTGAGTTGAAAAAGACGTTAACGGAACTTAAAGACCGGAAGAGCTTAACTTGTAAGTGAATATAAAAAACTAATATGTCATTTCTGTTACGTGTCCCCTTACTTCCTCAGTTTAATAGATTGGCAACGAAATTTGAGATGGTTCAGCAACCTTATGCAGTCTACCGGTTTATTGCAGTAAGTAGTTAAAATTATTTAGTCAAAAAATATTGTTCAAGAAACCGTTGTTAACGGTACCTGTCATAGAACCAGATTGTTGGCGTTCGATTTTCTCATAAACAGTTTGACAGATGAAAGATGAAAGTTTTTATGAAAGGGTTCCCATACATATGTCAAAATTTTCAAAAGTTTTTTTTGAATTTTTGGAAAATAGATCAATTTTTTTTGAAAGCTCAAAATATTGAAAACGTGTGAATACTAAATACTAAAAACCCTACATACTAATTTTTTAATAAAAATACTTGAAACATTTTATTACTTTCATTTGAAAAAACGACGATTTTTTTTCTTGTATTTTATGGAACATAAGATGGAATCTTCAGTTTTGAGCTCAAACTTCTTTCTTGGCTTGTTTTAGCAATTCAAATAATGAATTTTAAACTTTTCATATTTTACTAAACTAATATTTTTGTTTTTGTTTTTGATTTTTGTTTTTTTTTTTTTGTTTACTCTTGTTTTTTAACATATGACCAAGTTTTTCTCTTCTAACGAAACCATGACAAATAATCAATTAGTTATTTTTCGCTATGATCAATGCCATAAACATCATAAACATAATTATATGTACATATATCATAGCTTGATATGATGTACAAATTAAATTGTAAATTATTCAATAAAAAATAATATCAAAATAATCACCGTTATCGTGTACTATTATCTTGTTTACTATGTCATATAAATTTATTTTCTATTTTTGGTAAAATATTTATCTAATTATTGATCTAGGAATTTCTAAGTGACTCCTCAAATATTAACAAATAGTTGGTTTTTGCAACATTTATCCTGCTTAAAAAACTTCTACATATTTGGTTATTCTTCATTTTTTTGTTTTTAATTTTTTCTTTCATAGCACAAAACCTATAATTTTTACGGAACATAAGAGGTGGTAATTGAATATATTTATATAATACATTAATACCCACAAAATACGAAATTAAGAAACAATAAAAAAAAATCATAATCATTTTGGCTTTTGACTTTTGAGCCATTCGAATAAATCAAACGTAGACTGTGACTGTGATGTTTACACATTTTTTTTTGTTCCTACATACCTTATAATCAAATCGGCTCTTTTTTGTGATTCCATTTTTCGCCATTCTGAGTTCAAGGAAAACGCTTTCTTGGCTGCAATCACTGCAAGGTCCACATCAGCCTTGAAAGCGATAAGAGACAAATAAAAAAATTACTTTCTCTTTTTTGAAAAATCAATGATATTATTGCTTTTACCTTATCACCCTCTGCAACACTTGTTATAACTTTTCCTGTCGATGGATTAATTGTTTCAAATGTTTTGCCGGAAACAGCATCCACAAATTCATTATTTATGAAAAGCTATGACAAAAAGAAACATATGTACATACTAAATAATTTAAAAAAATATCAACCGGCACGATATATATGTAGGTATGTACATACCTTGGTATAAACAATAGGCTGTTGTGGATTCGACATCTTGCTTCAACTAAAATTATTGAACTGATTAAATTTTCTAGATTTGCTTCAACTTTTATGGATTCCTCTAGGGTCTAAAAATATAAATAATAATTTCAATTGACGATAGGCAATGTGCAAATAACATCACCAGCTGACTGATATGATACATAGCTAAATAAACCAGGGTTCGGATTCGGAGTGAAAAAATAAAATCTTAGTTAAAACAAAACGTCTTCGAATAAGAACAATTTTGTATTTACTATATTAAATAAATAATGGATTAAATTAAAAAAAATATTTACAACAAGGTGATGGTGTACGTTTATCTACCTTTGAAACATACTTATGAAATGATTTTATTAATTTTAATTTCTTAATTTGTTTTTTATTAATTTTATTAGGAAAATTTAAAATGCAACTTTTATTTAGATGCTTAGTTAAAATAAAATTATAATCAATAACTTCCAATTAAAAAAAACTCTAATTCTGTAGAATTGTACATAAATGTAGTGCGAAAAAAAAAAAATCCACATTAATAATTATAAAAGCTTATTTCAATATATGTCTAATTTATGTTAATTTGCCAATCTGGCAGACGGCAAATGCTATGTCATAATGATTTTCTTTGTATATATGTAAAAACATGATTTGTAAAATGTATTTATAATAATAATAATAATAATAAAAATCTTATCTATCTATCTATCTAGTGCGAAAACTTTAGATTATTACTGTCAGTAGAAAATTTACCTTTAAGTGTCTGGAGGTAGTAGGTTAAGAGAAGGAAAGAATTGAAAATAAATAAAAAGAATAGCTAACGAAGAATGACTAAGAATGCAGACAAAGAAATGTCGTTTGGACAAAAATAATTTTCATAATCCGTTAAAATGCCGACCGAAGTTCGATCTATGAAAAAAAAAAATAAATTTACAGTTTAAAATCCAGACTATTTAAATGTTGATTGACAAGTTGTCGATTAAACTATTGACTTTTATCCAAAATGAAGTAAAATGTGTCGACCCTTAATCTACTACATACATAGTTAAAGGTCGACATATTTTACAATCGGTTTTTTAAATCGTTTTCATAAGAGTCGAAACTTTGAACAGTCGGTATTTTTACCAATCGACATTCTGACGGTATTTTTTTTTAAATAAAAAAAAAGAACTCGAAAAAAATATTTCTTTCTTTCATTTAAAAGTGTTACAATTCAATCAACATAAAAAGGAGCATTCTGAGAAACCCATTGTAGTCAATTTGAAAATGTGCGAAAAAGCAAAGCAGATCTGCTACTACAGCGTATTATTCCGAACACTACCTTCAAATTTGCCGGCGAGTGTGAGGCAGTAAGCAGAGAACGCACGAGAAAAAAAAAAAACATCATCGCAATCGTATGGAACTCTTAAGAAGTGAAATAAATATAGATACGAATGCAAACATAGAACAAATGTTCGAGATAATGTGTGTTGGAATTATGCTCTGCACATAGGAGTTTTTTCTTTAAAAAACCTGACAAAAATTGTATTTTGTTCTTTTTTTAACTAATTATAATTCAATATTTTTTTAAAGTCAAATTTAAGAATTTAAATGAGATAATAGGATATGTTTCTTGTTATCAGTGTACAATCGCTAATCCTTTCAAAAATATACTTTTGGCTTTTTAGAGGGCAAGTGAGAAAACAAAAAAAAAACTCACTGAAATAATTTATATTTCCAAGAAAGATTTATGGGCGGATGAGTGATATTTTAATTTAATAATGTTAAAGACTTATTATTCGCTTAAAAACATTTGAATTAATTGTAGGGTTGCCATTAGAGCTAGGTTGTAGGTTGTATCCGAATATTTCGCAGTGGTTTGGGAAACCCTTAATAATGTAGTTTTTTATTCAAATTTATTGTATTTTAATTTGATCAGTTTGCGCAGAAGATTTTTTTTTATATTCAAAATATAATACGGAAACACTATTGATGCAGATGCAAATATTTAAATAAAACTAAATTAACGTCTAAGAAAGTTGATATAATTATTTATTCAAAAAATTCTATTTTTTTTAATGATCTAGGTATTTCATTGTTTTATATTTTTATTATCAACGAATTCAACCGAATTCAAAAAGTGGCTTATAGTACAAAATACTGGCTGTAAAAAACAATATTAAACTTAACTATAAGTATTACCGTTATTTTTTAATGATTTTTTTTCCACTTTTAGTACTCTTTTCATAAAATTGCCCCTCCCGCCCAAACGGGGCAAGATAGACCCCCCCCTCCCATAGTAAAAAATGCTTGTTTTGGACCCCTCTACAAAAAACCGTTATCAATTTTCGGCGCCCAAGTTATCGTACTCGTGCCTTATCTAATACTGTTATATAAATATAAATATAAAACAAAAAAAAAAACTTTTTGTAGTAAATTTCATAAGAAACTTCTCCTTCAAGGTGGAGCGCGTTAATATTTAGATAGAGAGTATTTTTTTTTATGTATATTTTTATGTATTATGTATGGTACCTACATATGTATATATAGCTATTTATTGAATGATCCTATCAACATTCTAAAATTTTCAAAGCAAGGATCATTTAATTTATGTTTTTCTTAATTATTGATCTTGCCCGTTTATGAAGACCAGATTAACAGTGATATACAGCATGTTGTATATGGAAAAAATGTTAATTTCTCAATATTTCAATCACATTTACAATCACAAACGAAAAGCCTCAAAAGTCACAAAAGAAAAACAAACATTTTCTGGGTTGGGAGAAATAAAAATAAACAATGTCAATATTCCATCAGTAGCAGAAATCGTTCAGCTGGATATTAATTATTTTATTTTTGTAAGAGTTTTTCGATTATATTGTAAGTTAATAAGAGAAATACTGAAACAAATAATATACAGATATTTTAGAATAAAGAAAAATAATTAGTTTATAAGTTAATCCGTAGATTTGTTTGATATTTTATTTCCCCAGTATTAATTGATGAAAAAAAAAATGAAAAAAAACAGCTTTGTATCAAATTTCAAAAATATAAATAGAGCCGTTTTTAAAATATTTAATTTTTTTTTCACAGCTCAAACAATTTGAAAATTTAAGTATCAAATATTTTTTATAAATTTTAGTTGCTTTAGTAAGTACTGTTATTTTTGGTCTTGAAAAAATAAAAAAGAAAACATGTGGAGATTCAACCCAAAAGCACTATACACAACGTTTCAAGAAAATCAACATATCCGTTTAGTCTGCAGCTAAACAGACAGACAGACAAAATTGCGAGAAAATTGAAAGTTAAACATACGTATTCGTAGTTTAATTCTAGATTTTTGAAAAAGAATTCAATTAAAACATTTATTTTGATTTTGTCTTTTGAATGATGATTTTTTTTATTTTCCGGAAAAAAAAACAACATATTCTTTAGGTCGATGGATCTGCAATTATTGATTTTTATCTTTGAAATGTTGTTTTTTGAATCTTCAGGTTTATACAGCAAATATATTATCACCAAAAAAAAATTTATTTCGATAAAATTAATTTTTGATTTTTTAATTTGTGAAAAAAGATTTTATTATTTTAGATTTTGAGTTAAGTCTTATGTATATATTCCTGATTTCTCAAAATTCTATATTTTAAAGTTCTATAAATGCATAATTCTGATTTTAAAATTCTGTAAATCAAAATATGTATGTTGTTTTTTACTCGAGATTATCTATATCTATACTAATATTATAAAGAGGAAAGATTTGATTGTTTGTTTGTTTGTTTGCATTGAATAGGCTCCGAAACTACTGAACCGATTTAAAAAATTCTTTCACTGTTGAGAAGTTGCACTATCCCCGGGTGACATAGGCTATATAAAATCATAATTAATGTTGAAATTTTTGTTAAATAGCCGTGCGAAGCCGGGGTGGACTGCTAGTTAATATATAATATAATATTTTCGAACAATTTTTTTTTTGACAGTACTTTTTTTTGAACAATATTTTTTGACAAATTTTTTCTCACGGCGTACATATTTTTTGGAAAAAATTTAGTTCGACTGTTTTTTTTTGAGGACAAATATTTTTTTTCCAAAAAAAAACTTTTTTTTTTCGCAATTTACTTTTTGGAAAAAATTTGTCTTGGTAATAATTTTTTTGAAAAATTAATTTTTCAGCATTTTTTGGTAAATTTTTTCGACAGTTTTTTTTCACAATGAATTTTTTGACCGATTTTTATTCTCGCAAATCATGAACATTTCATTTCGTTTTTACCTGATAATTTTTTTTTGACAATTTTATTCTGCATTTCAACAAAATTTATTTTGCGAATATACTTTTGTATAGTGATGTTTTGTTTTTTCTCAACATTTTTCTTTCTTCTTTGAATTTTTATTTCGACATTTAGCACCAATAAATGTTTTTTGAAGCGAACAGAAAATACCCTAAGTTGCTTGAGTTGCAGGATCATGTCGCTAAAAATTGAGTTAACGGTAATAAAGTGAGGTGACGGGCTCTGTAACCAACTAGTAATATAATAGTTCCAAGTATTAAGATTTCACTAATCATTCAATTCATTTATTGTTAAATGAGCTTCTTGTGTTTTTGATCAAATCAGTTTTTATATAAGATGATCGACATGCTTTCCACATTTGTTTCCATATTCCAAAAGAAGGTAGGTCATAATCATAAATAAAATAGTAGGTTTATGTAAAAATAATTTTTATATATTATATTTAAAATATATATTTAATTAAATAAATAAATTTAATAATGAAAAAATCTTGGAACTGAATCTTAGAAACCCAATTTTGGCTCTAGAATTATATGACACTAACCCAGGTTCAAATTGTGCATGGTAATTATATTACGTACTCGCCATAGTGTACCCCAACATTAAATTTGCGATGTTTTTTTTCGAATTTAGTTTTTTATTCTTTGTTGTGCTTTTGTTTAATTTCAATTGAAATTTAAACAATAATTGACTTAAATTTAATCATTAAATAGAAATTGGGCCAGTTTTGATCGTATTTTTAAATGTGAGGAAGAACATTTTAGAAATAATTCAATTGACAATCTATTTACTGCACAATTCTGATAAATGAGTTTGGGGATCGAACCCGGCATTCCTACGCACTAAACACTATACCAAGGAATATTACGGTCATAGATCTCACACTAAAAGGGTTGGCCAAGTTCACGGTTCATATAAAATTAAAAAATATAAAATTTTTGAACAAACACTGTTATGTTAATTTGTTTTAATTGCTTACTTGGTTTCGAGTTTTTAAGTCTCAAAAAACTAGAGGATTTAAACCTCCCTTATCCCATATCCAGAAGGTAAATGATAATTTGGAAAAAAGTTTTGAAATTTTCCATTCTGATTTTTCGTCATGATAAAAAATTATTCCATCCTTCACACTTAAATATGATAAAATATATAAACAAACAAAAAATGAACCAATCCTTACTCTTCGTTATTTTTTCTTTTATGTTTATCGCACGCACATGTCTTTTCACTGCTTATAGTACGTAACCAAAACAAAAAAGAATACATCACGTGTCAGCGCCTCAGCTGATTTCATTCACAAACTATTTGTATTCATTCATTCTATCCTTTTTTTTTATTCAAAAGGAAAATTTTAGAACTCCTGCGCATTCAAAATCTCAAAACATCACAATATTGTCGTAAAGGGCTTTTAGCACTATGAGCTTTTTTTAAATCTTAGCTGTTTAGTCTAAAGTTTATTATTGAACCGGCAGTATTTTCGCGGGATCGCATCACAGCGTGTCGGGTATAATATTCCTTCTCGCAACTATTCGTTCTACTCTAAGTGTTCGTGACTAGTTTTTTTTTTTGAATGCATCTCGCGTTTGAAAAAAAAATCGGAAATCTTAAACCATTGTTGAATGATTTGTTATTCCATTTGTGAAGTGTAAAGTCTCACAAAATCATTCTAAATCGTGTGTGGTTTCTAATTAGTTTAATGATCATAAGTCCTTCTTCATAATAATAACATCGCATATATTTGAAGAATAAAAATTAAAAAAAAAAAAATTGTTTGTGGTTTTTTAAATACTAGGGTATTGTGAAAAAAACAAGAAAAATAGTGCAACGATAAATTTTTTTTTTGTGACAAAGAAAATTTTACGGTGCTTAAACATGATCCATCAGTAGATGTATAGATTAACACGCTCTTCAAACCTCAAGAAGCGGCTAGTCACTTTGTAAGTGCCTACTTATTAAGATCATCATAAATAAAACTTTTATTGAAGTTTATTATTTTCATAAATTAAATCTTTAATTTAACATTCACAATGCAAAGCAAGTCATATTTTTTATTGAATTATTTCGAATAAATAATTTCCCCGATGATTATAATTAATGATTATTGGGCTTTATCCGAAGCTAATGTGATCTTGTTTGTTTTATTATCTGACTGGATCTACCTAATGCTACGAGTATATTTGTCTTGAATTTTAATTTCAATTTCATTATTGTCATGAAACTAGGTAATCCGATTACATAAAGATAAACGGATATTATTTAATTTAAAAGCTATCATGTATAGGTGATAGATTTTAAAGATTTGATTTGTGGGACTTTATCAAAGCTTCAGTTGCTTCAGTTTTTACTATAGGTTCTATAGGGAAAGTTTTGGATTCGTTAAAAAATCGAGTTAAAGACTTTACATTACGATGAAAGAGAATGGAAAGAAAGTGGGTTCCGAAATTATGTTTGTGTGCTTGTCTGCTTATCGGTCTGCCTAAACTATTGAAGCGATCTTCTTCAAATTTCAAACTTAAGGTTTTTAGGTTATTTTCTAAAAGAAAAAAATTAAATCTTTTTAAAGCTTTAAAATTACAGTACCTGTCATATAATCTCAAAAACGACTTTAAAGATTTTGATGACATTTCAAAAAATTGTTACTAACGTTATCTGCCATAGAACCTGAACAGCTTGAACCAATACAATCAAAATTTTTGTAGAAGTCCTCAATGATATTGGTTATCATCATTTAAAAAAATTATTTTTTAGATTAAAAAGTGTTTTTTTTGAAAATTCAATATTTGGAAAACGACTTGATATTTTTTTCAAATTTTTTTTTAGCTAGACATTTTATAATGATCTTATTAGCAATTAATTATATAGCCTCAAAAACAATATTTCAAAAATATTATTATCCGATTCCGAAATAGATATGTTTTGTGTTTTCAAAAATTTTCATTTTTTTCAAAATTTTGATATGGGATATTATTTAGATTATATAGAACCTTTTTTATAAAAGTTTGTATCGTAGAACGCCAGTTTTTTAACTTTATAAATTGAAATTTATAAAGTCGAGATATCATATACTCAATCCGTTCTAAAGTAGGTAGGTACTTTCAAGTAGTAGTGAATTCATATGAGCATTTTATTTTTCTTCGATTTGTTTTTATTTTTTTATATTTATGTGTACATAAATGTTTATACATATATACTATATGTTTATGATTTTTTTTTTCAAATGGAAATTTATTGGAAAAATTCTTAAGGCTAAGTGGGTCTTACACAGGTGGATTCGCATTAAAAAATGCAAGTGCCATCTAAAGTTAAGTAAGTAAGTTTATATGAGAAACAGATTAAATAAGGCTACCCGACACTTCCAGTGCCAAAAAAAGGATTTACCAGTAGATTAACTTTGGAAGTACCTTTTTGGCTCTATACGTGTTGAAATAAAATTGGTGTTTCATTTTAACTCCCGATATTTATCTTCATTGATATAGGCATTAGGCATACTATAAGAATAAGTACATTTGTAAAATCATTTTGGGTTTCGTAATAAAATCGAAATTTGAGATTATAATAAAACCTCTCATTACGATGATGATAGATGATATTATAAAAAAAAAAATTGGTCCCACAATTATGTCTGTCTTTATTGTATTTTAGATACATCACGTATGCACATAATTTGGTTTTTTCTTGAACTACACACTTAATCAATAGTTGAAGAGTTTTCACTTCTAACTTGGTATACTTAGTTTTGAAATGATTCTTTATAGAGGGATGACATTTTTTAGCTCTTAATAGTCATCCACCCATAATTTGAAAAAAAAAAACAGAATATTTGACAAATAGATTTATGCGGTGTGGAGATAATAGTGAATGAAGGATCCAGAAAAAAAACGGCGTAGGTCAATTTTTAAAGTTAAGATTGGAAAATTAAAATTTGATACATGTCTTAGGTACTCAAAGTAGTTTTTTTGTATCTACTGTTATATTGGTTTTAAAGGTTTTAAAGAAGCAATTTTTTGCACTCGCTAGCAGCTAGGGTACATAGTACACGTACAAATTTTGATTTTTTTTTAAATTAAAAAAAAAATTTATTTAAAAAAAAGTTATTTTTTTTGAAAACACGTGAATATTTTTTTTGGAATTTTATTTTCAAAACCACCAGTTTGTAAAGTAGGAGCAAGTTCATGCAATCAAGACGTGCATTTAATTTTTTATAAATCAGTGTTTTTGTTTATAATTATAGATAAGCTTACAGAAATTGAAATATTTATATACCAAAATTTGTTTACAAACTTAATTTTAAAGATTTATTTTTCAAATATTTCAATTTACTAGAAAATATTTAATACTTTTCTATTAATCTGTTCTAACTACATACTTATAACTATTAAAAGTAAAATGAGGTAAAAATCATGAAATTTCCTCTTTTTTACCTTTTAGTTCCTTTGTGCAATTAGACGCAATCTTAGTGCACAGATAAATTCACTAAAATAATTTGTCTCTTTCTCTGGTGCAGGAAACTATGTCCACAGATTCCACACAAGTTGGAATTAGATCCTGCGAGAACAGACATATCGCCAAAATTGGAAAATGACATCCAAATATTTGTGTGTTTTGTCGTATCGACAAAATGCCCAAATAAAGTTGTCAAAGCGTCCGAATCATTGGACACAGCGCCCGAAACTAACTTTTCTTTTTTAACTTTTCATAAATTTCACTTAGACGTTTAATAACTTTGGAATCAAATAAAAGTAATGACATTTTTTCATCATCTTACAGTTACTCCATCTAAAGTTACAAATTAAAGAAGCAAACCAAAAAAATTATCAAATGATTTATATGGAAAACAAAAAGTTGCGATGAACGACTTCTAAATATGAACCTAGAGGGCTGAAATTTTGTCAGGATTAATCTTTCATCGAAAACCGGAGACATACAATTTTTTTTAATCATTTTTTTCTGTAGAAAATTATTGATGTTGCAAACAAAAATGGTATATTTCGAAATCTTAATTTTTTAAAATCAATAAAATTTTCAATTCCCTGCATAAGTAAAGTCCCTCAACACCTGTTATTGAAGTTAATTAAGATCTTTAAAATAAAACTTATATCACACCCTACATAAAGTACAAAGAAGTCTTTTTTCTAAACAAAATGGAAATAAAAATAGGAATAATTATTAATATAGGTGATGTATTATTTTAGAAAGAATGTATTGAATGAACGAAAATGAAAAGGTTCATTGCTCGTAACTCTTAAAATTGAGAACGATTGAATTTGGGGATCGATTGATTCGGTTGATTGATTCGCATAGTAAAGTGCTTCGACTAAGCAATTTCTTGTAAAAGGTTCACAAAGGTCAAATCAATCACAATTGACGAAGCTTAACTGACTATAAAATGAGAAAAAATAGCGAAACGGATATAATTTTAGTTAAAAAAAAAAAAATAAAATAAACAAATCTGATTTGGAAAGCTAACTTAAGTTAAACAAACGAAGTTTTCCAAAAACTATTCACATTTTCGGTTCATTATTTTATAAATCAATTTTCTATTACGTTTGGCAATATGTTTCTATTATTCTCCTTATTAATATAGAGCTCAATATCTATAAAAAAAATACATAAAAATCTTTGTTTTACTTTTGTACATGAAACCTATTCTTGTCTAATTTTATGTGGGGTAATTTTAAAATGTTAAGTAGGTCAGTACCTTTTGTGCTACGGTAGACTATCAATTAAAAAAATTAACCCAAAATTATAACCGTGTACCGTGCCTACCTATTTTTGTTATCTTTTCAACGCCCTAGGTTCCAAACAAATAAAATTTTTCTAATGAACAGATTATTATCTTCCCAAAAAAAAAAACAGGTACAATCAACTCCGTTTATCTGACTAACTCTTCTTTCTAAACTAAATTTGTTTTGTTGTAGTTTTTGTGCTTATTTTTAAACAAATAATAATTCGCGTAGCGATATATGTAATGTTTGAAACAAAAAAAAATACTTCAAAATTTTTTTACTGCATGTTTTTAAGATTCTTGCAATGAAAATTCTTTTAAATGTTCAACTACCTATAATGAAAAATTGATGATTGGTTAATTGTAAAAATTAATGAGATTTCTTCCTTCAATAAATCTTTTATCGACTTTGACTTTTGGATTTTGAAAATTGACAGGAATTTGTTTGTTGTATAGTATTGTTACCAATATTTTCAAATCTAAAATAGATTTACAAATATACAATAAAATCTCTTATTTTTGGGCTTTTTTCAAAAACAAAACACAACAATAAGCCCTATTATTTTACTAAAAAAAAATCATCATGACAGCTCAACAAGGGGAAGTTTGAAAAAATTTAGTAATCATTTTTTTGAAGATTTCTTTGATCACATTTTCGTGAAGTTATGAATGAAATTGTTCTTGTGTCATTTTTGGTGTAAGGCAATATCGCTTTAGGGACATTTTTTCAATATTTTAAAATTTAAAAAGTTGCTCTATTTTTCAAAATCGCATACTGTTAATATTATTATTCATAAAAAAATTGAAAAAAATTTAGTACTAGCTTTGAGAATATCTGTTTTGAAAGTTTCGATAAATTTGATAAGTAGGGCAACCAAGTGTTCAGAAGAACTACTAAAGCGAGACCTTGGTGGAAATGCTTTTCTTGAGAATTTTTTGCGCTCATTTATTCATTATTATTTCCTGGAATTGAGATGAAATTCTAGAATATGGACTGTCTCACTCCTCAAACGTTTTTGATAATCGTGGGGTTGGGAGACCGTTGTAGTAATGTAAACGGCAGTCAGAAGTTTGAATTATGTTGCAAACCCTAAATAATAAAATCTTTTAAACAAAGAACCAAATAGTTTGTATTTGCGTCTTTGAAACCAAACATTGGTTTTTTGTCCATTGTATTTTTTTTTATTTTGGAGGTCCTTTCGGCGTAAACGCCCGCAAGAAAAAAAACGCCAAAATCAATTTGGAAACAACGCCCAGTAAAATTCTCAACAAATTGTTGTTATTTGCCCTTAAGACTTCATTTCCAATTAAAAAAAAGTTTTTAAATGAAAGATCGCCAAAAATTGGAATTATTGCCCCCAAAAAAATGAAAATAATGCCTAAATCCACATTTGGCAACTTTTTCACTTCGAAAAAATCGCGATAAAATTTACTAAAACAATTTACACTTAAAACCATTGGTGCAATATTTCCATCTTATTGTTTGGAGAAAATGTGAATTTTGGGCGTTATTTCAAAATTGATTTCCTTTGGTATTATTGCATAACACTGTAATTTCGAAAAGATTTTTTTTAAACTTGATAATTTCGTTTGTCGTTTATCGATTAAACAAAAACCAAATATGTAGCCCAGTAAAAGTTAGAATTGCAAATGAAAAAAAATATATACGGTGCGGTGGTTATGGATCTTAAATCTAAGTTTGCTACTTCCTATCTCTTTGCAGGTGGTGATATACTTCTATCAAATCTAGGTTTATTAAAAAACGCCTGCAAGGTTAACGATAAAATTTTCAGAAGTTGTTGTTGCCATGCCCTCTTTTATTATTTCTTTGTTTCTCGGAAATCGTTCCAAAGATTTGGAGCCAATTTTCAGTCTTATCCTGTGAATAAAAAATAAAAAAATTTAGAAATTGATTTTAATAAAATCTGCCCACTACCACACCCATTTATTTTATTTTCTTGTTTTTCGGAAATAGCTCTTGAGAGATATAGCTTATCCGAGCTTGTTCTTATGAACGGGGAAAAAAACTAGGATATTAGTTTAAGTAAAATCCGCCTACTTTTCGTAGGTATATCTTTATTTATCAATAAAAATGGCTATGGCTGGAATTTTCCAGTTTCCTAATTTGTTTCTCGTTCATAGAAACATGCTGACGCCAATTTCCTCTTCATGTATCTGGAACTGCTGCTCTGCTGCAGCTGCTCTTTCTGCTGCTGCTCAACATTTGGATCCATATTAGAGTCGCTCTATTCACTGCACTAAAATTGTAGTTCTAGTTTTAACCATTTGCTGTCATTTAAGCAGAGTCGACTGTATACATTTTTGTGCGTCCTTTTGCTCCATTACCAATTATATATCACCGCATTATTTATTAAACTTGTATAAGTATGAGAGGACGTTGAAGGCGATAGAAGCTTTAGAACTTCTTCAGACAAATGAACATCTATTGAAATTAGAAATGGAAATTAACTTGTTTTTTTTTTTGTTCTTGCCATTTCTTTGGTCTATAGTTTTTTGTGGGGTGAGTGGTTGCGTAGTCTCTTCAATTCGAAACAAAATTGATAGAATAATTTTAAGGATCTGAGAAAAATGTAAACTTCTAACGATAAAAAAAACCTTACCTTCCTAGACCTACTTAGAATATTTTTTTTATAAATTCGAAGCATAAATTAATTTATGTACCTTACCTCTCTCAAGTTGTCTTAAGGTGCTTTGCAGGCAGTTGAGTCCTGGGAGTTTTTATTTCAAATAATGCAAAGAGTATTCATAAGTATATTTTAAACGTATCAGCGTTGCGGAGAGTTTTTTCCTTTGGTCCCAAGATAATTTTATAATATTTTTTTCCATAATTTTCTCATAAGATCTGAACCAATATGAACCACAGACATTGAAGGCGGGATTGAAATATTATAATTATTACACGCAAAAAAAATATTTGCAAAAAATGACATAAGACTTAAAAGATTTTAAAAGAGAGACTGCTGATTAAATATTTTTAAACTCACCCGGTTAAAATTAAACAAACAAACTTCATTAAAGTAAGAAATTAAGGGTCATTTTTTAAATATACTACACATCTTTTCGGTTAGGTACTTACTTACTTAGATCCTAGGACTTATTATGTCCGTTAGTTGTTCACTACGTGCTATCGGGTAAGGTTTTTGGAGATGCATTTCAGTATTCAGTTCTCTCCGATTCTTCACCAGTTGTGCTGATTCCTCTTTGAGTGTCCTTCACAAAGTTCTTCTAGGTCGGCCTAGTCGTCTGCTTGTCGCTTGACTCGCAATGCAGTCGTTATCCTTTTAAAGCGTATGGCCAATCCACTAATTGCATGATTGCAGAGTTCACTGAATTCCTCTCTTTCCATTCGACGAACGAGCGTGCAGGACCAAAAGAAACAATATTGGTGAAAATATACAGCCCTACCTTACCCCAATTTGGATCAATCTATCGATCCTCCACTATGTAGAACGTGACATTTGGATCCATCATTTGTAGCCTTGACAGTAGCAAATGTGTTTGAGTTCTCACTTTACCAGGGTCTCTCAATGAGTGGGTGAATTAGCGATGCTATTATGAGCTCTGCGGGAACACCATCAATTCCAACCGCTTTGTTGTTCTTCAGTGTCTTGATTGCGGTAAAGATTTCTTCTACATCGGAGGGTACTCAGGCAATTGTTTTTTTTTGACGTATCACAGAAAAGTACTCCTTCAATTTTTTTAACTAGTCCTCATCTGAAACTGGCAGTGATCCATCCATGCCTTTTACCGGGTGCTTATTAGAGCTGTAGACTTCAGGGTATTGCAAAACATTATTCTAAAACGCATTCAAATTGTTCCCATAAAATAACAAAAACAATACAGTTTGTATTTGTATATACTATGTGAACTTTATTCGATGACTTTCGGTAGCTCTAATTTTGAAACGGTTGAGTTTATGGTCAAAATGGCGAAACCATTTTTAAAGATCATTTAAAAGACCATGAAAAAAGACATGTCTGTAAATAAGTTAATTATAGCAACATGTAAATTTCATGTTTAAAACGAGAGTACGCAAGTTAAGTATTTTTTTTTTGGTGTAAGCTTAGCTACCATATAAAAAAGGACTTCAAATAGATTATAATAGATGCAAACAAAGCAGTATCGAAAAAGAACAATGAGGTTTATGTTTTCAATGGTGTTCTGAAGAAGCTCTAAGAAGTCCTCATCAATATGAGTAGCGTTCAATATTTAAGGGGATTTTAGTAAATGGCCCCCAAAGTTGGTTATCACGCAAAACTATTAAACTATTAATTCGAAGGAAAAGTCCTGAAAAATGATGTAACGTAAAAATATTGAAAGTTGCTTTTGGTGCAACTCTGTAGGTCCCTTGAACCAAAAATAACGGTACCTAACATACATTTCTTTCCTTTTTGAAACATACATACATTTATTTCAAAAACATCTCCTACACTTTTTCCGAGCCAAAAATTAAATTTGAAAAATTACAAATTTGAAGGGACAAAAACTGTATTTTCAGTGGTTTGTAAATTTTAACCAATATTTATATTTTTTTTCGAAATACCACACGAAAGACTTAAGCATTTTCTAAGCAAAACATTGGTTTTGAAAAATTTTGAATTTTGAGAGAAAAAATTCCGATTTATTGGAGCAGTTCTAATCCATCGAAACCTCAGATTTCCTTCAATGGAATTTGGCGGTTTAAGGCTTGAAGTTAAATTGTGATCCTAAAATAATATTTCGTTCTAAATAAGTCTAAAAATCACATTTTTTCGAACTTTCAGACCGAAAATCTGGATTTTTCAGAAGTTTTTTTTTAATAAATCGAGATCGTAACCATCCTTCAATGGAACTTGACAGATGTGTAACAAACTATATTATGAATATTTCGATCCAAATGGAATCACAAATAAATCTACGAAAAATAAAAGAAAAAACCATTGCTGCTAATGTCTAAAGTCAGCACTGGATATTGTTAACCATTCCCTAACTAAAAAGATAAAAAGATAGGTCTGATTACTTTAAGTACCACGAAAATAAATTAAATAAATAATTTTAACTGAAATTACTCTAAAATACCTGAAGGGAGTCGATACGTTTCTTCACAATTCTCTCATTCGTTTATTCGTACTTATGGATAAGCAGCTTGCAGCTAAACAGAAAATTGCTTACTCCCTTAGCTCCTTTTTTAATTTTGAAGTATTGCCTTCATTTTTTACATCGTCCTATAATGTGCATATTGCTCATACCTCAGTCACGCAATGCGAGGAGCTTGCTCCGGGTGCTGTTCTCCAGACATTGCCCGCATTGTTACAACATTCCATATACACAAAATGATGATAAAGTATTTTAATACTCTCTACTTAATAAGATAAAAAATACATATAGGTATATATAGGCATAAGTAGGATCATTCAAATTAAAAAAAAAGGTATTATAATATTAACACTTATTAGGAGTCACAAAGTTTATTTTCAAAAATCCTCGTTTTATCTGTTATATTTATGTATGTTCACAATATTTCATTTCATTTTGATTAATTTAAATTCAAAGCTTTTGTAAAATAGAAAACAGAAATACTTACGCAAATTCAATTCACTTCCAAATTCCAAATTAATTGATATACATTATAGGTAGTTCTAGATATATATTTTCTTTGCACCTTTTTAACACCCACATCTTAGATGGCTTCATTATTAATGGCATCAAAAGGAATGAAATATTTTCCAAACGTTTATATTAGAACGGAAAAAAAATTTGTTTCGTGATTCTGCTGGTGTTGTTGTTAATTATTTACTCTATTGATTTATTAATAAATTTGTTAGAAGGGCAGATACTATGCTAAATGGAAGAAAAAAAATTCTTGTATAAACACTATCACTTTGTTTTAGATAGGGAAAATGGAATTCAAAATAAATAGCTTCTAACGCCCTTTAGATCACAAAAATTAACAATTTATCTCACCTTGAATTAATTTGAAATCAGCATTATGGAGTCAGGCTTAAATGCGTTTTTTTTGTGAATAATAAAGAGTTTTTTTTTTGAATTATTAGAAAAGTGTACGGCTGGTTTTGCGGACTTTATTTTCGTTTTCGTTTAGAATGATTATTTCTCAAATTCTTGTTTCACTATTAAATAATTTCAAATTTAGTTGGTTTGGCAATTCTATTTAAGCAAGTTTTCATTTCGTTATGTTATGGTTTCGCAAAATCATAATTTGCTAAAATAGCAATTTTCATCTCTCATTTCATAGTATCGGATTTCATCAGTTCGCATTTCATTACTTCGCAGTATTATATTTCGATGTTATGCAATGCATTCTTCTCTTTCTTCTCCAACCGTCACAATTTTGAGTTTCCCAACTGGGACGACTAGAGTTGTGAAAAAAAGCAACGCTATATTCGAGGACGTATGGAAATTAACTGATTATTATAAATTTAAATAATTAGAGTTAGTTAAATTATCTACTTGACCTGTTTTAGGATTTTTTTTAAATAATTATTCGTGTTGTTTTTGTACATTCAATAAAGAATTTAAAAATCCACTGTCCCGGTGTAATATCACCAACTGTTTTGGAGATGTGTTATTTCACGTTGACAAACCCGCTTGCATTAAGTTTTTTACGATTCCTATTCTTCAGGCCCATTTCCCCCAGGATGGAAAAAAAATTGTTCAACAAATTCCTAATAAAGGCGATTCATATCTTAACCCTAAAATTACCAGGCAATTGCTCTGATATCTTCTCTCCAGGTGATTGAAACGTGGATCAATCATCAACTTAAGAATAATCTAGAAACGCGCCCTTACCTAACTAATCTGCAGCTTAGCTAAGTTATCTTTCACTATGATCAAAGATCGCACTTGGGAAGCACTGTTCCGTTTAAACAGATTTCTTGAATAAGCCTGTGTGGTCTGTCTTTTGATAAATAAAGTGGTACCCATTACTTTCCACAGTATCTATGCTTACATCAATTAATCGTTGCAAGGATGTAGGATCTTCACTTATCATAATTACTGATTTATTTGGGGTCAGTCACCCTATCATTAAGCAGAAAGTCAAGGATTGTAATAAATGGCAAAGGATTCAAGACGCTTCCCTGGTGCATAGTGCATACCTACTCTAATTCGGAATTCTTTGGCGAATCCCGTTTTTTGACTTGCTCGTAGATGTATGTACATCTTCTTAAATTAGACGTCGGTCAGTGCTCGTTGTCTAAACGCAACCTAAATCAGATCTCGTGATGGTCTGTGGAATGCTTTTGTATTTTCAATATCAATCTAGTAAATTATTCAATCCTGTGGCATGTTGCTGATCGAAAATCCACTAAAACCAATTTTTCTTAAAATGCTTATAAAATGCATCGGTCTGATAAATTTTCTGGTATGCCCTTGACTACTTGCGAACCATCCCTGGATTGTATCCAGTGCAAGTGTGATTGCAAAATGGGAGATGCCACACTTCACGTCCTTCCACACTATCGTACTGAGTATTTATACCATGTCAAATAATACGCCCTGCGAATACTGCGATTGTGTATTTTTGTTAAACCTATAGCTTTTAAAATCTAGGAAAATGCCATTTTAGTTTATTGGTTTGTTTATTAGAACTAAAATTGTTTTGTGCAACCTACAAACGTCATTTTACAATTAATCGAAGCAATAAATATTTAAAAGCGTTTCATGCGAAAGGCCATTAAAAGTATTACTGCAACAATTCCACTTAGAAAAAAGGATAGTTTTGAAGTTTACTTTAAATTTTGGGATTTTTTTTTAGGTATTTTATCTCCAAATTAAAAAAAAAAACAAACTGATTTGAACAATGTGTGAAACAAGCTAAACTGAAACCGCGAAAGTTTTCATGAAAAATAATATTTTCATTTAAATAAACAAATTTCACTAAAAATATTTCAAAACTCTGGGAAAATACAAATTCGTAGAAATCAAAACCACCATCGAATTTTTTTCTGTCTAACAGCTGGATCACTTCATTCTTTTTAGTAAACAGCCACGACTAACGAACGCAGCTAAAAAATAAAACTTAAAGACTGTTATTATTTTAAACTCCATAAAAGTTCTTAAGAACATTACACTTCCTATGAAAAATGATAGCTACTTTAAAAATTCGCTTCATAAACTAAGAGCTTCTAATGCCACACATTTATTTTTTCATGTTTACTTTTGAAATTTTAAGTAGGTAATTTATAAACATAAAATTCTCGAAATCATACTTTAATAATGCATTTATACATTTTTGTTTAAATCAATCTTAAAGAACTAAGCTTAACATTTCTTATAATTTCTCACACAACTTTTAAGTTCATGGGATATCAAGACCATTTAACACATCACTTTATACGTCTCGCCGCGCGCTGCCGTTGTTAACAAACAAGAACAATATTAACGGCAAACTCTTAATATTTTATTTGTTTAGCTCTTGGGTGACTGGCAAGAACTCATAACATTTAAAAGCTGAATATTATGGAGGTATTTTATTTGAAGTGTTTTTTTTTAACTTTTTAAATTTGTCAATATTCATGTTTGTTTTTTTTTTTGTTATTCCTGCAAAGCTAAGCAGAGTTCCATTAAAATTAAATGGAGGTCATTATTTGTTATGTGTCACCATCGCCATAAATATCCATATATTATATATTTGTTAGTAAATGTTGACTTTATTTTCAAAAAAAAAAAAAAGACGGAAAATAAAGAACGTCTGCTGAAGATAGGATCTGTTTCTTTAGGATTCCCTTTATCGAAAAGGGAAGATGAAATAATATTGTTTCCTTACTTTACTACATCAAGTTTACGACTGAGGATGTTATCCTGTATGCAGGACTTCGATCAAGGGCAGAAAAACTCATTCAAAACCAATTGAGCTGAATATCGCGTATAATTCTATTTCGAAAACAACAATATATGTAGATATCTTAGATACTTTTATTCATCATTAATCCTATTTAATTTCTTTAAGAAATACAATGCTTTACTAAATAGCCAGGACAGGAATGCTTTATGGTTAATTAAATGCTACAGTGGCTTATATGGCTTTAACAATGAATTATTATCTCAATATTTGGATATAGATAGATAGATATATATTTATTTTCGTAGAATAAGGCTTTACATATTACATGATTTTTGTGAAAGTTTTCGTATTTTTATCTTTTACAGAATTAAATGATCATAAATTTTCAAGAAAGAGATGGACATGAAAAAAAAGGTTTGTTCAATGAATATAGAGTAAAAGTGTAGTTCAGATTTTTTTTTATCAATTCAGCATACGGATCAGTTGCGAAGGGAAATAAAAAAAAAAAAGAGGCTGGGTGCGACCCACACTGATAACTTCCCATTTGTGATCTTGAAAACTTTATATTTAGTTTTTTTCAAATAACCAAATTTTCTGCGAAACAAACTTTAGCTGTTAAATTCAAACAATCATTATTTTAAGATTGAAAAGCATTTTAATTATTTAAAGAGATTTACGAAATGCACATATATTATAGAGATTAAATACTTAATGGCAAAGTCAATATCATCGCTCGTTCTCAAGATATTCGAGTCGAAAAACCAATTTTACCACTTTTTAGTTTATTTTGTTATTATATTTTTTATCAAAAACTGTCAATTAGATATTTGTCAAAATTTAACCTTTCATAAAAAATTGTACTATGTATAAAATAAAATATTTTAGAAGGCACACTCGTTGTTCGTTCTTAGGATATTCGAGCTGAAATACAATTATAACTACTTTTCTTTAGAATTTTTAAGTTTTTGATTTTTTGTTAAAAAAACTGCCCATTCAATATTTGTCAAAATTTTATCAGTTGCTAACAATTATGTTATGTAGAAAATAAAATAAGCAAGAAGTCAATATCGTCACCCGTTTTTGAGAAATTTGAGTCGAAAGACACTTTATACCAATTTTTGGTAGAATTTTTTGTAGTTCTAAATTTTTTGTAAAAAAACTGTCAATTGAATTTTTTTGAAATTTTCACCACTATACTCTGTTCAACAAAAATTGTCAGTACAGGGCTTATGGGCGAGCTTTTTTCAAAGCAGTAGCGCGCGTGTATACTATCACGACACTGAATCGAGAAAACTTCAAATAAAAAACATACTACGCCAATGACTAACCTACATGAATTGTGTGCGAATCTTTAAAAAATATTCGTACACTCCACCATGACCGATCTCCATCAACGCTGATGGAGAACGAGAAGTGACTTGATCATTTACCCTCTTGTACGTAGTATCTCTACCTACCCTTTCTGTGTGAATACAAAAAAAAAACATATTCCAACAGAGTTACCTTTGCCAATTGAAAGCAATACTATAGAGCTTTTCCGTTGGTTTTTTATCAAGGAGCTTTCGGGTTTGAAGCTTTTGAGAACAAAATTTAGTATTGTGAGAGGGTAAGTGTTGTCGTATTTGTGTATTTGATTGTATCTTTGGATAATCGTTAAAATGCAGGTATTTTTTTTTTTGCTTTTGGTTATTAAAGTGGAAAGAAGTTAGGTATATTATTGAAGTTTTCACATTCATGAGGTACTGAATAATTTTTGAAAATGTTATTCGATGAATTATTTATTATTACTATTTTTATTTTTATTATTACTATAATATGCGTATGGTAACCATAAGCATATTACTCTCCGATCTGCTACAATTTATAATGAAAAGACGGAAACCCTGTTAGAGCTTTTTCTTGAAATAGATAAATTGAAATCAATGCAACCAGACAGAGAGGCAAACATCCTATCTTCCCTGTACTGACAATTTTTGTTGAACAGAGTATAGTCAAAAACAACATTTTTCGTAAAATAAAATTATTTTAAAATTAATATCGTTTTTCCATCTAAGGATATTCGAGTTATAAAAATTTTTTTTAGTTTTTTTGATTTTAAAAAATAACGGTATATTGATTTTTTTCCAAATTCATATCAAATTTGTATGACGTCATAATGTGTCGAATAAAATTTATTTCAAGTCAACAGCATTATTTGTTCGTGAGATATTTGAGCCCAACCAAAATTTTCACTTCTTTTTTAAACTGCTATAGTAAAAAAAAAACTGATTGAATATTAATAAACGCCCTTTCAGCTTCTTTCGAAGTTATTATCTGTAAAACAAAATTTATTTCAAGTCAATAGCTCTACTCGTTCTTGAGATATCGACGACGAAATGGTACCAGAACGTACGGACGTACGAACGTACGAACGTACGTACACACGCACACACAGACATCTCTCTAAAAATGATTGATATAGGCTCTAAGGACCTTGAAACGTCGAGAAATGTCAAAAATTTCAATTTGACAAATCGGACCGATTACAATAACTCTCTATGGGAAGTTAAAAATGTATTATATTATTACAATAGAAAAGCGTAAATTTTTGCTGCAACATTTTAAACAACCTGATACTCAGGTATTATAATATTACTTCACAATTTGCTAAATATCAACTGTCATATTTTTATTAATGAAATTAAACCGAACACGCCGAAGAAAATGACAGTTCATAAGCTAATGAAACTTTCTTAACATTTATAAACATAAAGCTGAATTAAATGTACCTATAGTAAAATGCTACAAGAAAGTAGGTACAATGTTTTCTTCATTCCAAATTAGCACAGTTTCATTATTAATTTTGTATTAGACTAAATTTAATAAAAGCAAAAATACTACCAAGAAGAACAGCCGACAGCGCAGCGTGAATTGAATTGTACCAACGCGTTCTAAATAAGAAACAAAATGCTCACAATTATTGTGATGAGTAGGGCAAACGAAGCCTAACGTAAGACACCTAATTCGTTTCTTACGACCACTTCAGCTGACGTTCGACGACTATAGTTCTACCTTAAGCGAACGCTTGAGATATCAAAATAATATTTTGATGGTATCTTTCCTATCTTTAAAAAAAAAAAGAACAATAAAAAAACAACTTTACCATGAGTTGGATTGTTGATAAAGGTCAAATTGTCTCACTGTTTGCCAGGGAATCCGAAGAGTGAAATGGCCGGACCGCGCGCCATAAGGCGCACATTGAGACGTCTGTTAAGCTTGTAAGGCTTTCTTTACTGTGAAATTATCAATGCATGCATATTTCTCAGTAATCGCCTAATGTGAAGTTTTAAAATGACGTTTGTTCCATACAAAAACGACATTAAAAATTTAAAAACCAGTTAAATATTGGTGCAACCGAGCATAAGACATCACTATATTTAAAGAACGCTACCGTTTACGGCTAGCATTGGCCACGTTCACAAAGTTATCTAAAGCAATCCAGATTGGTTTGTGTTGTTGTAATGTCTTGAGAAAAAACAGCTGATTATAAAACATCTGTTCTCAAAATAAAAATCTCAACCGATCTAAAAAATTCTCGTATATTCAGCTATCTGAAGAGAAATGTCAAAAACAGCTGACTTGAATTGAAATTAAACAGCTAAATTAACCTATCCGGTTTTAGTCGTTCACAAACATATACGGATACTCGAGTATCTGAGATAGCATATCTCAGCGCAATATGAACGCGGCCATTGTGAACGACGAACGTCTGGAACTTAACTGATGATAAATTTAGACAAACTGAATAATGACTTTGAGAGTTTATTGAATTAATCAACATGATTTTGGATTTGTTTCTAAGAAAATTTTGAAAATTTTGTTGTACTACAAAAATTTCAAAATATTGAAAAATGTCATCAAAATTATTATGTTTCAAAATAATGTTAGCTACAAGTAAATAATTCTACAATTATTACATTCTAAAATACTATTAGACAATTTTTTGTCTCTGAATTTGTGTACTACACAACGTTGTATTGCGCCCGTTTTCATGATATGTTTGTAGGTATTTTTTCAAGCTGTTGAAAGTTTGTTTTCGAAAATTCAAATGTATGCAGTAAGTAATTTTAGGTTTGACTATTTAACAAAAAAATTGCAAGTCAATTTTTTTTACCCAGTTTTTAATTTCAAAAAATTTAATTTATGCAGCGAATAAGTTTTAAAGCCCTGACTATTGTCAAAAAAAAAAAACGGAATTTCGTAAAAATTATTATTTTGATTATTTTTAATTTTTGACAAACGTTTGTTTTTGTAATTTCTTCAAATTTTTAATACTTTTTTAATAGACTTTAAATTCATACAGTGAAAAAAATTATTTTTTTGTATTTTATTGATTTAAAGAAGAAAATTATTTTATTTGTATGATAATTTTATTTATTTTCTATAATCGTTTCATTACTCAGTGAATCTAGGTATATTTAATTAATTTCTCATAAAATTTGTCAAATCAAGTCCTTGATATTCAATGCAAGAAGAAAATTTTATTTCAATAATTTTCATACCCATTTCGGTGAGCTTCACAAATTCTATTTTAATTTCCACTAATTACACAAAAAAATAGGTCGTATATTAATTTTCAAATTTCTTTTTTAACTTGAACTGGTAGCCGCCGCCGCCGGAAAAAGGTCTTCATATTAAATCAACAAAAATACATAAACAATATAAATATGTACTAAATAGAAGAAACCCGAAAACTAAACCATAAAAAAGGCAACAGCATCAACTTTGGAAAATGACACCCCAGTCCGATAGTATAAGTCCGTCCATGAATTCTAAAATCCGATAAACCTAAAATTGTCGATTTTTAAAATTCTAAATGTTGTGTTAAAATTAAGTTTACGTAAATTTGATTATATAAAACAAATTTATCATTTAACTTTCATTTTGTCATATTTATAATAATTCATAACTTGAAGACTGCGCCACGAGCATTTAAATTTTGGGGGAAGAGTGAAAGCCTTTAAGCTAAAAGTGTGAAAAAGACCCAACAATTTTGAAAAAAAACAACTTGACCTTATGTCTAATTGCATCATATAACCATAAGCATGTTTAGCGTTTAATAAAAATTCAAAATAAAATGACACGAAAAACTCTGTGGAATCATTCGTGTTAAAATATGATGAAAAATTGAAACAATTTACTCAAACGAAATATCAAGACTTCTCGTTGCGTGCCACTCTGATTTTAAGTAGTGCCTCATTTAATGTTGAAAAATGCCCTCTGCAGCCTACATTTAGTTTTAGTACTTAGATTGCCTACTCAGAAAAAACTTCAGAATGTGTAAGCCCTTAATTAAGTTTTTTTTTTTTGTATAATCTAAACCATCATGAGTACTCCATATGGAGTACTGAAGATGGAATCAAAAAAAAAAATTCAAATAAAACCATAACGATATGAAATAGAGCAATAAAACTTTTCTTGGCATTATTGCTGTTTTGGTTAAAACAATGTATAAGAGGTCCCTCGTGTGTTGATAAACTAACACGTGCGGTAACAATATAGGCAACCACATTGTCTGTTGTTTTTGTGCTGTGTGTGTTTTTTTTTTATAAGCAAACATTAATTTTAATTTGGTTTCATACATTTTTATGAAAAAATAATGAAGCATGTTAATTTTCAATAACAATGCGGTCAACAATGAAAACAGAAAGCACGATTGATTCACACGAACTGGCTCAAAACTATATTTGAAACGACTTATGTTGGGATTTAGACGGCTGACAAATATTATACCACAATTATTGTCAAAATATTGCTAGACTTAAATGATTAACATTAAATGTGATAGCTTCTATTTGACGATTATAATAATTTGCCCAGGAGTATTGGAAAGGATTGAGATTTTATAGAGTTGTAGGTGTACTTGAGATATCTGCGAATTTTTTTTAAAACAAAATTAGGCTCATACAAAAAATGGAATAAAAATGTCGCCGTATATTTATTAAACTTCTAAACTAGGTATCAGAAGAAATGCAAAGAATTGTTTTTGTTTGCTGACTCGAAAATTGGAATTGTTTTTATTGAAAAGTAAAAAATGGTACTTTTTATATTTTTTAAAAGGTTTTTTCCCTCAAAATAATTGTTTTAACGCCGCGCCGCTTGACAACATGACAAGCTTAATTTTATTTAAAGCCAAATTGGGAGAAAAATGAAATTTATGGTTGAAAGCAAAAATTATCATACAATATATAAGAAACATTAAATTACGCTGATTAAATTTAGAGACATTTATAAGATAGGATGAATATACAATTGTTAAAACTTTTAGTAAGCGTTGTTAATGTAAATTTTTGCGCACTCATTGCAAAAAAATCAAGCAAATCGGCGACTTCGCATAAGACGATAATGTAGTAAACTTGTAAACATTTTATTTATTTGGCAACAGAAGCAAGCAACAAAGGTTGCAAACGTGAAAGTATTTTTATTCAAAAGAAAATTAATTTATTTTTGTTAAAAATTCTTTATATTAGTACATATTGACAAAATGGTTTTATTTTTGAAAATTTTGAAAAATCTGATAAGATAATCGTCTAAAAATAAAACTTTTTTTACGATTATCTATCAGATTTTGAAAAAAAAAATTCAATATCATTGAAGATATAGATTTTGAAAACTTTCAAAAATCTGACAAGATTTGGAATACTATATTTTCAAAATTTAGAAAAATATTAATACTAACATTGATAATGTAATTTTTTAAATTGTAACAAAGGGTTTTTGAAAATTTTGAAAAACCTATTAAGATAGGTAATGGTATAAAAATCGCGCGGTTTTTCTTGTCTCAACCCAACCTACACGTCCTAGCATTTTGGCGCACTGCTCATCACTCACCTTGTATGCACTCCCTGTGAAGGGAGCAACTATTTACATATGTACCTACACGAAGACGAATACGTTGGACATAACTAAAATGGCGAAAAAAAACACTTGTGTAATGGGAAATTGTGTATGTAGGTATCTTCCAAAATCATCATGAACATATGTACAAGTTATCACAAAATATAAAACATCAAAAGTATCTTTAAGCAAAATTCATTTCCACAAACAAATAGAACAAAATGCAATTCTAAGCAGAATACGCAACATTTTACACTAAACTCAAAACACCCGATTCCAAGAATCAACAACCGCAGCTACAATAAATTCGGAGAATTAAGTCACAATTAAGTCACATTAAGTACCGTTAGTAAAGATTCTTTTGACCACATAATAACGTCATGTAACATAATAACTGACAGGGTTTTTTTTATATAAATCGTTGGAGCTCTTTTTGAAATTGAAGACATTGGTCGTAACGAAACAGGAACCGTTGTATTTAAAGCTAAACAAATTCACCTCAAAAAACCTCAAGTTTTCAAAAAATCGCTTCAGTCGAGGCTTTGGGTCGAGGCATTGACACACATAGGCCGAAAAAATATTTGACAAAAAAGAAATTGCCACAACAATAACTTGGTAAAAAAGTGAAAAAAAATATACGCCGAAATAAAAATTTGCTTAAAAAAGTTCCGTAAATAAAATATCGAATAGAATTTTGTTGAGAAAACAAACATGAGCTATTTTGTTGAATGTATACAAAGTCAATCAGTTAATCAGTTATATGCGTAAGTATATTTATTTAATTTTTGAGAAAACTCTAATGAACAGATTAACGACAATCTTTTTGTGAAAAAATAAAAGAAATATAATAATTTATTTAATTCTTAAGGAAAATTTGTAGTTTACAGTATATTGAACTTTTTTTTTGAACCAATGACATTTTAAATGCTACAGCACAATAAGCACTACTCACAAAAAAACCACTTATTAATTCCAGTCATACAACAATTTGTTGTATTTTCTTGCAAACAAAAATTATGTATTCCAAATGGATCAACATAGCTTCCTGAAAACATCTACACCAACTTTTAACAAATTGTTTTTTCCAACCATTTTTCTTAAAGATGTTCTTTGCATTAACATCAATCTTCCTTTTCTCACTTTATATATAATAAATTATACAAAACTTTATCTCAGCGATATACAATGCACAAATTAATTAATATCCCTCGTGCATCGTAGAATCGTCATTCTTGTATAGTCATTGTTTTTTAGTTAAAGTTGCTGTTGCTGTTGCAGCAGTTGTGGAAAGAATCTGTAAGTAACAGCACAAACCATTTTGTGATTAACCACAAATGAGAACAGCTTCTTTCTCTCAGGTTCGTTGTTTTGTGGTTTTGGTTGCACTGAATCGCAAGAAAAAATAAAATATATTGGAAAGAGAAAAACGTTATTAAAAAAAAGTACTCGTAATTTGCAATGTAATTTGTCCTCATCAAGAGTATTATGTTGAGACAGATTTTGTTGCTTGGGGAAATCAATTTGCCAAAAATTAAAACAAATCATTAATCGACGTGATTGTTTGCGATGAATTTTAATTTATGGAATAACATCTTACTGCCAACAATTGGGTTTTTATTTTATGCTTTCTATTATGTTTAGATTAGGTTAGGACTGGTATTCACGAAGAGCTCTCAACTTTAAGAGTATCTCAACTTTAAAAATTGTTCTCATAAAAATAAATAAAAATGAGGGAGGGTATTTAAGAACGGTCGGTGAATACCAGCCTAAATCTACGAGTATACTATAAACATACGTTAAGGTGATTCGGTTCCAACCCGTTACTCAACCAACATGCTTTCGTTTGACCAGATCAGTTTGTACAGTTCGTTGTTGTATCTTTGCCACCATTTGGATGTAGAGTGTTGACGGGACTAGAATTTTTTTTCGAAGCATTCTAAAGCGTTGTCATCTATTTTTGGCAGGGATGATAATAAGTGTTGATGTACTTTTAGTCGAGATAGGACTTTGCAACTAAATTGCCTTTTTTATTCCAAAGAAACAGCGATAGACAAGATTTATTCTTCGTGTGATCGGCTGGTGTCATTGTCTTTAACCTCAAAGTTAAAGCTGTCTGTAGTAACGTTTTTTAAAAGGCTGAACTCATTTTCTTCATTTCCGTCTCAATGTTTAAAAACGCTTCGCAGATATCACTCTGTGAATAGTTGTTGAAGATTTCAATCTTTTGGGACTGAAATCTTTATTGAACTCATTTAAGGGATTACATTGAAGCATTCCTTTTTTAAGACTTTCGACTTCAAACTATATGCAGTCAGCCTTCTTTTATCTTAGAAAAATCGCCAAATACTTTGCCTTAATAAAGGTTGCAAGCAACTGATTGCAATCTTTTCGAACTTTATTGCATTCTTTTAATTTTTTGCATTCTTTAAATTCAAAAGGAATGCAAAAAAAAAATCAAAGCATGCAAGGTATGTAAGAAATTCAATGAATGTAAAAAAATGCAACAGATTTCAAATGCATGAACTACCAAAAGATTGAAATCAGTTCATTATAATCTTTCAAAGGTAAAGAAATGCTGATTGCATAGTAGCAGTCTTCAAAAAAGAATAGAATTTAAAGATTGTCAAAGAATACATTCGCTGACACTTTGCTCCTTCAATTATACAAAATATCATTATCATCAGCGCATCCTAGTATTTGGACGAATATTTTTTGAAAGATTCGGCCTCTTGTGTTGATGTGAGAGTTTTTTCTGGAATATTTTTTCCAGAACGATGTTGAAGATACATGACAGTCCAGTACCTCGCCTAAAACCTTTTATGACATCAAATGTATCATCTCTTCCGACCGTGATGGTACCGTGTGCGTTTTACATCCTGATCCTGCACAAACGGACAAGTTTGCCAGGGATGCCAAAACTAGACATTGATCTGTAAAGTTGCTGTCATACGCGGCCTTGAAATCGATAAAAAGGTGTAAGGTGTCGGCTTGAAGTCGTTGGGTTCTTTTCGCCAAGATCTGCCACAGTGTGAACTTTTGTATTATGATGGAATTTCTTCTTCTTCTTTATTATTGCCGTTATAAAGCTGGGAGAAGTAGTTTTTCCTTATCCTCAACACTGACTTAGAATTCTACCAAGATGTTGCCATTGAACGTCCCTGCAGGCTTCGGCTTGGGGCTTATAACCCAAGGATATTGTTTTTACTTCTGCGGTAAAACTCCCCAACTTCATATCTGCTACGGAGTCCTTCTATTTCGCACGGTTCTCATAACCTCTCTTTTTTTGTCTGGCGTTTTGAATTAATAATTCTTTAGACGGTGAGCTACATAACATGGGCAATATAAATGGGTACTTATAGCACCCACAGCAAAGCTCGCAGATGCCTAAATACTAACTCTCTTCCTGTTTTCAAAAACGACTTTGAAAACACTTTCAAGTGTATTTGAATTATTCTCCTTGGTACTTGATAAATTAATACAAGTACCTACAATCTTTCTCTTTAAACAACACACAAAAATACCCCACCAATCATCCACTGCCACATTTCCATATGTGCGGAACAGTTTAAGTAAAACATCGCATACCGTTTCTTTTATATCTGTGTTATATAGACCATTATGATAATGTTCGGTTACGATAGCAGCTTCAGGATGACGATATTTATCACAATAGAAATAAATGTGTTTAAGGATTTGTTTTTATTCTGTTCTCTGAATATCTTTAACAATGGATTTTTGTGTTTTGTTTTGAAGTCTGGAAAAAAATCTTAAAATGGATTTATTTCCCAGATATTCGGATGATGTGTGTGCGCTTAAGATGATGACTTTGGTGGTCAAAATTTTACAACATTGTTTATGTATTCCCATTTAAGTGGTAGCTCTTTTTTTTTATTATGTTGAAAACATGTCTTCATTGTATTAACTCTCGGTTTAAAGGGAAGACTATCAAATTCAATTTTTTATTGATAACACGATTACCGGCGGCGATGTTAAAAAAGGGATATTTAAATTAATTGCAAATACTCTAGGAAGTAGGAAGAAATTAAAGATAAAAAAGATATTAAAAAAAAATAATAATTCAGAATTTTATGTTTTGGGAGTTATGTTTATGGTTTGGTTGAGTTGTTTACATTTTAATTTGTTTTTAAAATTACTTCTGGGTTTTTGAGTTTTTGGGTGACTTATAGTACCTGGTACTAGGTTTATTTTAATTTTGGCTATATGTAAATGTATACATACCTCGAAAGAAATTAATAAGTAAAAAATGTGAGTAAAAATTTGCATGATATAATGGTTTGAGTAATAAATGTTTGTAGTAATTATAAATTAAGAAAAATAAATTTTTTTTTCTTTATTTGAAAAAATGCCTTAAAAAAAACAACGATAAAATGTGCTAGTCTACAAAGTGAAACTACAGGTAACTACAGGTAACATTTTTTTAACTGGTAGGTAAGGGTGTTTTTCTTCATTAGTGCAGAGCAGAACCTGAACTGATGTCAAAAAAAAAATTGTTTTTTTTTTCGCTCTGAACGTGTTCAGAGCATGCTCACAGTGTGCTCTATGAGCTCAGAAAAAAAATAGAGCAGAATATAGAAAATGGCAACTGACAAATAAAAGTGGTGACATTTGGTGAAGTGTGTTTCATAAATAAATCGAACACTCAGAACATAGCACGTTCAGTTCAGAGCTCTATTCTGAACTTATAAAGAAAAACGCCCTATACAATTCTGTCCCAGTCAGTCCGCGTTTTTTTTTTTAGTTCAGAGCTGAGCACTGGGCAAACAGAGTAGAGTAGAGTAGAGTTCTGAGCAGAGTTTACTCTGTTATTTTATTCTGAGCTCACAGAGCGCGCTCTGAACATGTTCAGAACTAAAAAAAATAAACACGAATTTGAAGCTCTGTACGATCAGAGCTCAAAAAGAACACAATTATTTTTTTGACAGTTCGAGCTCTGCTATGAACTAAAAAAGAAAAACGCGGAGTATGACCGCCACAGCTGGCTCGGACGTAATTTAATCTGGAGGTCCAATTTTCGATCATTTATTTTAAAACTTGTAGCCGTATATCGGCAATAATGCGGCGGATGTTGTCCTCTAAGTGGTCGATCGTTTCGGGCTTATCGGCGTAGATTAGAGACTTCACATATCCCATATTCACATATAATAGTCTAACGGCAGCGTCAAATCGCACGATCTTGAAGGCCAATTAACGGGTCCAAAATGTGAAATAATGCGTTTACCAAACGTTTCCTTCAATTAATCAATTGGGCATGAGCTGTTTGACATGTTTCGGCTTCTTGTTGAAATCACAGCTTCTGCGTTATTCAATTAAGGTAATCATGGCTCTTTAGCGACTGTATTGCCACGTTCTGTACCTCTAAAAAAACGCCCTTTATATCTGTTCTGCTTAATCATGTTGTTGGACAAGTTCACGCTTCTGCTTAAAAAATCTCAATTTCACTTCAAAGCATTCTTAAGTGGAAATACCATGTTCTTTTAAGCATAAATAAAAGAAAAACGATTTAAGCACAATTAAAGCGTTAAAAAATGAAGAAGGAGGTTCATGACGTTTTCGATTTTTTCTGGGTTTTTCCACCAATGAAGAGACCTAAAACTCAATATTTTAGTGGAAAAAGGAAGAAACACGTCACGTTATAAATTTATGACATTGAAACAAATTTCAAATAAAAAAAAACTATTTAATTTAATCACACCTGCTCTAGGAGACTCCCTGAAAGCTTAGGAAAATGCTATTCATACTTATAGATTTTTCTTGTTTTAATAAACTTGGAAAAGAACAAAATTAAAATTTTTTTTTTTTTTAAATCAAATATTCAAAATGTGATTTTCATGATAATTAAATACCTTTGTGCATCGAGGAGTGAGATGGAGATCCATTTGATAAATAAAGTGAGGACATCATCATCACTGAAACTCGTTTTATATGCAATGGGAATGCAATGCGTCGTTATGCTAATTTTTATGACATAAACTGACTGCATAGAGAAATGAATAGAGTCCCATATGCTTGAAAGGATTTTAAATAAAAAAATGTGTCGACAAAAATCTATAGAGAATAAAGAATGTATAGGGAGGGTGGGATGTTGCTGGAGAGAGAGTATTTCAGTATGATGGCTAAGAAGAGATGGAATATGAAGTTTTTAATTTCAATTCAACCGATGAAAGTTGAAGGACTTAATGTTCTTTAAATAGTAAATTTGCTTTGTTTTAAATTTTGTGGTTGGAAAAATCTTTAAAGACGTTTTCTTAAAAAATAATACAATTTTTTAAAAAATATTAACTCGTTTTCAAATTATTGAGCTTTCAATAAGAAATGTTGATTTTTGTTTTTCAAAAATCCAAAATAATATTTTCTCAAAAATTTTGATATTCATTATTTTTGAGACCATACAGGATCTCTGCCATTAAATCATTTGAAAGCTAAAGATCTGCTTCTATGGGTGTTACCGTCAATAACGGTTTATTGAAAAATAGTTTTTGACCAAATATACACAGTTTCGGTTACTTTAATTTAAAAAAATCTCACTTAAAGGAAATCATAAAAATCGATAGAGCCATTTCAGAGATATTTATATTTTGTCATGACGGTCTTTAATTCTGTAGAAAATCGAAGTTTAGGCTTTAGGCCGAGGTACAGATAGGTGGCAAAACGACTGACTTACCGATCGACAAAATTTGGCGTCATCATCGTCAATTCTGAGTTCAAATTTTTTTACGAATCCAACACTTGTTTTAGAATAATTACACGGTTTTTGGTTTGGCATCGAGTCGGGCTGAACAAATAGACTGAACTAGCGAACCGAATGAATACCTAATTAAAATACATAAAATTGAATACAAAATTAAACCGAGTTGCAACGATGAAATCAGGAAAAAACGAAGAAAAATTTAATTTTTCAGTTTTTTAAGGGTCCAGAAAAATGTTTTTTGATGCCAACTTGATGACATTTGGAAAGAAATACACTATTTTTTTCAAAACATAGTTCGTCTACCATCTGTCATGGTATTAGCTGTCAAATTCCATTGAATGATGGCTACGCTGACGATGGATTAAAAAAAAAACTCCAAACAATGTCGCAGAATTTCTGAAAAAATAATTTATTGCGTTCTGAATTTCACCCAATTGCCCTTAAATCAACTTTGTCTGGAGAATTAAAAATTGGGTATTGGGTTCAGTGGTTCGATTTATTATTTGTTTAGCCAGCCCGAGAAGATGCCAAATCAAAAATCGTTTAGAAACCGAACGGAGTTATTCAAAATCACGAATTTTGCTTCTAACCGAGTTAGCAAAATCGGTCTACGCAAATTTCAGCTCGGTTAAACTCGGTTTGAACATTTGTCACTATCAATTACGAACTTTTTGAAAAAAAAAGTTGCTTAAGAGTTTAAAATTTTTGAAAACCAATACTTCAAAAAATTTGATCACAATACTTTTTGAAATTTCGCTTTTAAGCGCATTTCATTAAATTAGCATACTAATAATTAAAAAAAAAATATTTAACAAAGTAAAAAGAGGCTTACTTCAAAGTGCCAAAAAAATAAAAATCTGACATGTATGAATGTCATTTCATTTATTTTTTTTTTTCAAAATGTATACCCTTTTAATTTTTGTCTTTGGATTTATTAAATTTTTCTACAAAAACCTCTTTAAGTTAAATACTCAAATTTGGCTTAGTTTTCGAGCTATAACAAAAGCATTGAAAAGCGAGCATTGTGAAGAAGTATTGTTTCCGAAATGTACGGGTCAATTTAGTAACATTTTTTTTGTTTGAAGTACCTTTAAGTCTCAAAAAAATATTATCACCATAATGAATATCCTTAAACGCGATATGATTCCCTTCTAAAAATAATGACAACGTTATTATTTAATAGATGACTCTTTGATTTTTGAATAGGTAATCTTCGATAACAAATTCAACTAAAATTGAATTATTATACTGTATCAAAGAGAATTGTTTCGTTTTCATTTCAGAATTTTGGTCATGGATTAAATCTAAGACAAGCAACAAGCTTTAGTAATTAAAATACATGCTGTATTTATAAAGGACTTAATCTTTTCAATATCATACATACCATGTACCAACTCAACCAAGAAGAACTATGTACATAATTACAAAAAAAACGATGAGTACACCTTCCATTTTAATTATTATTAAGATCCTTTACCATGCAAGACATGTTAAAGTTGTTGCGTGAAAAACTGCATGAACAAGTAAATATGTTCTGAGAACATAACTAACCATCTCTACCAACGTTTTCTAAATTTAAATTGATTACGAGTAATTTCTGGATCATGCATGTAGGTAGGAAATTTTTCAATTTTCTCATCACCATCACATTCACTTGTTTTCTTCTTCCTTTCAATCAGGAATCAAGTTAGAACATGATTCTATGATAGAAAATAGAAAAAAAAATGCACACTCCTTTTGATGAATTGATACATGAGTTCTCAGAATTTATGTATTTTAAATAAAAGAGGATCAAATAAAATATTTTCTTTTTATTAAAAAAGTAAATTTTGCTTCGAATTTTGCACGGCAATATGGCGATATCCTTTCCGAACCTACGTATAACGGAAAGGTAGGTATTAAGTTAATTTGTTACAATTTTCATACAGGCACTCACTGTATACCAATTCAATAAAGTTATAACATATGTAGGTTTATATATGTAGTTGAAGGGTGATGTAGGGTAGGTGTACATAGGCATTTTCACTTCAACATAAATTGAATAATATATTAAGTTAAAAACAACCTTAAAATTGAATCGATATATGGTGCTTCCTGTTAGTTAACACATCCTTACATTTTAAAATATGTATGTACATTTTTTTTTATCCAATAAAAAAATTTTTAAATTCTGTCATCGATATTTTATTATTCTGCATCGTGGTGGTTTCCGGATAACACTTAATATCAGTGTAAATATGTCTAGCTTTAGGTATGTATGTTTTATTTAAAAAAAAAAATAATCAAAACATAGCAAAATTAAATTGGGAGGATTTTTCAGCTTGAGCATTCCAATAAATAATAAAATTGAATTCCAACCTTTTTAAATTGGGATATGTCGATTTGGAATTTTTGAGGTTATTGGACACGGAGGGTACACAGTAGGTACCTACTTTCTTTTTAAAGGGTTCAAATAGTTTGGCATTTGCTCAATTTGGTATTTATAATAATATATTTGAATGTAAAATAACAATGACATATTTACATAGGTATTTTAATACTGGTATAAATAACATGTTTAATTTTAATCTACTTAATATTTTTTAAAAATGTTTTTGGACCATTTAATTTGGTTTGGATACCTACTCAATTTTGTGAGAAAGTCGTACTTGTTCATCAAATGCATTTGGAGTCACAGCATTTTTACAAACGCCTTAAAGTATGTTATCTTGTTCCGCTGTGACTCCAAATGCATTTGATGAACAAGTACGACTTCTGGACACGTAGCATCAGTGGTCTGAAGTGGTGTAGTGCGTAAGAGCACATGACTACAAAGACTGAGCAAATCTGATATGCGTGGGTTCGAATCCTACAAGTGTTCTTCAAATAAAATTGGATTAAAGCTCAGCGCCACTAAAAAGGAGTCTGATGATTGTCTGGCAAGCATGAAATAGCTATAACTCCGGTCTATAGTACATACCTACATGCATATGTGTGTATCACAGTACACATAAAGAAGGTAATATCAATAGAGTTTTCATTTTTGTTCTCTACTGCGCATCTGGCAAAATCGTAGCCTGATTTGTTGTTGTGCCATACTTGTTGTTGTTGGATATTGCTGTTTACAATATCATCTATTCGGCCCTATTGGAATTTTGTTGTTGTGTTTATGTGTTAATACTCTGTCATATCACCATGCCGGCCATCTTTATTACCATTTTGACAGGTCTCGTTTTTGAAAACCTGCGGAATATAATACCTTCTATATGTGTACTGTGTGTGCGTATCTCCATTTTTGAACTCGAAAACTTTTTTCTTTGTTGGCCTAGCTCGAAAACTAAGACAAATTTAGTAATTTAACTTAAGAAGAGAACTTTCAAAAAAGATATTAAGTTTAAACATAACAAAAAAAAAGTATAAAAATTGAAAAGTTTTAAATAACACTTTATTTTTGGACAAGAGAAATAAAAGTTTAAGCCAGATCAAAAAATCTAAGAAATATGAGTATGTTAATTTTTTTTGGTGTCTTAACTTGTACGCCTATTTTACTTTCCTAAGTATTTTTAAAAATAAAATTTGGTCTACTGGTCTTAAATATTTAATAAAACATTCTTTAAAGCCAATTTTAAATTACCAATAAAAAAAAAGTTGATTTTTGAAACCAAAAAAACTTTCTTTAAAAATTTTGTTTTGCAATATTATTAAGATTATAGAGGACATCTTCCTTAATTTTAAGTTGAGTTGATCAAAAAGTTATTTGATTACCTTACAACGGAATAAAAAAATTTGATCAAGAACTCTAGAGCCGTTTTTGAGTTATAGTAAATAAGCATACATTGCCTAAGGCTGCAGACAAGAAAAAGAAAGTAAAAAAAAAAAGTTTGGTTTTTATAAGACCTAATGTTCTCTTCTTAGTTTCTGAGTTATTTCAAGATTGAAAATTGATCTTTCTCCCAAGAACTCACTGGTGAATTAAGTAGAATTTATTCCTCCTCTCGCCCGATTTTGATAAAACTGGCTGTGCTTATGAATATCTAAGGAATTATTTATAATCTTATTTTTTATTGATCTATTCTCAGCAATTCAGCAACATTTTCTTTTTATTTTCAGATGCAATGAGTAAAATCCGAAGCAAACAGAATGTCAACGTCCATCCATTCCACGATGAAATAAAATAAAGTAAAATAAATGCAAATATTAATCCGACCCATCATCAGCCATACACACGCATCACCATGGAGGAATTCTTGACTGGCGGAAATGCCATCAGTTTAGGAAAATCAACAAACCACAACATCGAATCAGAATTCTATTACAATGCCCTTGATTATTTAAATTATTCAAAGGACACCGATGATGCAAGTCACCATCCTTTTGCCAGCAAAGAAACTTATCATGCGTTGCAATTCGAAAATCACACAACCTACCAAGACGATCGAGAAATGCAACATTTCGGAAACTATTCCTGTGATAGCATAGAAGATGATGACAGTGATGACCTGTCAGGCTGGTCCAGTGGTTACTTCAAGTCCTGCGTATATCTCCTTTACATATCTATTTTTATATTTGCATTGCTTGGCAACGGAACGGTTTGCTACATTGTGCAATCTACGCCTAGAATGCGTACTGTGACAAACTTTTTCATTGCCAATTTGGCTGTTGGTGACATTCTTATGTCAATGTTTTGTGTGCCGTTTTCGTTTGTTTCCATATTGATTTTAAATTACTGGCCATTTGGAATTGTCCTTTGTCATTTGGTAAATTATTCGCAAGCAGTGTCTGTGTTAGTGAGTGCATATACTCTCGTAGCTATAAGTATTGATCGTTATATAGCAATTATGTGGCCGCTCCGGCCACGGATAACAAAGAGGTAATTTTAAATTTAACTAAATCGATTTTAATTTATGTTCAAGTGTGTAAACAATTGTTTTTACTTTTTCGTTTCAATGCAATTAAACTAAGGTAAACACTTTGAGAGTCGCATTCAATTTCAGGATAGTTGCGACAAAATTATTTCTTCAGTTAATTAGGAATTTAAAATTAACTCAGGCCAGACTTAGAAATGTGGTTCAATATTAGTTGAAAATTTGAACACACTGATTTCAGTGAATCAACTCTGGTTGGGTCTGGTTAATGCTTGCCGATGACTTCTTACACCTGCTGGAACTTAGTAAAACCCCTAAAATCGATAGATTCGCTGAAGTTCAAGGATTAATATTGGTTAAAGGTGGCCCTAAATGACGAATATGTTCGCCAAACATGCTCGTTTGCGTTTCCCCCTGAACGGCGAACACATTTCGTCAACATTCATTTCGTTCCGATTCTCCAATTAATAAAAATCATGTGCCACAAAGAAGCCCAACAACAAAGTTCACAGGAAAAATTAGGTTTGCTCGCGAACATGGCGAACATTGAAGCCATCGAATACGTGAAAATCGAAATGTTTCGCCAACAACAAGCCGTTAGAGAACTAGCCCCTACACGACGAATATATTGCATGTTCGGCGAGCATGTTCGTCGTTTAGGGCCACCTTTAACTGATGACTAAAAAACAGTAACAACAGCGTGTTGTGAATAATCCAGGGTACAACCAGATACATACATATATATACATATATTTTTTGAACCCCGACAATAAGACTCGATCAAAAAATAAATTGTAAAAAAAAACTTCGTCTAAAAAAATGTTGGAAAAAAAAAATTGAATTTATTTCCAGCACACCATGATTAACCACAGAAACTTTCTTGAAATACTTGATTTTCCTATAAAAGAACCCAATTTTCTGCAATTTTAAGATATTTTCTAACTTATTTTTGGTATGCCAATGATCAATACCCTTTCACCGAAGATTTCTCATCACATGAATTGTTAAATATGTAGATGATTTATTCGCGGCGGTACCGGCGATGGATAAACGAAAAATGAAGGAGAAGGAGATATGGGAACAGCGGTAGATTGTTCTTTCGACAAGTATAATATATTAAGTATTAAGTTTTTGAAAAAAAAACTTTAAAAACTTTAAAACTTTTTAGATTAATTTCACTCCTTTTTGCAATTTTTTTTTAACTGAATCTTCTTGGCAATTGATAAATGGTTTCGAACCATATTCAAAACAAATTTGGAAACGTCACCTGTTGTTCATAAGTTCTTCATTTATGACCAAATAAATACTATGGACTCAGATAAATATTTTTTCTGACACTTAATTCCTAAATCCTCACGTATCAATGTATCGACATCGTCACCAAAGTCAAGTAAATGTACTTTGTTTTGTTTGCCTAAGATCACAACACAAATATGTACAATGTACATATGTACGTATATGATTTTAACTGCGGTGCCATTTTTTTATCAGCGCACTTTTTAAATGTCCAATGTGCTGAAACATTGAAGAAGTCTTCCTACCTTGTGTAGCTACGTTGAATGGCAGGTGGAGCTTTATCAAAGTGAAATGTTTGTTTTTGCCATATGCCACAGATAATAATAACGCTGTGCAATAAAGTAAAAAAAAAACTGAAAACATTTTCTCCCATAGCATACGATTACATTGGGCATAGGTATTGGGGGAGCACTTTCATAAATGTAATCCGTCAAACCATTTATGAGAACATCGAAGTCCAAAAATTCGTTCCTATGGCAGATAGCGTTACAAACGTTTTTGTTTTTGAGAAATATGTTTTTTTTTTTTAAATTTTCTTGTGCCATTTTTTTGAAGACGAAAATTTTTTTTGACAAAACTTTTTATTCTAAATTGTTTTTTCCTATTGACAATTTTTTTTCGTAAATTTCTGATTGGCTTTTTTTAACCAATTTTTTTATTTAAAAGGCGAACAATTTTTTCGACAAAACAACAAAATTTTATTCTCTCGTGGTTCAAACCAATTTTTACTCACAAAATTTTATTTTTCCACTTTTCTTAGCAAAATTTTTGTTGATATTTTTTGAAATTATATTTTTCGGAAATTTTTTTTTAGAACGTCTTAGACAAGTTTTTTGATCAATTTTTATATTATATCGGTGTTCAAAAAAATTACTTGATTGTTCCGTGACAAATTTTAAAAATATTCACATGTTCCTCGTCCAAGGGTCTTATAAATTAGGCATTGTTAGAAGGAATAGAAGAATAGGACAGATTTTTGTTGGCACAGTCGATTGAAGTTTTGATTATCTCATTAAATCCCAGAAGTGGCGTTCAGTTGAGGGAATATAGAATAAATTGCTGCCTAGACTGGGGATCGAACCCACACATCTAGCACAGCAGTCAAGCACTACCTCCTCTGAGCTTGATATTATTTTTCCGCATCATTTTTTTCTTTGAGGAATTTTTATTCTCCGGGTCAACAACTTTTCCACTTCGTTTACTAATTAAATTTTTCTGACTCTTGTTTTTGGTATTTTTATTGATTAAACTCATTATTTTGACAATGAGTAAGTATTTTTTATGAAATTTTGGTTTTAAGTGCATATTATTAAATATTTAATTTTTTTTTAAAAACGGTTTTTGAATTTTTTGGCATCAGCACTTTTGAGCTCAAACTTTTTTTTTTTTGTTTATTTTAGAAATTCAAATAAAGAATTTCATATTTTTCTAATGACATGTTTTTTTTTTATTTTTTTTTGTTTATTCTACTTTAACATGGGAGTGAGTTCGTGAGATCCAGTCGTGCTATCATTTTTCGTTTTCGATGCTTCCAAAATCTTGAGCAATTTGTGAAAACGTGAATGCCTTTGTATGTCATCAATTTTCACAAAATTATGATGGAGTTCATTTTGTGTCTTGTATTTGATCCCACGTACAAATTGCGAGCATTCAATGTTGTTGTATCTGGCTACAGACTTTGCAAACAAATTCAAAATCAGCAATATCACGTTAAAGTGATAGAACATGTTTATCGGGAATCGATTGGCTTTCAGTTTGACTCGTTGGCTCTGATTTAAATTTTTCTGTGGGCACAAGTGCGTTTCGAAATGTTGTACTGATGGAAAATGTTCTTTATTTTTAAACAGTTTGAATCTTGAGTAAAATCCACGTAAACTAGCAAAGTTTTTGGAATGTTAGCTCTGGATTAACCGTGAATAAACATTTCTCACTCATATGTGTGTCTGTCAAAAAAACTATCAAATGTGAAGACTAAATAGCTTTACATCTATTTATCTACTCTAGTGGATATGGTTAAATTGTTCTTCAGAGATTTCCTAATAATTCTTTAATTAAAAGTCATGCCATACATAATATGTGGTCTTTAGAAAAAGTACGAGTATATAATTTGTATACTGAAAGATAAAAAAATTCATAAAAACAATAACGCCGCATGGTTAATTAATTTTTTCTTTTTCAAAATTGATTGTTATTTTTTTAGTGTGTTACTTTTCGAATAAACCTCAACGTTTAATTCTGAATGCATCAAGAATCATGTTCGGTTATATCTACCAACAAAAAAAAAAAAAAATATCAAACATTCTTTTAATTAAATGCAATATGCTCCTCGCTTGCTCTAAAGTACTATGTGTCCTTTCCAGAATGAAACATGTCGTGGTCTCGTGGATGTTTGCCATTCAAATGAAAACCACTATGCATTTCAGATTCCTTTCTCTTACAGATAGAAGAGGAAGGACGCAACGCAAACCAAGCTGTGACCATATAAAACGACATCAACTTTGATAAATATATTCAGCGGTTTAATTTCAATCTTTATGTAAAAAAAAAAGATGCAAACAATTTTCTTTTAACCAACCATATAGTTACATGAATTAAAAGTGAACGACTGGAACTGAATTGCATGTTTTTGCCCTTTTAAGTTATAAAATTTGAATTTAATAAATTTAAAAAACAATTAAAACACATTTAAAACGGAAAACTTCGCACGGATTTAAAAAACGATATTCCGATACGTTCCCATCGTCCCATCTGATATGATAGGTCGTTCTAGCACATACAGCATTTTAGCAGTTTTTGTAAAAGTAAGAATTTCTTAAAAGTTTTTTTTTGTCTCATTTTATGTCAAATGAATGTTTAAGGTTTCCAAAACATGATTATTTTCAAAAATAAAAAAAAAAAAAAAAAATACTTCAACAACACAGTGCTTGACTGCTAACTTAAATACGGGGCTTCGAGTCCCAGTTTAATCAGTTTTCTTTTCTTCTGCAGCTTATTGTTCCTTGACAACATGTTTTTTGGTAGTTTTTTTTCACTACTTTTATCTTCATTATTGCTTTGTTGAGTGAGAAGTTTCCTGGTCGCGTATATTTCCAAGTTTTGGCGACATCAATTGATCACCGTTAGATTTTTTTCTGTTAACCAACGTAAAGGACTTAGCACTTACGTTAATATTTCCTGAAATCTAGGCACATTAAGAAACCAATATTACTCAAGTTATGGCCGAGATAAAAATGCCGCCAAAAATGTGCGAAAAAGTGGTTCCCGGGGCTGCCATTTAAATGATATTTTTTTTTCACACTCAATGGAAGCGTGCAGACTTTAAAATGAAATAAAATGTTCATCAAAAGTGTGTGCTATATTAAGCTTTACTTTCGAAGCCGAAAAATGCGGATCACCACTTACCTATTAAGGGGTATTTTTTTTTAAAGCTATGTATATAACTTTGAAATGGAATAAAACAAAGACGAAATTTTAAAATTGACTTTATTTAAAGATAATAGGTTTGTTCAATGAAGAAAAGTTCAGAGCAGAGCAGAACAGAGCATAATAGAGTAGAACAGTTTACATGAGAATTTTCAGACAAGTTAGAACAGTCAGTCACGTGACAGATGAATTGTCACCTCTTCGTTGAATCAGCTCAAAGTCCATTTCCTCAGCTTCCCTGAGCTTGGCCATAAAACATTAATTTAGGTACTTACTCTGTTGTATATTGTGACTCGTATTGGGTGAACAATTTATTGTTACCGAATTACCGTCGTCTGAAGCGACTTCCTGTTGATTTGTTTACAAAAAAAAAAATAAAATCAAAATTTTACCTACAGCTGATTCTGACAGTTTTCATGAATCTGTTCTATTCTACCCTGACTAAAAAGCAAGTGCAAGAAATTATGTTCTAATCTGTTTCAGACAGACTCACTGAACAGCAAATCAGAATAATTTGGAACAGAAACTTTCTCACTGAACAGCAAAAAGTTGTAATTTTTTGTTCTAAACTGTTCCAAACTGTTCGGAACAGCTTTACTGAACAAACCTAATCTTTTGGCATTATAATCTGAGTACGATTTTTGGCATATGACCCCACAGCTGGCTCGGAAGTAATTTAATGTGGAAGTCCAATTTTCGACACTTTTTCCAAAACTTGTGGCAGTATATTGGCGATAACATGCCAACTGTTGTCCTTTAAGTGGTCTATCGTTTCAGGTTAGATAAGCCTATAGTCTAACGCCCAATAATACAGTCGGCGCCAAGTTGAAGGCCACTTCACGGGTCCGAAACATGAAACTATGCGTTTACCAAAAGTTTCATTCAATGAATCAATTGGGCACGAGCTGTTTGACATGTTTCGGCTTCTTCTTGAAATCAGAGCTTCTACGTTGTTCAATTAAGGAACAGAAGAGTCAATGATCATAGCTCTATAGCTGTCGCCATTGACAATAACATTCTGGCCAGCATCGTGATTCCACCAACCCAAAAAGCACACCAAACAGTCAGTTTTTTCTGGATGTAACGGTGTATCAACATACATTTGAGGATTATCTTCACTCCAATTACGGAATTTTTGTTTATTGACATATCCATTCAACTTTAAGTGAGTTTAATCGCTAAACAAGCTTTTGTTATGAAAATCGGGATCAACGACAATTTTGTTGTGGGTTCAATCACCGAATCTACAAAAGCGTCGAAATCTCAAACCAAAGTAGACAAAAATCATTTAAAAGCTGTTAAAATGGCCGGCAGTTAAAAAAGTTGCCAATTCAAAGTTCTGTACTTCTAAAAAAAAACACCCTTATAGTTTTTTAAAGCTCAAACTCATTGTTTCGTAAGTTTAAAACACCTGCCTTTTATTTTTCATCGTATATGCATGTAGTTTTAAATCTAGACACACACACAGTAATATTATTTTTTGTCATTTTAGATATGCGAAATGTATAATAGCTGCTGTCTGGCTGATAGCACTTATGACTGCCTTTCCAATTCCAATTGTATCGAAACTAGCTCAACCTGATGTCTGGCATGTTCATTGTGATCGGTATGTTGAAACAAAAAGATTCAAAATTTTTATTTTCTTATTTTTCCTTTAAATTTTTTAGATACATTTGTCATGAAGATTGGCCATCGAGTGAGCAAAATTTTTACTACACAATAGCGCTGTTAACACTGCAATTTGTTATACCCTTGAGTGTGCTAATATTCACGTATACCAGAATAGCAATAGCAGTTTGGGGTAAACGGCCGCCAGGAGAAGCTGAGAATTCACGAGATCAAAGAATGGCTAGGTCGAAAAGAAAGGTAAGCTCCTCCATTTCTTTACCCATTACAAAAGATAGGTTGAAATATTTTTTTTTTGATTGATAGTTCGAGAAACACTATCTGCAATGAGTGATTTTAAAAACATTTCCTTCAAATGTTTTTTATTTTTATCTACAAAGTATGTACATAATTTAAGTGATTGTGACCTTTTAGACAAACCGAAATATTTATGCAGGAACATAAATATTTTAATGGATTAGTTTTAATAATTCTAAGTGATTTGGAGTTAAAGATAGGTGAGGTAGGTAGAGCTTTATGTAAATGGTAAAAGCAATAGATTACCTGAACTTCAGATAAAAAAGTAAGACATTTAAATTTAATGCATTTTCTATTTCTTTTTGGTTACATTCCTTTTATTCACCAAAATAAAAAAAAATGGATCCATATTCCCTCCAATTTATATCCAGAGCTTTTAGCTTCCCTCTTCAATATGTTTACATACGAGTACAGTATTTACATTTATTATATTCTTATTTTATGTATAGAGTTTTTTTTTTTTTCTGTGAGTACATTGAGTAGATGTTTTTTTAACTTATGTTTTGTATTTTGCTGTGTAATATAAAGCTTGGTGTAATATCAAAATATAGGTATTGTATATTATACAAAATCTCAAGAATGTGTACTATGTTTTTTAACTTCCGTTTAACTTTTTGTCTAATATTATTTGTTTGCTTTATATACAGATTATGTTTTTTTATGAACTTATAATGTGAAACTTATGTACATATATTGATATTATTTGCTCAAAAGGCATGGAGTTCTCTTCATACTTTCAAAATAGCTCAAGACAAAGGAAGCGTTAGAATATTTTAATAGAAAAGCTCTATATCTATTCCAGAAATGAAACAGATTTTAGTCAGTGAAACTTTTTACTTGGGGATATATGTATGTACATACATATGTAGGTACATACTATAGGGCAATTTTTTAATTCGTGAAAAAATTCGATCTCGAGATTTTGACCAAACTTGAACTATAATTAGGTCTCCCAATTCTGTGTTCGTACGTCCGTACGTCCGTACGTTCTGGTACCATTTTTCGTCGTCGATATCTCAAGAACGAGTAGAGATATCGACCTGAAATAAATTTTGTTTTACAGATAATAACTTCGAAAGAAGCTGAAAGGGCGTTTATTAATATTCAATCAGTTGTTTTTTTACTATAGCAGTTTAAAAAAGAAGTGAAAATTTTGGTTGGGCTCAAATATCTCACGAACAAATAACGCTATTGACTTGAAATAAATTTTATTCGACACATTATGACGTTATACAAATTTGATATGAAATTGGAAAAAAATCAATATACCGTTATTTTTTAAAATCAAAAAAACTAAAAAAAATTTTATAACTCGAATATCCTTAGATGGAAAAACGATATTAACTTTAAAATAATTTTATTTTACGAAAAATGTTGTTTTTGACTAATGGTGAAAATTTCAAAAAAATTCAATGGATAGTTTTTTTTACAAAAAAATAAAAATTACAAAAAATTCTACTAAAAATTGGTATAAAGTGTCTTTCGACTCAAATTTCTCGAAAACGGGTAACGATATTGACTTCTTGTTTGTTTTATTTTCTACATTACATAATTGTTAGCAACTGATAAAATTTTGACAAATATTGAATGGGCAGTTTTTTAACAAAAAATCAAAAACTGTTAAAAATTCTAAAGAAAAGTAGTTACAATTGTATTTCAGCTCGAATATCCTGAGAACGAAGAACGATTGTGCCTTCTAAAATATTTTATTTTATACATAGTACAATTTTTTATGAAAGGTTAAATTTTGACAAATATCTAATTGACAGTTTTTGACAAAAAATATAATAAAAAAATAAACTAAAAAGTGGTAAAATTGGTTTTTCGATTCGAATATCTTGAAAACGAGCAATGATATTGACTTTGCCATTAGGTATTTAATCTCTATAATATATGTGCATTTCGTAAATCTCTTAAAATAATGATTGTTTGAATTTAACAACTAAAGTTTGTTTCGCAGAAGATTTGGTTATTTGAAAAAAAAAACTATATATAAAGTTTTCAAGATCACAAATGGGAAGTTATCAGTGTGGGTCGCACCCAGCCTCTTTTTTTTTTTTTTTTTAACCTATGGAAATCTTCAACAGACACTCGGTAAGAATCAGTACTGAGTAGTGTGGGACTCTTACCGCACTAAAACCACCGGAGAATCATGACCAATCTATGAAAGATCAACAAATGAGTTTTTTTCTCAATTTATGACGTTGTGGAAGTTTAAAGTTATAACACTTTCCCATTGTTTGTAGACCATCAGCTCACGAGGCTTTATTCTTCTTGATCTCCGAACATTGTCTCCTACGTTTAAGATGATCTCCATTTCGGAGTTGGTATGACTTTGCAGTCGCTGATTGTGAGATACAGCGTGTTTTTTAACCACTTCTGTAACCATTTCAATTTCAGGTCACGATGCAGATCGCTATTTCTTATACACAAAGGGGCAATTATTATTGCACGAAGGACCTTGTTTTGGAATTTTTGGATGGGTTCGGCATTTGTTTTCCTTGTACAGCCCCAAAGTTGGATTCCATATGTCCAATACTTGCTTATATAACATTAGTTTGTTCTGGAGTAGATAAGTCAGAGTTCTTTCCTTTTAACCAGTACATTTTTCTGTACTTCAAGTTTAGTTCTTCTTTTTTCTTTTTGATGTGCTCTTTCTATTTAAGCTTTGCATCCAAGGTCATTCCAAGGTATTTGGCAGTATTGGAGTAAGGTACTTCTGTACTGTTTATAAGAATTGGAACTTTGTTTTTTTTTTGTATGTAAAGTTTATATGCGTCGATTTTGTTTCGTTTAGTTTGATTCGCCATTTTTGAGTTCAATCACTAACTTTCGACTGCATTTTACAGTTTTTGTGTATCCTTCGTAACGGATTTATCTGGCATCAAATATTGCAGTTTCATCAGAAAAGGTAGCTAGCGTTGATGTCCACTGGAATATCCCTTGGTCCTAGGACACTTCCTTGTGGTACACCAGCTTCAATTTTCTTTAGACTTCTGCAATTTTCCAATGATGTGGCACATATCTCAGTTTAAGGCAAGCATTTATTATAAATTGGAGTTCTTTGAAGGCTGTCAAAGGCATTTCTTTCGAAATCTGAGCAGTTATTAGATCGTACCCTGGTGATTTTTTGTTAGACAACTCATGTTGACACATGCTTCTTACTTCTTTGAGCGTGACAAAATGAACTTCACATTCGTCGCGTCGTTTCTTGTAATAAACTGTAAGGGATCTGTAGCTGTATTTACTTCGAATGGCTTAAAAACATTCGCGAGATATTCAGAGAAGAGATCAGCCTTTTGTTTTGGGTTACCGATCCATTTACCATCTTGAGATTTTATTGGCGGGTTTTGTTTCTGTGGTCTTTTTAGGCGCTTAGCTGATCTCCATAAAGAGTATTCGGCAGAAGTATCCACCGTCAGACTATTCAGGAATATACTAAGTGAATCACTTTTAAACTCACGGATTCTTTTCTTTTTTTTAACATGTGAAAAAAAATTAAATTATTTATTTAAAATTGAATATTTAAAAAACAGCTCGATACATATTTTTTAAATTTCTTAGCTGTGTTAATATTAGTAAAAATTTAGATTAGGATATTATTAAGGGTACCTACCTAATTTCAAGCAGTAAATTTTTTATATGTGATCGATAAATGGTATATATTTGAATAAAGACATTTTATTCGTAAACATTTTACAAAAAACTCGAAACAGTAAGAAAATTAAAATAAACTTGAAAACCATTATTATATTTATCATAAGAATGCTTGTTCAAGTATCAGTATCTAGACGAAAATTTATACACAAATTCTCTGAAAAAAAAATTATTTACAATGAAAACTCTGTTGATGGCCTAGAAAATATTGAGAATAAGATACCTACTTAAATATTTGTGATATAAAAGTATTATTGTTTGAATAAGAGCGATAAAGTTTTATAAAAAATAAAAAATTATTTTGGTACAGCTTAAAAGGATATGGGCCATGATTTAAAATTTTTTTTTGTTACAAGTTGAAATTCAGTTGTCGTTTGCAGGTGGACCAGAAAGGGTTACCTTTCTGTTCTGTTCGTGCGTTTTTTTTTTGTCGCATCTCGTCCCCCACCGATTGTCTTGTTTTTAATTGTCGCGTAGTGTCCCCATCACTTAAAAAAAAAGAACAATAGAAAACAATAATTAAAAAAAAAGAAAAGCATTCACATATAATTATACAAAATCAACACAAAAAAAATAACTTAAAGAAAAAAATTATACATAAGTAGTGCCGCAACAAATAATAACCAAAAAAAAAATGTATACCCACAGAGCACAGTGAGTATTCCTTCCCTTTCCTCCCCAAACTGGTCTTAGAGCAAATTTTCTTGCTTTGTACGCCCATTCTATTATAAACAGGCCAGCTGTTTTGGCACTTTGTGAAACCCAAGTAGGTGAAAATACTGATCCTGATCCATTTCAGATTCATGGGTATAACTTAGTGTCATTATTCCTCCTCCACCAAGGTCTCGCCGTCTACGTAAGAAATGATGTTGCTTACCAATTTCAACCACAATATGGTCCTAGCACCAACCCCTTGTTTAACTTCTTGTGGTTTAAATTATCGGTAAACAGGAACATCTTTCATTATTGTTTATTGGGCAAGTCTTCAATTCTTGGGAAAAAAAATCCGAAGATAAAAACACCGATACATTTTTTCAATTTTTTTAAATTAATTTAATTGAATTTTTTTGTTTTTGTCTTTATCAATCGTTACAATTGTAATTCTTTTTTTTACAGAAAGTCCTAAAAAGTTTTAACTGCTTGTAGACAAATTTTCACGAATTTCATTTTTTTCAATAAATGAAAAAATATTTATTTTTTCGATATATAACATAATTTAATTCACAAAACTAAATGCCTACCTACATATAACAGTACTTAATACAAACTTATTTATTTCTCTAAATAAAATTAAAAACAAAAACTTGTGATCATCAGTCGTACCTTTTATTCCTCTAATTCCAGCTGTGGTTCAAATAGTGTTTAGGTTTAAGTAAGGTACATTTATTATGTATGATAAAATATAATCCTTAAATTTTCGTGTAACAACTTCCTGAAGATAAAATGTTTCTATTTATTTTTTTTTTCTAAAGATTTGCTAAAGAAAATTTCTTTATCGATGTTATTATCGTTGATGGAGTAGGTACATTATATTCCTTAATGCGCCATTTAGCATAAACGATTCAAATTAGAGATACATTACGTAGGATATTGAGTGCTTGATATGCGAAAAAAGTATTGAAATGAAAATGGGAACGTATGCGGCCTCTCTAGAATGTTATTACATAATATACTTATCCATTTTAAATTGAGAGAAAAATAAAATACTTGAATTTTATGACTATATTGTAGTTAAGAAAAATTACTTTATACTGTAAAGTGGGCAAACATTGGAAAAAACATATTTCGATTTCTTCCTCAAGATTTTACTTTTAAATAAACTCATTCAAATAAATAATTTTTTTTGTGACTTTCTATAAAAATAAAAAAATGGACCTTGTGTTTGTTAAGGTTGGAAACAATGTTCATGGACATTATTTATGTAGCACCACATTATGGTATTTCATCCCAATAGTTTAGTTATCCCTATTTCCCAAGTCCCAACATACTTATGCTAATCACTTATTTTACGGGTATAATTAACACATGCTTGTATGGTTAACCCTCTTAATTGATAAAGACAAATGTAGCTAATAAAATAATTAACATTTACATTTTTGGGTTAGAAGAACGGATAACTGATTATAAGTATTTAAATTGACAGCCATGTACAAGAAATCATTGCACAAACCATGTTTTGTTTTGTCCTACGAATGGTTCGTCTTTATAAAATTCAAATCTCTTAATAATCTTTTATTATTCACCTCGATTACAGAAACCGAAAAATTTTATGCCCGCGAACTTGATTCGATCCACAGTCAACTCACTTACGCGATAAATAAATAATCATAAAATCCGCCGGGAGATCTACAGTACCGTTTCTTAAAACTTCCTTATCATTTTCGAACTTTCTTATCGATGCTGTCAGTTTTTGACATTAAATTGTCAAAAAAAAGATAAAAGTGATATAATTGTCAAAAAATAAAAGTAAACAAAAAGTAAAAGTAAACAAAATTTTAAATAAATAAAAAATATAAAATAAACTTGTGGATTCGATTTAATTTTTCTTATTTGCTCGAGAACAGTCTTTAAGAAGAAATAGGAGGGAAATAAGGTATAAGGCCAACAACATTTATGACCTCTCCGATTCCATGTAAGTTCCATGTTTCCGAGGAATCTTTTTATATTCCGAGGATTTTTTCTGTTTTTTTTTTTTTTGCTTTCAAATGAAAAAGTTTGATTCTCCTTTTTAAAGAATAAAAAGTAAATCAAAAGATAGTACAAATAAACTATCTAGGCCTTGCCGTTCGTCAGGGACGCTTAAAAACAATTTTCAATTTTTATCAGATTTGCATCAAAAAATGAAATTGATCTCAGGACCAATTTTTTTTAGTTGAACTTTGGAATCAAATTTTTTGTTATGTTTCTCTACTAGAAGACTAGTAGATTCCAAAAAGGTATCTACCACCTCTCTAGGACTTACCGTTCGACAGGGACACTCCAAAACAATTTTCAATTTTCATCTTGAAGTCCAAATTGACGAAATTGAAAATTATTTTTGAGTGTGCCTGGCAAACGGCAAGACCTAGAGAAGTCGTTGATACCTTTTTGGAATCAGTAATTGATGCTTTACAAACGAGCATCAAAATTTCTTGAAAAGGAGTCACCATTAAAAAAATTAACTTTTGAGACTTTCATATTGCAACCTGTAAGCGTGGTTTTGGAGTCCTTTTCCAAATTAAAAATTTAGATGAAAAGATTTTAAAACATTAAGTGCTGATTCCTAAAAGGTATCATTCATCTCTGTAAGACGCATCGTTCGTCAGATACACTGCAAAATGTTTTTGATTTTTCTTCATGATGGCAAAAAGTGAGAAAGTTGGAAAACATTTTGCTTCACCATTCTCCCAAAAAAGCTGTTCAAATAACTAATGTTGCCGCAGCTCTTATCAACTTAAGGATCAATTTTAAAGTTTTTCATGAGTATGTTCCCGGTTCCTATGAAGAACATGAAGAGGAAACAGAAGAAGATCTTGCTCCAGAACAATTAACGGATAATATATATTTGCAAGAGGCCACTTTGCTCAGAAACGAATTTTTGTCAAATTTTTAAATACAAATAAAAGCAAAAAAATAGTTTTTTCTCTAAACTTTTTTAATATACCTATTCTTTAACATTTTCATTTTTCTTAAAAACAACACGTAACACTTAATCATAAATAAATAACATAAAGAAATGACTTCATTTTAAAAAAGTAATCACATTAGTTTCGTTTATGGAACAGTTTTTCAATCAGAGCTGCTGTCTGAACTATGTTTTTTTAACAGAAACAAGTCTCTCCATCTCCTTGTTGTGTCTCATTGTTTCTTTATGTGGCAATTGCAGGATATCATTTCTCTTATCCAAGGCCCGGTAAATGTTACTAACGTTGGAATTTACATCTTTCATTTGACTTGTAATCTCTTTGAATTCCCTTTGTAGGTCCATTTGTGTTTGCAAAAGCTTTATGTGGTTAGGGATTCCTCTTTGTCTTTTGGGTGATGGGATAATAGAAACGTTCGGATTTTCGTTTTCATCGAATTCATCTAAAATTGCAAAAGCAAAAACAGAAGCGGAAGTAGAAGTAGAAGCTTCGCGTTTTCTTTTTTTGGAGATCCCGAAATCTTGCTTTTCGGTAACGGCATCAATAGCATCTCTTAGGCATAGCAACTGGATAACATATTCCTCCAGTGGACTGAAACTTTGCTCCTCGCTGGCCCCACGATCCGTCGCGTTAAGCGACCGCTTGTTGCTCGCCAATTTTTTTTTTTGGCTGACTTGAAGTCTGACCAAACCTATCGAAATTAAAGGAATCAATTAAATTTTTGCGAAATTTATGCATTTATTTTTGGAACTTACTTTTTTCCATTGCGAGACTTCTTTTAACGGAGGGCCAAAAGAATTTAAGACTTCTGTTAGGTTCCGCTATAATTCCAGAACTAAATCTGGCGATTTTTTGTCAAATTTTTGGTAATATCCGGCTCTTTCTTCATTGCTTTTACCAATTTCTCAAATTGCATTCTATTCGTTGTTCTTTTTCTGCAAAAAAATGAAAACTATAATAAAAAACTCAAATGTTTATGAATTGAAACTTACTTTTTTCAGTTATCCATTTTTTATTTTTTTTGAATACGCAACAACTTTGGCACGGACTTGAAATGTCAAAAGTCATATGGTGTTCGGATGGACTGAGTATTTCATAGTCGAAAAAATTTCAAACTACGTTCCCGACATTACTAAATTTTCTTGAAACTTGTTTTATGCTATTTTGTGAGCCGTATCCTTTTTTTTGAATATCAAAACTTTAAAGAGAATGGCTCCGAAGATTTTTTTGAAAGGAAATCAACAAATTCAAATGGATATTGGATTACTTTTAATAGAGAATAATTTAAAATATGGGAGGTACCGTTACCTCCTACAGAATCATTTTTTATTTGCGATTTTCTCAAAAACGGTTGATCGGATTGTTATGTCAAAGCATCTAAAGTTTATAAAACGTAATGAATACTTAAACTTAAAAAAAATTAGTTTGAAAAAAAAATTAAATTATATTTTGAAAATATACCTACCTTACAATAATACATAATAATATAAATAAAAATTATATACATTATAATAAAAGTTTCTTTCCAACTTTAAGTAGTTCTCTAAAGGCAAAATTGATTTATTTTAGCCCATAGCAACGGTACTTGTCAAACAACCGTTGCGCCAAAACTTATTTTTCTCGAAATCGACAGTAAAGATTTTGATGAAAAACTGTCTGTGGGTTTTTGAATGTATGTACATACATAGATAATTTAAATTATTTGCTGAACAAATATTTTCAAAAACCGTTTTTAACGGTACCTTCTATGGAAAGGGGATTTTGACTGTTGATTTTTTTATAAAAGACTTGATAGATTACAATCAAAATTTTTATGGAAGAGTTCCTATATAATTTAAAAAAAATATTTTTTGGTTTTTTGTAAAAAAAAAATCATTGTTTCTGAAAATCTTATATTTTGTAAACATGTGCATATTTCTTTGAGCTCTTGCTTTTGATTGTATATTATTAAATACTAAGCATTTTTTCCAAAAAATACATAAATACATACAAAGGTTTCACCAAGAAACTTCAATTTCGATCTCAAACTTCTTTTTTGGATTATTTTAACATTAAAATAATTAATTTTGCTGTTTTTCATATAGTTTCCTGTAATGACATTGTTTTTGTAATTTTTTTTTTGGTTAATCTGAAGTAGCTTAACATTGGAACGAGCTTATTCGATGCAGTCGGATGGTTATATTTAAGAATTTATTTGGTTGTTTTTGTTCTGAAAATATTTGATCAAAACATTTTGAGTAATCGATAGTTATTTCTAAAGTGCTTAAAGGTATATAAAAAAACGATTTGGATTAACTGATTTATAAAGTTTAATTAAAATTATTTTCGGATTCTCACTTCATCAGGTTCAAAAGTACTTCAATGACTCCACTACATTTATACAAACAACAAAATGAAAAAAAAAAATAAATAAAAACCTTCTTCAAATTTCTTACATTTTTGCTAGCTAGTTCAGTCTTTGATATTTCACTATACTGCTCTTGATGTACCTAAATTATAACATTAAAAAAAAAAAAAAACGGAAGACTATTGCACACTTTCCACTTTATTCGTGTGCCATCAAAAATTATTCAAAAATGATAAAAATAATTATAACTAACAAAATGGAATTACAAAAGCACTTAAATTTTGATATCTAAAAATATAAATAAATTAAAAAAAGTCTTTAATGGCGTTTAACACTTCCACTATAAAGGTACACCAATCCAAAAAGTGTTAATAATTATATTTTATAGGTTAGGAAGGTAGTGTGTTTTATTAAACTGAAAATTGCTTTATTATTCGATGGAAGCCCTTTATTATACCAAACTATAATAATCAAAGCGCCACCCATTAACGAGGTAAAATAAAGTGCCGACACTGGCTGTGCGACAGGGCTGTTTAAGAGGGGAAAAAAAATAAAGAATCTAGAATTGGATATTGTTAAAAAAAAAAACTGTACTTTATTTCCTCAGTGTCAAAATCTTTCACCATTAATCACGAATTCCAGTTGAAATAATTTTATACAAAAATGTTGGAATGAAATCCCGAAGAAGAAACAAACGAAGAATCCCCCAGACTAATCAATTTCTTCGAAAAGAAAACTGACACCGGTCGTGGAATGTTAATATCATTCGTTGATGAGTTTCGAAGGGACTTCATCTTCTGAACTGAACCCAGCTCAATTTTTTTTTTCTCTGGCCATTAATTTGGACCATGTTTTGTATGGCACTATAAATAATGTCTCATCACTGGCGTATATTATAAGTTGGCAATGTCCACGTACTTTGAGATTTCATCGATGTACAATGGAGGAAAAAAAAATAATGTTACATCTTTGTGGCATTAATGGCTTATGGCTTGTATATGTACAATAAATGTATGGAAGATGCCCCTTGCGTTAAACTTAACAGCAACAGCAACAGTAAACGTCCAATGAAAGCGAAAGTTAAGTGCATTTTTTTCTTGCATTTATTTTAGAGACGATACCAGTTGCAGTTGTGCATGACTTCTGCAACATCCGCATAAAAAAAGAAGAATGTAACTGGTTGGGATTGGGACCCGTTTGTTTTTTTTTTTGATAATATTTGATTTTTGTTTTTTTTTTCCCTTCGGTATTCGGATAGCCGCAACGGTTTATTGCATTTTGCAAGAATAGTGTGGTTTTTTGCGCGGAGCGCATCACAGTTATACCTGCAAGGGTCTGGGTTTGTTTGTTTTTTGTTTTTTAAGGCGCTGAAATTTTATTGCTTTGGGGCTGATGGCAGCCTAACTGTCAAATTTTTTTCGTCTTGATTTGTAATGCTATTTGAATGTCAGTGAACTATGTTTTTGTATTCTTATGAAATAATTGTACATATAGGGTTCTAGGCCTTTTATGAATTGATTTATTCTAGCTGTTACTGACCTGCACTGTTTTAATGAATTCAAAATTATAATAAAATGCAAGGTAACTTGTGAAAGATGACTTATGAAATAAATAAGTAGGTATGTAGCTACATATGTAACCAAGTTAAAATAATTTTTTATTTTTATTGTATTCATAAAATCAGCTTAACGTTTTAAGATTCAATATTTTATAAAATACTGAAAGCTTTATAGCAGAAAAAAAAACAAAGTTTTCATAAAGTTTGTTTTGAGATAATCAAGAAAAAAGATAATTCTAAAAAAATTTATGTTGTAATTGTAATAGTTTAAGATACGTAGTGAATGATTTTGATAAAGTAAATGATCCAAGTAAAAATTACTGATTTATAACTGCTGAATTCAAGAAAATTAAATTACCAAAACTATTCAATCTTTGAATGCATCGTGGAAGCAAGTTCCATCAAGTAACAGTTTAGTTGTCCGTGTGTTTGTTAAACCATTAGCTCGTTTTTTGGGAGCAAGTATTCGATGTTTAAAAAAATGCCAAAAAACAACTTTGCAATAATAATTAGCAAAACCTGTCAGGGAAGTGTAATTTTTTTGAGCCGCGAGTATAAAAATTGATCAAAAAAAAAAACCAAATTGCGGGAAAAAAAGTTTGCGAAAAAATGTTCCTCCTAAAAAAAAATGATTGAAAAAAATGGAGAAAAAAAATTCAACAAAAAAAATATTTGGTCCAAAAAATGTTGTCCACAACAAATTGACAAAAAAAAACATCGAATTCAGGTAAAATCACTCCATCATAAAATAATCCAGGCAGCGTTGTACTTAAAATATTTAAAAGTGTTTCAAAGTAAAGTACTGTCGATACATCAGGCTCAAAAGTTTCGGTTTGTTTAGAAAATACGTCTGTAAAATTTAAGCCCATAATATTCACGTTTAGACCTATGTACCTCAACGCACTTTTCGGCTTACCATAGGATTTGTATGGAAAAAACACTACTTGTTCTTACTTGGATTATAACATATAAGAATAATTAGTTTCCAAACTACCCGGATACCTTTTTTGTATAGGACCGCTGAAAAGTTACAGCTACAGAAAGTTGTTGAACAAAATTCACATAAAAATAATTTGTATTATTTTAACTATTTTACATATTTTACTTACCATTATCACTATTATCAAAAAATTACCGAAGATCTTATTTGAAGAAGACCGAATTTTTCTTCGAATAGTACCTATAATACCCGGGGGTGTGCCGGGTTGAAATGTGGACAGCCCTTCCGGTTTTCGATCATTCTAATATCTGAAGCCAACTTTATGCAGGTATCGTTGCATTTCTTCGGTTAAGGAGTTGCTGCGGTTGCTGATAGTATTTTAATTTTGTGTGTCTTTTGAGCTGTGTTCTCAGGACATCTACTGCTTACATGACAATTGCAGCTACGTTGGTTATGCAATGCTTTATTTTGTCCAAGATAGTATTTTTTACTCGCTTCTTAGTGGCTCGAGCTTTTTCACTTCTGCTATCATGTGAAGCATCTTCATTTCTTCTACCGTCAATTTACATTCATACATTGTCGAACACTGTGAAGCGTATGTAAGCGCTGAACGAATAGCTGCCGTGTAGAACCTTCCTTCCTTTTAGATAAAGTCGCATTTTTCAATCTAAGAAGAGTTTTCGCGCCACTTCATCCATACTACGCTTGGGCGGTTTTTGATGTCTTCATAACAGATCCAGGATATTTAAACACGAAAACAAAGAAATTTTCATTGTAAACTGCAACATCTATTGTGTTTTGTGAAACTGAATAATTCGTTTTTTTCCAAGAATTTTGTAAAAAATCGCTTGAAATCTACAATTTGTAATTTCGTGAAATATGCCAGCGATCACGAGCTCCAATTTTCCCATGCAGGCCCTCAAACATAAGACAAAACAAAATGCGTCCCTGTTGCATTCACCACCAATCGACATTCGACACAGCTATTTATGCAGAGTTTATATCATATCGACGGAATAGTGATGGTATACAGTCTTGGTTCGTCTTTTGTGGACGACAAGTTAGTCTTCATCAAATGTGTCCATTCTGTTTTTACGATAATTGGATTTTAAGGAGTTTACTTATGTTGTTGGTTTTGTTAGTTTTAGACATACATACATGTATCTAGTCTAAAACAAAAGAGACTCCATTACTATTTACACACAGGTTTTAAAACAACAAGTCGTGACATTGTGCTCTTCTTGGCTAACTAATGCTACACTATATACAATATCTACTTGAGTTGCAAGGTTCAGATTTTTAAGTAATTGCTTTTGTCTTCTATATAGGCATTTGGTTTGAAGTTGGTTGCATGTTCTTTTGATGTCAGTTTGAAGTGTCAGCAAGCAGTATGTTGTGTATTGTTGATGATGACCCGTTCACTTATTCGATGAAGACATTATTCTATTCACATGCATTATTACAATTATTTTTTTTTTATGGATTTGAAGGAGCAGTAGTTGAAGAGCCATTTAAACATGGTATGTATGTACATTTGTTTTAGAAAAAATAAAGGTGACAGATATAGAAAAATAATTGAGTTTTGAAAGGTCAGTTCTATTTCAGATCGCATGTTAGAAAAAGAAGACATGTTTTAGTAAAAGGTTTATGTTGACAAAAATGCTACAGTTAGGTAATAAAGCAGTTGTCGAGTGTTATATAAATTTATGAAGGTGCTTACAATTTCTATCATAGAAAGTTTTTAAAGCATTGAACCGTAGAGGACTTCGTGCTTGTACATGAGATACGATTGAGACGATGAGTTTGATTTGAACCAATAGTAATAACTGATGCAGGTATTCTCATATATTTTTCATTGGAAAAAATAATTTTTTGGTTTTTTTTTTCACAGAGAAATATTTACTTTATTAAGTGATTAAATGCTTCAGTTAAATATTCGAAATTCATTTTACATATTCAAAAGTGGCTCGTCAAATTTAGGTGATTTTTAAATACAATTTATATGTTATAGTTCTTTTTTTGAAAATATTTAGTAGTAACTAACAAAATAGTATAGCACGCCGATTTGAAAAAGGTTGGTCTTTGTTTATCCATTAAATCCACATGAATTTATTTTAAATAATTATGATTGGGCGTTTGGTCACAGCAGATAAGTTTGGTGTACTCAAGCAATTAAAATTGTTATAAAGTTCAAAATTTTAAGCTACATTCGATTCCTTGCAAAACATTCATTTTTTCGTTTTTTAGGGCATTTTACCAAATAATAGACCAATAAATTAAATTTTAGCTACAACAATGTTTAGAGAACAAATCGCCTTATCACTTCAGAGCACTCTTAAATTATTATTCGTTTCATAATAGTTTAAAAGAACTAACTTGATGAACAGAAAAGATTTGTAAAAGATTATAATCTTTTGCGAATGCGATTCTTGAATTGATTTCATTAACTGTTGACTTGGAACTATGCAACACCATTCAATTGCATTTGAACATTTTACAATCTTGAGTTTTCTTTAAACATTTTTTTAGACTTCAGACATTCTGTACATTCTTTTTGCATTCATTGCAGTGCAGTCCTTTAAAGTTATTATTATTTATTTATTATATTATTTTATTTTTTTTAATTATTTACATACATTTTGTGCTTTCTTGGCATTCTAATCCAAATTAGCCAAACAAAATTTAAGAAGAAGAAATTCTAAGGAGGGAAAAAGAAAGAAAATAAAAGGCAAAGAATGCATGAAGTCTAATACAAACTGTAAAACTATTGTTGAAAAAAAGAAAGAGTAATTGAATAATATTAATAAATCGAATGAATGCAATTATTTTTATTGAAGTCACTAAAGACTTAAGATTACATTCAAAAAAATTGCAATCTTTTACAGATCTAGGAAGCAGCAATACAATTTGTAAAATTCGTTGCAAATATGTTGTATGGTTAAACACCTTTCATTTAAATTTGCTACATTCATTTTGTTGCCTGGAGTAAAATTCGTTTGTACCGAACAGCGTGGTGGCCATTATTATTTGTATAAAATAAACAAAATACATATTTGTATGTACTTGGATATTTAAAAAATGCTATTTTAGCAGGTTTTTTAAATTAAAAGAAAAACACAACAAAAATTCAAACTGTCTCAATTCATAACTGATGGCAGGTAATCCAATCCTTGATTATTAATTTCCTACTAAAAATTGAATTTTTTATTCGAACTATTTTTCCTGTTTTTTTTTTATATATAACCCTGTGCCTGTAACTATACGAGTATGTTTGTTAAATCATTATTGAATAGAGATTTGTGTTACTTTCTCAAAACATTTACCTTTCTCTTAAAGTGACAGACTGTTTTCGATGTTAATATGTATTCTCATTATTTTTGGCAAACATCATCATTAGTTCTGCATTTCAGTTTATATGGGAAGTGTAATGAACCAGAATAGATAACTCTTAATAAGATTGTTAATGTACAAAATATCTAAATATTTATTTTTGTATATTCATACATTGTAAGCCCCGAATTCACAAGTGGATAAGAATTTAATTAATGTAATCAATGTTTTTTTGGAATATTCATTTAAATAAAGAAATTATTCAAGTTTTCGTTTTTTTTTTGTATTCGAAAAAATATGATAGTTTTTATTGTAGAACAATGTTTTTTACGTACATACATATTGAAAATATAGTTATTTCAAATGAACACATGTTCCTACTTGTATGTAAGAAGAAAGAAAAATGTTCTTTCTGCTACATTGTATTTTTAATTTTTAATTTTAATCTTCTTTGTGAAGGTGCAAAATTAATTATTTCACTGAGGTAGTTAAGTAATCTATTATGAATTATATTTCGAGGTTTTAGAACTGTAGCCTGATCCCAAAAGTATAGTTGTAGTAAAAGGGATACAATAAAATATGGTTCTTGGAGATAAGGCGAGATATATTCATTATTCGAACAACAGTATTATACTCTCAGTAAATGTGGAAGAAAACATAGCATACAATTAATTACTTCATAAGACTATTCTTTGTATTGGGTTATAAAAATAAAATGAAATTTTAAAAAATAAAAAAATGATAGCATGGCATATAAAGTTCAAGGCCAAACCTCCCATTTGAGATGAGCAATTCTTAATCTTAAATAGAAATTAAAACTGCCGAAAAAATATGTATTTTTTTTTTAAAGTTAAAAAAAAAATGTTATAAAAATAGCCTACCTAGCTATCAGCTTACCATTCCATTAGTCTATCAGATTGTAAATTTATGTAATGCACTTTTAAAAAAAACTCGGCTTTTTTCGACCGATTTTTTTTTCAAGTTTCGATTCTTTTTCTACTTTTATCGAATGTGGCAATGTTAAAGAGTCTCCTGTCTGGAAGAAACTGCACTTCTTCAGATTAAGGCCCAATTTGTGGAATTCGCCGCGTTGAACTCCGAAAACGTTGGCAGACTTGTAGGTGTCGTTGCAGTTGTTTGATACAAGTATTCTTGTGCTTGTCTTTCTTCCACGATAGTGTTGGACCTATAGGTGCCATTCCTTCTTCTTTTTTAATGACAGTACCAATTAAGTTGGTCATTCTGTATTTTGTCCTAGATGGTTTTTTTTTTTGACATGAATTATCTTGCTGCGAACTCTCTTGCTTCTTTAACATTGCTCACCACTGTAAACCACATAATATCTAAGCGCTGGGCAAAGAACCGCCGCACAGTGGTTAAAATGCGGAAATAAATCAAAAAAATGAAAGTGTTAGTATGAAGTTAGTTTTTTTATTTTATTATAGTTATATAGTTGGTCTATGATTTTTGAAAATTTGAGCAATTTTTGTTCATAAGTATGTATTGAAGATACAGGGCTCCAAAGTTACCCTTTTTTTTAATTTTGAAATTCCTATAACTTCTTGGCACGAAAAATAGCGTTTATAAAACTTTAAGTCAGAATTTTTATTTTTATTTCAAAAACATGTACTTTAAGCTTAAAAAAAACATATGTATATATATATATATGTATATATGTATATTTTAGATAAATCAGAGCAGAGAGCTCCAAAATTAAAATTTTATTGTTTTTTCCTTAGAGCTACAATTTTAGCTACACTTGCCTACACGCTCTGACTACATTCACTTTAAAGCTACAATACTCACCTACCTAGCCCAAAAAGAATGAAATCCGTCTGGATCCAACCCTGTGACTTATGTTCAATTTTGTTCACCTGAATCAGGTCTTAAAAAACACGGTTTTGACGACGATATATCCCGAAAAATTACAATTTCTTCAAAAATACTTGTCACAGATAACAGATAAGAGCTTAATTTTTAGAAAAAATATGTACCTTTCTTTAAAAAATAAAATAAAATTAATCCATTGACTAACCTGTGAGATATTCAATTTTTAGCGCAAAACTTTTTTTTTGCCTGACTTATTTTCCAATTGTTTTCTAACTTTTATTTAAAAATTACAATTAAAATAAAAAAATTATGACGTATTAAACTATATGTATGTAAGTACCTAAATAAAATATGAACAGAAATCAGGTATAATCTTTAAATTTTGTATGACATTACGCAAAAAATAGGGACAGGTAAAATAAAAAAAAGGTGCTTTTTGTGGTTTTACCTGTATATGGGTTTTTCCTAATACTTGATGTTAGGTATATGAATTGATACCTGTTATATGAATGAAAAACAAACTATTTCTTAGCTAAGTTCAATTGATTAATTGCTTTTATGTGTTGCACAATTTTTTACGACCATTTTCCGGAAAACCCTTTCAGGATAGGTAAGACCTAATAAGAATAGTTTGGTTGTCACTAATATATATAGATAACAAAAAATGGAATAATAAGTCATTATTAAGCTATTGTTCATTGTGCAAGGTGTTATCAATAAATAAAAAGAAATTAACATGTCACAGTTTGTTTTAAGTTACACTGTTTTGTGTGAAGTTCTAATTAAAGATCTTAATTTTGTAGAACCGTTTCTATACGAAGAGTATCCTCACTTGAGCGAAAATACATGTTGGTTAGTTATAACCAAACCAAATTTTTTGAAAGATATATGGACTGGTTAAATAGTGAATTTGTGGTTAAATTACAAACTAATAATAATAACACAGACATTTTATCTGATTCTACTCTTGGTAGACCAAACAAAGATTTTACATCGTGCACTGACCGAGCAAAAAGATATAAAGTAGATAAACTGAGATCTTCTGTATCACAGGATCTTATAAATGCTGCATCCTCTTCAAAATTGAAAGGTAAATATTTTTTTAAAGTAAATTAAAGTAGTTAAAAGTAATATCTACAAATGAGGATGTTTTCCACATGATCATGATATCATCTGATCCCTTTATAACCCAATTGAGGCCGGAACCAAAAAAAAAACCTTCCATTGAGTGAAGAAGCTCTTGAATTAATTAATTAATATTTTTTAATGACTATGTAATTTATTTTTATGTATTTATACATTTATTTATTTGTTTATTTATTTAATTATTTATTTATGTAATTAGTATTATAAGTATTTTTTGTAATGCTTACATATTAAAGCAAAAAGTGTTACAAAACATAAATTGTTATTTTTTTATATAAACAATAAACCCCAAAATTTAGAAAAATCTCAATAACTAATCTTCTAATTGTTATTTTTAATCCAAATTTTGGAGAAATGTGTGTTTCCCTAACCCACACATGTGTGCCAAATTTCATTTCTCTCCAATTTATATTACACGTTTTATCGATTTATTTCCGCGCTCCCATACAAACCAAACCACTGTGCGCCGCCGCGCCGACGCGCCGCGCGAAGCCCCTTTAACTTAGGGGCGTTTTTCGATCAAAGAAGATGGCAGAGTTTTCTCGTTGTTTGATCTCGCCATCACCATATCCACTTGAAAGCACTGTTCTATTCAAATTGTGTGGATCGCAGAAAATCCATTTCCCTTTATCGTTGTGGAACTTCGATATTTTGATTCTTATACTCTGGATTGCATCCGTGTTTAAATTATCCGAAAGAAACCCGCACTGGTTGTCAGACAGCCGTAGTATTTTTCATCTTCATGATATCTTGAAGATTGGAAGAAGGTAACTTTCTCTCCACTTATTGGGCAATCGAAGCCTGATTTTTGTCATCTTGTTCCAGAACTCAGAGTTTTTAAAGTCAGACCTATTTTCATTTTTGGAATTATTGACTGTAAAATAATGGATTCATTGAGAATTATTGCAAAACATTCGTAAATCTACTAAATATTAAATACAATAATTTAATATCAATTAAAAACCTTTTCTGAATGACAATTAACTTCTTGTTAAACGGACTGTATTGTTTGACATGCTTGGGGACACAGCACAAGACATATTTATAAGTTATAAGAACCATTCGCCTTAATACTTTGTATATGAAAACTATAGTACTATCATGGCGAGTTTTTTTTAGGGTTGCAGAGGTCCTGGTGGTGGCGCTGCAAAATGTGAGGTGTAAAATTCGATTTGGGGAGTCTTTAAGCGTCGAAAATTAGTGGTAGGAGCAAGAGGAGACTATTTTTTGGATTATTGCATCCAAAAAATATCAATAAATATCATTTAAAACCTCCATAAGCTCACCGCAAAAAAAAAGAGTAAGGGTTGCATAGGTAAATTAGATGTCGCCCCATTCGACTTCCACCATGATAGTACTATAGTTTTCATATACAAAGCTTAATATGCCAAAGAAATTAATTTCCATTTATTGTTAAAAGTAGCAGAAAACAAGACGATTAATATTTTGAAATATTGACCCATATCTAATATGAAGCTACAATGTAAAAAGAAAAACTAAAAACCAATCATCTAATTGGATTTGCAATCGTTACTCAGAAATAAGAGGTTTTATAAAATTTGCCGCATCATTGGTTCGTTTATCTTGCGATTATACATAAACATGTTGTTAACGATACAAACAGTGAATGTAATATTTTTGTAGATATTGCTTGCCTTTGAAAAAATAGCAATTTTGAAGGAAACAAGTCTTTTTTGTTTTTTAATATGTTTTCATACATAATAGCCATTTGTTTAAATGGTAAATAGTGTTGATACAAAAAAAAATCTTATGACAAAAAATATGTTTGAAGTTCATTGACGGAATAAAATTAGTGTAGGCAGAGATACGCTTCAACAAAATACAACAATAAATAAATGGGATTGATTTGCATACCTGTACCGTTAATAAAAATGCATATGAATTGTTTATACTGACATTCATTAATATTCATTATGTTGCAATAATAAAATCAGTATGTGGTTCACGTTATAATCTATACAGGTGGTATCTCTTCAGTTTAATTTGTTGTTGTGAATAAAATATTGGTTTAATGTATTTGTATTGCAATTAAAAAGTCTTTGACTTTATGGGATAGTTGTTTTTTTTTTAACAATCGTTATTACTTGTAATAATGATCAGCTTAAGTACACAACATGCGAAACAACTTTGTTTCCCTACGCAAAAAAAAAAAAATAAACTTTGGTTGTAAAAAAAGCAATTATCTTAACGTTGCGCTCTTATGAAAACATCATCACTAACCGCTATTGGCGCTGCTGCCACCGCCCCGTCCGTCCGTCATCGCCAACGGCCTATTGACGTCGCGACGCACAGTTTACGACCATCATATGCATCAGTGTATTCACAGCAGTAAGTGTTAACTATTGGACATTGTACTGGAGCTACCTGTGTAGCATAATATGAACTTCCGATAAATAAATGTTAGTTATCGCTTTTAACTAAAAAAAAGATCTGTTTGTTTTGAACGGCATAAAGTTAGTTAATTTAAGATGCTATGATGTGATTGTAGTTTCGGTGTTTTTTGCTCAACATGAATCCACTTTCTATATTGGTTTGATTTAGCAATATTTTCAAATGTCAATTTCTAGGAGTAGTCTGTGATGTAATGGATAGTGCATAGGACTGTCAATCCTGAGGTATGGGTTCAATTCCCAGCCTCGTCTATCTAAAAAAATATATAAATGTGATAAATTGACTGTGAATTGAATTTTCCAATTCGAGCAATCACTTAGTGTTCTTACAGGACACTGCTTAATAGGTAGACACGCAATACGAATGGGCGTGTTCTCCAACGATTTCTACAGGAGCTGCATGGACGAAAAAGAAGAGGAAATTGTTCAACATCTTCTGTACACCTGCCCTGCTCTCTCTGCTAGAAGAAAACTCCATGTAGGAGAATTCTTCTATGAGGAACACTATCTAGTGAAAACGGAGGTTAAGAATCTATCCCTATTCATTAGAAGCTCCGAGTGGTTCGACTAGTAAGTTCCAATCTTGCTAGTTTTTCTCTTTTTATGATATCACAATGGACCCATAAGGGTCTAAGTGAGTCAGACTCTTGTCCGACAGCCATTTTAACCTAAACCTAAACCTAGCACTCACTTGTCAAGGAGAGAGTTCCTCTCACCCTGCCATTCGGGTGGAAATTGGAAAGAATGTTGAAAGTTCTCACTCCAAAAAAAGTAATTTCACAAAATATAAAGTATTTAAAGTAGTGGGATGTTCAATGATGTGGTATGGAGCCAAAGTCTTTGCATTCTGGAGTATGAATACGTAGAACAACTGCTTGGTTTTTTCATTAAAAGAATTTCGATGTTCCACGTGATTTATAAAATTCTTTCCAACAACCGTTCAAAGTTATGAGCCATCAACCAATTTTTGGGGGCATTGAGCGCATTTAAATATTTTAGTTGATGAGGCACTCTTTCATGTTTTTTGGATCACCATCAGGAGGAAATTTCAAAAAAAAAATTTATTCAAAATTATGTAAATAATTTTCAAAAAAAAATACTGATTTTTTTTTTTCAAAATCTTAAAAACATTTTTTTTTTTGAAATATTCGAAATGAGATAGCTTAAGCACCCTCTTCTATAAAAATTTTAATTTGAATTCATCAAACCGATTACGAGAAAATGAAAAATCCTGGAAAAAGTCTGATTCTGAGGTACTGATGTAGACGGGTTTTTCAAAAATATTTTTTGGCGAAATAGTTTAAATTACTTACAAAGCCACACTGATCAAAATCGTTAGAGCCGTTTATGAGAGATGTACATAATGTTATGTCTTAACGGTTAATCACAGTTACCATTATTTTTGGATTTTTAGTAAAAGTTTAGTAAAAATTCCTCCAGTAGTATTAGTATAATGCTATATATGCTATATGCTATGCTATAATGCTAGGGGTTGGCCGTGGCGCGATGGTATGCATGGTCGCCTGTCAACCAAATGGTCACAGGTTCGATCCCAGCCGTAGTTCTATGTCTTGTTTTTCTCCATTATCATTGATCATTGTTGGGCCGTTGGTTTACTCATTACATGTTGTTCAGGCATAACACTAACAACATGTGATTGAGTAAATACTAGTATGCCCAACAAATATTACAATGAACAAAATAATGCGAATTATAAAGGGACATAGATATAAGACACGGAAATTTCTCCGCTTTAGCCCAGCCGCCAACCCTGGAGATAAATCTGAGACAACCACCACCTTCAGTCTCAGTACCTCGCGCCACACACACCTTTCCCTTCCCATCCTATCCTATCCTTCACGCCCGCGCTGTGTTGATGCATATAAAGGGTGAACCAAAAATCCCCTTGAGCGCGCGCATATTAAAAAAAAAAAAAATATGTCAAGGTACAGACAGACAGAATTGTATTACCTACCCGCTTTTTTTGCATTCTCTATTAATATCTCGAGTTCGATTTGTTGACGAATCCAAAACATGTCCTACACTTAAAAAAATTTCAACCTTTCAAAATTTGTTCCAGAGATTTTTTTGGGGTTCTTTGAATTTTATATAGGCATTGGTTCCATAACACCGATTTTTAGCATGAAATATTTTAAAAGAAAAAGCCCGAGATTGACTTAATAAGAACAATCGGATTGAATTAAAAAGAAAAACCAATTTGAATTTACGAAAAGGTTCCAAGAATATTTTAATAATAATTAAATTAGGAATGAATTAGTAAGAACCACCTGCCTGTCTAAAATTGGTGATTAATATGGAGCATCAAATAGTATTTATATTTAAGCGAACCCATCACTCCTTAAAATTCGTAAAACAGATCTTAACTTCCAAATAATTCCTCAAGGAAATAACTTTCTTCAACATGCTGTTCAAACAACAAAATATTGAAAGATACTGTTATCGTAAGATAATTAAAACCAAATTAGCTGCTGAAATAATTCAAATCGCGCGTGTTTTTCTTTCGTATCTAATGCTCATTGATTATGTATATATTCATTCACTTCATTTATTTTATTTGGAAAATTAAAATCAAAATAAAACAAAACATCAAACATTGATTAAGTCCTGATTTTTGTTTTTATTTTGTGGTTGAGGTAACAAAGAAAAAAAATCATCTAAGATGAGGAAAAAATGATAAATCCTCTGCATTTATAATTTTTGTTCAACTGCCATTCCCATGTTTGGCATGTTGAACTAAAAACCCCCATTCATAGTTAAAATAAAAAAAAAATGTTATAAAATCTAATACATTATGCCATTATTTAAGTGTATCAACCCAACCAGCCTACTCACCCAACAGATATGAATCAAATTGTCCATGAGAAGAATATTAAATTAATATCGTCGCACAAGAGCAATGTAATGTAACTAAACAACAAACTTTAAAAACTCTCACCTAGCAACCGAGAGTTGAATATCTAAGCATAATATAAGAAATGAAGATAATAACAATATGACCATCATTACCAATTGCGCAATGTCTTTTTCTTATTTCTGGTTAGGAAAAAGTTTTTGACTCGGCGACGGAGACGGCGACGGCGGATAGCGCGCAGCGCAGTGTGTGGTGCACTCATAAAAACAGTGTCGTACTTACGCAGGGTTTACTGAGGGAATCAATTATTCTATACAGGGGCACCGTTATGTTAAGATTTATGAATGGGATGTTCATAACTCTTCATATTGGAAAACGTGAGTTAAAACAGTAAAATATTTTCTAATTGAAATTCTATCGGAGGTAGCTGCTTTGAAAATTATTTAAGTACTTACGTTTAATTGAAGATAAAATTAATTATTAAGTGAATTTTCTTAACTAAAAAATTCTTTTTTAAAAAAACAGAAAATTAAATTAATTCTTTTTCAAAAAGATTAAATTTATTTTAATTTGTTTTTTTTTTCGGGTTGCCTACCAAATTTCAAGGCTGATAATAATGCCCATTTTTTCTGTGCTGTGTTCTTCATCTTCATTTACCGGCGATTGTGTCAAGATCCACTTCACTGTTATACCCTAAAGATTTCGCAGGGTTGACCTCAAAAAAAGTCGACAGGGCTCCCGGTTTTGTATTGCTCCATACCTGAGCTAAAAAAAGAAGTATCCCGTGTTCGGATTGTTCCATGCTTTCTTCCGATCAATTCAATTACCTAATATAAAATTGTAAAATCTACTTGACATTCTACTACAAAAATTAAATATATTTTCTGATGACAGCAAATACGAAACACCCCCTCTGCAGGAAAAAATTTGAACAACTAAATTCCTTGCAATATGATTTGTTCCATTTTGTTTCAAATGATAACATCAAAAATAATATGTAAGATTGTTTTTCTTGATTCTTGCTATTCGCTATAAGACTGGCCTTTAGCTGTAATTCCTTAAAAGCAATTAAGAACCTAGACGCTGTTGGCAGAACAAAATTGATATACAGATGTATGTACATATGTACCCATTATATAATTAAAACAGAAGCCGTTAGTTGCTCTCATTGTTCATTCTGCATTCTGATCAGAAATTCAGAAAACTCATTCTACTAAGGAACTTTCAGATTCAAAAATTCTGCAAACACATTTCCGGAAGTAATGACAATATGATTTCTGTTCTTGAAACTTCAGGTAACGGCAACTAGTTAAAAAGAAGCTATATCTTAAGGTTACTAAGAATTTTATGCATCCACATTCCAGTAACGAAAAGGTGGCCCTTATATGCCTCTACAGTACCTACATACTTCATTGTTGTTAAATCTAAATTCTTAGATTAGAGAAATTTTTGTCTGAAAAATCAATTACTTTAACAAAAATGGTTTTAACCGTTTGACCTACAAATTTATCAAAGACAATTTTGCTTTCAACATTTTCTCAAACACTGATGATGATATTTAATTCGAGAAATTTGAAAATGATAACAAATATATTTACGCAAAACACTGAATTATTGATTCTATCATAGACTTGTATTAGATAAAATAATAAGTAGGTATATAAGGTTCGAAAAAAAATCCACTTAGTTGTTCCCTGACACATTTCTTTTTGACACGTTTTTGACCAACTTTGTTTTTACATTTTTTTCGGCATTTTTGAGACTTTTTTCGAAAAATATTTGTTTGGCAAATTTTTTCGACAAGTTTTTATTTTTTTGACAAAATTTTATTTTTGGCATTTATCTTTTCACTTCATTTCTGACCACAGTTGAATAATTTTTTATAGACACTTATTTTAATAGAAATATTGATAGAACTTTTGTGGCAAAATAAATTTTTTTTATCGGAATAAAAATTATATAGCACCATACCTACATTTTTACTTGATATAGGCCAAGTTTTGGATACGTACAAAACAATCGAAAATTATCAAACATTATGATGGTAGAGAAATTTGTCTGTTTGTACCTCCACCTATAAAATAAACTACTGAAATTATTTTCCTCAGACTTGGAGTTCTCATAAACCGTTTACCAACTAACCATATTTTTTTTTATAAAAGATATAATATATAATATAAATTATATTGCATATCGAAATTCTCAAAAAAATATTTTTATGATTTTTGAAAAAAAAACAAACTTATTGTTTTTGAAATGTTATACATTTTTTTTTTTCTTAAGAAATTGTATACAAAAAAAATCATCTACAATTTTGAACTCAAATTTTTTCTTGATTTATTTTAGCTATTCATATTTATAATATTTTTTAATGACATTCTGTTTGAAAATTTCTTGTAACTCGCAAAATACTTACTTACTTAAGGTGGCGCTACAGTCCTGTGTGAACTTGGGCCTCACCCAACAAGCTTCTCCATCTAGCTCGGTCCCTGGCTAGATGTCTCCAGTTTCGCGCTCCGAGTTGGGTGAGGTCACCTTCCACTTGTGCGCGCCACCTGATACGCGGTCTTCCTCTACTGCGCTGTCCTGCGGGTGTGGATTCGAAGACTCTTCGGCCGGAGCATTGGTTTCCATGCGCTCTACATGACCCAGCCATCTTAGTCGTTGGACTTTTACTCTTCTGGCTAAGTCTAGACTTAACTCGCAAAATACTTTTCATAAAAAAAACTATTCATATTGGCGCTTGTCTGGCAACTGAACATACCCTAAGCGGAGCAATGGCGGGCGTTGCGTGAGCGGCACGGTGTCCTCAAAAACTGATCTTATGGTAAAAAAAAGACACGGGTAACAGTGCTTAGGAAGCAACTATCTATAATCGCGATTTAAGTAGATCTTGTATAAATCTCGAAGATTTACAATATTAATAAATCTTGAGATTTCAAATAAACCTTTTATAAATCTTCATGGACAAATACAAAACCGAACATCCCTAGTTTCATATTCTCTTTGTGTTGTGGAACGTATTCCACAATTTTTTTTGCTTTGTTTGACACAGATGGAACCCTCTATCTCACTCACTTCATAAGAAATAAGAGAACGCCATTTGCATTTTCAAGGGAGCTGTCAAATTTAATCTTATTTAAATCTTTTTATTGTGGTTGAAATACATCAGAAGATTTTCGAAATCTCAAGGAGATTAACCTTTGGTGAAAACGTAGTATTAATCTTTTATTGACAACAATAGCCACTTTTTACTATCACCAATACAGGTACACTCGATACAAAAAAACGATGCATCATTGGACTGGCAGGGGCAGCTATGTTATACATATATTCATCTCTTTTCTTCTTATGTTTTAAATTTACTTTGGAAGTAGATACCTGTCTCTTTCAGTAATTCTCAAAGCAATGGCAACACTAATGTTTGTCTTTCAAAAATTCAAAAATTAATCCGAACACACCTTTAATGAGTTGTAAATTAATTCGGTCTGTTAGCACTAAATCCGCTACTGGAAAACTAGCGAAATTCGAATTTCATGCAAGAGGGCAGCCGCGCATCGCGTTTTTGACTCACTAACTGGGCTGGGACACTTTGGGAGATTATTTTCTTAAGCAAAAAACAAAAACTAGTTTAGCGACTATAATGCAAATTAACTTGTGGCCAATACGCATAATTTTTATTTTATTTATCTCCGTTAGTTGTTTTTTTTCTTACTTCTTGTTGAATGTACCTATGTAGTACCTACCTACACGTAAGTAGACATATAAAGTTCCTTTGGAGCCTGTAGGCGTATATAATGTGCGCTATAATTTTATCACGTAATACCCTGAGAAATGTCTTTGAGGAACGGACGTGTTTATTTTTGAAGTCTCTCGTAATTGAACAGATTATTATCAATTTGTTTCCTTAACACCTTTTACTATATTGTCTTTGGATTTAAGGTTTAGTTTTTTTTTTTTTTGGCAGACTATAATGTTGAGGATGGTGATGTTTTATTGTAGGTTCATGAGATAATACAATCTAAAAGTACTTTCAAACTAATTGTTGAATGTTTATTTTTTTTGGAACAAAAGTGTTTTTATTTTACATCATTTTACAGTAGCGTATTATGACAATTAGTAGTACAGCATAACAAATTACATCTTTTACTTTTGCGTGGCTTAAACCATTTGTGATTGCTATCTTATTTCAAAACTTTCAGCAATGATAGCAGCTACGTCAAGGTTGTTGTGAGTTTCTAAGACACTGGACCTTGAAGATTTCTATGTAGATTAAATGTACTTACATTTGTAGTTCAAATTACACAGAGTTGCTTAAGCCACAATGTTGCAAATGGGATTCTTATATTCTGCATTGTAATGCAGACTTGGAGAAAGATTGATTAAAATGCAGATAAACTTGCGAGTTCATGTTGCATAATTACTGTATGATGGGTATTGCTGGTGTACAAGCAACGATAGAAAATAGCGCCAGTAATAAAAGAAAGAAAATAACAACTCTTAGTGCAACGAGTAAAAATGAAAAAAAAAAACAAAGTAAGGCCTATTTTCATCTTTGTATGCCAACTGATGTTGGATGGTTTTGGTCTCCTCTCTTCAAAAAAAAAAAAATAGTTAGGTAAGATTCCATTATATGTACTCATGAAGAAATGGTAAATGACTTGACCATTGCAAAAATGTTACTTTACTTAAGTGGTTTTCGTTCGTGATCAAGCCAAGTTTTGTGTCATATTATCAGGAAGAAACATCTTGAATGAAGCATTATTGCTTTTTAGTTGTTATTGTTGTTGTAAAGTTGGTAAACTAGTATAATTTACTGATGGTGTAGTCTGTATGGATCCGGAAAGCAATTAAACACAATTTAAATTTATCAAAAAAAAAAACGCACGCTTAAGCGAAATGTGATATTTATTAACATATATTTAAATGCATGGTAATATCAATTAGGTTTGAAGTTAAAGTTAAGTTGCAGGCTCTCGGCGCTCGGTGATCTATCTTTTGATTATTAGATTTATAGAGACATGTATCAGTTATAGTCCAATATCATTTTTACTGGCGACCATGGGTGCTAGCATGCTTTCGAAATAATTCGAACACGAGCTTTTGATGAAAAAAAAGTCAACAAAGTGACATCTTCTAGAAAATACGGTAGTTAAATCTTTCCCAAAAAAACTAGTTCTGTTCCATTGTGTTTTTTAGATGGAGCTTAATTTAATAATATTTTAGGCCTCATTCTGAAAAAAAAGTAAGAAAACTGTGTGCTTCAAAGAATCTCTCAATGGAAATGGCTACTGGTCATACTGCAAATTCCAAGTTTCTTCGATTGCAACAATACGAACTAAGTTTCGACAAAAGCTTCCTGGTTACCATCTCTTCAAGATCATCTTAGAATTTTGGTGATCCTCTAAGAGATGACTCAGTTCATTTTTACACTGATGAGTTAAAAACTTATGATGAAGTTGGTGCGGAGTGTACTTAGACAGACTGAACCTTAGTCTGATTCCCTAATCAATGCAATCAAGATCACTCAGGTCCTCAGACTTATTAAGGTTCCTCCTTCTCCTACGCACTATCGTGTGCGAATTCAAGAAATTTTCGCCAAATGTTTCTAGGACGGCAGGGTCATCTGAATGTCTGAGTGAAAGGGTTCCATTGCATCACTTGACTTACCAATTTACTGCAACTTACGACTTCATAGGATAGAGTCAATAAGTTCCTTCACTGTTCTCGCATGAAATTCATCATTTGAATCCATAAAGAAACACAGATTTGACAATATTGGACGGAACAGCCGTAGCCGTGATCTATAAGTTTAAAGCATTGCTCCTCCACATTTTGGGCAGCATTCTGAACGCAAACTATAAGAGATTAAGCATACGTCATTTGCGTAATCCAGGTGTTTGAGGTGTGAAGGCAAAGTCCACCGATTTCCTCTGTTTCCATTCTACAAAGCTGTCTGCAGTACATCACTAATCACCATCAGGAACAGTATTGGTGACAGTATACAGACTTTTCTAACTCTGGTTTGGATTTCTAACTTATCCACCAAGTCCTACCAAATAAAAGCTAATGCTGACCCCTTTAAAAAATCTTACGATATTAGGTGAGTGTACTTTAACTATTCGTTGGTATCCCTTCTGTAAAAACAGTTAAAGGGAAAAACGGTAATCTTGTTGTTCATTCTTTTTTTAAATTCCTCTTTTCTTCGAAACCTTAAGGTTTCATAAAACTGACAGCAAAAATATTTTGATACATTCGTGAGATGGTATAAATAATTTTAAAGAACTCCTTTTTTTATGAAGGAAGTAATGAAAAAAACTGAAACTATCAACATAAAAAAAGGTAGGCAAAGGTAAATTCCCTGATATGAAAGGGAAGACTGTTTTCCCAGTAAAAAATGTGAACCTTTAATCAAAGGCATGTACATATGTACTGTACATACATATTTCTTTGAGCAAAAAGAAATTTGTTTGATTTTTATTAAAATTGAATGTATCATGATACAATCGAGGCAGATATAAATTTAAAATTATGTGCGAGTATATAAAATACGTAAGTCAATACTTTAAATATTGAATGTCTTGGTTGTATCACTTTTCTTAATATTTAGCTGAATGGATTTTTTATAAAAAATGTCTTACAGCATAAATTTAACAAAAAACACAAAGGCTGGAATAACATGTTCTTGGTGAATTTTTCAGATAAAGCTCTTGGAAGCAAGTTGTGGAGTAGTTTTGATTTGTACCATGCTTAATGTTTTTGGGGGTGCTTATAGTCCGAATCTTTTGTTTCCCAACTTAATTTCGTGATGCGGCATAGAAAAATTATCACATTGAGTTTCAGCACCCCCAAAAACATAAAGCAGAAAATCAACTCTATCCAACAGTGCTTCACCACAAAATGGCCTCACTCACGATAAATTAAAAAGACAAAAAAAAAATATGTGGTCGTACATTATTGTAATCGTTTCCACTGTTTTTAAATAATTTTTTTTATGTCGTGGTTTTTTTAAATACTTATTTTTAATGTTAATGTTAATGTTAATGTTAATGTTAATGTTAATGTTAATGTTAATGTTAATGTTAATGTTAATGTTAATGTTAATGTTAATGTTAATGTTAATGTTAATGTTAATGTTAATGTTAATGTTAATGTTAATGTTAATGTTAATGTTAATGTTAATGTTAATGTTAATGTTAATGTTAATGTTAATGTTAATGTTAATGTTAATGTTAATGTTAATGTTAATGTTAATGTTAATGTTAATGTTAATGTTAATGTTAATGTTAATGTTAATGTTAATGTTAATGTTAATGTTAATGTTAATGTTAATGTTAATGTTAATGTTAATGTTAATGTTAATGTTAATGTTAATGTTAATGTTAATGTTAATGTTAATGTTAATGTTAATGTTAATGTTAATGTTAATGTTAATGTTAATGTTAATGTTAATGTTAATGTTAATGTTAATGTTAATGTTAATGTTAATGTTAATGTTAATGTTAATGTTAATGTTAATGTTAATGTTAATGTTAATGTTAATGTTAATGTTAATGTTAATGTTAATGTTAATGTTAATGTTAATGTTAATGTTAATGTTAATGTTAATGTTAATGTTAATGTTAATGTTAATGTTAATGTTAATGTTAATGTTAATGTTAATGTTAATGTTAATGTTAATGTTAATGTTAATGTTAATGTTAATGTTAATGTTAATGTTAATGTTAATGTTAATGTTAATGTTAATGTTAATGTTAATGTTAATGTTAATGTTAATGTTAATGTTAATGTTAATGTTAATGTTAATGTTAATGTTAATGTTAATGTTAATGTTAATGTTAATGTTAATGTTAATGTTAATGTTAATGTTAATGTTAATGTTAATGTTAATGTTAATGTTAATGTTAATGTTAATGTTAATGTTAATGTTAATGTTAATGTTAATGTTAATGTTAATGTTAATGTTAATGTTAATGTTAATGTTAATGTTAATGTTAATGTTAATGTTAATGTTAATGTTAATGTTAATGTTAATGTTAATGTTAATGTTAATGTTAATGTTAATGTTAATGTTAATGTTAATGTTAATGTTAATGTTAATGTTAATGTTAATGTTAATGTTAATGTTAATGTTAATGTTAATGTTAATGTTAATGTTAATGTTAATGTTAATGTTAATGTTAATGTTAATGTTAATGTTAATGTTAATGTTAATGTTAATGTTAATGTTAATGTTAATGTTAATGTTAATGTTAATGTTAATGTTAATGTTAATGTTAATGTTAATGTTAATGTTAATGTTAATGTTAATGTTAATGTTAATGTTAATGTTAATGTTAATGTTAATGTTAATGTTAATGTTAATGTTAATGTTAATGTTAATGTTAATGTTAATGTTAATGTTAATGTTAATGTTAATGTTAATGTTAATGTTAATGTTAATGTTAATGTTAATGTTAATGTTAATGTTAATGTTAATGTTAATGTTAATGTTAATGTTAATGTTAATGTTAATGTTAATGTTAATGTTAATGTTAATGTTAATGTTAATGTTAATGTTAATGTTAATGTTAATGTTAATGTTAATGTTAATGTTAATGTTAATGTTAATGTTAATGTTAATGTTAATGTTAATGTTAATGTTAATGTTAATGTTAATGTTAATGTTAATGTTAATGTTAATGTTAATGTTAATGTTAATGTTAATGTTAATGTTAATGTTAATGTTAATGTTAATGTTAATGTTAATGTTAATGTTAATGTTAATGTTAATGTTAATGTTAATGTTAATGTTAATGTTAATGTTAATGTTAATGTTAATGTTAATGTTAATGTTAATGTTAATGTTAATGTTAATGTTAATGTTAATGTTAATGTTAATGTTAATGTTAATGTTAATGTTAATGTTAATGTTAATGTTAATGTTAATGTTAATGTTAATGTTAATGTTAATGTTAATGTTAATGTTAATGTTAATGTTAATGTTAATGTTAATGTTAATGTTAATGTTAATGTTAATGTTAATGTTAATGTTAATGTTAATGTTAATGTTATTGTTATTGTTATTGTTATTGTTAATGTTAATACATTATGTACATTAAAAAAAGTTTTTTTTTAATAAAGTATTGTTTATTAACACTAAACATAATTAATTCATATAAAAAACAAAAATTAATGAGAAGAACTTTGATTTCAGCCCACTGAGTGCCTCGGGAAGAATAGGCAGCTGAAATAGGCACTTGACAAATTGTCAGGTGACAAATTGTAACTTGTCAATGTTTATGAAATAGGGCCCTGGTCTCATGAGTCAGGAGAACTCTAGCACAGTCGGCCGGCGTCGGTCCAACTTTGGTGGATTTAAAAAAAATCCAAATTTTCGGAGGTTTTCTCTCAAAGAGTTGAAAAATCATTGATATATGTACATATGTATGTATGTATTACCAACTATGTACGTACAGAGTTTCATTAAAAACACGATGATGTAGCAAAATATTTGAAACAAGTGAAAATTCTTTATTTAACGATTTCGATACACATCGTATAGAGAAAAACAGAACTAGCTTAAATAGAAAAAAAAAACTAAAAATTTGCAAACACTATTTGTATTGTTGCTTCCAATAAGATTTCATTGTAAAATAGCTAAATATGGAAATCATATTGTTTTGCTCTATACATACATATATATTATTTCTATTAATAATTATTTTACATAAATAGAAATCATCTTTTATCAATCACGAAAATATAACGATAAAACCGAAGTACACTATGGCGTATACGCACTTTTTTATTTCATGGAAATAATTTCTTCTAAAAAAGTTGATCATTTTCATTTGTGCACATTGCCTTGGAATATTTTCATGACATATTCAGGGTAATCCTAAACTATTGTTCCACCACAATTTCTCCTTTTTCGAAAATTTAAAACGAAAAAAACTTCCTCATGGCAACTTGTAAGCTCCAATTTTACCTTCCAAACTGACATCTCAGTTCCTCTGGAATACTTGATACCGATGCCAATAAATTTATGTTCTCAACTTTAAGTTCAAAATAGCCTTTATTTAAAAAAAAAAACTACTTATTTAAAGAAACCTCATCATAGGTAGCTTAATGAAGATGTTTGAAAATTTTGAAGTCAGCTTATATTTACATACATCATCGATAACGATACACGAAAATGCTATGGCACTCAAAATATTGTCACCTGTCAGGACTGTTACTTCCTTTCTACTTGGTTATATGTAGGTATCTACATCGAATGTTCTACAATTCTTTTTATACACATACATATTTTTAACCTCAAATTCTTATTATATTTGGAAAATATTTTGACTTCCGAAAGTTTATTGCAAGGTTAAGTGAAATACAGTACAGCCTCGCTAGTCCGGACACTCGCTAGCCCGGACACTTCAGTAATCCCTGTACTGTATTATGAAAATGTGACATGCGAAAAGTGTCACTTCGTAAGGCGTGGCCACTTTCAATTTGTTTTACGTTTCAAAGTACTTTTAAAAATTGAATTTTAAGAAAACATTTTCTAGGTTTTTAGTAAGCAGGGATTACATTATGTAAATGGATTTTTTTTTTCTTTTACCAAAAACCACAAGTTTGTCTTTATCATAATTATATTTTTTTTTGTAGTGGGGTTTACTATGTATTTAATTTTTCCCAAAAATCTCAAAACTATAAACAAATTCGAAAGCCTTTTCTCAGCATAATGAAATCCATCTCTAGCAGCAAGCAAATAACACAAACAAATGTTCCTGTAGCTCACGTTCCTGTACTTAACTATACCTCAATGAAGAAGAACACTCCAACAAAGACAGAATTTTAATAAAGACAAAGAATCATTTCGTGAGCCATTACACCTGTTTCCAAGGTAAATAAAGCACAGGCACAGATGCCAAGATTTTTCAAAAAAAAAAAAAAAAAAAACATGACAAAATCTGAACCGTATCTCCCACTTAAACCATAAGGTTGTTCTTCTTAAATAAATCTATACAACCCTTGGAGTTAAATAATCTTAGAATCCTTGAGCATTGAAGAACCCGCAAAATCGTGGAAAATCTTATTTATGTGGTAAAATAAAATGCTTGACTGGGTCTCACGTTCTTGTTCGTATGTGACTTAACGCTATTTACGAGGTAAAGACATTTTTTGGATACAAATAGGTATTTAAGTATAAGGTATTTGGCTTCAACTAGCCAAGCTAAACCTACTGATTTTTGTTTTAGAAAATTGAGAGTTAAAAATTTTACCAAATCCCATTTTGTTCGAAGAAATATAAATATATGTTAAAGAAAAATAAATACAAAATAAGGACGTTTTTTCATTCACAAAATATCTAACGAATTTTTTAAATTTCTCTTCAGTTTTGCTAAATATTAATTCAAAGTTACCTTGATTGTTTAAACGAAACCAATAATTTCGGTTTCAGTATCTAAAGAGGAAACCCAAATTGTCATTAAAGCTCAAATACCGAATAGACGAGTCAATAACAGCTCAAAATTGGGATGTTACAAAAGATTTATTGATGGTTTTAAGTTCTACCAGGTTTAGGTTGGAAAAAAAATTAACAAATTGGAATTATTTTTTTCAAAAATGCCGGTCGGTAAACTGAAAATTTCAGAAAAACTTCTCTGGTAATTTTTGTTGTAGAAGTTGTTTTTGTATCTAATATAGGTTTTCAAGGATCGAATAATTCATTACTAAAGGATGTCCCAACAAGAACGCAAGATTTAAATTTTAAATAAAACGCAAATATTAAAAAAATCGCGAATTCTTTATTATATCGTAAAGTAGACAGGATGAGGTTATGTATGAAACAACACATCGGGCAGATGGCCGCCGCGGCTTTGCTGGCACATACGCGATCTTTTAATGAAATTTTCAATGACCGTTTTGCAACTCTTTTGGGGCATTATTGTAATCCCAAATTGATCGCAAAACTTTCAGCATTTTGGCAAAACAATTTCACAATGAGAATGCGTTGTTCGTTCGTGTAGTGTTCTATTTTGATTAACCTTATACCTTTTACTAACAAACAATAATAATTGTTCAAATGTCAAACAATGACACTTCGAATGGCGCCAAATTTAAATCTTGCGTTCTTGTTGGGACACCTTTTATTTACGAGACGAAAAAACCAAATATTTAATAAAATGCGTTACTTCTACGCTATATTTAATATTATTTAAAATAAAAACTGTGCAACACAGTAGAACCTGTTTAAGTGCCCACCGTAAAATGAATTTTCTTGGTTAATTTTAATGAGAAAAATTGGTACTTACTATCTTAATGTATACATTTTTGCAGCAGATTGAAGAACTGTTTTGACACATTGCACGAGCACAAGTTTTGCTCTTAGGCACCAAGAACATCTCCTATTTTAATAAAAATTAAAAAGTACTACTCGTACTAGATCGCACAAACTTGCTTCTATGTTAAGGTACTACTGAATATAAACCAAATTACAAAAACAATGCTAATAGCGAAAAATATGAAAAAGTATAAAAATCTTTATTTGCATTGCTAAAATATTCAAAAGAAGAAGCTTGAGTTCCAAACTAAACAAGCCATGGAATGCATCGAAAAAATAATTAAATTTTTAACTTCCCATAGGGAGTTATTGTAATCGGTCCGATTTGTCAAATTGAAATTTTTGACATTTCTCGACGTTTCAAGGTCCTTAGAGCCTATATCAATAATTTTTAGAGAGATGTCTGTGTGTGCTTGTGTACGTACTTTCGTACGTTCGTACGTCCGTACGTTCTGGTACCATTTTTCGTCGTCGATATCTCAAGAACGAGTAAAGATATCGACTTGAAGTAAATTTTGTTTTACAGATAATAACTTCGAAAAAAGCTGAAAGGGCGTTTATTAATATTCAATTAGTTGTTATTTTACTACAGCAGTTTAAAAAAGAAGTGAAAATTTTGGTTGGGCTCAAATATCTCACGAACAAATAATGCTAATGACTTGAAATAAATTTTATTCGTAACATTATGACGTCATACAAATTTGATATGAATTTGGAAAAAAATCAATATACCGTTATTTTTTAAAATCAAAAAAACTAAAAAAAAAATTTTTATTACTCGAATATCCTTAGATGGAAAAACGATATTAATTTTAAAATAATTTTATTTTACGAAAAATGTTTTGACTACTGGTGAAAATTTCAAAAAAATTCAATGGACAGTTTTTTTACAAAAAATTAAAAACTACAAAAAATTCTACCAAAAATTTATTTTCTACATAACATAATTGTTAGCAACTGATAAAATTTTGACAAATATTGAATTGGCAGTTTTTTAACAAAAAATCAAAAACTGTTAAAAATTATAAAGAAAAGTAGTTATGTACAATTGTATTTCAGCTCGAATATCCTGAGAACGAACAACGATTGTGCCTTCTAAAATATTTTATTTTATACATAGTACAATTTTTTATGAAAGGTTAAATTTTGACAAATATCTAATTGAAAGTTTTTGACAAAAAATATAAAAAAAAAAAAATAAACTAAAAAGTAGTAAAATTGGTTTTTCGACTAGAATATCTTGAGAACGAGCAATGATATTGACTTTGCCATTAGGTATTTAATCTCTATAATATATGTGCATTTCGTAAATCTCTTTAAATAATTAAAATGCTTTTTAATCTTAAAATAATGGTTGTTTGAATTTAACAGCTAAAGTTTGTTTCGCAGAAAATTTGGTTATTTGAAAAAAACTAAATATAAAGTTTTCAAGATCACAAATGGGAAGTTATCAGTGTGGGTCGCACCCAGCCTCTTTTTTTTTTTTTAATTAAAAAATTTTTATCAAATTTCTTAAAAAACTTGAAATGCAAGTTCTAAGTATAAGACTTTTAAAAGAAACTAAAAACAAATATCCACCCGTTTTCCATTGAGTTTTAAAAAAAAATTGATCTTTCTTTCAAATGCCAAAAAAATATAACATATTTTGAAAATTTTGATATTTTTCATAAAAATTTTGGTCATTAGCCGTCCAATCATTTATGAGAAAATAGAAAACTAATATTTCAGATTTTTGTTTTTATAAAAATACAGAAAATTTTTTATCAAAATCGTTTGAGTTTTGTCGTAACGATTACATTTGTATATAAAGGCACCATTAATTTTCGATATAAAAAAATCAATTCTCTCGTAGATAATTACCAAAAACCTTTTCAAGATTGAAGAAAATCACTTTAGCAGTTTGGGCTGTATTTTCTAGGTACATAGACCGATACAGACAGGAAACAGACAGAAAGATAGAATTCCCGGACCCACTTTTCCGCGTTTTCTATCGTCGTATTTTAAGGTGTGATTGCTATCTCAATTCCGGTTTTTTTTTATTATTAGTAAAAAATAAGCAATAGTTTTTCGTAATGGACAAGAAATATATTTCCAAAAAATTGGCAACACTGAAAACTATTTCAAAACTATGGCCTAACCCATATCGTCCTTTTAAAACATTTTATGACTATGTATTTTGGATAACGGGTTTTGCTTCTAGATTCAAAGAACAAATCTCACAATATTCTTGTCACTTCAAAAAAAAATATATATTTTTAGGAAAGTGGCACCCCTGGTAACTATTTAAAATGAAGGTCAAGTATAATAGGCTTATTTTTTAAAATATGGGAAGAGTTGTGCTTGTAAATTCTAGAATCCGGTTTTTTTGAAAAAAATTCCCATGGAAAAAATATGTATATTTTCAAAAAAATAGAAACACTGAAAAATTGTTCAATTTAAATTATTTACATATTTTCTTTTATAAAAACGGGAGTCGTTCATAGTGAAGCTAAACTTTCAGTCTAAAATGGTCATAAAATGTGTCAAAAGACAACTGTTCTGTCAAAAGACAATTGAACTTGGCTAGTTTGTCATTTTGGATTGGTATTCAATCAGCCTCAAAAATTTATACAATAAGCTAGCCGGTACAAATATTTATCTATACATTGACAGAAAAAAACCATTAAAAGGTGGTTGGAAATTAAACACGTTTTACTGTTATGTCCCGTATTTTTCTTTTCATAAAATATTATTTCCACAATAAATCTCTATAATCAAAAATGTGCCATTTTCTAATTTAATCGACACAATTAAATGAATTCTTCGACCCTTCAAACCCTATATTGGATACAAGAAATATTGTTCTATCACAAATATTACCGAAGTCAAGAAAATTCGAAAAAATTGATTTGGTTCCGGTGATTTTTTTTCCCACGAAGACTTAAATCAATTAAACTGAAAATCTTCAAAAAAAAAACAATTTGTCGCACTGAAAATCTTATGTTGACTCATCTAAATGAAGCAGATCAAAAATATGATTGAATTGGGAGTACTATGTATTTCCATAATCTATATTTTCGTTTTTGAATGCAAAGAAAAAGATGATTTATATTTAAATTTAACTTTGCCGCAGGTTTGAAGCAGCAATTTAACGTGACTAAATTACAAATGTGTTGCAGCTAAGTGATTTAATCACCAAAAGCAGATACGTCTTATTGAAGTACATGTTGGCAGGAAAAAGGAAGGAATTTTTTAACGAAAATAATTGGAATACTCTCAAAGATAAAGCTTTTTAAACCTTGAAGTCTGGTTTTCCGTAGGTAAAAAAGAATTATTATTTTTTTTTTCTTTGGGAATTGGGAATGAGGATGATGCGGAGTTTGTATACGTAGTGCAATGGCGAATGCAGACAAAAAATTGTGTGGTGATGAAAAATATGTAAAATATTAATAAATTTAATTATTTATTTATTCAATGCAATGCATATTAAATTATTAAAAAAGGAAGATATTTTTTTTTTAAGACATCAATATCATGCATCATACTTTATAATTATTATATATTGGAAGTGAATACGATTTCCTTATTGGGGATTGAAATTGAGCTTCTTTTGGAATTATATTCTCCTGACCTCAACGATCAATTTATTAAGTAATATTTAATTTTTAAGGCATTATCTTCTTATGAAAATCTTTTATTTACATCACATATTTTGTAAAATAAAATCAACATAAAAGGGATGATGATGATGAGTGGAATTAAAAACGTTTTTAGTGTGCCTTTCTCAAGTCTAATACATTTTCTACATCTGTTAAAAAGTCAATTTTTACTGTCGATTTTTCAGTCCGATTTTTTTTCCTCGGAGTTCTGTTTTCAATTTTTGGAATAAATAATAATCAGAAAGTGTCTGATCTTGGTTATTAGAAAGGTGATTGAATATTCCGTACCCACATTTCTGTAGGGTAGTCGTGCCAAAATGGCTTTTTTGAATTGGAGACTTAACGTGAAAATCGGAATTAAGTTTGTTTTTCTTAGAGCGATAGCTTTAAGGATATACATAATTTTTGAAGAGTTTCTTCAACACTCCAAAGTTACTTTATTTTGTGGAGTAAATTTTTTATAGTTATTGTTTTGGTTTGACAAATTTGTTATTTTTGAGTTAAAAGCCATCATTTGTAACTTTGGACTTTTGACGAAATTTTTCAAAAAATTATGCCTTGAAAACTATCGCCCTGAGAAAAATCAACCAAATATTTTCTTGTAGAAGAAAAGATATTTTATAAATTTTGAGTGCAAATATTTTTTATAACTTAAACAGTTTCAGGAGAATATGTGAAAAGTCAATATTTTCATTTATGTATTTTCATTAATTTGAAAAGCTCATATCTTTTTAAAAATCAGTCAGAAAAAAAGACATCGTAGAGAACTGCGTATGGTGCAATTTTTTTTAGGCTTTAGTTTTTTATAGCATTTACTATTTCAAAGTTATGACCTTAAAACCAATAATTTCGATAACTTGATTGAATTTTTTATCTCAATTTTTTTATTTAAACAATTGTACTTTTATACAATTCGTATTTACCATAAAAAATTTTAAAAGTGGAGAAAGGTTTTCCTAAAATCGGACACAAAAAACTTTGCTAAGAATAATTTCTCTCCAAGTCATAACAAAACATATTTATACTTAATAACGAGTTTTCTGTGACAGGATAATTATTTAAATTTCAAGCGGTTTTTAAAATATTTCATTTTCAAAAAAAAAATTTTTCAAAACACTTTAAGCATTTAATAATTGAAATAATAATTCTGTGGAAAGTAAGGGATTATTTTTAAATCTTTGCGTCGGAGCAATTTTCGAGAAAAGTCTGATACCGTTAATTTTGGTCTTAAGAAATAAAAAAAAACGTGTGGAGTTTCAAGAAATTCTACAGTACCGTTAAGGCTGTAGCTCAATGGACAGACAAGCAGACAGATAGAAAAAGAGCCAGAATTGTGAGACCCGCTTTTTCGACTTCTCTATTATAGTAATGTCAAGTTCGATTAAAATCATTACTTTGAATTTTTTGCAAGAATCCAAAAGTACCTACCTAAGTCGCAAGTAAAAAAATAATATTGCTAAGCAGCTCCAGCTTTAAGAGCAAACCTCTCTGATTCCTCTCTAAAATTTGTTTTCATTTATTTTTCCGTACCTACTTATTTGATGATCTAGAAAGTTTTTTTTTTGACAAAACCTTTCCCTATTTCATTTAAACTTATACTTTACCAATATTCAATAAGGTCTTGAAATATATTTGAATTGTCCCTAAATTTTTGGGTAGTTCAAATAAAAATAAAAAATTATATTTATCTATATCAAAAAAAAAAAAAAATATTTTCTTAAACAATTTCTAATCGTAATTTTAAAACCTATTTAATTTCTGATTTCATAACTCCCAGAAATACCAAACTTCTTCAGATTTAATGGTTCATAACCCTTTTTATAAATTTTCCAATCCCTTCTTTTGTGTGCGGGTTATTTGAAGTGGGTTAGTTGCATGCGGATTTATGTTCAACACTGCCGAAGTTTCAACATAGGTAGGCCATATATTTTTCATAAATAAAAAAAAATCCTTTCAATAGAATTTTTAAAGGATCCCAGAACCTGAAATCGTTTGTTCATACTCATTGAACTCTCAATGATGAAAATGGATGACAAAAAAGTATTCCTTTAAAATATAATAATCTGGTTCAGTTCATTTTTTTTCCATTTTTTAGATACTGAAAGGGTGATTTTTGCAAGACACCCCTATATTTGAAGTTAAACAAATAAAGATTATTGAATTTTTAAACGAATCTATATTATACCGTTTTCATATCCTTAATAACATTTTTTGATTTATAAATGTTACCCACAAATATTCTTATTTAGATGTTTATCCATCTCTAACGGCTGGGCAAGGTGGAACCAGCGATATGGTTGGGGTGAAAGACAATGGAAAGTAAATAAATTAATGGAAAGTCTTGTAATTACGAGACTAGAATTGCCCATGGTGGTTTATGATAAATAACAACTTTTTGCCTATGTAAGGTGATAATCGTAGCAGGGATAGTAGTTTTTTTATATTTACTGGAATGAACTTTTAAAGTATTCGTATCATTTTTCACAATGTTCAATGTTGTAGCCCGTGGCGTAATGCTTAGTGCGTAGGACTGTCGGGCGGGTGGAGTGGTTGCGAAACCCAGCCTCGTCCATCTAAAGAATAGAAATGTTCTTTTGTTGCGAGAAATCGACTGATTCTCCAAGAAGAGAGTGCTTCTCACCCTAGTCGTTTGCATTCAGCATAAAATTGTAGGTCTCCTCCATTCGTGCAGTAACGTGCACACAGCAGTTGCAGGCCCTTTTTTCATCTTTCTCTGGGAGGGAATTAAGAATTTTTGGAATGACTCCGTAATGTGGGACAAAAATGGTCCATAAAAAGGTATAATTTTGCTTCGAAGGTTGAAAATGTTTTCATAAAAGCTTGCACCATAAAAAAAAAAATCTGCGAGTTAGAATGGAACTTTTTTTGAAAACTTAATTGGAAATGGGTCTCTTAATTCTGCCAGCCTAAAAAGTATTTTGCGGATTTCAAGGAATTTAAAATTTAAGAGAAAAAATGTTTCAAAAACGAAATTCTCAAAAATAAAAATGTCCAAAAAAGAAAATATTGTAAAATTAAAACTTTGTCGAAAATTGTTAAACAGCATTTTGTTGAAAAGATATTTTTTTATAAAAATTATTACAAGGTCAAAGAATAACGGCAATTACTTATTATAAGAACAGTTGGCAAATGTTTCTACGCAAAAATGCCTCCAAGAACAACAACACAGTCTATTCTATTTATTTTTTTTGAAAATACACAAACATATCGTGGTACATAGAATAATAGATTAGCAATTAGAAAAACTTGGCTTCCACCAGGCACCTCTAGAGCGTAGAGTGCATTTAAGTTGCAGGCTAGACAAATTTGTTTTAAGGTTAAAAGTCATTCATTTACAACATACCAGTCCAAGAAATCTAGACATTTTTTACTATGGATCAATTTTACAACGTTTTTAGATTTATAATTAAATTTTTGAAATAATTTTTTTTTTACAACTATTAATTTTTATTTTGTATTATTTAATAAAAAATTCAAAACACTTAATTTTTGAAGAAATAATAATTTTGGAAAAATGTTTCTTTTTTTGGATTTTTTATTAATTTTCGAAAAACAAAACAAAGTGCCCAAAAGTAAATATCGTCTCGGTCTTGCAGTCAGGCCTAAGTACACAGGCATTGTTTTGTTCGATTTGGTTTAATACCATATCACTTACTGTGTATTTAATAATATTATTTTGATTCCTTACTTACGTTTCTTATTTTTATCTGATTTTTTCATCAAATATATCTTCTCTTATTAGGCATTGCCATGAATGATAATTCAATATTGGAGTGTCGCTTGTATTGCATGCGAATACCTAATAATATTTCCCCCAAATACATTTATACAAAGTTAATCAACCAAATATTTTTGCAAACTTTCCAAATAATAGGAATAAAGCATGCATAAAATATTCGAAAAAAAACTGATATTTATATGAATGAGATAATTGATGAGGTATGACGATTCATGAGATACATATATTGTTCGATGTTTTTTTTTTTTTTTTGTTAAAGAAAAATGAATCTGAGTTGAGGAAAATATTTTACATGAAAAGGGAGGAAAAATGTAAATGATGTATTAAAGCAGATCTGATTTTCATTCCAAATTCATGTCTTGAATGTACATAAATGTTCATTTACTTATATGTACTGTACATTATGTGAATCTTCATTTTTAAATAAAATTCAGTTATAAAGAGTAGATATGTTTAAGTAAATTAAGGTGTTTCAAATAAGATCCGATTTATTTTATTTCAATTTGAAGAACTTGATGGATGTTCGGAGCACTATAAATCAATGTTTTTATTAGGGCTGAGATGATACAGAAATTCTAATAAGCTTAGCTGTTGAAACAGTTTTTGTGCTCTTTTTTTGTTTAAACAAGTAGGCGGTTATTGTTGATGAATATCACAGCTTTTAAGCTGTAGCTAGTTCAAACAATATATATTTAAATCTGAAGGATTAAAGAATAATACTCAAGAGTCCTGAGACATCTACGTATTTATGTATCTTATCTATATATGTATGTATATTAACTCAAGGTTTGACTTAAATAATAATTTCTTTAGTCACTCAACAATGAAATTGCTTTATTTGCATTGAACCTAAGGGGATTTCCCCTTTCTCTTTTTTTTATTCTTTCACCATAATTTAATGAGTACCTACCAACAAAAGAAAATTTAATTACCTTGTGTTTTGTCAGATGCCACAGTTAAAAGAAAAAAAAACATATACTTTAATAAATACAAAATTTTCGATGAAAATTACGATGAAAAAAAAAACAACAAAAATCACCTTGTGCAAATATGCAAGTTTTAATAATAAGTTTCTATGTTTTTATATATAATCAGACTTAGTGTAAGGCATGATTAATATCTCGAATTCGATTTTTGTTATTAATGCATTAACTTGTCCCGGTACCTATAGCGGCAAGTAGAAACCTCCCGGTCTTCTTTTATTTTTAGGTACTAAATTAAGGGTTTCACATGACGAATTATCAAATTTATGACCTTATCTGAATCTAGAAAAGTCTTTTCTTGTAATTTTTTCTTAATTTCGAAAATGGTTCGAAAGATTCTTATTATAATTTTTGTTGTGTTTTTATGAGAACCTCTATACCTTACCTCCGAACGAAGAAGTGTAATGAACTAGCTGAGTGAACTAGTAAATTTAGTTCATACGTCTACTTCATTTTAGTTCAAATTTCAAATGATTCCATTTTTTCAATTTTTAGAAGCAAAAGTGAATTTGAAAATTCTTAAATGCCAATATTAGATTTTCAAAAATTTGTAAATAATCGTAAAAAATTGAGCAATTTTTTGAGTATTATTTTATCAGATTTAATTATTTGCTGTTACGTGTGACTCTTTTTCTTCTAGAAAATCTTTATCAGTTGCTTGTCATACAAATGTAAAAATGTATTAGAAAATAAAAAAGTCTCAGAGGTTAATATAAGTCAGATTTTTCAAAACTTTCAAAAAGCGTATTTTGTAAGAACTGATGAAAAACTCTTGTGGTTTTTTAAAAGGCTGGCTACGAGATCGAGACGACACGAACTCGATGAGAACGTAGTTTTGGGACCAGGCTTATATTTCTCCGTGGTGTAAAGAAAATCAATAAATAATTGTGTTTGTCGTATTAGTTTGGGGAAGACTTATTAATTAAATGTTAATATAAACAGTTTCTGTATTAAATTTATTGTTGCTCTTCACGACATCGAAAAAAGTTGAGTCTGTACCCAGCCAGTCAAAAAAGGGATTAAATATCACAAGGTCACTTCTTAGATATTGAAAGAATAAAAAACATATTTTTAGTTTGTTTATTTTCCACTTCGGTAAGAGTTGTATATATGTACCTACATATTAAAGAAGCATATCGTCAACTATCTTTGAAATCTTGAGCTTTATTAAAAGAACTTCTATAGAGCTTCCGTTTATATGGTTAACGAAATTTTACAAAAGCTTTAACGAAAATGGAATCCCAATTTTGTTCATAAATAAAAACAAATCCCTATAAAATCACTACCATGCCAACTTTACACAAATAATAGAAGTGAATTGTTGGCATCTAGTGGTGCCTGTATAAATAATATAAGTATAAAATAAAAACTTATGAGAAGTGTCACAGGTACATAATAAGCTTCAACTTCGCTATTGTTTTGAACTACTATTTCTCATCATATAACTTTACGGCCATGAGCATCATAATTATTATGTCTACAAAATAAAATGATCACAAATTATTACTAGATATTTATTTACTATGCACTAGATACCTTTCTTTTGTTTTAAAAAAGTAGGTTTATATAAAAAAAATTTTATTTACTTCTACTACTACAATCTACATATATAAATATGACAATATGTAGTATTATCCTTCAAATCTTTTTTGTTATTATCTTTTTTCTTATTATCTATGAGATTTGACAAGACAAATGTTAATGTAGCCTAAATTGTAGTTTCATGAATTGACTGTTTGGTGGAGCTACCTCCCACGAACCAAAATGTCAAATGTCAAATGTTCACCTTGGATTTTTTACTTCCATTTTTCTTCCTTCACTCTACAAAAAACTCGAACCTTTATCGAGCACGATGTGATATTCAAAATTTATAAATAAATAAATAAATCTTTTTGAAAGAGGACTAAGTAAGTTAATATTATTAATTATATATAACAACATAGAAACTTATTAAACCTTTAATGAAGGTTTTGTAATTCTGCGCATTTAAACCAATCTGTTTGATTTTGTGCTAATTTAACAAAGAAGTCTTAGTTGCGGCCGAATTTTTCGCAATAAGACCGTACTTGTTTTGTGATAGATTGATGGATTTGACTTATATATGTTCACAAATTAAAAACAAACATACATTCGCTTTTTATTGTTGATTATCCTTCAAAAGTGTCAAAATAACTGAGCGGTTAACTCAACTCTAGCAGAAAAGAAAAAAAAAATACACAATTTGAAAAAGGTCCAAAGATTCAGATGGTGTCAATCAACACAATGATTGGCATTTTTATCAATGTTTGTTGTAGTGGAAATGACCAATTTAGAATTCGTTAATGATCCACATGATAAACAATTTTTGACATAGTGCCAATTGGTGCAATGATTGGCAGTTCTTTGAACCAATAATAGGATTAGTTCATAATTATATAATTGACTTTCTTCACAGCTGGAAAATAATAATAGACTTATGTTATGTATAACTTTTTACACAATTAAAATTTCTTATTCAACAATTCAAAATATGTATATGTGATGCCAGGGTTTTTTAAATAAAACAAAATGACTACATTAGCTACATAGCTAAAATTATGATGGTGAGTATACCAAAAGCATGATTGTGCGGAAATGAAAGTCTTTGAGAGTGTAAGTTCTTGAACCATCCGGTTTTCAGTGTCAGTGTGATAAGTGTATGACATATTGAAATTGAAACTTACACTTCATTACGCCAAATTTTGACAAAAGTAGGATTGAAATAAAAAAGGATCCAGCAAGAAACTTGTGCGAGCCAATAAATATGCAATAGTCTGTCATTGCAATTGGTAAAGAAAGAGCTGTTCACCTGTCTCGCTCATTTTTGACGTTTATTTCAACTTCGTCGCATTCTATTTAGTAGTAGTTAGTCTCGGTTCGAATCCTGGTGACGGCAAAAAGTTTTTCAATTAATATATGAATAAAATTAAAATGAAGCACCACATAATAAAGATGTGGCATTCTGAAACATTTTACTCTAGCCCTTGTGGTAGCACTGTCAAGTTTTTGCTGTAAAATTCAAACCTTACAATTATAGTCAGATCAGCGCGGGTGAAAACCCTTAGTGAAAACACTTAGCAGCGTTTTTGGTGATATGTGATAATTCCACAAAGTGGTCTGTGATGCACAATCCGAGAGTTGAAACGCAAGTGCCAGTTATGGATAGCGATAGCAGACAGCATTGAGTTTTGGGAAGCACTAAATTTAGGCGATTTTTTTTATCCCCATTGGACAATACGGAACTTAATTTCAATCGTAGCTTAATTTTTTATTGATCGTGAAAATAAACCGGAGGCTCATTTCAAAGTTAAGGAAGCGCACTATAAATAAGTCAAAAATAGTTACCGAAAAAAACGTTATTACTTTGGAAGGCTGTAATTGTAAAATGAATCAACTTACAGAGCACGTTATTTGCCACCCCATATTTTCCAACAATTTTTTCAAAAGTCGGTTGCACCAAACGCTTTTAAAATTTTAAACAATTTGTACATGCAACTTTTTTAACCAAAAAAGTTGAGTTCCGATCGAAAACTAAACTCCATACCAAAACTAAGCTTTGTCAGAATTATTTTTGAATTGAAAGTCTATTTGCCTGGACTAAAGGCAGTTAAAGTCAAAATCAAACAAAGCTATTTTTAGGATTGCCTTAAATGCTAGGTTCATACATATGTACTCGTATGTATGTATGTATGTATGTATACAAGTACAATACTTTCTTTTAATCACTCAAAAACTTCTAAACGTTTTTGAATTCGAAAATTCTTAGAAAATAAAACAGGCATATTTAAATATTGAGTTTTGTTTCTGAGTATATATTACTGTAAAACTCCGAAATACGAAAATTCCATAATTCAATTTTTTCAAAAAAATTGTTAAAAGTATTTTTTTTTTTTCAATTTTAAACACTTTCCTTGTTTAAGACCTTTCACGTGTAATAAAGATTTGAATTCTTTTTGTGGGGATACATTTCAATTCACACAATTTCTTTGCTCCGCTTCGGCATCTTCTTTCGCGGCGTCAACGTTTACCCGTGGGTTCCAAGAGATACGCAGTAAAGTATTTTTTTAGCAACCTCTGTGATAATGGTTAGTGGAAGTCTATGCTGGAATTCAGGGTTCGATTCCCAGACTCATGCTTCTCACAACAGCCGTTCGCATTCAACATATAGTTATTATAGGTCCCCTCCATGCTTGCAATTATACGCACACAGGAATGGTTGAGAGTTGTAAGTCACTAAGGATCTGGTTCTTCATGAATTGTCATGCCAAAAAATGTATTGATGAGATTTCTTTGGTCTTGCTGTTGAATTCTAAAAAAATTCATATTTCGTGTTCTTCCACTAACATTATACAATTATGTTCATGTCATGCCAGTATTATATACATTATCAAATACATGTATTATGCACTTGAAGTTTTTGGTATGATTTAAATGCTAAAGTGGTTAAACTTCTAAAGTTAAATACATCTAGATGAGTGTTTGGAATTTGAATGCTGCAATCCGATGAATTTATTGCAGTTGAGATGTTTGTGGCATCATTGGTTTTGGTTGAAATAGTATTATACATACATTTAAAGAGAATTCAATCTTGTTGTATTTTGTGCATCAATTCTGGAAAGTCGGAAGTATTCCTGTTGATTTTGTGGTTGCGAAGGCAACCTCTTTTCATGGAACTGGAGATAATAAATAAATGCAGTGTCTTTAATATTTGTCTTCGCTATTTCATCTAAAAACTTGTTGGTTTTAACATAATTTAAGTAGAACCCAATGACCAATAATCCTATTTTTTAGTAACATTAATAATCCCAACAAAAAAAAAGTTTCCAGAACTTATGGACCCTTTTAATAAATTCATAAATTATAAGGACACTATAAATCCTAAGGATTTTCTCTAAACATTTTTCCTTTGCCTCTATTTGTTTGTCCAGAGAATTTATATATATGTACATAGGAGCTTCTTACTTTTTTTCTTCCTTTTATTAAGCTCAGTTATAGGTCTTGTCTTGATTATTTGTTTGGTCAACGAATTAACTGCAAATTGATCTGAATATGAATTCGTAATGGAGTAGATTATGTGTCTCATTCTGTTTGATTGTAACAATGAAACCAAAATCCTTATGGAGGACTGCAGAATTGAAACGAGAGTTATTGATTTGGGAAATATAAGGACTTTTTGGTTGCTTGGATTTACCCTTAATATGCCCAACGAATATAAGAGATATAAAATTGTGAAATAACAAAAATAAACAATAATAATAGGATAACAAAGATTTCAAATATATTTTTCGATTCTATCTTTTTTTTAAGGTAGTCAAATATACCTACTCGTAAAGATGGGATTTCAAAAAGAAAAAAAAAAATTATTCAAAATAATGTTCTTTTTAATGACTTTTAATCAAAAAAAAAAAAAAAAATCGGAGGTACCGGAAATAACGGTAGGTACAGAATATTTTTCTGATTTTCTCAAAAAAGGTTCATCTGATTGTAATTTATAAAATGCATTCAATACTTAAATTAAGAAATCACTAACGGTACCTAGCGTACAAATACTAAGAAAAACCTTTTATATAATATAATTAAAATAGTAACTATTTTTAAAATTTTTTTTTTGTCAAAAAGAGTTCGCCGTATAGTTAGGCTGGCAATTTAATGTTTCAAAATTCTATTAAGCTAATTGCGTTAAGTTTGCTTTTGACATTTCAGTACTTCGTAAATTATATTTCGCAAAATTTTGCCTCGATTTTTATTATTTTGCCAAATACTTTATCAAAAAATATTAATAAACAGTAAAAATCTGTTTCGCATTTCATTATTTCGCATATTAATAAGCTTTTAAACTGTTATGTCAATAAATTTTACGCGAATTTCTTTACCATGTTGCTAAAATCAATAATTAGAAAACTATTTTTATACCATATCAATAAATGCAAAATTATAAATAAATAAAATAATAAAATTCGAGATAAAAATTGCAATGATAATGATTTTGCGAAACCATGATTGCCAAACAGTCAAATGCGAAATGGTTAAATTGCGAAACATCAAATTGTGAAATAATCATTGCGAAATAAAAATGAGAGAAAATATTCCTCGAAATATGACCCCTAACCAGAAAAAGATTGCAATCTTTGCGAATTGCAATGCATTCTTTCGCAATCTTTCATGGAATTCAATTTAAAGATTGCATTCATACATTCATTTTTTCAACACTTTTTAAACTGAGAAAAATAGCAATCAACAATTCTTTAACATTCAAAATAATACAATCTTTTGGGATTTGTGTATTCTTTTTGTCTCTAGCTGAATCAGTTGGACAGAAAAGGGCAAGGACATGCTAAATTCACCGTTAAGTCGGAAAACATGATTTTTTTTGCTGAGCGGATTTTAAAGCTTCAACTTAATTATTTCGTTTAATTGCAAATCAACTACAAATTTTTGAGCCTTATTTCAAATCATGTACTGCTATCTTCACAATGAAGTAAACAGTACAGTCGATTAGACCCAGCATTACGATGGGGGAATAGAAATGCAAAAAAAAAAAAACAATTTAAGAAAACTGCAAATTCTTGTTCTGCCAACTTCACAGACTTAAATAATCTTGTTCTCCAGAAGTTGTGAAAAAATAAACTCCTTATGAGATATTCCACAAAATCAATGTTTCCATCTTTTTAAGATGGTGACTCTTCCCTACCCTCCCCCCCCCCTCCATAGCACCAAAACTTGGAAAACAAAACTTTGCATAAGTAAGTACTTATTTCCAAATATTCCCATTTCCGTAGTAAAAAATGAAAAGTTAAAGAGTTCCGCTGTTTGGAGACTTTAAAGCAGTTTTTTTGTCAACCTGCGAACTTACTCGTGTCCGTGAATTTTTCAAAAAAAAACAAGCTCAAAGGTAGCATTACTTCCAATTAGATAAGCTTACATTTTCTTTGTGATGACGTCCTCAACACTTTTATGTACTACGACTGTTTTAAACAATTTCTCGAGTACACAAAGACTTGAGTTCAGGTGGTAGATGGGTTCTTCTTTTTTAATTAGTAGGTATAAGCCCGCCAAAAGGTTTTTTTTGTCAATTTACTGCAGGAACACCTTTTTACTAGTTCTTCTTTTCCGTCGAAGCTCTCTCTTTATTCATTCGGAAATGTTTCAAATTTCGTTCGTGCCTTTGAACATTGCACCTGTCTTTTACAAAACAAAAAAAAAAAGGAAACATTTTTGCGTCGCATTTTTTTATTAAATGCTCATTCGTGTAAAACCTTGCTTCTTCAAGTGAAGATTTTTGATTTAAATGTGGATTTATATTTTATTAAATTGTCCTCTTTTGAGGGATGCCGTCTACATCATCGTAATTTTTGTTTTTGTTTTTCTTCATGACGAAATTTTATCAATGGAGAAACTAAAAAAAGCATTCAACTTATTTTAAGAATAATAATCATCGTCATTAGATTTTGGAGAAAAATACCAGAATAATTATTGAAAATACTTTATTTTGAAAAATAAAATTTAAATTACATTTGAGGAGTGCTTATACTTACTCAGACATCAAATAAATTGAAGATAAATAGTAATATGCATAAATGCAGATATTTGACTATACTTGAATATGGTTTTCTTCCGGAATGCTGAAAGCTTTTAGCTATTTTGAAAGAAAACAATAAAATCGATTACCTACTGCAAATCGCTTCAAACAAAATCTATAAAAATAAATAACAAAGCACTCCCAAAAGAGTTTTCTTGTGCTCCCCTCAGCGTATGTACACATTTTTATTTTATTGAATTTTAAAATTTTTGTTCTTTTGTTTGTTTTTGCACTTTCGTTTTAAGCTATCAATTCAAATTTCAATTTTAATATTATAATATCCTTATGGTATCTTAAGTTTGTTGTTTTTACTATCCAAATATATTATAGTTACACATACATATATTGTGAATAGCTTTCTTGGATGAATTGCTGTAGAAGCGAATTAATTTGGTGTCAATTTCTTTGAACTCTTTTACATTTTAGCAACATATGTATGGAGGCTAAGGGTTGTGGGTTTAGTCAAAACAGTCCTTCTTGTTTAACAATTTCAAGATTTAAGATTTTTGCTATAGCAATCGTAAATTACTTAAAATTTCAATACTCATTGTCAATTTAAGGGTTTGGTTACGTTACGTTGACGTAGCTGTCAGCATAAATCTGACACACTTAGACCAGGGCCCTATTTCATAAACATTGACAGGTGACAATTTGTCACCTGACAATTTGTCAAGTGACAATTCTACAATTGTCAATTTTCTGTCCCATAAATAATTTGAGAAATTTGTAGAATTGTCGGGAAATTTGCGACAATAGTCAAGTTTCTGGATCATAAAAAAATTGTCATGACAATGAATTGTCAAGAATTTTCCGAGAATAGTCACGAATTTTCTGACATATTTGTCGTGACAATTCTTTTATGGGACAGGAAAAAATATGTAAATTACAAATTTGTCAATATGTCATTGATAATTGTGACAGGCAAATGAGCTTCGATCAAGTTTAGATAGAGAAGTGACTAGTATCATTCAACATGTTAAATATTATTTCTTCGAGTGGAAGTGATGAAGATATTCAAGTGGAATACCGTATTGTACGCCCTCGAATTTTCAAAGAAAGAAATAACAATGATTTTATAGCATTAAGTGACTTTCAATTTAATGAAAAATTTATTCTATAAAAATATTTTAATATGCATTCATTTTAATAAGATTTTTTATTAAAACTGCTCATGCTCAATAAGCTAAACTTCTTGTTTTTAGGTGGTCCTTTTTTTCTATGTACCTTAATCTGTTGTGTTCTAACGTAACGACAAATTTGTCAAAGTATGACAATTGTTAAGTTGTATATATACATATACAATTTTATATGTATATTTTATACATATTATGACATATACGAGTATGTCATAATATGACAACGACAGTTCTACAATTCTACAAATTTGTCACTTGTCTATGTTATGACAAGCAATTGTCAGACAAATGCGACAAATTTGTAGAATTTTCACCTGTCAATGTTTATGAAATAGGGCCCAGGATTGGCCCATTGTGATACCCCATGAATATAGAGACTTTCTTCTTACTCGTTGAAACATTTAGAGCTTCTTATGAAGCGTCGAAGACTGTTTATGTCAATGTATGTTAACATACAAGATCGCTATAGGATCGTTAAAAAAGTATTCTCCCAAGTGGAACGTTTGGGATAGAGCAGGGCATGTACATCAGAGAAGACGAGTTGTTGTTTCTTCCTCCTCTTCATCCATGCAGCTCTGCAGAATACGTTAGAGAAAACACCCAGATTTTTTGATTTTCTTTTTAAATTAAACGTTTAATTTGTTTCTTAATTTTGTTGTTTGTAAAGGCACTATCTCTTTTTATATGTCATGGCGAGTATTTTTTAATGTTGTTCCGACTCTTGTGGTGGTGCTGCAAAATTTTAGGTCCAGAATTTGATTTGGGGAGTTTTTAAACATCGGAAATTGGTATAATTTGTTTTTGTATAATATTAAAATAATTAGTCACAGCACTTATTATATAGACATTACAAAACATTTTGCCAACACAAGTGAACAAAAAAACAATACTGCAATGACTTGAGAGACGCCAGCAGCTGTCATCGCAACATCTTTTCAACTAAACTCTAACTGAAGTACAAAACTAAAATGACGAAAAACCTGGGTCGAAAATTCGACCCTGATCCAACTGGAGCTCTCAATTCTGCTTTTAAACGTTGTAATGGTCAAGTCCTATTTTATATTCGTACTCAAAACACCAGAGTGAGACAAAAAAAAAACAAATAAAAGCAACGAAAATATAAACCACCAAAAGAGATAGGGAGAGATAAATTACATGTTGTCGAATGTTTGTATGCAACTCCATTTTTCTGTAATCGCATCCAAACCAAATTCGTCCAATTCCTCCGGGCTCATCCCCGGTTGCTTTTAAAAAATCAACAGACTTTTAACTTTTAAAATGACGTTTTTCCACACAAAATACTTCATTTTAAAATTTAAAAGCCTGTTAAATATTGATGCAAGCAAACAGTACAAAAATACATATGTACCTTTTAAGGCGATTTTAAATTTCAAGTATTCTCGCTCCCCACTTTATTCATAATGAGAAATAATACTCGCGCCGCAGCTCTTTGGCTATAGGGACGTGTTCACATTCTCAAATATATTTGACAAAGGCTGTTTGATGAAAATTTGATGGTGACATGGCCTTAGCGTTCATAGTTTTTAAACGTCAGTTCTATTTAGAATTTCAACAATGACAGACTTTTTAATTGCAGCTCTGGTAATAGATCAAATTTAAAAAAAATTAAGAGCAAGAAGAAAAAGAAAGAAAAAATAATGAGAATTCGGACTAAGAAATGACTTGAAAATGCTAAAAATGTTCATCTTTCAATTTGTTGAACGATTTTTTTTTGTTGTTTTTATCCGTAAATGTTAGAATCTTTTTCTAAATGAAATTTATGTTTGACAGACCATTGCATGGAGCGTTCACATTTTCAAATTCGAGTCAATCAAACGGCGTTTGTCAAATATATTTGAGGATGTGAACGGCCCTTATCACTGTTTTCAACTACCCTCTCAACTCATTCCATAACTTTTTCAAAATAAAATTTTGTTTTCGTTTAAATGGATTTTATAATAGAAAGTAAGTAAGAAAGTATTTAAGAAAATGAAAAATTATTTGAGTAGAAATATGAAAACAGGCGCAGGAAAACAAATAGTTTGCGGTAACAGTTTGTCAGGTTTTGACATTTTATATTGCCATTGGTGCCAACTTTCGAACATGAAAAAAAGTTTGAATATAAAAGTAAATACTCATTCTATTCGGACCGCTTTAGGTTGCACATATAGAGTACCAATAAAACCCTGAGTATCATTTCATTACTACTTTGACACTCATAATATAAGTTTAAAAATTGATTGGTTTCTATGTAGCTATAAATAATTCCCACTGTTTCTCTTACCGAAATCTCAAATGTAAAAAAAAAATTCTCTGCTTTAAGACGGTAAAATTTTCCTCTAGTATATTATGCATTAATGAATTAAGGTCCATGTTACATTGTAATTATAACGTTACTTAATAACATTGCTTATATGTAGGGCTAGGATTTCCATGCAAATGCATATTTTTTTTGATGAGCTTTAGAAGCATCAGACCAAATTATCTTTACGAATCATGTATTTTCCTTTAAAATGGCATCCAAACGTTAGTGCATATTTTTGCATATTTTACAATAAATGCATATTTTGCATATTCTTGCATATTTTCATAATAAATGCATATTTTTGTGCATATTTTAACAAAATAAACATAGAATTAAAAAAAATATAGGTTTAAAAAAAATTAACATGCACCATTGTAGTACCTATTAGAAGTGTTTTTAAAGATTTTATTTCAATCAGCTTCTGGAGTGACAGCTCTCATCCCACGTTCCACGCACTTGAAGACGCGCGTGTGAAAAGCCAGTTTCTTAATATTGAACGCGACTAATTTTTGACATTTAGGAAAATTTCCTCTCTTTCTCTAGCTGAGCAGATCATTCATATTCCAGTTATACACTCAACGCATACATACGCAAAAGCTACAGCAAACCAAAAGAAATGAATACATTCTTTGTATATGAAAACTATAGTACTATCATGGCGAGTTTTTTTAGGGTTGCATGGATCCTGGTGGTGGCGCTGCAAAACTTGAGGTGTAAAATCGGATTTGGGGAGGCTTTAAGCGTCGAAAATTGGTGGTAGGGGCAAGAGTAGACTATTTTTTGGATTATTGCATCCAAAAATATCAATATATATCATTTAAAACCTCCATAAGCTCTCCGCAAAAAAATTAAGGATTTTAAAAAATGAAAAATATAAGTAATGTGTTCACATTAAGCTGCAGCGGTGAAAATAATTTAGAAAATTTAACTGCCGGTATGAAAAATGCACCGCTTACGTCAGTTGACGTGGAACGTTCCTTTTCCATGTATAAATCGTTCCAAAGGTTAAATCGCCAAAGCTTCACTTTCAAAAACGTGAAGAAAAATTTCATGATTTATGCAAATAATACATATAAAAATTGTGAAGATTAGATAAACAATTAATTATTTTGAGTTTTTGTATTATTTAAATGGACATGTTTGTGTTGATATTGACATTATTTTTATTTATTGTTTATGTTTGTTAATTTCTTGATGTTATTTTTTCTTGTTCCTGTTATAATAATAAAAGACTGAATTTATTGTTTAAAACTGAATAAAAAGTTTTTTTTTTTTGGTAGATAGCTATTTATTGAAAAGAAATATGAAGGTATGGGGTCATGTTTATAGTTTTAAATGCATATTTTTAGTGCATATTTTTCATTTTTAAATGCATATTTTAAGCGCATATTTTCCATTTTTAAGTGCATGAGAATCCTAGCCCTACTTATATGTATGTAGATACCAACCTAATCTTGTCTTCATTGCCCTTAACAAATTTAAGATTAAAACAATTTGTATTGTTGTTTTCTTAGGATTCTCTTCTAATGATTGTGAGAAAGAGAAACTGAATTGAATTCTTTGAATTATATATTAAAGAGAAATACTTCAGAATGTAGATATGTATATTAATACTAGAACTCTTGTAGCCCCTTATTACAAAAGCCAATTAAAACTCATCTTACAAATTGCTAACACAATATTTCACTTTCTCGTAGATACCGTTAGGATTTTTTTTAACAAGAAATCTTATGAGAACCTTGAAATCAAGTAATTACCTCCATCAAACTAGCAAATAGTTTATCCGAGATGTTATAACAGTCAAGACATGCTGGCCAATTTACAAAAAAAAAAGATTCACTTTTACAGTAAGCGGGTACTTAATTCTGCAAAACAAAAAATTATTTGATGAAGAAGGTATCAATTACGTGTATGTACAATGTACATACCTAGCCATACCCAAGTCTAAGCCAAATTATTTTTTAATTTCAAAAACAACTTTTGTGATCAAACGACAAAAATAAGATGAGAGGAATAAAAAAAAAAAATAAAAAAAAGATGAGAATTGCTTGAGGCTTTCAATATAACTAACCAGCGGCCACATCGAGAAAGAAGCATGCAAATTATGCAATCTGGCAAAAGGAGATGAGGTGCAGAGAAAGAGATTATTTTTTTTTCTCGTTTTGTTTTTATATTTTTAGGAAGAGATTCACAATAGGAAATTACAAGCGACCGAGGTAGGTGGGTAGATATTATTAAATAAGAAAAAATCCTTCAACACGAAAAGGCAATAAAATACAAAAAAAAAAATGTTAGTTGGGACAAAAAAACAAAAATAATGGAAAATATAATCCCTGGAGGCTGGAGGGATTTTGGCTATGGTTATGGTATGGTTTATGGGTGTGTTGTTGCCAGGTATAGGCCATATTATAGTATACGAAAATTATTACGCTTCGAGCGCAACCGGTTCGGTTGGTTAGGCCATATATTCGAGATCGAGTGGTCCTCGATGAGTAACTGTGGCTTAAATGTTTGTCTTCGATTCGATTATGGTAAATTGAAACAAAAAAAAAACAATTCGATTTCTCATAAGCTATATTTTTGCCGGTTCTTTTTTTTTTTTTGTTAGTTGTGATATAAATAAATGAGATACCTATATATATGTATGTATATGTATGTATCTATAGACTTGTTGAAAAAAATTAGCTCGAGATTTCCGTCAAATTTGATATGAAGATTTATCATGCCAGAAGCATGAGTGTGCATAAATTTTTATTTTTTTGTTGTTGTGTTAATTATGAATTTGGTTTGATTAATATTTTGCTATTTCATGTTAAGTAATCTTTATAAAGTGCCGACATCGATGAAAACATAATATATATTGTTAAAATATCAATTAATTTTTTTTTTGATTTTTGTTTAGGTCTTAAGGCAAATGATTTTGTAGAACATTGAAACACGATTTCGAAAAATTTAAATCTTTTCACATTCGTTTCATAAGGAGGATAGTGGCGATGTTATGACGATTTTTATGTACACTGTAAACTGAAAACAGCTGAACATTCCTTTGTTTTTTTTTATGTCTATAAAATAATAATACTTCGATTTTCTCGAATTTCTCAATACAGCAATGTATTTTGACGAACTATTCCATCTTTTCTTGTATCAAATAAGGAAACAAAATGTACATGCATATATGTATATATCTTTTTTCTGTCCACTTGAAACTCTTACTCGGGTAGAACATTTTATTTGAGGGCTTATATACAGGTAATTGAGTTGTTTGCCAATAGTTAGGTACCAATGTTAGCCATACTTATAGAACTAGTCTATTGAAAATAACTTGAAACTTGTTCTCTTTCTTCGAACTAAAATCAATGTGCATGTGCATCTATAAAGAAAGCTCCTCAGATTTATTTTACAAAATGTTTTCTACTTGCGACTATAGGGATTCGTAAAAAAAAATGAACTCGAGATGTTACATTACGATGATAGAGAACGTGGACAAAGAGGGCCCGCCAATTCTGTATGTCTGTCTGTCTGTACATCGACCTACAGTCTTAACAATTAAATTGTTTTCCTTCAAAGTTAAGGTTGTTTGGAGATTTCCTAGAGAAGACATTTTTAATTTTAGCTCCATTAATAACGGTACCTATCATATAATCGTTAATACAAAACAATTTTTTTTCAAAAACAGCTCTAACAATTTCGATAAATTTTTTTGAATAGAGTTTTGTAAGTAATTTAAATTATTTGACGGCGGCGCCTGTCATAGTAACGAATTTTTGGTTTTAGATTTTTTCATAAACGCTTTGACGGATTCTAATCAAAATTTTAAATATTAAAAAAAATATTTTTTTTGGAGTGCAAATGCTAAAAACTGGCATACCGATTTGATTTGCATTTGAGCCAAAAATGCATATCAATTGATTTTATTTCAATAAAATAAAATAAAACTATACAAAACAATCTTTTTACTTCTTGTTTCAAGTATCGATCTTGGCTTAATTTTTTAGCATAAATTAAAAAAAAAATGTCTCAGAACAATCATAAAATATTAGTGTTTTAACTGAGCTACTAAGAACTAAATTTCCAACTAACAACCTCATCAGTACTAAAGAGTATGATTTTAAATTTACTACCGCGAGGTATGAATATAAACAAAAAACGCTTTACGTAAAAGAACTAACATATAAATTCGGAGAAGAGACTTGATTTTTGTTACCGTTACCGTTATTTTTGGAGCTAAACAAAAAATCAATTTCAACTCTAGGCTATAGCAGTATGTATGGTTACAAACAAGTAAAAAGGAAAGTGACTCCATTTCCTGATGACTTAAAATACTAATATGTGTAGATTTATAAAATAATCAAATTTTTTGTTTTTTAGTTTATTAGTTCAGGAAAACCACAGTTAAAAAATTTAAAACAAATTTTAAAGTTAAATTAAAAACAGACAAGGGGCGCCATAAAGGTATGGTACTTGGTAAAAATATCCACTACCACCGTGAACAATGCAGAGCCTTAGTCCATTAGGCTTCCATCTAGATTCTGTTTTACATATTTTATATTAAGTCAAACCCAAAATTTGTATCGCCTTTGCTTTTAGTACTAAATATGTACTATTAAAAAAAATGTTCCACATACGCCACCATACCTTTTTTTTCGGAAGACCTAATGTGCAGTTAACTAAAATTATTTTTTTTCTCTAAGCAGTAAATTGAAGAGTAAATAATCATAAATCCAAAGTGTATGTTTTTTTAATTAACAGTTTACTAAGAACACTAGTATCATATTTAAATGCTTTTGAAAAAAAAATAACTCATAAATATTTTAATTTTCTTATTCGTATAAATGCAAGAGAATTTCAATCAAATTTGCAAGAAATACTTTATTGGGAATTTTTGGGAAATTTTGTTGGGAATGTTATAAATCAAACATACCTGATATGAATACAAATTAAAAGCTGTTTGAATTAATGTCAAAAAATTGATAAATTGTAATACAGAAAACGAAGGTAAAAAAAAAATAAATAAAATACGCTGCATTACTTTAGATTAAAACGATTTGTTTGCAAATTTGTAAACTAGATCGTTGGGAATAAAATAATATGAAATAAATGAAACTTTCTGAGCTGTAACGAATGGGAATGCCACAATAGAAGAGTTATAATTTCAATTTTTTTTTCTTGACCAAAAGTGTAACTTTCAAAGGGATTTTTGTACGTGCATGCGTGCAATTAGTCTCCAAAGCTTTCACACTATCAACTGAATTTTTTTATTTTTAAGACTTTTCATTGCCGAAGTGGCAAAGTCACTGAATAATATCAACTTTTATAAAATACTGTTAAAAAAGAAAACAAATTTTACACTTGCCAACACATTTTTGGTGTGATAAGTTTTTAAAAATCGTGACCTACTCCCAACACTTGCAGCCACGCAATTTTTATTTTTAACTAAAAATCAACCAAAAAATCAAAAATCGAGATGGATGCCCCTTTTGATTATGGAAATTCATGTTTGACTCTATATATTTTTAATAAAAATAAAAATGTTTACTAATGTTGTTGAAAAATTTTAAGTCTTACCGCTAAATTTTAGAACTTTAAATTTTCGGAAGTTTATAGTAAAACATATGTATAAACAAAATAATAATAAGCTACTGGTTCTATTAATTAACTATTGCAACAGACTACGAGAGATTTAAAAAACCGAAACTTTAAATATTTATTATTTTTGTTGCCTTCACAGTTTTGTATTATCTATGATCGGTAAACTATCAATAAAATTCTATATCTTGGATAAAAATTTGGTTACGGCACTTTCTGCATTTTCACAGATGAAACAGAATCCAATCTTAAGATTTATACTTCTTATTTTTTTTTGCCTCATCTCAAAAAATAACACAAGAAAAAAATTTTAAAAAAACCAAAAATTAAAAACGCTAATTTTCATCTAAATCTTTATTTAAGTTATGTTTATTCAGCTATTATTTCACAATATTTTGCTATCCTATATTGAATGAAAAAGGAGTATTGTGTTTGATCACAAATATCTTGACAAATAGTAATGCGACACAAAATCTAAGGCCTCTTTTTAAAACAAGAATTAAATTCATAAGAGATTCGCTAAAGACATCGTGAAAAAATTTTTTTGTATCTTTACCGTAAATTTTTGTAGTGTTTTCGTAAATCCGTTTTGGTCATCGTAATCATCGTCGTACATCATTTTGATGAAAAAAAGCAAACAAATTTCTGTAGATTTTCAAATTAATCCTTCAAACGGTTCTTACGTTATGAATGTTGAAAGTCAAAGAAATTAATTAAAGCACCACATCTCGTTTATTTTTACCTTTTTTTTTTGAAAACGAATTTATTGGAAGTAAGCTTGGTCACTCGTAATCACCAATGTTTTTTAATGAAATTTATCCCCAATTAGTGACTAATTAGTACCTAAGAATTTTAAATCTTTTAGTGAATACTCAATGTGAAAAAAAATAATTTTCTTTCGAACAACCAGTTTTTCGGTTAAGAATAAAAAATATTATATAACCGAAATTCCAAATGAATTTAAATTTTCTTTATTTTATAAACTTCAACACTCAAAACACCAAAGTACTGATTAACTGACTTATTGGATTAAGTCATTTTAATAGTCTTCATTCAATATCATTAATGGAGTGACTGAAACTCTATATTGCAAAGCATCTTTTAATACCTACTAATTATAGCTGTTTTTTGTTTTCCTTAATTACCCTTTTTTTACCTAAAACCCAAAACAAAAACAAATGTGCTGAGTATTTTGATTTGTTTTGTGTTTAGACCAAAAAAAAAATTAATAACTACTGAATAACAGAAAAAAACACGGCTTATATGATTATTTTATGTTACATCGATGACCAGTTGCTTGTTTGATGGTTGAAAGCAAACGCCAACACTCGAATGCAAATGCAGATAATTTATACTGTCTTTGTCCTACCACAAGCCAACCCCAAAGCAAATTTTAAAACATGATTTGATTAATGATTAGGTATCAACTCCCGGTTCATCTGCCATTGGAGATGAAGATGGCTGAAGTTGGGGTAAAATATAATAACTCCAATAAAAATCAAGCTAATAACCAGTATTGCATGATTTTGCGGGTGAAGACTCTCTGAAGGGGTGGATGTCTGACAAGCTCTTGCATATGAAATTCTTTCACGAATTCGGAAACGAAAAAAGAGGAAACTCTTAATAAAATGATCAAACAACAAACATATGTACGTCAAATGTGCATTTGCAAAATAAAAAAAAACATAAATACTAATTCACAATGGACCACTGTCAACTTGTTTTCAAATTCAAACATTTATTCCTGCAGCCAGCGGTAGACTCCTCGTGCAAACACTAAATTTCAAATTAACACATTTTATGTGCACTCGCCGACACGAAACGAAGATGCATTCAAAGATAGCTTATGGCGGATAGTGCCAGACCATTATTATACCTTATAGTCAAAGTGGATACTCGCAGATACTTTTTCCGTTGTTGAATTTTTATATCTTTGCGCGGTCTTCCTCAATCCTCAATGCTTGGTTTGGAATTCTTTTTTTTTCTTTATTATTTAAGGTTGCATGTTGTTCATTGTTATTCTTTTTTATCTTTCTTTTGCTTCCCATGGGTAAATACCATCATCATCATCATCAGCGGTGATCGGTAGCGTTGTCGTGGTTCGTGGGGAACTTTCTCGACATCTCTTGGACTTGGCGTAGGTAAGGTACCTACTATATTGAAATTGAAAGTACTTCTTCTTGTATTGTGAATTTTTGTGTTTTTTTTTGTATTTTAATTTTATTTTCTAGTCTTGTGTTTGTTTTGTTTTAACAAACTTAATGTGTCTCTATGGGCTTGAATCTTGTAGTTAGTAGGGTTGCCAAAAGTCGATTATTTTTTTTTATAACTAAACTCAAAATAATTGATTAGAGGACTTTTTTAAGTATGTTCTGCATTCTGCATTCGTAAAAAAAGTCGAAGGTGAGAATTTGATGAAACGAGACGCTACAGTAGTGGCTATTTGACCAGTCATATTTTAGAACAAGTGACAAAATATTTTGAAAGTAATTTTGTCTATGTTGCGTGATGAAAAAATAGTAATGCAGTTATACGGTACGAAAACAAAGTGACGGAAGCCAATTTACAAAGAATAAAGTTTCAAAGGACAAGGTTACGAAATGAGGGAGATTCGAAAAGAAGCTGAGATGGAATTATAAAAGAAAAAAAAGTTAAACAGGACGTTTTCAAAAAATTTTCAACTTTGTTATTTTTTGAGCGATTTCAGTCAAATTGATACAGGCAATAGCTCAGATAAAATTACGAAAGAAAAATATATTTCAAGGAACAACAAAGTTGACTGTCTCCATCATTTTGAAGGCTCGTCTCTGTATACTGTCCAAGAGACTTAAGTAAGTTACTGGAGCACCAGTCCAGAGATGGCAAGCTTTGGACGTATATAACTTTTATAGATAATAGCCAGATCAGAAGGGGAAAAGCATTTCTTGCAACTCCAAAGGAAACCTAAACATGTGATCATTCCACAAAAGATGGTTTGCTAGAATAGCAAGCTGATTAGTTTCTTCGATGCAAGTGCCACTCATAGATAATGTTCACGGGGGGGGGGGGGGGGGGGACGTCTCTCTTTAACAACAGAAGGCAGCATTGAGTTTTCGAAGGATTTAATTCTTAGTAGTTAAAGACAGGAGATCATTATTAAAAATGAGAAAGAGGGTCGGAGACAAAACAGAACCCTGTGGCACACCAGCATTTAAGTTGTGGCTTTCAGACTTGAATCCGTCTAATACTACTTGTATAGAGCGATTCGAAAGAAATTTACTAATCCAACAAAGAAGGGTTTCATCGATATTAAGAGCACTCATTTTAAAGAGCAGGATGCCAAACTTTATCAAATGCCTCAGCTATTTATTTCCTTTATACTTGTATTTTATGCTCTCTTCTCTATTTTTTGGTATTCACTTATTCTCTATAGTTCAATCGTTCTGTAGTTCAATAGTTCTTTAGTTCACTAGTTGGCGGACGAACTAAAACCAACTATTTAGTTCGATATTTCTTGTTCGTACCCAGATCACCTGTTGATTGTTGGTATCTCACCACACGTTTGGGTACTGTGATATTTGTGTGTCCAAAGGTTTTGGCTTATTCATACCTCATGCATTAATTTGTAGGCGATGTTTTTGTGGAATTCACTGTGTTCACAAAAATTCACATAGAATGCAGACCCCACTGAACTATTGAACTACTGAACTAAACGAATGAGGGGAGTTGAACTAGTTCACCTATTTCACTTAAAGGAAATATTTTACACAGATTACCAGATTAAAACAACCATTTATTTTAAACAAAATTCAACGGGTTCTTAAAGGGAATATTGATTCAACAATCGAAACCTAGAATGCAGGTCCATATTCAAAAAAATAATGTTCCACTAATTTTGAGCTCCCTGTGTTGGTTGGTAACCCTTTTATTAAAATGATCTGTTCTCTGGTACACTACACACAAAGCTAAAGACCTCGCAATTGAAGGAGTATAGTTTTGGTTTGCATATTCCAAAACCTACGCTTTGGTAGTCCGTTATTCTTCATGCGTTTGTTTTGCTTTTCTCAAGGTGACGAGGAGCGTTGTTTTTTTTATTTTGGTTTATATTCGTATGTAACGTGTTTTTAGGTAGGAGAGAGACATGATCATCAATGCGCTAAACTAAGCGTGAGTCTGAGTCAAGCTGGCCTGGTAATTCTTTGAATTCAAATGTTTGCAGACATACAACTGTACTTTGATGGTACCTAACATATCCCATAGTGTAATTGTAACTTTTGTTCGTTGTTGGTTTCTTCTCAGAGCTGTCTTTTTCTGCAATCTCTTTCAGATCACAGAGAGCGGGCGACATAAGAAACAAAAAATCGAAAAAAAGAAAAAAATACCATCTGCGATGGTGCTTCTTCTGCTTGTCGTGGTCGATTCGCGTCCGTCTTTCGTGTATCTTCTTCTTTAACTTGGGCTTCACAGAGTTTCTCTACTGCTGCTGATGGTCTATGTGTGGTTTTTGAAGCGCGATCCATTGAAGATTCGTGGGATTTTGCAAAATCAAACCCCACCATAGTGCAGGTGTAATTCGAATTTTGGTGCATTTTAGAGTTGAGTACGAAAACGAAAGTGACATTTCTCATCGTTTGACTCAAGCAACTGTTAATATAGGATTTTTTGTTGATTATTTTTTGAGAGTATGAGTGTGGCTTATCCAACACTATGGGAGTTCGTCTCCCTCCTCTTCGGGGAGCAGCTGAAGACGACGACGACGACGACAACGACGTCTTGAACCGATAATAACCTCTGACGTCGTCGTCGTCCGTTGAGATCGACACCGCGTCGCCCGCCGCGCCGCCGCGCTGCCGCCACCGCCACCACCACTAACTACCTCTTCGCTGTACCTACATTGGAGTCGTCTCTGCAGCTCCATGTGCCATTCGAATTCCATAATTGTTCATCTTTCATTGTTGTGTATATGCATGCGATTTCTAGAGGCTTTTGATCGGTATAAATGGGAGAATCCATTGAAGCAGATCGTCAGTAAACAACTCGGCTTAGTGTTATCAACACATAATCTTTTCTATTCATCACTCTCTCCTACGACCCTAGGATCGGCCATCCAGACGCATTTCCAATATATAAAAAAGGATTATTAAATTTTGTTCCTTCAGTTCAGTTATATTTTCCAAATAAACCTTATCGAAGTTAAATTTTTCATTTCGTGTTCACAATGAGAGCCTTTATTTTGATTTCCTGTTTGGCGTTTGCCTCAGCTAGACCGGAAGCTGGCTACGCTTACAATCGTCCTGGCGGTGGCGGTGGTGGCGGAAGTGGTGGATTTGGCGGTGGTTCCGGTGGTGGTGGTGGTTTCGGCGGTGGTGGTTTCGGTGGAGGATCCAGCGGTGGTGGTGGTGGAGGATTCGGTGGTGGTGGTTTCGGCGGTGGTGGTTCCGGCGGAGGATTCGGTGGTGGTGGTGGTGGTTCCGGTGGTGGTTTCGGTGGTGGATCCGGTGGTGGTTTCGGTGGTGGATCCGGTGGTGGATTCGGAGGTGGAGCAGGAGGCGGTGGAGGTGGAGGTGGTGGATTCGGAGGTAAGTTTTTTCTTATTCTTTCATCAAATTACACATTTCATAAAAATCTTCCTTTCTAAGGTGGAAGCATTGGAGGTTTCGGCGGAGGTGGTTCAACCATCGTTCAGAAACACATCTATGTTCATGTTCCACCACCAGAGCAAGAGGAATCTCGCCAACGTGTTAATCTTCCCGTTCAGCAATCTCAGAAACACTACAAGATCATCTTCATCAAGGCCCCATCTCCTCCATCTTACCAGGCTCCAGTCATTCCGGTCCAAGCTCAAAATGAAGAGAAGACCCTTGTGTACGTTTTGGTCAAGAAACCAGAAGAACAACCAGATGTTGTCATCCCAACTGCTGCACCCACTCAACCCTCAAAACCAGAAGTATACTTCATCAAGTACAAGACACAAAAGGACTCATCCGGTGGTGGATCCGGAGGTGGTGGTTACTCATCAGGAGGCGGAGATGGTGGCTCTGGAATCGGTATTGGTGGTGGAGGTTCTGGCATCGGCATTGGTGGAGGATCAGGAATCGGCATTGGTGGAGGATCCGGAGGCGGTGGATCAACTGGATTCGGAGGAGGTGATATTTCAGGACCATCGACATCATATGGACCACCTGGAAAATCTGGACCATATTAAACAAAAATGGTGCTTGGCTACAACTATAGCTAGTCCTATAATTCTACTATCTGTATATCTCTTATTCCCTCTCTCTCTCTCTCACTCTCACTCTTCTACAGAGCCTTTTCTATGCTGAACAAATTTTTTGTATATAAAATCTTTCCTATTATTGTCTGTGTGTAAATGTTTATATTATGTATAGTTTTTAAGGGATGCAGTGACAAAGTTGATGTGTTAATTTAGAAATATCTATTGTTTAAGATTTTATTTTGCAATTAAAAGTACGGTGACAAAATACGACAAAAAAAATATTGTTTTTCTATTTTTTCTTTAAAGGTTAACTTTAAGTTTCATTTGGATCACACGAATATTCATCATCTCATCACACTTCGTGATTTGAAACTTACCTTAATTGTGGTATTTCGGTTTTTGTAACCTCAGAGAAATTATCATCACTAATATGGTGTAATGGAATACCGCACGACTTCCTCATAATGAGGAATTGGTCTTCGTTACATATATAAGATGCATGGATGCATTGAACTTGAAGACAGCCTTCGTTGCCATTGTAGTTACTATTTAAGTTGTCTACTTCCATTCTTATTTCCGCTTATGCGGTTATGTGAATTGTTATGAGATGAAGTCTTCGTGAATTACATTGCTGGTTTCTTTAGGTTTCTTTATTTTTGTTATATAAGTTGGTATAGGATTTATCCAGGGTGATTCACTTAAATCAAAGTCACTAACGACAAAAAGCTTGGGCGTGCATGTTGGGTCAACACAAGGAAGAGAAACTTATTGAATTTGGGTTTTTTTTGCTTTTGTTAAGTTTTTGTTTTTAGATGAAATATGAAAGCGTTTTTTTTCAAAAGAACTGACTCACAAAATATAAATAAATATGATATACAAATTTATTATGGAAATATTTACTTGCATCAAATATCGCATGACGACTTGTTGGAAAGATTGTTGATGTCCTGGTTCAATTTCAACTTGGTGTGTGAAAATAAATTTTTTGACTGAATTTTTTTGACAATTTTTTTCACAACATTTTTTGATTAGGTACGATTAGGTACCTACAAATTTTTATTTGACCAATAATTTTTATTTTTCCTACAAATTTTTTTTCACATTTTTTAATCTCGTGGCCTAAAAAGTTCCACTGGTTGGTTTTTTCGAGTTTTTCCATGATTTTTTGTTTTAAGATTTTTTTACTGATCAACATTTTGTTTGTTGTTGATTCCGACAGAACTTTTTACACAATTTATTTTTACCCAATATTTCTTGTTACAATTACACATGGTTATTCTCTTTTTGACAAATGGTTTTGATGATTTTTTTTCTAATTTTCAAATTTCGACATGGAGCACCATGAATTTTTCTTAGTATTAAAATATATTTTGAAAATATTTATAATGGCGCCTGTTTGGTGATATTGGACATAAACTAACGGAGCGGGGCAGTGCCCCCAAAAAGGCAGTTAACTGTAAAAAATGCCACGGTCACCTTAGGTGCCTATCTACCAAATAATTGGGTACATAGTCTTAATATGGGAAAAAAAATTAGAGCATACGATGCGCCAAGATGAGCTTATAGCTTATAGGTCACGCAATTCTATCAGTCAGTCTGTTCGGCTTCAGCTGAATCGGTTACGATGGTAAAGAAGCAGAAAAAGTGAATTCGCAATTCTGTCTGTCTGTTTTTCGCCCCCGACCTACAGCCTAAACTACTGAAGTGATTTTTTTCAAACTTTTAAATTAATATTTTTAAATATTTCTGAGTTGAAATTACATATTTTTTTTTTATAAAACTTCAAAAATAATATTACTTATCTCATTATCTGTAATATAACTTACAAAACTTATTTGTCTCAAAAACAAGCTTTAAGTTTTGATGAAATTTATGTTCAGTGAGATTTCAGGAGAAACTGAAATAATTTATTATTTATAATTTAAAAAATATTTTTCAAAAAAACGATTTGTTGACTGTACCTGCCATTTTCGGTCAGTTTTTTACGGAAGAGTTGCTATGTACATATGTAATGTAGTATGTATTAAAGTTATTTTTGTGGGATGTAAAAAAAGTCAAAATTGTACATAGTATACACTTGCAAAAATGTTAAAATGTTTAAGAAATTTTATGTATGTAATATACAAACACATACATACATACATAAGTACGTATGAAAAATAAAATCCAACAATTTTTCAAAAATTTTATTACTAAAATCTGGAATTTTAAGCTTTTTCATATTTTTCCTTGAAAAAAAAATTAAAAAAACAAAAATAAAATTCACTTCAATAATTTACTTTTTCCGGTTGAAAATTTGTTTTGAAATTTGTTTTTGTTTTTTTTTATGACTTAGTACAACGATAAGGATTGTGAAAACACGAAAACTCATTTCCTTGTACATTTCTCAAAAATTCAAGGGAAAATTTTTAAATTATGTTTAAAACGAATTTTTTTAATGGAATTAGGCGTTGTCGAGGGGTGATCAAAGACAAAAGACACTTTTTATATTCACATCCAAAATCTTTATTTA